>CM075776.1:13553356-14753356 GCA_037974665.1 Ehretia macrophylla | reverse complement strand
CAGTTTCGGGATACTTTTCTTTTTCTGCGTTGTTTTTCCGTCTCGGATCATACATCCTGAGCCGCGAAAAGGATGACAACCTAATCCATCACATTTCTATTATAGAATCCATGACACGTTGGACAAGAAAACTTTACTTCACAAAGAGGCTGGGCCCGCAAACCAAGGGCGTGGGGTTTGTGACTAGGTATCCGTCACTCTGATGCCCATAACTATTGATCCATAAGGAGTTACGCGGCGCACAGCATACCGTTGGAAAGCTCTCCAAGAGATCTACGATGTAGGTAGCAAGCCAGCAACACTGCGCCAATTTTCAAAGACCAAAATCCAACGTTTTCATCAGTTTCGGGACACTTTTCTTTTTTTGCATTGTTTTTTAGTCCCGGATCGTATGTCGTGAGCAGCGAAAAGGACGACAACCTAATCCATCACATTTCTATTACCGAATCCCACGACACCTTGGACAATAGAACTTCACTTCACATAGAGGCTGGGCCCGCAAACCGAGGGCATGGGGCATGTGACCAGGTAGCCGGCGCTCCGGGGCCCATAACTTTTGATCCGTACGGAGTTATGCGGCGCACAACATACAGTTGGAAAGCTCTCCGAGAGCTCTACGAATGGGGTAGCAAGCCTACTCGGCTACGCCAATTTTCAAAGCCCAAAATCGAACGTTTACATTAGTTCCTGGACACTTTTCATCTTCTGCTCTGTTTTTCAGTGCCGGATCGTACGTTGTGAGCCGCGAAAAAGATGACAACCTAATCCATCACATTTCTATTACCAAATCAAATGACACCTTGGGCAAGAGAGCTTTACTTCACGTAGAGGCTGGGCCCGTAAACCGAGGGCGTGGGTCTTGTAACTAGGTATCCGTCGCCCCGGTACCCATAACTTTTGATCTGTAAGGAGTTACGCAGCGCACAGCATACTGCTGGAAAGCTCTCTGAGAGTTCTACGACAGGGGCAGCCAGCTTGATCGGCTACACCTATTTTGGGAGCCCAAAAATGAACGTTTTCATCAGTTTTGAAACACTTTTCTTTTTCTGCGCTGTTTTTCCGTCCCGGATCATACGTCGTGAACCGCGAAAAGGACGACAATCTAATTCATCACATTTCTATTACAAAATCCCCTAGCACGTTGGGAAAGAGAACTTTACTTCATGTAGAGGCTTGGCCTACAAACCGAGGGCGTAGGGCTTGTGACCAGGTATCCGTCACTCTGGTGCCCATAACTATTGATCCGTAAGGAGTTATGCAGCGCACAACATACCGTTGGAAAGTACTCCGAGAGCTCTACAATGGGGGCAGCAAGCCTGCTAGGCTGCACTGGTTTTCAGAGACCAAAATCCAACGTTTTCATCAGTTTCTGGCTACTTTTCTTTTTTTGCGCTGTTTTTCTGTCCCGGATCGTACGTCGTGAGCCGCGAAAAGGACGACAACCTAATCCATCACATTTCTATTTCTGAATCCCATTGCACCTTGGGCAAGATAACTTCACTTCACGTAGAGGCTGGGCCCGCAAACCGAGGGCGTGGGGCTTGGGACAAGATTTTCGTCGCTCCGCTGCCCATAACTTTTGATTCGTAAGGAGTTACGCAGCGCACAACATACTGTTGGGAAGCTCTCCGAGAGCTCTACGACAAGGGCAGCAAGCCCGCTCGGCTGCTCCTATTTTCGAAGACCAAAATCGAACATTTTCATCAATTTCAGGATACATTTCTTCTTTTGCGCTATTTTTCTATCCCGGATCGTACGTCGTGAGCAGCGAAGTGGACGACAACCTAATCCATCACATTTCTATTATCGAATCCCACAACACCTTGGGCAAGACAACTTCACTTCACGTAGAGGCTGGGCCCGCAAACCCAGGGCTTGGGCCTTGTGACCAAGTATCCGTCGCTCCGATGCCCATAACTTTTGATCCATAAGGAGATATGCGGCGCACAGCATACCGTTGGAAAGCTCTCTGAGAGCTCTACAACGGGTGCAGCAAGCCTGCTTGGCTGCGCCTATTTTCGGAGCTCTAAATTGAAAGTTTTCATCAGTTTCGGGATACTTTTCTTCTTTTGCGCTGTTTTTTCATCCCGGATCGTACGTTGTGAGCCCTGAAAACGACGACAACCTAACCCATCACATTTCTATTACCGAATCCCACGGCACCTTGGGCAAGACAACTTCACTTCATATAGAGGCTGTGCCCGCAAACCGAGGGCGTGGGGCTCGTGACCAGGTATCCGTCGCTCTGGTGCCCAGAACTTTTGATGCGTAAGGAGTTGCGCGGTGCATAGCATACCGTTAGAAAGTTCTCCTAGAGCTCTACGATGCGGTCAGCAATCCTGCTCGACTGCGCTGGTTTTCGGAGCCCAAAATCCAACGTTTTCATCAGTTTCAGACACTTTTCTTCTTTTGTGCGGTTTTTCTGTCTCGGATCGTACGTCGTGAGTATTGAAAAGGACGACAACCTAATCCATCACATTTCTATTATAGAATCCCATGGACCCTTGGGCAAGAGAACTTTACTTCACATAGAGGCTGGGCCCGCAAACCGAGAGCGTAGGGCTTATGACAAGGTATCCGTCGATCTGGTGCCCATAACTTTTGATCCGTAAGGAGTTACGCGGTGCACAGCATACCGTTAGAAATCTCTCTGAGAGATCTACGATACGGTCAGCAAGCCTGCTCGGCTGAGCTATTTTTGGAGCCCAAAATCCAACGTTTTCATCAGTTTCGGACACTTTTCTTCTTTTGCGCTGTTTTTCCGTCCCAGATCGTACTTCGTGAGACACAAAAAGGATGACAATCTAATCCATAACATTTATATTATAGAATCCCATGGCACCTCGGGCAAGAGAAATTCACTTCATGTAGAGGATGGGCCCACAAACCGAGGGCGTGGGGCTTGTAACAAGGTATTTGTCGCTCCGGTACCCATAACTTTTGATCCGTAAGGAGTTACACGGCGCACGGCATACAGTTAGAAAGCTCTCCGAGAGCTCTACGTCGTGGGCAGCAAGCCTGTCCGGCTGTGCCTATTTTCGAAGACCAAAATGGAATATTTTCATCACTTTCGGGATACTTTTCTTCTTTTGCGCTGTTTTTCCATCCCGGATCGTACGTCGTGTGCCGAAAAAATGACGACAACCTAATCCATCACATTTCTATTACAGAATCCCATTGCCCCTTGGACAAGAGAACTTCACTTCACATAGAGGCTGGGCCCGCAAATCGAGGGTGTGGGGCTTGTGACCAGGTATCCGTTGCTCCGGTGCCCATAACTTTTCTTCCGTAAGGAGTTACGCAGCGCACAGTATATCGTTAGAAAGCTCTCTAAGAGCTCTACGACGGGGGCAGCATGCTTGCTCGACTGTGCCTATTTTCGGAGACCAGAATAGAACGTTTTCATCAATTTTAGGACACTTTTCTTCTTTTACATTATTTTTTGGTCCCGAATCGTACGTCATTAGCCGAGAATAGGACGACTACCTAAACCATCACATTTTTGTTACCAAATCCTACGCACCTTGGGAAAGACAACTTCGTTTCACGTAGAGGCTAGGCCCGCAAACTGAGGGCGTAGGGCTTGTGACCAGGTGTCCGTCGCTTCGGTGCCCATAACTTTTGATCCGTAAGGATTTACATGGTGCACCGTATACCGTTGGAAAGCTCTTTGAGAGCTCTACGACGTGGCCAACAAGCCTACTAGCCTGCGTCTATTTTCAGAGCCCAAAATTGAACATTTTCATCATTTTTGGGACACTTTTCTTCTTTTGCGCTATTTTTTCATCCCGGATCGAACATCGTGTGCCGCAAAAATGACGACAACCTAATCCATCACATTTCTATTACAGAATCCCATTGCCCCTTGGACAAGAGAACTTTACTTCACGCAGAGGATGGGCCCGCAAACCGAGGGCGTGGGGTTTGTGACTAGGTATCCGTCACTCTGGTGCCCATAACTATTGATCCGTAAATAGTTATGCGGCACACAGCATACTGTTGGAAAACTCTCTGAGAGATATACGATGTAGGCAACAAGCTAGCAGAACTGCGCCGGTTTTCAGTGACCAAAATCTAACATTTTCATCAGTTTCGGGACACTTTTCTTCTTTTGCGCTGTTTTTTCATCCCGGATCATATGTCGTGAGCCGCGAAAAGCACGACCCCCTATTCCATCACATTTCTATTACCGAATCCCACAACACTTTGGAAAAGACAAATTCACTTCATGTAGAGGCTGGGCCCGCAAACCTTGGGAGTGGGGTTTGTGACCAAGTATCTGTCGCTCCGATGCCCATAACTTTTGATCCGTACGGAGTTACGTGGCGCACAACATACAGTTGGAAAGCTCTCCGAGAGCTCTACGAATGAGGTAGCAAGTCTACTTCGCTACGCCAATTTTCAAAGCCCAAAATCGAACGTTTACATCAGTTCCGAGATACTTTTCATTTTCTGCTCTGTTTTTCAGTGCCGGATCGTACGTCGTGAGCCGCGAAAAGGATGACAACCAAATCCATCATATTTCTATTACCAAATCAAACATTACATTGGGCAAGACAACTTCGCTTCTCGTAAAGGCTGGGCCCGTAAACCGAGGGTGTGGGTCTTGTAACTAGGTATCCGTTGCTCCGGTACCCATAACTTTTGATCTATAAGAAGTTACGCGGTGCACAGCATACCGCTGGAAAGCTCTCTGAGAGCTCTACGACAGGGGCAACCAGCCTGATCGGCTACGCCTATTTTGGGATCCCAAAACTGAACATTTTTATCAGTTTCGAAACACTTTTCTTTTTCTGTGCTGTTTTTCCACCCCGGATCATACGTCGTGAACCGCGCAAAGGATGACAACCTATTCCATCACATTTCTATTACAGAATCCCCTGGCACGTTGGGAAAGAGAACTTTACTTCATGTAGAGGCTTGGCCTACAAACCGAGGGCGTAGGGATTGTGACAAGGAATCCGTCACTCTGGTGAACATAACTATTGATCCGTAAGGAGTTATGCAGTGCACAGCATACTGTTGTAAAGTACTCCGAGAGCTCTACGTTGGGGGCAGCAATCCTGCTACGCTGCATTGGTTTTCGGAGACCAAAATCCAACGTTTTCATCAATTTTGGGATACTTTTCTTTTTTTGCACTATTTTTCCGTCCCGGATCGTAAGTCGTGAGCCGCAAAAATGACGACAACCTAATCCATCACATTTCTATTTTCGAATCCCACGACACCTTGGGCAAGTGAACTTCACTTCACGTAGAGTCTGGGCCCGCAAACCTAGGGCGTGGCGCTTGTGACCAGGTCTCCGTCGCTTCGGTGCCCATAACTTTTGATCCGTAAGGAGTTACACGGTGCACAGCATATAGTTGGAAAGCTCTCCAAGAGCTCTACGATGGCGGTAACAAGCCTGCTCGGCTGCAACTATTTTTGGAGCCCAAAATAGAACGTTTTAATCAGTTTCAGGCAACTTTTCTTCTTTTGCTCAGATTTTCGTCCCGGATCGTACGTCGTGAGCTGCGAAAAGGATGGCATCCTAATCCATCACATTTCTATTATAGAATCCCACTGCACCTTGTGCAAGAAAACTTCACTTCACATAGAGGCTGGGTCTGCAAACCGATGGCGTGGGGCTTATGACCAGGTATCCGTCGCTCTGGCGCCGATAACTTTTGATCTGTAAGGTGTTACGTGGCGCAAAGCATACCATTGGAAAGCTTTTCGAGAGCTCTACGACAGGGGCAGAAAGCCTGCTTAGCTGCGCCTGCTTTCGGAGCCCAAAATCGAATGTTTTCATAAGTTTCGGGATACTTTTCTTCTTTTGCGCTATTTTTTATCCCGGATCGTACGTCGTGAGCCGCGAAAAGGACGACAACCTAATTCAACACATTTCTATTATTGAATCCCATGGCACCTTGGGCAAGACAACTTTGCTTCACGTAGAGGCTGGGCCCACAAACCGAGGGCGTGGGGTTTGTGACCAGGTATCCGTCGCTCCGGTGCCCAGAACTTTTGATGTGTAAGGAGTTGCGCGGTGCACAGTATACCGTTAGAAAGTTCTCTAAGAGCTCTACGATGCGGTCAGCAATCCTGCTCGGCTGTGCTGGTTTGTGGAGCCCAAAATCCAACGTTTTCATCAGTTTCAGACACTTTTCTTCTTTTGCGCTGTTTTTCCGTCCCGGATCGTACGTCATGAGTCGCGAAAAGGATGACAACCTAATCCATCACATTTCTATTAGAGAATCCCATGGACCCTTGGGCAAGAGAACTTTACTTCAAGTAGAGGCTGGGCCGGCAAATCGAGAGCATAGGGCTTATGACCAGCTATCCATCGATCTGGTGCCCATAACTTTTGATTCGTAAGGAGTTACGCGGTGCACAGCATACCGTTAGAAAGTTCTCTGAGAGCTCTACGATGTGGTCAGCAAGCCTGCTCAGTTGTGCCGATTTTCGGAGCCCAAAATCGAACATTTTCATCAGTTCTCGAACACTTTTCCTCTTTTGAGCTATTTTCTCGTCCCTAATCGTACATCGTGAGACTCGAAAAGGACGACAACCTAATCCATCACATTTCTATTACCGAATCCCACGGCACCTCGGGCAAGACAACTTCACTTCACGTAGAGGATGGTCCTGCAAACCGAGGGCGTGGGGCTTGTAACAAGGTATCCGTCGCTCTGGTGCCGATAACTTTTGATCCGTAAGGAGTTACGCGGCGCATGGCATACCGTTAGAAAGCTCTCCGAGAGCTCTACGACGTGGGCAGCAAGCCTATCCGACTGTACCTATTTTCGGAGACCAAAATGGAATGTTTTCATCACTTTCAGTATAGTTTTCTTTTTTTGCGCTGTTTTTCCATCCCGGATCGTACGTCGTGTGCCGCGAAAATGACGACAACCTAATCCATCACATTTCTATTACAGAATCCCATTGCCCCTTGGACAAAAGAACTTCACTTCACATAGAGGCTGGGCCCGCAAATCGAGGGTGTGGGGCTTGTGACTAGGTATCCGTTGCTCCAGTGCCCATAACTTTTCTTCCGTAAGGAGTTACGCGGCGCACAGTATACCGTTAGAAAGCTCTCTAAGAGCTCTACGATGGGGGGAGCGAGCTTGCTCAACTGTGTCTATTTTCGGAGACCAAAATAGAACATTTTCATCAGTTTTGGGACACTTTTCTTCTTTTACGTTGTTTTTTCGTCCCAAATCGTACGTCATGAGCCGCGAAAAGGACGACAACCTAATCCATCACATTTCTATTACCGAATTCCACGGCACCTTGGGCAAGACAACTTCACTTCACGTAGAGGCTAGGCCAGCAAACCGAGGGCGTGGGGCTTATGACTAGGTATCCATCGCTCCGGTGCCCATAACTTTTGATCCGTAATAATTTACTTGGCGCACAGCATACCGTTGCAAAGCTCTACGAGAGTTCTACGACGTGGGCAGCAAGCCTGCTTAGCTGTGTCTGTTTTTGGAACCCAAAATCGAACATTTTCATCATTTTCGGGACACTTTTCTTCTTTTGTGCTATTTTTTCATCACGGATCGTTCGTCGTGTGACGCAAAAATGACGACAACCTAATCCATCACATTTCTATTACAGAATCCCATTGCCCTATGGACAAGAGAACTTTACTTCACGTAGAGGCTGGGCCCGCAAACCGAGGGCGTAGGGTTTGTGACTAGGTATCCGTCACTCCGGTGCCCATAACTATTGATCTATAAGGAGTTACACGGCGCACAGCATACCGTTGAAAAGCTCTCTGAGAGATCTACGATGTAGGCCACAAGCCAGAAACACTGCGCCTGTTTTCAGAGACCAAAATCCAACGTTTTCATCAGTTTCGGGATATTTTTCTTCTTTTGCGTTATTTTTTCGTCCCAGATCGTAAGTCGTAAGCCGCGAAAAGGACGGCAACCTAATCCATTACATTTTTATTACCGAATCCCACGACACCTTGTGCAAGTGAACTTCGCTTCACGTAGAGGCTAGGCCCGCAAACCGAGGGCGTGGGGCTTGGGACCAGGTCTCCGTCTCTTCGGTGCCCATAACTTTTGATCCGTACGAAGTTACGTGGCGCACAGTATACAATTGGATAGCACTTCGAGAGCTCTACGACGGGGGCAGTAAGCCTACTCGGCTACACCTATTTTCAGAGCCCAAAATTGAACGTTTACATCAGTTCCTGGATACTTTTCATTTTTTGCTCTATTTTTCAGTGCCGGATCGTACGTCGTGAGCCGCGAAAAGGACGACAATCTAATCCATCACATTTCTATTACCAAATCAAATGGCACCTTGGGCAAGAGAACTTCATTTCACGTAGAGGCTGGGCCCGTAAACCGAGTGCGTGGGTCTTGTAACTAGGTATTCGTCGCCCTGGTACCCATAACTTTTGATCCGTAAGGAATTACGCGGCGCACAGCATACCGTTAGAAAGCTCTCTGAGAGCTCTACGACAGGGGCAGCCAGCCTGATCAACTACGCCTATTTTGGGAGCCAAAACTGAACGTTTTCATCAGTTTGGGGACACTTTTCTTATTTTGCGATGTTTTTCCATCCCGGATCGTACGTCGTGAGCCGCGAAAAAGACGACAACCTAATCTATCACATTTCTATTACCAAATCACACGGAACCTTGGGCAAGACAACTTCGCTTCACGTAGAGGCTGGTCTTGCAAACCGAGGGCGTGGGGCTTGGGACCAGGTCTCTGTGGCTCCGGTGCACATAACTTTTGATTTGTAAGGAGTTAAGCAGCGCACAGCATACAGTTGGAAAGCTCTCCGAAAGCTCTACGACAGAGGCAGCAAGCCTGCTCGGCTGTGCCTATTTTTGGAGCCAAAAATCAAATGTTTTCACCAGTTTCGGGATACATTTCTTCTTTTGCGCTGTTTTTCATTCTGGATCGTACTTCGTGAGCCGCGAAAAAGGACGACAACCTAATCCATCACGTTTCTATTACCAAATCCCACGGCACCTTGTGCAAGAGAACGTCACTTCACATAGAGGCTGGGCCCGCAAACCTATGGCGTGGGGCTTGTGACCAGGTATCCGTCGCTCCGGTGCCCATAACTTTTGATTCGTAAGGAGTTACACGGCGCACAACATTCCGTTGGAAAGCTCTCCGAGAGCTCAAAGACGGAGGCAGCAAGCTTGCTTGGCTGCGCCTTTTTTCGGAGCCCAAATTGAAAGTTTTCATCAGTTTCGGGATACTTTTCTTCTTCTGCGCTATTTTTTCCTCTCGGATCGTACGTCGTGAGCCGCGAAATGGACGACAACCTAATCCATCGCATTTCTATTACAGAATCCCATGGCCCCTTGGGCAAGAGAACTTTACTTCACGTAAAGGCTGGGCCCGCAAACTGAGGGCATGGGGTTTGTGACCAGGTATCCGTTGCTCCGGTGTCCAGAACTTTTGATGCGTAAGGAGTTGCGTGGTGCACAGCATACCGTTAGAAAGTTCTCTAAGAGCTCTATGATGCGGTCAGCAATCCTGCTCGGCTGCGCTGGTTTTCGGACCCCAAAATCTAACGTTTTCATCCGTTTCAGACACTTTTCTTCTTTTGCGCTGTTTTTCCGTCCCGGATCATACGTCGTGAGTCGCGAAAAGGACGACAACCTAATCCATCACATTTATATTACAGAATCCCATGGACCCTTGGGCAAGAGAACTTTACTTCACGTAGAGGCTAGGCCAACAAACTGAGAGCGTAGGGCTTATGACATCCGTCGATCTGGTGCCCATAACTTTTGATCCGTAAGGAGTTACGCAGTACACAGCATACCGTTAGAAAGCTATCCGAGAGCTCTACGATGCGGTCAGCAAGCTTGCTCGGCTGTGCCGATTTTCGGAGCCCGAAATCCAACGTTTTCATCAGTTTTGGACAATTTTCTTCTTTTGCACTATTTTTTCGTCCCAGATCGTACATCGTGAGCAGCAAAAAGGATAACAACCTAATCCATCACATTTCTATTACCAAATCCCATGGCACCTTGGGCAAGAAAACTTCATTTCATGTAGAGGCTGGACCCGCAAACTGAGGTCGTGGGCCTTGTGACCAGGTATCCGTCGCTCCGGTGCCCATAACTTTTGATCCGTAAGGAGTTACGCGGCGCACAGCAAAACGTTGGAAAGCTCTCCGAGAGTTCTACAATGTGGGCAGCAAGCCTACTGCGTCTATTTTTGGAGCCCAAAATCGAACATTTTCATCATTTTCGGGACACTTTTCTTCTTTTACGCTGTTTTTCCATCCCGGATCGTACGTCCTGTGCCGCAAAAATGATGACAACCTAATCCATCACATTTCTATTACAGAATCCCATTGCCCCTTGGACAAGAGAACTTCACTTCACATAGAGGCTGGGCCCGCAAATTGAGAGTATGGGGCTTGTGACAAGGTATCCGTTGCTCCAGTGCCCATAACTTTTCTTTCGTAAGGAGTTACACGGCGCACAGTATACCGTTAGAAAGCTCTCCGAGAGCTCTACGACGTGGGCAGCAAACTTGCTCGGCTGTGCCTATTTTCGGAGACCAAAACTGAACGTTTTCATCAGTTTTGGGACACTTTTTCTTTTTTTGCGCTATTTTTTTTGTCCCGGATCATACGTCGTGAACCGCGAAAAGGCCAACAACCTAATCCATCACATTTCTATTACAGAATCCCCCGGCGCGTTGGGAAAGAGAACTTCAATTCACGTAGAGGTTGGGCCCGCAAACCGAGGGCGTGGGGCTTGTGACCAGGTATCCGTCACTCTGGTGCCCATAAGTTTTTATCCATAAGGACTAGTGCAGCGCACAACATACCGTTGGAAAGCTCTCCTAGAGTTCTACGACGTGGGTGGCAAGCCTGCTAGGCTGTGCCTGTTTTCGGAGCCCAAAATCGAACATTTTCATCATTTTCGGGACACTTTTCTTCTTTTCCGCTATTTTTCTGTCCCAAATCGTACGTCGTGATCGTGAAAAGGACGACAACCTAATCCATCACATTTCTATTATAGAATCTCACGGCACTTTGGGCAAGAGAACTTCACTTCACGTAGAGGCTGAGCCCGCAAATCGAGGTGGAGGGGCTTGTAACCAGGTATTCGTCGCTCCGGTGGCCATAACTTTTGATCCATAAGGAGTTACGCAGCGCACAGCCTACCGTTGAAAATTTCTCTGAAAGCTCTACGGCGGGGGCAGCAAGCCTTGTCAGCTTCGCTTGTTTTCGGAGCCCAAAATCGAACTTTTTTATCAGTTTCTGGATACTTTTCTTCTTTTGCGCTGTTCTTCCGTCGCAAATCGTACGTCGTGAGCCGCGAAAAGGATGACTACCTAATCCATCACATTTCTTTTATCAAATCCCACGACACCTTGGGCAAGAAAACATCGCTTCATGTAGAGGCTAGGCCCGCAAACCGAGGGTGTAGGGCTTGTGAATAGGAATCCGTAGCTCCATTGCTCATAACTTTTGATCCCTAAGCAGTTACACGGCGCACAACATATCATTGGAAAGCTCTCCGAGAGCTCTACGACGGGGGTAGCAAGCTTGCTTAGCTTTGCCTATTTTCGGAGCCCAAAATCGAACATTTTCATCAGTTTCAGGACACTTTTCTTTTTCTGTGCTTTTTTTTCTGTCCCGGATCGTACGTCATGAGCCGCGAAAAAGACGACATCCTAATCCATCACATTTCTATTACAGAATCCCATGGCACCTTGGGCAAGAGAACTTCACTTCACGTAGTGGCTGGGCCTGCAAACCAAGGGCGTAGGGTTTGTGACCAGGTATCTGTCGCTCCGATACCTATAACTTTTGATCCGTAAGGAGTTACGCGGCGCATAGCATACTGCTGGAAAGCTCTCTGAGAGCTCTACGACGGGGGCAGCAAGCTTACTTAGCTGTGCCTATTTTCAGAGCCTAAAATCGAACGTTTTCATTAGTTTTAGGACACTTTTCTTTTTCTGCGCTGTTTTTCTGTCCCGGATTGTACGTCGTGAACCGCCAAAAGGATGACAACCTAATCCATCACATTTCTATTACATAATCCCATGTTATGTTGGGCAAGAGATCTCTACTGCACGTACAGGCTGGGCCCACAAAGCAAGGGCGTGGGGCTTGTGACCAGGTATCCGTCACTCCGGTGCGCATAACTATTGATCCGTATGGAGTTACGCGGCACACAGTGTACCGTTGGAAAACACTCCGAGAGCTCTATGATGGGGGCAGCAAGCAAGCTTTGCTGCACTGGTTTTCAGAGACCAAAATTCAACGTTTTCATCAGTTTCATGACACTTTTCTTCTTTTGCTCTGTTTTTCCGTCCCGGATCGTAAGTCGTGAGCCACGAAAAGAACTACAACCTAATCCATCACATTTCTATTACCAAATCCCATGGCACCTTGGGCAAGAGAACTTCACTTCACGTAGAGGCTGGGTCCGCAAACATCGGGCATGGGGTTTGTGGCTAGGTATTCGTCGCTCCGGTGCTTATAACTTTTGATCCATAAGGAGTTACGCGGCGCACAACATACCGTTGGAAAGCTCTCCGAGAGCTCTACGATGAAGGCAGCAAGCCTACTCGGCTGCGCCAATTTTCAGAGCCCAAAATAGAATGTTTACATCAAATCCGGGACACTTTTCCTCTTCTACTCTGTTTGTCCGTCCCGGATCGTACGTCGTGAGTCGTGAAAAGGACACCAACCTAATCCATCACATTCCTATTACCGAATCGTACGGCACCTTGGGCAAGACAACTTCACTTCACGTAGAGGCTGGGCCTGCAAACCGAGGGCGTAGGGCTTGTGAGCAGGTATCTGTCGCTCTGGTGCCCATAACTTTTGATCCGTAAGAAGTTACGCAGTGCACAACATACCGTTGGAAAGCTCTCCGAGAGCTCTACGACTGGTGTAGCAAGCCTTATTAGCTGTGCCTATTTTCAGAGCCCAAAATCGATCGTTTTCATCAATTTCAGGACACTTTTCTGCTTTTATGTTGTTTTTTCATCCAGGATCGTACGTCGTGAGCCGAGAAAAGGAAGATAACCTAATCCATCATATTTCTATTATCGAATCCCACGGCACCTTGGGCAGGAGAACTTCACTTCACTTAGAGGCTGGGCCCGCAAACCGAGGCCGTAGGGCTTGTGACTAGGTATCCGTCGCTCCGGTGCCCATAACTTTTGATTTGTAAGGAGTTACGCGGCACACAGCATACCGTTGGAGAGCTCTCTGAGGGCTCTACGACAGGGGAAGCAAGCTAGATTAGCTACGCCTATTTTTGGAGTACAAAATCAAACATTTTTATCCGTTTTGGAACACTTTTCTTTTTCTATGCTATTTTTCCATCCCGGATCGTACGTCGTGAGCCGCGAAAAGGATGACAACCTAATCCATCACATTTCTATTACAGAATCCCACGGCTTGTTGGGCAAGATAACTTTACTTCATTTAGAGGCTGGGCATGCAAACCGAAGGCGTGGGGCTTGTAACCAGGTATCCATCACTCCGGTGCCCATAACTATTGATCCGTAAGGAGTTATGTGGCACACAGCATACTGTTGGAAAGCACTCCGAGAGCTCTACGATGGGGGTAGCAAGCCTGCTATGCTGCGCATATTTTCGGAGACCAAAATCCAACTTTTTCATCCGTTTCGGGACAATTTTCCTTTTTTGTGCTATTTTTTCGTCCCGGATTGTAAGTCGTGAGCCGCGAAAAGGATGACAACCTAATGCATCACATTTCTATTTCCGAATCCCATGGCACCTTGGGCAAGAGAGCTTCACTTCACGTAGAGATTGGGCCCGCAAACCTAGGGCGTGGGGCTTGTGACCAGGTATCCGTCGCTCGATGCCTATAACTTTTGATCTGTAAGGAGTTTCACGGCGCACAGCATACCGTTAGAAAGCTCTTCGAGAGCTCTAAGACTGGGGTAGCAAGCTTGCTCAGCTGCGCCTATTTTCGGGGACCAAAATTGAACATTTTTATCAGTTTTGGGATACTTTTCTTCTTTTGCACTGTTTTTCCGTCTCGGATCGTACGTCGTGAGCCTCGAAAAGGACGATAACCAAATCCATCACATTTCTATTATAGAATCCCATGACCCTTTGGGCAAGAAAACTTCCCTTCACGTAGAGGCTGGGCCCGCAAACTGAGGCCGTAGGGCTTGTGACCAGGTATCCGTCGGCCCGGTGCCCATAACTTTTGATCCATAAGGAGTTACGCAGAGCACAGCATACCGTTGAAAAGCTCTCCGAGAGCTCTACGATACGGTCAGCAAGCCTGCTCAGCTACGCCGGTTTCTGAGCCCAAAATCCAATATTTTCATCAGTTTTGGGACATTTTTCTTCTTTTGAGTTATTTTTTCGTCCGGGATCGTACATCGTGAGTCGTGAAAAGGATGACAACCTAATCCATCACATTTCTATTACCGATTCCCACGGCACCTTGGGCAAGAGAACTTCACTTCAAATAGAGGCTGGGTCCGCAAACCGAGAGCGTGGAGCTTGTGACCAGGTATTCGTCGCTCTGGTGCCCATAACTTTTGATCCGTAAGGAGTGATGCGGCGCACAACATACCGTTGGAAAGCTCTCTGAGAGGTCTATGACGTGGGCAGCAAGCTAGCTTGGCTGTTGCTATATTCGGAGTCCAAAATGGAATGTTTTCATCAATTTTGGGATACTATTCTACTTTTGCACTGTTTTTTTGTCCCGGATCGTGCGTCGTGAGCAGCGAAAAGGACGACAACCTAATTCATCACATTTCTATTATCAAATCCCACTGCACCTTGGGTAAGGCAACTTCGCTTCACATAGCGGCTGGACCTGCAAACCGTGGGAGTGGGGATTGGGACCAGGTCTCCGTCGCTCCGGTGCCCATAACTTTTGATCCATAAGGAGTTACGCGGTTCACATCATACCGTTGGAAAGCTCTCTGAGTGCTCTACGATGTGGTAAACAAGCCTGCTTAGCTGAACGGGTTTTCAGAGCCCAAAATCCAATGGTTTCATCAGTTTCGAATACTTTTCTTCTTTTGTGCTGTTTTTCCGTCCCAGATCGTATGTCGTGAGCCGCGAAAAGGATGACATGCTAATCCATCACATTTCTATTACAGAATCCCACGGCCCCTTGAGCAAGAGAACTTTACTTCACCTAAAGGCTGGGCCCGCAAACCGAGGGCGTGGGGCTTGTGACCGGGTATCCGTCGCTCTAGTGCCCATAACTTTTGATCCATAAGGAGTTTCACGGCGCACAACATACTGTTGGAAAGCTCCCTAAGAGCTCTACGATAGGGGCAGCAAGTCTGCTCGGCTGCGCCTGTTTTAGGAGACAAAAATTGAACATTTTCATCAGTTTTGGGATACTTTTATTCTTTTGCGCTGTTTTTTCATCCCGGATCGGACGTCGTGAGCTGCAAAAAGGACAACAAACTAATCCATCACATTTCAATTATCGAATCCCATGGCACCTTGGGCAAGAGAACTTTACTTCACGTAAAGGTTGGGCCTGCAAACCGAGGCCGTGGGACTTGTGACCAGGTATCCGTCGCTCCGGTGCCCATAACTTTTGATGCGTAAGGAGTTACGCGGCGCCAAGCATACCGTTGGATAGCTATCCGAGAGCTCTACGATGCGGTCAGCAAGCCTGTTCTAGCTTCGCAGGTTTTCAGAGCCCAAAATCTAACATTTTTATCAGTTTCGGGATACTTTTCTTCTTTTGCGCTGTTTTTTCGTCCCGGATCGTACGTCGTGAGCCGCGAAAAGGACGACAACCTAATTCATCACATTTTTATTACCGAATCCCATGGCACCTTAGGCAAGGCAACTTCACTTCACGTAGAGGTTGGGCCGGCAAACCTAGGGCGTAGGGCTTGTGACCAGGTATCCGTCGCTCCGGTGTCCATAACTTTTTATCTGTAAGGAGTTACGCGGCTCACAGTATACAGTAAAGCACTCCGAGAGGTCTACGATGGGGTCAGCAAACCTGCTATGCTGCGCCGGTTTTCGGAGCCCAAAATCGAACATTTTCATTAGTTTCGGGATAGTTTTCTTCTTTTACGCTGTTTTTCCTTCTCGGATCGTACATCGTGAGTCGCAAAAAGATCGACAACCTAATCCATCACATTTCTATTACCGAATCCCACGACACCATGGGTAGGACAACTTCACTTCATGTAGAGGATGGGCCTGCAAACCTATGGCTTGGGGCTTGTGACCAGGTATCCGTCGCTCCGGTGCCCATAACTTTTGATCCGTAAGGAGTTACGTGGCGCACAACATACAGTTGGAAAGCTCTCTGAGAGGTCTACGATGGGGTCTGTAAGCCTGCTATGCTGCGCTGGTTTTCAGAGCCCAAAATCCAACGGTTTCATCAGTTTTGGGACACTTTTCTTCCTTTGGCTAATTTTCTGTCCCGGATCGTACATCGTGAGTCGTGAAAAGGACGACAACCTAATCCATCACATTTCTATTACCGAATCCCACGACACATTGGGCAAGACAACTTCACTTCACGTAGAGGCTGGGCCCGCAAACCGAGGGCGTGGGGTTTGTGACCATGTATCCATCGCTCAAGTGCCCATAACTTTTGATCCGTATGGAGTTACGCGACGCACAACATACTGTAGGAAAGCTCTCCGAGAGCTATACGACGTGGGCAGCAAGCCTGCTTGACTGTACCTCTTTTAGGAACCCAAAATTGAATGTTTTCATCAGTTTTGGGACTTTTTTCTTCTTTTGCGCTGTTTTTTCGTCCCGGTTCGTATGTCGTGAGCCGCGAAAAGGACGACAACCTAGTCCATCATATTTCTGTTACTGAATCCCACCGCACCTTGGGCAGGACAACTTAACTTCACATAGAAGATAGGCTTGCAAAATCGAGGGCGTGGGGCTTGTGACCAGGTATCCGTCGCTCCAGTGGCCATAACTTTTGTTCTGTAAGGAGTTACATGGCGCACAGCATACCGTTGGAAAGCTTTCCGAGAGCTCTACGACGTGTGCAGTAAGCCTACTTAGCTGTACCTATTTTTGGAGCCCAAAATGGAATGTTTTCTTTAGTTTCAGGATACTTTTCTTCTTTTGCGCTGTTTTTCCATCCCGGATTGTATGTCGTGAGCCGCGAAAAGGAAGACAACCTAATCCATCACATTTCTATTACAGAATCCTATTGCACCTTGGAGAAGAGAACTTCACTTCACATAGAGGCTGGGCCTGCAAATCGAGGGTGTGGGGCTTGTGACCAGGTATCCGTCGCTCCGGTGCCCATAACTTTTGTTCCGTAAGGCGTTACGCGGCGCACAACATGCCGTTGGAATGCTCTCTGAGAGCTCTACAATAGAGGCAGCTAGCTTGCTCAACTGCGCCTATTTTCGAAGCCCAAAATCAAACGTTTTCATCAGTTTCGTTATACTTTTCTTCTTTTACGCTATTTTTTCATCCCGGATCGTACATCATGAGCCGTGAAAAGGACGACAACCTAAACCATCACTTTTCTATTACCGAATGCCACGGCACCTTAAGCAAGACAACTTTACTTCACGTAGATGCTGGGCCCGCAAACTGAGGGCGTGGGGCTTGTGACCTTGTGTTCGTCGCTCCGGAGCCCATACTTTTTGATCGGTAAGGAGGTACTCGGTACACAGCATACCGTTGGAAAGGTCTCCGAGAGCTCTACGAGGGGAAGCATGCCTGCTCCAGTGCTCTTGTTTTCGGAGCCCAAAATTGTAAGTTTTCATTAGTTTCGACAAACTTTTCTTCTTTTGCGCTGTTTTTTCATCCCGGATCGTGCATCGTGAGTCGCAAAAAGGATGACAACCTAATACATCACATTTCTATTACCGAATCCCATGGCACCTTGGGCAAGACAACTTCTGTGAGGCCCGACCCTGAATAACGTGTCTTACCTCGATTTGCGTGCCTTAGACCCAGAACTGTATAACCGACCTTGGAATACATGCCCTGTCTTGGTTTTCATGCATGCCTCGTCATACGTGCCTTGACCTAGAATTGTGTACCCTAATCTTCCACTTACGTGTCCTAACATCGATTTACGTGCAATACCTCGTTTCGTGTACCCTAACCTTGAATTGTGTGTCTTAACCTAGATTTAAGTGCTATGCCTTGATTTATATGCATTGCATTGAATTACGTGCCTTGCATTGGTTTACGTGCATTCACTTAGGGTTGCGGGCATTTACCTTTGAATCCGTGCATTTTCCTTGAAGTGCATGCCTTACCTCGTAGTTCATGTCTACCTCGTGATTTGTGCCCCGTATTGATTTTTGTGCGTGTCTCGTAGTGCGTGCCCTAGACCTAGGAAAGCGTACCCGCACGCTAATCAATAAAGAATCCTACACAAAGCACAAGACAATATTATATTCCTAATTCAAATTCTCTACAAAACCCACTAACTAATAAAATATTCTATCACACTCAACTAACCAATAAACTATTATAAACCTACACTTATTATAATCCAAAATATACTAACTTGAATCTGAAATTTCAGATTCTCCCTTGCATTACATGGCCAAAACAAGGCAATTTGATCAACTTTGCACAATTAAATTAAAGCCTAGACATTCTATGACACATGCACTAAGCACAATGCATAAAAAATTCACCTACACCCTACCCAAGCATCTCATTTTCGACCCTCTCAATGCCATGCTTCATTTCAACTCAAAAAAATGCTAAAGATGACACAAAATTCAGATTTGAAAGGCTCAAGGCCAACACACACACCCACAAGCATCATTTCTCTCTCAAACTTTCTCTTTCCTCACAAACTCTCTCATTCTCTCTCCTCCTCTCTCATTTTCGACCATGGCTGCCTCTTGACCTTCCAAGACCTCAAGCATGCTCTCAAGATCTCTCCCAAGCTCGGCCATAGCAGCCCAAGGAAGCAAGAAGAAAGGAAGAAGCTCCCTTTATGCATTTTGAAGAGCATTTGTGCTCATTTGCTAAATCTTCAAGAGGTGAGGGCTAAAACTTCTTGAAAATCTTTAAATAAACCACATGCATGCTCTTAAATGTCTATCTTTACTTCTGTACTTGATATATATGTGTGTTCAGAAGCTTTTACAACCATGCATGGCAAGATTTTGGCTTGAAGATGATGATAGATGAAATCGTGCATGTGACTGCTTTCTGTCTTGTTGGTGCGAGGTGATTTTGGCTAGATAAATGATGTTGAAAATGCGTGAAAATTGGTAGGTAACTAGTTTTGCCAGTTTTGAACATTTGTCGCAGAAATAGGCCAACGCTAATTTGGACTCGATGCTGCGGAAGTATCACCCTAATCCATCGCATATCTTAGAGCCAGAGCCGTTGCAGCTTCGGGAGAACTTGTCTTACGAGGAGAAGCCCATTCAGATCCTAGACCAGCAAGATCGGGAGTTGCGCAACAAAACTATAACGATGGTGAAAGTGCTGTGGGATCATCATGGAGTTGAAGAAGCAACGTGGGAAAGGCGAGACCAGATGGAGCAGCAATATCCAACTTTATTTCAAAGGTAATATTGAATTTCGGGACGAAATTCTTTTAAGGAGGGGAGGATGTGAGGCCCGACCTCGATTTGCGTGCGATACCTCATTTCGTGTGCCCTAATCTAGATTTGTGTGCCTTGACCTAGGTTTAAGAATTGTGTTCGTTTTGTGTGCCATGCATTGAATTACGTGCATTCATTTAGGGTTGCGTGCATTTACTAGAAAAACGTGCATTCGTCTCGTAGTTCGTGTCCTACCTCGTAGTGCGTGCCCTAGACCTAGGAAAGCATGCCCTCACGCTAATCAAGAAAGCATCTTGCACGAAGCACTAGGTCATTTATTAATCCTACAAAATCCACTAACTATTATTAAATTACTAATTCAACCCACTAGAAGACAAAATCTCACAAAAAGCTAGACATTCCTTATTCTTTATTCCTTATTCTTTTTGCATTTCAACACACAATTTAATAATGCTCAAAGGATGACAAAAATTCAGACCTTGATGCACAATGGGTCGGCCAAAACCCAAGGCATTGAGCAAAGTTTGAACAAAATTATTTTAATCTAGCATGCTCAAGACAAAGTCTTCACATTGTCATACCTTTTGCTTGCACCAAAGCCACATTTTGCTAACAACCAAGCCACCCATCTCGGCCACATCACCCTTGTCCACCAACAATTCAAATAACACTCAAAAGACAACACAAAATCTGAATTTTTGCTGCCCAAGGCCGACATTTGCATCTATTGCTTCAAGCATTGCATTTTTTTTCACTTCATTCTCTCATTCTCCTCATATTTCTCTCTCTCCCTCTCATTCTTCTCTCTCTCTCTCTTGGCCTTGGCTGATTTTCTTCCCTTCATATCTCATCTTCATCACAACATAGTTAATCAAGACAAGAAACAAGCAAGAAGACTCGATCAAGCTAGCTAAGATGCATGAATCACTCATGCATGCTCTTTGAGCCACCATTTCGGCCTTGGTGAGTTTACTAGCTTCCATTTCTTTTCTTCTTGTTCTAACCAAATGCATGTACTAAGAACTTGTCCACTAAGCTAGGAAAAATAGAGAGAAATCGGGTGGTGTCTTGGCTAAGCAAGGAAGAAGAAGAAAATTGTGCTTCAACAAGTTTTGTGCATCTTCTTGTTGATTTGCTAAGGTGAGGGCTAAAACCTTTTGAAAATCCTTCAAAAATCCACATGCATGCTCATAAATGTATGTCTTTGCTTCTGTACTTGAGTTATATGTTTGTTCATAAGCTTTTACAACCATGCATGGCAAGATTTTGGCTTGAAGTTGGTGATAGATGAAGTCGGGTTTGTGGACAGCTATCTGACTTGTTGTTACGAGGTGAGTTTGGCTAGGCAAATGAGGTTTAAAATGCATGAAAATTGGTAGGGAACTATTTTTTCCAGTTTTGAAAATTTTGCACAGAAATAGGCCAAATCTAATTTTGACTCTAAGGTCCTCAAAATGGCAAATCATTAAAATGTGTCAAAATCTGGAAGTCCGGAAAAATGAAGCAGGTTTTGGCATATTCACTGACCTTGTGGAACGAACCAGTTTTGACTTAGTAAATGATATCAAAAATGCATGACATTTTGTGTACTGCTATATTTTTCAGTTATCGACATTTTTTTCAGAAATGGACTAAGGCTAAATCGGACCCTAAGGCCCTCAAAAACGACAAGTATTGAAATGTGTGCATATCTGGACAGTTTTGTGCAGTCTCACTCTTTTGGCTATAACCATTGAACCCAAACTCCAAATGATGCGAGGTTTGTTTCTTATTTTAGTTCACTTCTTAAGCTTTAATTTGAAATCTTATTTACTGGAATTGGAGATTGTTTGCTTGACTCAATGATTGTGGAAAAACAGCCTATTGTAGTGAGAGTTTCACTTGGTTGTATTCTTAGAAAAATTGTTGTAACTTCTCTTGTGGTATTAATTGCTTGGGATTGTGGCATTGGGATGTTGTGTGGACTGTTTTGAGTACTTGGGGATGTTTGGATTAATTGATGTTTGGCTTGAGATTGATTTTGAGTTGACTTGGGGCTTAATTGCACGGGTAAGCACGAAAAGGAAACCCTAGTGACTAGGCAAACTTGCTAAGTGTTGATCCTTTGAATATTGAGTGTAATTATATGTTTATTAGGCTGCCCGTAGTTTCCTTATAGCCCTAAATGTTATATTGATTCATTGCATGTTGACAAATAGGCCTTTCTTGCATACGAACCACGTAGATTGTTGTTGCATGTTGAATAACCTTATTATTTGATTACGTGGACGTTGAAATGAGTTATATGACTTGATTTACGTGCGTTACATGGCTGCCCGTTTAATGTTGATATAACTCCATATGCTTTTCAAGTGAAATTACTTGTCTTATCGTGCCTCGCTTGTTTACTTGTCAATGTGCAATCTTATGACTGTCCGGAGGCAGCCTACTTTGTTGTCCTCCTAATGTGATATATTAAATGTCATAAATGTGCATTGCATACAAGGTTGCAACCTTTCATTCTAGCGTGGTAGCGTTCACGTACACCGGGCGGCATCGGGCTTGCCGGTACAACCGTGACAACCATGGTCCAATTCCCTTTCTCGCTTGGGAGCTAGACTTCCTCGGACAGTTGGGTCGTAGGATTTCGGGGTACATCTGGAGTACGCCCACTTGGCGTGTTAAGGGGATGATTTGAAGTCGACCGCAACAACTGAGAGCAAAAGCTCACCGTATCCTTTTTCTATATGTATAAGTACTCTCGCTTGATTCCTAGAGAACCTCGGGGAGGAAAGACTGGTAATTATGTTCCTTTACTTTATATTATTGTTATGTACTTAATTGTCTTATATTCATGCTCGCAAAAGGATTTTTATAAGTTGAACCGGAAAATGAGTTTCAAAACCTATTTCTCGTTCCCCCTCGCTAAGTTCATAAGGACTCACCCTCTTTTATCATCTCAGGTGAAGAAGATCAAGAGTAGGTACCTGAGGATGATGTGCCTAACGATGATTCCTTGGATTGATTGCCTGTCCTATGTGCTTTGCGTGATTATGGCTATTTGTGAACTATGCTACTTAAAGACTATTTCTTTTCATGTTGCACAATGTTTGTAATGTAAAAGACTCCCGTTGTAATTTAGGGTCTAATTTTGGGTTGTACTGATATTAACTAGACAGACAATAGACACTACTATGATCGTTTTGCTATTATTACTACTAGTATCTATAATAGGATTATGAAGTATTAGGTAAAGGCTAAGTAAAATGAAACAACCAAATCTTAAGCAGGTACACGTTATTAAGCTAAGATCAACAGGTACTTTTGTAACGAGGATTAACAAACGAACGAGACATAGTATCATGCTAGGTTATTAATCAAACGAGACATCAAGACAACCAGTAGGCATTTCAATTGATGATAAATAGTAATCTTAGTTGGAAATGAATTTGAGATGGTAAATTTTGAGGCGTTTAGAGAATTAGGTCAAACCAAAGAGCCCAATTACAGCCGTTATACTGCCGGTTTTTTGGAAAATTTTAGAGTTTAGGCCAAAACGTTAAGTGTTAAATCTTCTTGAACGGTTAAGTACGAGACGTGACTTGAATGCTTAGATCACACCCTAGTCTAACCTTTATAGGCCAGGTTGGGGCGTGACACCTTATAGGAAAAAGAATGGTATCAAAGCTTAGATTGCTTAAGCTGAGTTTAACTCTCAGACCATGGGTAGAGCCCTAAGATAATTAGGATGACTTGTTTATATGTTATTGTGTGATAATGTTAAATGTGCCATCTATGCTCTATGTGCTTAAGTGGTTAACATGTCTTAATTATTTCTAGAGTTATGTATCTATGTTATGTAGCATATCTTATGCATTAAATTCTTATTTGTCATACTTCAATAAATTGTGCATCGTAATCTGTGCCTATAGATGGCTGGCCCTAGTACCCGCACTACTAATAGGAGCAATAAACCCCAAGAGACCGGAGATGCCTATCAAACTAATCCCGGTATAGCTATGTTTAACATGATGGAAAATGCCATGGATCGCGTATCACGAGTGATGGAGCGCCAAGATGCACGTGAGGCCAACAACAACAACAACAACAGGAATGATGGTAACCATGGGAGACATAGCAGAATGAGGGAGTTTCTTGACTTTTGCCCATCCAAATTTCACGGGGAAGCTGATGATGAGAAAGCAGAGGCTTGGCTGTCCGAGATCGAGAAGATTTTCAGGCCACTTGACTATACTGATGAAGAGAAGATGGAGTTTGCAGTGTTTCTGTTGCATGGGGATGCTGAACATTGGTGGCACACTGTGGAGGCACTATGGGAAACTGATCAGATACCTCGCTTGTGGGGTAATTTCGTTAAGGCATTCAAGGAGACATATGTACCTGCAGTTTCTAGGCAGAGGCGGATTGAGGAGTTCATGCACTTGACCCAGGTAACATGACGGTGGCCCAGTACGAGGCTCGTTTTGACCGACTGTCCCGTTATGCTCAATATATGGTCAGTACTCCGGAGACGAAGATGTAAAAATTTACGACTGGATTGAGGCCATAGATTCAGGACCAGTTGGCTTCTCATGTCTTCGATACCTATTCTGCTATCTTTGCTACTGCTTCCCGAGTTGAGAAGAGGAAACTTGATAGAGCCGGTTCGAGTCAGCCGAACAAGAAATCATACCAGCCTCCGGGTCAGCAGAGGAAATTCCAGAGTCAGAGTCGTAATCAGGGCCAAAGCCGGAATAGACCAGTGAATAACCGTGGCACAACGAAAGTGCCATCAGCCTCTTCCACCCGCGAATCCATAGGTAGTTCACCTGCTACTTAGTCTGTCAACTGTTCTTACTGTGACAAGAAGGGTCATACCGAGGCCCAGTGCTGGAAGAAGTCAGGACGATGTATGAGATATGGCAGTGATCAGTATCAGATCAAGGATTTCCCTAAACGGCAGGCAGGACAGAATCAAGGTAAACCAGCTGGTAGAGACAAGACTCCAATTCCTAGAGTTCAGGCTCGAGCTTATGCTATTGAGTGCGAGGAGATTCCAGATGAGACCGCTGTTGTTGAAGGTACATTCTTCATACTGAATCAACCTGTTAGGGTGCTAATTGATCCGGGTGCTACTCATTCATTTATTACTCCCTTATGTGTAGAACGTGTGAAACTGAAAGTTGTATGTTTGCCATACGAAGTAGAAGTTGGTACTCCGATGGGTTCTAAACTTGTTACTAGCTCAGCTTGTAAAGCATGTAAAATCCAAATTAAGGATAGGAAATTCTCAGCCAATCTTATTGTATTACCTTTTCGAGACTATGAGGTCATTTTAGGGATGGACTGGCTGGCAAAACATCATGTCCAACTAGATTGCTGGACAAATATTATAACATTCCGGGTACCTGGTCAACCAATACTGGAGGTAATGGGTCGAAGAGATTTCACCGGGAGTTCCATTATTTCATCTACGAAAGCAGTGAAGTCCTTGAGAAAAGGGTGTAGCGGATACTTAGCTTACCTCATCAATAAGCCATCGGATAAAGCTAAGTTGGAGGAGATGCCTGTGATCAAAGACTATGCGGATGTGTTTCTAGAAGAATTGCCCAGTTTACGCCCAAATCGGGAGATTGAGTTCGTTATAGAGCTACTGCCTGGCACCCAGCCGATATCTAAAGCTCCCTATCGTATGGCACCGGCCGAGCTACAAGAATTGAAGGACCAATTGCAAGGATTGTTGAAGAAGGGGTTTTTTCAACCAAGTTCTTCACTGTGGGGCGCACCAGTTCTATTTGTAAAGAAGAAAGACGGAACGATAAGGCTATGCATCGATTACCGAGGACTGAACCAAGTGACTGTCAAGAATAAATACCCACTTCCACTGATCGACGAGTTGTTTGATCAACTTCAAGGAGCCAAAGTGTATTCAAAACTCGACTTGAGGCAAGGGTATTATCAGTTGCGGATCAAAAAGGAAGATGTACCTAAAACGGCTTTCAGGACAAGATACGGGCACTATGAATATGTGGTGATGCCATTTGGACTAACTAATGCCCCTACAACTTTTATGGATTTGATGCACAGGGTGTTTCAACCCTACTTGGACCAATTTGTGGTGATCTTCATTGATGATATTTTGGTATACTTGAAGTTGTGAGGCCCGACCTCGATTTGCATGCGATATCTCATTTCGTGTGCCCTAACCTTGAATTGCATGCCTTGACCTAGGTTTAAGAGTCATGTCTTGATTTACGTGCATTCATTTAGAGTTGCATGCATTTATTTGGAATACGTGCATTCGTCTCGTAGTTCGTGCCTTATCTCGTAGTGCGTGCCCTAGACCTAGAAAAACGTACCTACACACTAATCAAGAAAGCATCATACATGAAGAACTAGACTATAGAATAATTCTACAAACTCCACTAACTAATAATCTAATCCTAAGTCAATGCACTAGAAGACAAAATTTCACTAAGCACTAAACATTCTTATTCTCTATTCTTATTCCACTTGCCTTGGCCGACCATGCCTTGCTTTTGAACAACATTGCATAAATTAAAACACTCCTAGACAAACTATGACACACACAAGACACAAGGCTTTAAAAAATGACCTAACATCCTACCCAATGCCTCTCATTCTCAGCCCACTCAAATGCCCATGCTAGAGACAATTCAAAATGCTCAAAAGATGATACCAAATCAGATTTGTAGAAGCTCAAGGCCGACACATGCTCACACAAACATCAAAACTTTTCAAAACATTCTCTCAAGCTCTCATTCTCTCTATCTCTCGGCCATGGCTGCTTCAAGCATCTCCATAGCTCAAGCTCATCTTCTAAAGCTCACCCAAGCTCTCAAAGACTCTAAGGAACTCGACCATTGCAAGCAAAGCAAGAAAAACACATGCAAGCTCACATAAACTCTTCATTCTCGGCTTTAGGTATGTTGTGATAGCTTTCTTTCATTTCCTTTTGTTCTAATCACATGCACACACTAAGAAGATGCTAACTAAGCTAGGAAATTAAATAACATCAAGCTATCACTCGGCCAAGCAAGGAAAGAAGATCATTTTGTGCATTTTGAAGACCATTTGTGCATCTTCATCTATTAACTTGCTAAGGTGAGGGTTAAACTCTTTTAAAAGCTTTCAAAAATCACATGCATGTCTTCATATGACTATATTTACCTCTGTAGTTGTTGTATATGTGTGTATATGAGCTTATATGACCATGCATGGCTAGATTTTTGGCTAGAACTTGAAGATAGGTAATAATCGAGTAGTTGGCAGATTTCTGACTTGGTAGAGAGAAGTGCATTTGGCCTAGTAAATGATGTTGAAAATGCATAAAAATTGGTAGGTAACTAGTTTTGCCCGTTATGAACATTTTTTGTAGAAATAGGACAAGACCAATTTTGAATATAAGGTCTCCAAAATGGAAAAATATCGAAAGGTGTCTAAATCTGGAAAAATCTGGAAATATGTAATAGGTTTCTGGCAGATTTCTGACTCCGTAGAACGAAGAATTTTTGACCTAGTAAATATTGGTGAAAATGCATGAAAATTGCTAGGTTGCTAGATTTTGTAGTTTTGGAAATTTTTTCCAGAAATAGACCAAAGCCAATTCTGACTCTAAGACCTTTAAAAATAGCAAAAATCGTAATGTGTCTAAAACTGGATAGTTTTGCGTAGTCTCACGGTTTTGGTCATAACTCCTAAGTCCGAACTCCAAATGATTCGAGGTTTGTTCCTAGATTTTAAATCACTCATTAAGCTTTAACTTCGTTTTTTCACTGAAATTGGAGAATGTTTGCTTGTCTAATCGAATGTGGGAAAACAGACCATTGCAATGAGGGTTTTGTTTAGTGATGTGCTTAGAATCATGTTGAGACCTTGCTTGGGGTATTGAATGCTTGAAATTGTGGTACTTGGATGTTGTGTGGACTGTTGTGGTTGGTTGAAGTTGCTTAATGTGATTGATGTATGGTTTGGGATCATTAATCGATGAATGGTATGCTTAATCGTACGTTTAAGCACAGAATTGAGACCCTAACGCTTATGACTTTTGTTAAGAGATGGCCTATTGGTTAAATGTTTCAATTTTTGTGGTTAATAGGCTGCCCGTAGTTGTCCTTATAGCTCTAACTATGATTTCCGATGATTGCATGTTGCTAAGTGAGTTATTCTTGCATCCGGTCTCGTATAAATGTCGTTGCATGCTTGTATAATGTTAATACTTGATACGTGAACCCCGAAATGAGTTATATGACTTGATTTATATGTGTCACTTGGCTGCCCGTTTAATGTTCATATGACTCTACATGTTTTACGAAGTGAAAATTCATGTTAAGCATGCCTCATTTGTTTACTTGGCAATATGTGATCTTGAAATTGCTCAGAGGCAACCTATTTTGTTGTTCTCCTAATGTGAATCGTTAAATGGTATAAATGTTCATTGTATACAAGGTTGCAACCTTTCATTGTGGCATGGTAGCGTTTCACGAACGCCGGGCGGCATAGGGCTTGTCGGTGCTCCCGTGACTACCATGGTCCAAGTCCCTCTCTCGCTTGGCATTCCACCCTCGGAGAGTTGGGTCGTAGGATTTCTGCATACATCCAGAGTACACCCAATTGGGAGCGATAAGTGGATAATTGAAGTCGGCCGCACAATTGCTATCGAAATGAATTGAGAGCAAAAGCTCACCGTATTCTTTCACTATGTGTTTAAGTACTCTCGCTTGGTTCCTAGAGTACCTCGGGGAGGAAAGATGGGTAAATGTGCTCTTTTACACTCATATTGTGCTATAAATTTACTTGTGTTATACGTCATGCTTTCAAAAAAGGGTTTTTATAAAGTTTAACCGGAAAAGTGTTTCAAAACATATTTCTCGTTCCCCCCTCGCTGAGTTCATAAGGACTTACCCTCTTTTATCATCACAGGTGAAGAAGATCAGGAACAGGTACCCGAGGATAACGTGCCTATTGATGACTCCTTGGAGTGATTGCCTGCCCTACGTGCCTTACTTGACTGTGGCTATTTTGTGAACGATATGTTTGTTTTAAAAACTATCTCTTATGTTGTTTGTCGTTGTTATTGTAAATGACCCCCGTTGTAATTTAGGGTCTAATTTTGGTTTGTACTGATTATAAGTAGACAGACACTCTTTTGGTCGTTTTGCTATCACTACTTTGATTAGTAGCTACTACAGGCTTATGAAGTATTAGGCAAAAAGCCAAGTAAAATGAATCTATCCAATCTTAAGCAGGTACTCATTTGTAGGCTAAAGGATAACAGACACTTGTATAACAAGAATTAATAAATAAACGGGACATAGTTACCATGCTAGGTGTTAATCAAACGAGACATCGAGATAAATAGTAGCATATCAATTGGTGATAAATAGTAACCTTAGTTGGAATCGAATTTGAGATTGAAGGTTTTGAGGCGTTTAGAAAATTAGGTTAAACTAAAAAGCCTAATTACAATCGTTACGCTGCCGGTTTTCCAAAAAATTTTGGAGTTCTAGTTTAATAGATAAGCTTAACCTTAGTCAACCGGTTATAGTCGTGAAAGAATATGAACGGTTAGATCTTACCCTAGTCTAACTTCTATAGGTCGGGTTGGGGCGTGACACCTTATATTAATAGTCTCAAAGCTTAGATTGCTTACGCCGGGTTTAACTCTCGGACCTTGGGTAGAAGCCCTAAGATAATTATGGTGACTTGTTTATATGTGTTAATATGTGCCAATGATAATTGTGCCATCTTTGTTTCTATGTGCTTATGTGATTAACATGTCTTAACTGTCTTGAGGGTTGTATGTCTATGTGAAATTGTATGTTGCATACTCTATACATTAAATTCTCGTCTTGTTGTATTCCAATAAATTGTGTATAATAATCTGTGCCTATAGATGGCTGGCCCTAGTACCCGCAATATCAATAGGTGCGATGAGCCTCAAGAAGCCGGAGATGCTCATCAAACTAATCTCGGCATGGCCATGTTTAACATGATGGCGAATGCTATGGATCGCATGTCGCGAGTAATGGAACGTCAAGATGCACGTGAAGCAACCCATAACAACAACAACAGCAATGGTGGTAACAATGGGAGAAATAGCAGAATGCGGGAGTTCCTTGATTTTCACCCGTCCAAATTCTTTGGGGAAGCTAATGATGAAAAGGCAGAGGCTTGGCTGTCTGAGATTGAAAGGATTTTCAGGCCACTTGACTATACTGATGAAGAAAAGATCGAGTTTGCTGTGTTTCTATTGCACGGGGATACTGAACATTGGTGGCACACTGTGGAGGCACTTTGGGAAACTGATCATACACCCCGCTTGTGGAGTAATTTTGTTAAGGCATTCAAGGAGAAATATGTACCTGCAGTTTCCAGGTAGAGGCAAATTGAAGAATTCATGCACTTGAACTAGGGTAACATGAGAGTGGCTCAGTATGAGGCTCGCTTTGACAGACTGTCCCGTTATGCACAATACATGGTCAATACCCCTAAGGCGAAGATGTGGAAATTTATGAATGGATTGAGGCTAGAAATTCAGGATCGGTTGGCTTCACATGACTTTACTACATATCCTACTCTTCTTGCTGCTGCTTTTCGAGTTGAGAAAAGAAAACTTGATAGAGGCGGTTCAAGTCAACCGAACAAGAAACCTTACTAGCCTCAAGGTCAACAGAGGAAATTCCAGACTCAGAGTGGCAATCAGGGCCAAAGCCAGAACAGACCAGTCAATAACCGTGGCCCGTCTAAAGCACCATCAGCCTCTTCCACCTGTGGATCCACAGGTAGTTCACCTGCTACTCAGTCTATCAACTGTTCTTATTGTGACAAGAAGGGTCACACCGAGGCTCAGTGCTGGAGAAAATCAGGACGATGCATGGGGTGTGGCAGTGATCAACATCAGGTTAAAGACTGGCCTAAATGGCAAGGAGGACAAAATCAGAATAAACCAGCTGGTAAAGGCAAGACTCTAGTTCCTAGAGTTCAGGCCTGAGCTTATGCTATTGAATGCGAAGAGCTTTTTGAGGAGACTGTTGTTATTGAAGGTACATTCTTGATACTGAATCAACCTATTAGGGTGCTAATTGATCAAGGTGCTACTCATTCATTTATTACTCCTTTATGTGTGCAACGTGTGAAATTACGAGTTGAATGTTTGCATTATGAAGTAGAAGTCAGTACTCCGATGGGTTCTAAACTCGTTACTAGCTCAGCTTGTAAAGCATGTAAAATCCAAATTAAGGATAGGAAATTCTCAGCCAATCTTATATGTTACCCTTTCGAGATTACGAAGTCATCTTAGGGATGGACTGGTTGGCAAAGCAACATGCCCAACTAGATTGCCGGATGAAGATTGTAACATTCTAGATACCTGGTCAACCAACATTGGAGGTAATGGGTCGAAGAGACTTCACCGGGAGTTCCATCATTTCATCTACGAAAGCAGTGAAGTCCTTGAGAAAAGGGTGTAGTGGATACTTAGCTTACCTCATCAACAAGCCATCGGACAAAGCTAAGTTGGAGGAGATGCCAGTGATTAAAGATTATGCTGACATGTTTCCAGAAGAATTGCCTGGTTTACCCCCGGATCGGGAAATCGAGTTTGTAATAAAAGTACTGCCTGGCACCCGGCCAATATCTAAAGCTCCCTATTGTATGGCACCAGCCGAGCTACAAGAATTGAATGACCAATTGCAAGGATTGTCGAAGAAGGGGTTTGTTCAACAGAGTTATTCTATGTGGGGTGCACCAGTCCTATTTGTAAAGAAGAAAGACGGAACGTTGAGGCTATGCATCGATTACCGAGGATTGAACCAAGTAACCGTCAAGAATAAATACCTACTTCCACTAATCGACGAGTTGTTTGATCAACTTCAAGGAGCTAAGGTGTATTCAAAACTTGACTTGAGACAAGGGTACTATCAGTTGCGGATCAAAAAGGAGGATGTACCTAAATCGGCTTTCAAGACGAGATATGGGCATTATGAATTTGTGGTGATGCCATTTGGGCTAACTAATGCCCCTGCAGCTTTTATGGACTTGATGCACAGGGTAATTCAACCCTACTTGGACCAATTTGTGGTGATCTTTATTAATGATATTTTGGTATACTCGAAATCTGAGGCTGAGCATGAACAACATCTGTGATTGGTATTGTAGAAACTTCGAGAGCATCAATTGTATGCAAAGTTTAGCAAATGCAAATTTTGGTTGTGGCAGATTGCATTCTTGGGGCACATCATATCCCAAGAGGGAATAGTGGTGGACCCAGCAAAGATAGAAGCGGTGATGTCTTGGAAAAAGCCAAAAAATGTCACAGAGGTTTGGAGTTTTCTTGGTTTAGCCGGCTATTATCGAAGGTTCGTGAAGGATTTCTCAAAGATTGCAGGACCGCTTACAAAGCTCACTCAGAAGAAAACAAAGTTCATGTGGGATGACAAAGTGTGAGAATAGCTTTCAAGAATTGAAGAAAAGATTGACAACTGTACCTGTTCTTGTATTGCCTGAAGGGAGTCAAGGCTTTGTAATCTATAGCGATGCTTCTAAAGAAGGACTGGGTTGTGTATTGATGCAGAATGGTAGAGTGATTGCGTATGCCTCTAGGAAGCCCAAGCCATATGAACTGAATTACCCGACGCATGATTTGGAGTTAGCGGCTATTGTGTTTGCACTCAAGAAATGGAGGCATTATTTGTGGGGTAACAAGTTTGAGGTGTTTACTGATCACAAGAGCTTGAAGTACTTGTTCTCACAAAAAGAGTTGAACATGAGGCAAAGACGGTGGATGGAGCTCTTGGATGATTATAATTGCACAATCAATTATGTGCCCGGTAAAGCGAATGTGGTAGCAGATGCCTTAAGCCAGAAGGCAAGCTTAGCAAAATTGGAGGTTAAGGTATGGGAGATGCTAGAGGAAGCATTTTTGTGGAAGCCGCAATTGACTCAAAAATTGTTACTATTTGCCACTACACAAGTTCAATCGACCTTGTTGTCTGAATTACGAGAGGCTCAACAGAAGGACCAATAGTTTCAAAAGATTAAGGAAAGCAACACAGATTTCAAGTTTCATGATAATGGTATTTGGAGGTTCAGGAGTCGAATTTGTGTTCCTAATGACCCAGAGTTGAAAAAGAAGATTCTTGAAGAAGCCTATAACTCGAGATATACTATTCACCCCGGCGGAACAAAGATGTACCGGGATTTGAAACAATACTATTGGTGGAATAACATGAAGAGAGAGAGATTGCAGAGTTTGTGGCATGGTGTTTAACTTGTCAGAAAGTCAAAGCAGAACATCAATGACCGGCAGGTTTACTACAACCGTTGGAAATTCCCCGATGGAAATGGGAACATATAACTATGGACTTTGTCATGGACCTGCCCAGGTCACAAAAGGGTCATGACGCCGTTTGGGTCATAGTGGATAGATTAACTAAGTCAGCATACTTCTTACCGATGAAAAAGAGGATAGTCCTGAGAAACTGGGAGATATGTATGTGGCGGATATCGTAAGGCTACATGGGATGCCTGTAAGTATTGTATCAGATAGGGATCCTCGTTTTACTTCCCGATTTTGGAAGAGATTACAAGAAGCTTTGGGGACGAAGTTGAGTTTTAGTACAACTTATCACCCTCAGACTGATGGACAATCTGAGTGACCTATTCAGATTCTGGAGGATATGCTGAGGGCGTGTGTTCTAGACTTCGAAAAAGGTTGGGAGAAGTATCTGCCACTAGCGGAGTTCGCTTATAACAACAGCTATCAGGCCACTATCGGAATGGCCCCATTTGAGGCATTGTATGGACGTAAGTGTCGATCCCCAATATACTGGGATGAAGTAGGTGAGACGAAGACTTTTGACCTGACCTTTCTATCATAACTTATGAAGACTGTTGATAATGTCCACCTCGTCTGGAAATGGATGCTTACCGCCCAAAGCAGGAAGAAAAGTTATGCAGACCGACGGAGACGGAATTTGGAGTTTGAGGTCAGCGACAAGGTGTTCTTGAAGTTATTACCTTTGAGGGGACTGATTAAACTTGGCAAGGGTAGAAAGTTGAGCCCGAGGTTTGTAGGACCATTTGGATAATTGAGAAGGTTGGCAAATTGGCGTATCGCCTGGAACTACCCCAAACCCTCTCCAATATTCATGATGTCTTCCATGTCTCAATTCTACGAAAGTATCACCCTGATCCATCACACATCTTGGAGCCAGAGCCGTTGCAGCTTCGGGAGAACTTGTCTTATGAAGAAAAGCCTATTCGAATACTGGACGAACAAGATCGGGCATTGCGCAACAAGTCGATACCGATGGTGAAAGTGCTGTGGGATCACCATGGAATCGAAGAATCAACGTGGGAAAGGCAAGACCAGATGGAGCAATAGTATCCGGCATTATTTCAAAGGTAATATTGAATTTCGGGACGAAATTCCTTCAAGGAGGGGAGGATGTGAGGCCTGACCTCGATTTGCGTGCGATACCTCATTTCGTGTGCCCTAACCTTGAATTGTGTGCCTTGACCTAGGTTTAAGAGTCGTGTCTTGATTTACGTGTATTCATTTAGAGTTGCGTGCATTTACTTGGAATACGTGCATTCATCTCGTAGTTCGTGACTTATCTTGTAGTGCGTGCCCTAGACCTAGGAAAACATGCCTACACACTAATCAAGAAAGCATCCTACACAAAGCACTAGACTATAGAATAATCTTACAAACTCCACTAACTAATATTCTAATCCTAAGCCAATGTACTAGAAGACAAAATTTCACTAAACACTAAACATTCTTATTCTTTATTCTTATTCCTTTTGCAAAACCCATGCACCTAAAATACCACATCAACCTACAATAAAATAAAGCTCAAAACAAGACAAAAATTCAGAATTTCCACTTGCCTTGGCCGACCATGCCTTGCTTTTGAACAACATTGCATAAATTAAAACACTCCTAGACAAACTATGACACACACAAGACTCAAGGCTTTAAAAAATGACCTAACATCCTACCCAATGCCTCTCATTCTCGGCCCACTCAAATGTCCATGCTAGAGACAATTCAAAATGCTCAAAAGATGATACCAAATCAGATTTGTAGAAGCTCAAGGCCGACACATGCTCACACAAACATCAAAACTTTTCAAAACATTCTCTCAAGCTCTCATTCTCTCTATCTCTCGGCCTTGGCTGCTTCAAGCATCTCCATAGCTCAAGCTCATCTTCTAAAGCTCACCCAAGCTCTCAAAGACTCTAAGGAACTCGACCATAGCAAGCAAAGCAAGAAAAACACATACAAGCTCACATAAACTCTTCATTCTCGACTTTAGGTATGTTGTGATAGCTTTCTTTCATTTCCTTTTGTTCTAATCACACGCACACACTAAGAAGATGCTAACTAAGCTAGGAAATTAAAGAACATCAAGATATCTCTAGGCCAAGCAAGGAAAAAAGATCCTTTTGTGCATTTTGAAGACCATTTGTGCATCTTCATCTATTAACTTGCTAAGGTGGGGGTTAAACTCCTTTAAAAGCTTTCAAAAATCACATGCATGCCTTCATATGACTATATTTACCTCTGTAGTTGTTGTATATGTGTGTATATGAGCTTATATGACCATGCATGGCTAGATTTTTGGCTAGAACTTGAAGATAGGTAATAATCGAGTAGCGCAGATTTCTGACTTGGAAGAGCGAAGTGCATTTGGCCTAGTAAATGATGTTGAAAATGCGTAAAAATTGGTAGGTGACTAGTTTTACCCGTTATCAGAATTTTGCGTAGAAATAGGCCAAGGCCAATTTTGATTATAAGGTCTCCAAAATAGCAAAATATCGAAAGGTGTCTAAATCTGGAAAAATCTTGAAATATGACATAGGTTTCTGGCAGATTTCTGACTCCGTAGAACGAAGCATTTTTTACCTAGTAAATGTTGGTGAAAATGCATGATAATTGGTAGGTTGCTAGATTTTGCAGTTCTGGAAATTTTTTCCAGAAATCGACCAAAGCCAATGCTGACTCTAAGACCTTCAACAATAGCAAAAATCATAATGTGTCTAAAACTGGACAGTTTTGCGTAGTCTCACGGTTTTGGTCATAACTCCTAAGTCCGAACTCCAAATGATGCGAGTTTTGTTTCTAGATTTAAATCACTCATTAAGATTTAACTTGACATTTTGTTCACTGAAATTGGAGAATGTTTGCTTGTCTAATCGAATGTGGGAAAACAGACCATTGCAGTGAGGGTTTTGTTTAGTGATGTGCTTAGAATCATGTTGAGACCGTGCTTGGGGTATTGAATTCTTGGAATTGTGGTACTTGGATGTTGTGTGGACTGTTGTGGTTGGTTGAAGTTGCTTAATGTGATTGATGTATGGTTTGGGATCATTAATCGATGAATGGTATGCTTAATCGCATGTTTAAGCATAGAATTGAGACCCTAACGCTTATGACTTTTGTTAAGAGATGGCCTATTGGTTAAATGTGTCAATTTGTGTGGTTAATAGGCTGCCCGTAGTTGTCCTTATAGCTCTAAATATGATTTCTGATGATTCAATGTTGCTAAGTGAGTTATTCTTGCATCCGGTCTCGTATAAATGTCGTTGCATGCTTGTATAATGTTAATACTTGATACGTGAACCCCGAAATGAGTTATATGACTTGATTTATATGTGTCACTCAGTTGCCCGTTTAATGTTCATATGACTCTACATGTTTTACAAAGTGAAATTTCATGTTAAGCATGCCTCATTCGTTTACTTGGCAATATGTGATCTTGAAATTACTCGGAGGCAACCTACTTTGTTGTCCTCCTAATGTGAATCGTTAAATGGTATAAATGTTCATTGTATACAAGGTTGCAACATTTCATTGTGGCATGGTAGCGTTTCACGAACGCCAAGCGGCATAGGGCTTGTCGGTGCTCCCATGACTACCATGGTCCAATTCCCTCTCTCGCTTGGTATTCCACCCTCGGAGAGTTGGGTCGTAGGATTTCGGGGTACATCTGGAGTACACCCAATTGGGAGAGATAAGTAGATAATTGAAGCCGGCCGCACAATTGCTATCAAAAATGAATTGAGAGCAAAAGCTCAATGTATCCTTTCACTATGTCTTTAAGTACTCTCGCTTGGTTCCTAGAGGACCTCGAGGAGGAAAGATGGGTAAATGTGCTCTTTTACACTCATATTGTGCTATAAATTTACTTGTGTTATACGTCATGCTTTCAAAAAGGGGTTTTTATAAAGTTTAACCGGAAAAAAGTTTCAAAACATATTTCTCGTTCCCCCCTCGCTGAGTTCATAAGGACTCACCCTCTTTTATCATCACAGGTGAAGAAGATCAGGAACATGTACCCGAGGATAACGTGCCTATTGATGACTCCTTGGAGTGATTGCCTGCCCTACGTGCCTTACTTGACTGTGGCTATTTTGTGAACGATATGTTTGTTTTGAAGACTATTTCTTATGTTGTTTGTCGTTGTTATTGTAAATGACCCCCGTTGTAATTTGGGGTCTAATTTTAGTTTGTACTGATTACAATTAGACAAACACTCTTTTGGTCATTTTGCTATCACCACTTTGATTAGTAGCTACTACAGGCTTATGAAGTATTAGGCAAAAAGCCAAGTAAAATGAATCTATCCAATCTTAAGCAGGTACTCATTTGTAGGCTAAAGGATAACAGACACTTGTATAACAGGAATTAACAAATAAATGGGACATAGTTACCATGGTAGGTGTTAATCAAACGAGACTTCGAGATAAATAGTAGGCATATCAATTGGTGATAAATAGTAACCTTAGTTGGAATCGAATTTGAGATTGAAGGTTTTGAGGCGTTCAAAAAATTAGGTTAAACTAAAAAGCCTAATTACAGCCATTACGCTGCCGGTTTTCTAAAAAATTTTGGAGTTCTAGTTTAACATATAAGCTTAACCTTAGTCAACCGGTTATAGTCGTGAAAGAACATGAACGATTAGATCACACCCTAGTCTAACCTCTATAGGTCGGGTTGAGGCGTGACAAAAGTTGTGTTGCCCAAGGTGTCATGGGATTCGGTAATAGAAATGTGATAGATTAGGTTGTCGTCCTTTTCGCGGCTCACGACGTACGATCCAAGACGGAAAAATAGCGCAAAAGAAGAAAAGAGTCCCGAAACTAACGAAAACGTTCGATTTTGGGCACTGAAAATAGGCGCAGCCTAGCAAGCTCACTACCCCCATCGTAGAGCTCTCAGAGAGCTTTCCAACAGTATGCTATGCGCCGCGTAACTCCTTACGGTTCAAAAGTTATGGGCATCGGAGCGACGGATACCTGGTTACAAGCCTCACGCCCTCGATTTTTGGGCCCAGCCTCTACGTGAAGTGAAGTTGTCTTGCCCAAGATGCCGTGGGATTTGGTTATAGAAATGTAATGGATTAGGTTGTCATCTTTCTAGCGGCTCACGACGTACGATCCGAGAAGGAAAAATAGCGCAAAAGAAGAAAATAGTCCAGTAACTGATGAAAACGTTCGATTTTGGGCTCTGAAAATTGGCACAGCCTAGCAGGTTCGTTGCCCGAGTCGTAGAGCTCTCGGAGAGCTTTCTAATGGTATGTTGTACGCCGTGAAACACCTTACAGATCAAAAGTTATGGGCGCCGGAGCGACGGAGACCTAGTCCCAAGCCCCACGCCCTCGGTTTGCGGGCCCAGCCTATACATGAAGTGAAGTTGTCTTGCCCCAGGTGCAGTGGGATTCGGTAATAGAAATGTGATGGATTAGGTTGTTGTCCTTTTCGCGGCTAACGACGTATGATCAATAATGAAAAAACAGCGCAAAAGAAGAAAAGTGTCTCGAAACTAATGAAAATGTTCGATTTTGGGCTTTGAAAATAGGCGCAGCCGAGTAGGCTGGTTGCCCCCATCGTACTCTCGGAGAGCTTTCCAACGGTATGCTGTGCACCGCGTAACTCCAGGTCGAAGCCCCATGCCCTCGGTTTGCGGGCCCAGCCTCTACGTGAAGTGAACTTGTCTTACCCAAGGTGCTGTGGGATTCGATAATAGAAATGTGATGGATTAGGTTGTCGTCCTTTTCGCAGCTCACGACGTACGATCCAGGACGGAAAAATAGCACAAAAGAAGAAAAGTGTCCCAAAACTGATGAAAATGTTAAATTTTGGGCTCCGAAAATAGGCGCAGCGGAGAAGGCTTGCTGCCCCCGTCGTAGAGCTCCTGGAGACCCTTCCAACGGTTTACCATGCGCCGCGTAACTCCTAACAGATCAAAAGTTATAGGCACCGGAGCGACGGAGACTTGGTCCCTGGCCTCACGCCCTCGGTTTGTAGGCCCAGCCTCTTTGTGAAAGGAAGTAGTATTGCCCAAGGTGTCGTGGGATTTGGCAATAGAAATGTGATAGATTAGGTTATCGTCTTTTTCACGGCTCACGACGTACGATCCGGAACGGAAAAACAGCGCAAAAGAAGAAAAAGTGTCCTGAAACAGATGAAAACATTCGATTTTGGGCTGCGAAAATAGGCACAGCCAATCAAGCTTGCTGCCCCCATCATAGAGCTCTCGGAGAGCTTTCCAACGGTATGCTGTGCGCCGCGTAACTCCTTACGGATCAAAAGTTATGGGCACAAGAGCGACGGAGACCTGGTCGTAAGCCCCACGCCCTCGATTTGCGGGCCCAGCCTCTACGTGAAGCGAAGTTGTCTTGCCCAAGCGTGGGATTCAGTAATAGAAATGTGATTGATTAGGTTGTCGTCCTTTTCGCTACTCACGACGTACGATAGTGGACGAAAAAACAGCGCAAAAGAAGAAAAGTTTCCCAAAACTGATGAAAATGTTCAATTTTGGGCTACGAAAATAGGCAAAACCGAGCAGGCTTGCTGCCCCTGTTGTAGAGCTCTCGGAGAACTTTTCAACGGTATACTATGCGCCGCGTAACTCCTTACAGATCAAAAGTTATGGGCACCGGAGCAAAGGAGACTTGGTCCCAAGCCCCACGCCCTCGGTTTGCTTGCCCAGCCCCCCCGTGAAATAAAGTTGTCTTGGCCAAGGTGCCATGGGATTCGGTAATAGAAATGTGATGGATTAGGTTGTTGTCCTTTTGGCAGCTCATGACGTAGGATGCGGGATGGAAAAACTGCGCAAAAGAAGAAAAGTGTCCCGAAACTTATGATAACGATCGATTTTGGCCTCTGAAAATAGGCGCAACGAAGCAGGCTTATTGCCCCCATCATAGAGCTTTCCAACGGTATGTTGTGCGCCACGTAACTCCTTACAGATCAAAAGTTATAGGCACCGGAGCGACGGATACCTGGTTACAAGCCCCACGCCCTCGGTTTGCGGGCCCAGCCTTTACGTGAAGTGAAGTTGTCTTGCCCAAGGTGCCATGAGATTCGGTAATAGAAATGTGATGGATTAGGTTGTCATCCTTTTCACGGATTACGACGTACGATCCGGGACGGAAAAACAGCACAAAAGAAGAAAAGAGTCCCGAAACTAATGAAAACATTCGATTTTGGGAACCCAAAAAAAGCGCAGCCGAGCAAGCTCACTGTCCCCGTCGTAGAGCTCTCGGAGAGCTTTCCAAAGGTATACTGTGCGCTGCGTAACTCCTTATGGATCAAAAGTTATAGGCACCGGAGCGACGGATACCTAGTCACAAGCCCCACGCCCTCGGTTTGCAGGCCCAGCCTCTACGTGAAGTGAAGTTTTCTTGCCCAAGGTGGCACGGGATTCGGTAATAGAAATGTAATGGATTAGGTTTTCATCATTTTTGCAGCTCACGACGTACGATCCGAAACGGAAAAATAGCGTAAAACAAGAAAAGTATACTGAAACTTATGAGAACATTTGATTTTGGGCTCCGAAAATAGGCGCAACCGAGCAGGCTTGCTGCACCCATCATAGTGCTCTCGGAGAGCTTTCCAACGGTATACTGTGCGCCGCGTAACTCCTTACGGATCCAAAGTTATGGGCACTGGAGCGACGAATACCTGGTCACAAGGCCCACGCCCTCGGTTTGCGGGCCCAGCCTCTACTTGAAATAAAGTTGTCTTGCCCAAGGTGTAGTGGGATTCGGTAATAGAAATGTCATGGATTAGGTTGTCGTCCATTTCACGACTCACGACGTACGATCCGGGAAGAAAAAACAGCGCAAAAGAATAAAAGTGTCCCAAAGTTGATGAAAAGGTTCAATTTTGGGCTCTGAAAATAGGCGCAGCCAAGCAGGCTTGTTGCCCGCGTCGTAGAGCTCTCGGAGAGCTTTCCAACAGTATGCTTTGCGCCGCATAACTCCTTACGAATCAAAACTTATGGGCATCGGAGCAACGAAGACCTGGTCCCAAGCCCACGCCCTCGGTTTGCGTGCCCAGCCTCTACATGAAATAAAGTTGTCTTGCCCAAGGTATCGTGGGATTCGGTAATAGAAATGTGATGGATTAGGTTGTTGTCCTTTTGGCAGCTCATGACGTAGGATGCGGGATGGAAAAACTGCGCAAAAGAAGAAAAGTGTCCCGAAACTTATGATAACGATCGATTTTGGCCTCTGAAAATAGGCGCAACGAAGCAGGCTTATTGCCCCCATCATAGAGCTTTCCAACGGTATGTTGTGCACCGAGTAAGTCCTTACAAATCAAAAGTTATAGGCACCGGAACGACGTATACCTGGTCATAAGCCCCACACCCTCGGTTTGCAGGCCCAGCCTCTTCGTGAAATGAAGTTGCCTTGCCCAAGGTGCCATAGGATTCGGTAATAGAAATGTGATGGATTAGGTTGTCGTCCTTTTCGCGGCTCACGACGTACGATCCGGGATGGAAAAACAACGCAAAAGAGGAAAAGTGTCCGAAAACTGATAAAAACATTCAATTTCGGGAACCGAAAAAAAGCGCAGCTGAGCGAGCTCACTGCCTCCGTCGTAGAGCTCTTGGAGAGCTTTCCAACGGTATACTGTGCGTTGCATAACTCCTTACGGATCAAAAGTTAAAGGCACTGGAGCGACGGATACCTGGTCACAAGCCCTACGCCCTCTGTTTGCGGGCCCAGCCTCTACGTGAAGTGAAGTTGTCTTGCCCAAGGTGCCGTCAGATTCGGTAATATAAATGTAATGGATTAGGTTGTCATCATTTTCGCGGCTCACGACATACGATCAGGAACGGAAAAATAGCATAAAACAAGAAAAGTGTACCGAAACTGATGAAAATGTTCGATTTTGGGCTTCGAAAATAGGCGCAGCCGAGCACGCTTGCTGTCTCCGTCGTAGAACTCTCGGAGAGCTTTCCAACGGCATCCTGTGCGCCGCGTAAATCCTTACGGATCAACAGTTATGGGCACTGGAGCGACGGACACTTGGTCACAAGCCCCACACCCTCGGTTTAAGGGCCCGGCCTCTACGTGAATTGCAGTTGTCTTGCCCAAGGTGCAGTGGGATTCGGTAATAGAAATGTAATGGATTAGGATGTCGTCCTTTTTGCGACTCACAACGTACATTCCGGGATGGAAAAACAGTGCAAAAGAAGAAAAGTGTTCTGAAACTGATGAAAATGTTCAATTTTGGGCTCCAAAAATAGGCGCAACGGAACAGGCTTGTTGCCCCCGTCGTAGAGCTCCAGGAGAGCATTCCAACGGTATACTATGCGCCGCGTAACTCCTTACAGATCAAAAGTTATGGGCACCGGAGCGACGGAGACCTGGTCCCAAGCCCCACGCCCTCGGTTTGCTTGCCCAGCCTCCACGTGAAATAAAGTTGTCTTGGCCAAGGTGCCATGGGATTCGGTAATAGAAATGTGATGGATTAGGTTGTTGTCCTTTTGGCAGCTCATGACGTAGGATGCGGGATGGAAAAACTGCGCAAAAGAAGAAAAGTGTCCCGAAACTTATGATAACGATCGATTTTGGCCTCTGAAAATAGGCGCAACGAAGCAGGCTTATTGCCCCCATCATAGAGCTCTCGGAAAGCTTTCCAACGGTATGCTGTGCACCATGTACCTCCTTACGGATCAAAAGTTATAGGCTCCGGAGCGACGGATTCTTGGTCACAAGCCCCATGCCCTCGGTTTGCGGGCCCAGCCTCTACGTGAAGTGAAGTTGTCTTATCCAAGGTGCCATAGGATTCGGTAATAGAAATGTGAGGGCTTTGGTTGTCGTCCTTTTCGCGGCTCACGACGTACGATCCGGGACAAAAAAATAGCGCAAAAGAAGAAAAGAGTCCCAAAACTAATGAAAACATTCAATTTTGGGAACCGAAGAAAAGTGCAACTGAGCAAGCTCACTACTCCCATCGTAGAGGTCTCAGAGAGCTTGCCAACGGTATGCTGTGTGTCGCATAACTCCTTATGGATCAAAAGTTATAGGCACTAGAGCGATGGAGACCTGGTTACTAGCCCCACGCCCTCGGTTTGCGGGCCCAACCTCTACGTGAAGTGAAGTTGTCTTGCCCACGATGGCGTGGGATTCGGTAATAGAAATGTAATGGATTAGGTTGTCATCTATTTCGCGGCTCACAACGTACGATCCGAAATGAAAAAATAGCGTAAAACAAGAAAAATGTACCGAAACTTATGAGAACGTTTGATTTTGGGCTCCGAAAATAGGCGCAATCGAGAAGGCTTGGTGCACCCATCATAGAGCTCTCGGAGTGCTTTCCAACGGTATGCTGTGCACCGCGTAACTCCTTACGGATCAAAAGTTATGGGCACCGGAGTGACGGATACCTGGTCACAAGCCCCACTGTCACGCCCCAACCCGGCCTATAAAGGTTAGACTAGGGTGTGATCTAAACAATCAAGTCCTTTCACATTCTTAATCATTCTAGGAGGTTTAACACTTAACGTTTTATTCTAGACTCCAAAACTTTCCAGAAATTCCGCAGCATGACGGCTGTAATTGAGCTCTTTGTTTTGACTTATTTTTTCTAATAGTGTCAAAATTTACCTTTTCAATTTCAATTCCAGCTAAGATTACTATTATTCCATCAATTGAATTGCCTATTGGTTAATTCGACGTCCCGTTTGATTTATAACCTAACATGATACTATGTCTCGTTTGTTCATTTATCCTCATTTCAAAATATACCTGTTGATCTTAGCTTATTAGCGAGTACCTGCTAAGATTGGATAAGTTCATTAACCTATTTCTTAACTAAGCATCATAACCTGTGATAGATACTAGCAGTAGTAAAAGCAAAACGATCATAGTAGTGCCATGTCTAGTATCAGTCTACTTAAAATAAGTACAACCCAAAATTAGACCCCAAATTACAGCGGGGGTCTTTTACATCACAAGCAACAACAACATAAGGGAAATAGTCTTTAAGTAACAAAAGTTCACAAGAAGTCACGTTCAAGCAAAACAACGATAACAAGCAATCATTCCAGAGGTTCATCATTAGGTACATTGAGCTCGGGTTCCTGTGCCTGTTCTTCTTCACCTGAAATGATGAAAGAGGGTGAGTCCTTATGAACTCAGCGAGGGGGAACGAGAAATAAGTTTGAAACTCATTTTCCGGTTAAACTTATGAAAATCCCTTTTTCAAACATGAATACAACAGAAGTACAAGTACAGAAATACAAATACAGAAACAGGAATACCAGTCTTTCCTCCCCGAGGTTCTCTAGGATCCAAGCGGGAGTACTTATACATATAATAAAAAGGATACGTGAGCTTTTGCTCTCAGATCAGATCCAGGATCAACTGTTGCGGCCGACTTCAAATCATTCCCCAAACACACCAGGTGGGTGTACTCCGGATGTACCCCAAAATCCTACGACCCAACTCTCCGAGGAAGTCTAGCCCCCAAGAGAGAGAGGGAATGGGACCATGGTGGTCACGGTATCACCGGCAAGCGCGATCCCGCCCGGCGTACGTGATCCCTACCATGCCAACAAGAAAGGTTGCAACCTTGTATGCAATGCACATTTATGACAGGTAATATATATCACTGAAGGAGAACAACAAAGTAGGTTGCCTCCGGACAGTCATAAGATTGCACATTGACAGATAAACAGGCAGGACAAGATAGGACAGGAAATTTCACTTGAAAGGCATATAGAGTTATATGGAAATTAAACGGGCAGCCATGTAACACATGTAAAACAGGCCATATAACTCATTAAGAAGCTCACAGGATCAAGTGATAAGTTTATGCAACAGGCGAGGATATCAAAGGGGTTTGGGTGCAAGAAAAGCTTATTTGTCAACATGCAATGGCCTACTCACATTTGGAACTATAAAACATTTTACAGGCAGCCCACGCAACGTACATTTTCCACACAATAACCCCCGGTTAACAATTAACAAGAGTACCTAGTCATTAGGGTTCGCTTTTCATGCAAAATCGTGCGATCAAAACCCTAAATCAACTCAATCATCATTCCAAAGTCATGCATCGTCTCATTCAACATCCTCAACATTCAATACAGTCCACACAATATTCCAATACTACCATTCCAAGTAATTAGTACCACAAAAGAGGTTCAACAAGTTTTTCCCAAGCACATAGTCAATTGAAACCCTAACTGCAATAAGCTGCTTTCTCACAATCAACTGGGCAGGCAATTGAACTCCAAATTCAGTGAATAATATATCAAATTAAAGCTTAAGAAGTTAACTAAAATCAGAAACAAACCTTGCATTAATTGGAGTTCTGGATCGTTAGTTATAGCCAAAATGGTGGAACTGCTCAAAACTGTCCAGATTTGCCTATCTTTCGATATTGCATGATTTTGAGGTCCTTAGGTTCATTTTTAGCCTAAGCCTATTTCTGGAAAAAATGTCCACAACTCAAAAATCTAGCAGCACACAAATTTTCACGCATTTTGGATGTCGTTTGCTATGTCAAAATCATCTCGTTCCACACGGGCAGTAAATCTGCCAAACTGCTTCCTTTTTCTCAAAACTTTCCAGATTTAGCTATATTACGTGATTTTGCCATTTTGAGGGCCTTAGAGCCAAAATTTGACTTTGCTTATTTCTGCGAAAAGTGTTCAAAATTGGCCAAACTAGTCACCTAGGAATTTTCACGCAATTTCAACATCATTTGCTTAACCAAAAATTGCCTCGAACAGACGGGTCAGAAGCAGTCTCAAATTTCGACTTTGTCTAGTATCATTTTCAAGCCAAGTTATTGCCATGCATGGTTGTTTAAACTCATGAACGACCACATAGCTCAAGCACAGAAGCAAATACACACATTCATGGTCATGCATGTGAAGTTTTAAAGAGTTTTCCAAAAGTTTTGAACCCTCACCTTATCAAAACAAACAGGTAGATGCAGAATGTTCTTGAAAATGCACCAATGAAGCTTCTTTCTTGCTTTAGCCGAGAGAGAGAGCTTGTTTTCCTTTAATTCCCAACTGAGTTAGCAAGTGAGGAGGGTGTGCATGTGGTTGTAACCAAAAGAAATGGAAGAAATCTTAGCAAAGCATACCTAAGACCGAAATGGACAGATTTGTGAGCTTGTATGAGTTCTTCTTGCTTCTAGTTGCTTGGCCGGATTTCTTTTGTTTGTGGGTTGCTTGGCTGACTATGATATAATGAAGAGAAGCTATAGAAGTGGTAATGTGCAGCTAAAGTCGAGAGAAGAGAGAAATGAGAGGAAGAGAGAGAGAACCGAAAAAGAAATGAAGAAAGACAACAAATGAAGGCCTTGCAATTTTTTTGAGGTTGTGGTCGGTTCTTGGCCAGTCTAATTTCTGCATGTTTGTCTTCAATATGCTATTTTCAAATTGCTAGGATGGGGATGCAAAAGCTGGTCGGGTATGGTGAGGAAATGAGAGGAATTGAGCAATTATTTTAATGCCTTATGTCATTTTTTTGTCTTTGCATGCATAGAATAAAATATGTTGCTAAATTTTCTTGCTCAAGAACAAGACATGGCCGGCTATTGCATGTGCCAATTCTGAATTTTGTGTCTTCTTTTGAGTCTTATTTTATTGTATTTTGGAAATGCAAAAAAAAGAATAAAGCAAAAAGAATAAAGAATGTTTTGTTTTTGGTGCATTTTTGTCTTCTAGTGAAATGAATTTGGATTATTATATTGTTAGTGGATTTTGTAGGATTGTTTAATAGTCTAGTGCTTCGTGTAAGATGATTTCTTGATTAGCGTGATGACACGCTTTCCTAGGTTTAGGGCGCGCACTTCGAGGTAGGACACGAACTACGAGACGAACACACGTTTTCCAAGTAAACGCACGTAACTCTATATGAATGCACGAAATTCAATGCAAGGCACACAAAACTAAATACAATTCTCAAACCTAGGTCATGGCATGCAATCTAGGTTAGGGCACGCAAAACGAGGTATCGCACGCAATTCGGGGTCGGGCCTCACATCCTCCCCTCCTTAAAAGAATTTCGTCCCGAAATTCAATCTTACCTTGAAATAATGCTGGATATTGCTGCTCCATCTGGTCTCGCCTTTCCCACGTTGCTTCTTCAACTCCATGATGATCCCACAGCACTTTCACCATCGGTATAGTTCTGATGCGCAACTCCCGATCCTGCTGGTCTAGGATCCGAATGGGCTTTTCCTCGTAAGACAAGTTTTCCCGAAGCTGCAACGGCTCTGGCTCCAAGATATGCGACGGGTCAGGATGATACTTCCGCAGCATCGACACATGAAAGACGTCATGAATATTGGAGAGGTTCTGGGGTAGTGCTAGGCGATACGCCAACTTGCCAACCTTCTCAACTATCTCAAACGGTCCTACAAATCTCGGGCTCAACTTTCCACCCTTGCCATGTTTAATCAGTCCCCTCCGGGGTGATATCTTCAAGAACACCCTGTCGCCAACCTCAAACTCGAGACTCCTTCTTCGTCGGTCTGCATAACTCTTCTGCCTGCTCTGGGCGGTAAGCATCCGTTTCCGGATGAGGTGGATGTTATCAAGAGTCTTCATCAGTTCAGGTAAAAGGGTCGGGTCAAAAGTCCTCGCCTCACCTACTTCATCCCAGTAAATTGGTGATCGACATTTCCGTCCATACGGCGCCTCGAATGGGGCCATCCCGATCGTGCCCTGATAACTATCGTTGTAGGCGAACTCTGCTAGAGAGAGGTATTTCTCCCAACCTCTCCCGAAGTCCAACACACATGCCCTCAGCATGTCCTCCAAAATCTGAATAGTTCTCTCCGATTGACCATCCGTCTGAGGGTGATAAGCCGTGCTAAAACTCAATTTCGTCCCCAAAGCTTCTTGCAATCTTCTCCAAAATGGGGAAGTAAAACGAGGATCCCTATCCGATACAATACTCACAGGCATCCCGTGCAGTCTTACAACCTCCGCCACATACATATCTCCCAATTCCTCGGGACTATCCTCCTTATTCATCGGTAAAAAGTGTGCCGACTTAGTCAATCTATCCACTATAACCCAAACGGCGTTATGACCCTTTCGTGATCTAGGCAGGTCCATAACAAAATCCATAGTGATATGTTCCCATTTCCATTGGGGAATCTCCAACGGCTGAAGTAAACCTGCGGGTCGTTGATGTTCTGCTTTAATTCTCTGGCAAGTCAAACACCGTGCTACAAACTCCGCAATTTCTCTTTTCATGTTATTCCACCAATAGTGTTGCTTCAAATCCCGGTACATCTTGGTTCCACCGGGGTGAATAGTATATCTTGAATTATGTGCTTCCTCAAGAATCTTCTTTTTCAGCTCTGGCTCATTGGGAACACAAACCCGGTTCCTAAACCTCCAAACACCATCGTCGTGAAACTTGAAATCTGCATTGCTTTCCTTAATCTTTTGAAATTGTTGGTCCTTCTGTTGAGCCTCTCGTAACTCAGATAACAAAGTCGATTGAACTTGGGTAGTGGCAAAAAGTAACCCCTTCTGAGTCAATTGTGGTTTCCATAGAAACGCTTCCTCCAACAACTCCTGCACCTTGACTTCCAGTTTCGCCATGCTTGCTTTTCTGCTTAAGGCATCTGCAACTACGTTTGCCTTACCGGGCACATAATTAATTGAGCAGTTGTAATCGTCCAAAAGCTCCATCCACCGCCTTTGCCTCATATTCAACTCCTTTTGAGAGAACAAGTATTTCAAGCTCTTATGATCGGTAAATACCTCAAACTTGTTACCCCACAGATAATGCCTCCATTTTTTGAGTGCAAATACTATAGCCGCTAACTCCAAATCATGTGTCGGGTAATTCATCTCATACGGCTTCGGTTTCCTAGAAGCATATGCAATAACTCTTCCATTTTGCATCAATACACACCCCAATCCTTCTTTCGATGCATCGCTATAGATTACGAAACCTTGACTCCCTTCAGGCAATGCAAGAACTGGTGCAGTAGTCAATCTCTTCTTCAACTCTTGGAAGCTGTTCTCACACTTATCATCCCACACGAACTTGATTTTCTTTTGAGTGAGCTTTGTAAACGGTCCTGCAATCTTAGAGAAATCCTTCACGAACCTCCGATAATAGCCGGCTAGACCAAGAAAACTCCGGACTTCCGTAACATTTTCCGGCTTCTTCCAAGACATCACTGCATCGATCTTTGCTGGATCTACCGCTATTCCCTCTTGGGATATGATATGCCCCAAAAATGCAATCTGCTGCAACCATAATTCATACTTTCTAAACTTTGCATACAATCGATGCTCTTGAAGTTTCTGCAGTACCAACCGCAGATGTTGCTCATGCTCCGCCTCCGATTTCGAGTATACCAAAATATCATCAATAAAGATCACCACAAATTGGTCCAAGTAGGGTTGAAACACCCTATGCATCAAATCCATAAAGGCTGCAGGGGCATTAGTTAGTCCAAAAGGCATCACTACATACTCATAGTGCCCATATCTCGTCCTGAAAGCCGTTTTAGGCACATCTTCCTTCTTGATCCGCAACTGATAATACCCTTGCCTCAAGTCGAGTTTCGAATACACTTTGGCTCCTTGCAGTTGATCAAATAACTCGTCAATCAGGGGAAGTGGGTATTTATTCTTGACAGTCACTTGGTTCAATCCTCGGTAGTCAATGCATAGTCTCAACGTTCCATCTTTCTTCTTAACAAATAGCACGGGCGCACCCCACGGTGAAGAGCTCGGTTGTACAAATCCCTTCTTCAGCAATCCTTGCAATTGGTCCTTTAATTCTTGTAGCTCAGCCGGTGCCATACGATAGGGAGCTTTTGATATCGGCTGGGCGCCAGGTAGCAATTCAATAACAAACTCGATCTCCCGATTTGGGGGCAAACCGGGTAATTCTTCAGGGAACACATCTGCATAGTCTTTGATTACAGGCATCTCCTCCAACTTAGCTTTATCCGACGGCTTGTTGATAAGGTAAGCCAAGTATCCGCTGCATCCTCTCCGCAAGGACTTCACTACTTTTGTAGATGAAATGATGGAACTCCCGATGAAATCTCTTCGGCCCAGAACCTGTAGTATCGGTTGATCAGGTAGCCGGAACGTTATAATCTTCGCCCGGCAATCCAATTGGACATGATGTTTTGCCAACCAGTCCATCCCTAAAATGACCTCATAGTCTTGAAAAGGTAATACAATAAGATTGGCTGAGAATTCCCTATCCTTAATTTGGATTCTACATGCTTTACAAGCTGAACTAGTTACAAGTTTAGAACCCATTGGAGTACCAACTTCCACTTCATATGGCAAACACACAACTTTTAATTTCACACGTTCCACACATAAGGGGGTAATAAATGAATGAGTAGCACCCGGATCAATTAACACCTTAACAGGTTGATTCAGTATGAAGAATGTACCTTCAACAACAGCGGTCTCATCTGGGATTTCCTCGCACTCGATAGCATAGGCTCGGGCCTGGACCCTGGGAACTGGAGTCTTACCTCTACCGGCTGGTTTACCCTGATTCTGCCCTGCCTGACGTTTAGGGCAATCCTTGATCTGGTGCTGATCACTGCCGCACCTCATACATCGTCCAAACTTTCTCCAACACTGGGCCTCGGTATGCCCCTTCCTGTCACAGTATGAGCAGCTGATGGACTGAGTAGCAGGTGAACTACCTGTGGATCCACGGGCGGAAGAGGCTGATGGCGCTTTCGTCGGGCCACGGTTATTCCCTGACCTGCTCTGGCTCTGGCCCTGGTTACGACCCTGATTATGGAATTTCCTCTGCTGACTTGGAGGCTGGTATGGTTTCTTGCTCGGCTGACTTGAACCGGCTCCATCTAGTTTCCTCTTCTCAACTCGAGAGGCAGCAGCAAAGAGAGCAGAATAAGTATCGAAGTCGTGAGAAGCTAACTGGTCCTGAATCTCTGGCCTCAAACCAATAGTAAATTTCCACATTTTCGCCTCCGGAGTACAAACCATATATTGAGCGTAACGGGACAGTCGATCAAAACGTGCCTCGTACTGGGCCACCGTCATGTTACCCTGGGTCAAGTGCATGAATTCCTCGATCCGCCTTTGCCTGGAGACTGCAGGTACATATTTCTCCTTAAACGCCTTAACAAAATTACCCCACAAGCGAGGTGTCTGATCAGTCTCCCACAGTGCCTCTACAGTGTGCCACCAATGCTCGGCATCCCCATGCAACAGAAATACAGCAAACTCCACTTTCTCTTCATCTGTATAATCGAGTGGCCTGAAAATCTTCTCAATTTCGGACAGCCAAGCCTCTGCTTTCTCATCATCAGCTTCCCCGTAGAATTTAGACGGGCAAAAGTCAAGGAATTCCTTCATTCTGCTGTGTCTCCCACAGTTACCCTCATTCCTGTTGTTGATGTTGTTGTTGGCCTCACGAGCATCCTGACACTCCATCACACGTGACACACGATCCATGGCAGTTGCCATCATGTTAAACATAGCTATACCGGGATTAGTCTGATAAGCATCCCCGGTCTCTTGAGGTTCACCGCTCCTGTTAGTAGTACGGGTACTAGGGCCAGCCATCTATAGGCACAATTTATTGAAATATGATAATTAAGAATCTAATGCATAAGATATGCAACATATTATAGATACAATTCTAAAAACATTTAAGGCATATAAGTCACTTAAGCACATAGAGCATAGAAGGCACATTTAACACATAAACAAGTCATCCTAATTATCCTAGGGCTCAACCCATGGTCCGAGAGTTAAACCCGGCTTAAGCAATCTAAGCTCTGATACCATTCTTCTAAGGTGTCACGCCCCAACCCGGCCTATAAAGGTTAGACTAGGGTGTGATCTAAACAATCAAGTCCTTTCACATTCTTAATCATTCTAGGAGGTTTAACACTTAACGTTTTATTCTAGACTCCAAAACTTTCCAGAAATTCGGCAGCATGACGGCTGTAATTGAGCTCTTTGTTTTGACCTAAATTTTCTAACAGCCTCAAAATTTACCATTTCAAATTCAATTCCAGCTAAGATTACTATTATTCCATCAATTGAATTGCCTATTGGTTAATTCGACGTCCCGTTTGATTTATAACCTAACATGATACTATGTCTCGTTTGTTCATTTATCCTCATTTCAAAATATACCTGTTGATCTTAGCTTATTAGCGAGTACCTGCTAAGATTGGATAAGTTCATTAACCTATTTCTTAACTAAGCATCATAACCTGTGATAGATACTAGCGGTAGTAAAAGCAAAACGATCATAGTAGTGCCATGTCTAGTATCAGTCTACTTAAAATAAGTACAACCCAAAATTAGACCCCAAATTACAGCGGGGGTCTTTTACATCACAAGCAACAACAACATAAGGGAAATAGTCTTTAAGTAACAAAAGTTCACAAGAAGTCACGTTCAAGCAAAACAACGATAACAAGCAATCATTCCAGAGGTTCATCATTAGGTACATTGAGCTCGGGTTCCTGTGCCTGTTCTTCTTCACCTGAAATGATGAAAGAGGGTGAGTCCTTATGAACTCAGCGAGGGGGAACGAGAAATAAGTTTGAAACTCATTTTCCGGTTAAATTTATGAAAATCCCTTTTTCAAACATGAATACAACAGAAGTACAAGTACAGAAATACAAATACAGAAACAGGAATACCAGTCTTTCCTCCCCGAGGTTCTCTAGGATCCAAGCGGGAGTACTTATACATATAATAAAAAGGATACGGTGAGCTTTTGCTCTCAGATCAGATCCAGGATCAACTGTTGCGGCCGACTTCAAATCATTCCCCAAACACACCAGGTAGGTGTACTCCGGATGTACCCCAAAATCCTACGACCCAACTCTCCGAGGAAGTCTAGCCCCCAAGCGAGAGAGGGAATGGGACCATGGTGGTCACGGTATCACCGGCAAGCCCGATGCCGCCCGGCGTACGTGATCACTACCATGCCAACAGGAAAGGTTGCAACCTTGTATGCAATGCACATTTATGACAGGTAATATATATCACAGAAGGAGGACAACAAAGTAGGTTGCCTCCGGACAGTCATAAGATTGCACATTGACAGATAAACAGGCAGGACAAGATAGGACAGGAAATTTCACTTGAAAGGCATATAGAGTTATATGGAAATTAAACGGGCAGCCATGTAACACATGTAAAACAGGCCACATAACTCATTAAGAAGCTCACTGGATCAAGTGATAAGTTTATGCAACAGGCGAGGATATCAAAGGGGTTTGGGTGCAAGAAAAGCTTATTTGTCAACATGCAATGGCCTACTCACATTTGGAACTATAAAACATTTTACGGGCAGCCCACGCAACGTACATTTTCCACACAATAACCCCCGGTTAACAATTAACAAGAGTACCTAGTCATTAGGGTTCGCTTTTCATGCAAAATCGTGCGATCAAAACCCTAAATCAACTCAATCATCATTCCAAAGTCATGCATCGTCTCATTCAACATCCTCAACATTCAATACAGTCCACACAATATTCCAATACTACCATTCCAAGTAATTAGTACCACAAAAGAGGTTCAACAAGTTTTTCCCAAGCACATAGTCAATTGAAACCCTAACTGCAATAAGCTGTTTTCTCACAATCAACTGGGCAGGAAATTGAACTCCAAATTCAGTGAATAATATATCAAATTAAAGCTTAAGAAGTTAACTAAAATCAGAAACAAACCTTGCATTAATTGGAGTTCTGGATCGTTAGTTATAGCCAAAATGGTGGAACTGCTCAAAACTGTCCAGATTTGCCTATCTTTCGATATTGCATGATTTTGAGGTCCTTAGGTTCATTTTTAGCCTAAGCCTATTTCTGGAAAAAATGTCCACAACTCAAAAATCTAGCAGCACACAAATTTTCACGCATTTTGGATGTCGTTTGCTATGTCAAAATCATCTCGTTCCACACGGGCAGTAAATCTGCCAAACTGCTTCCTTTTTCTCAAAACTTTCCAGATTTAGCTATATTACGTGATTTTGCCATTTTGAGGGCCTTAGAGCCAAAATTTGACTTTGCTTATTTCTGCAAAAAGTGTTCAAAATTGGCCAAACTAGTCACCTTGGGATTTTCACGCAATTTCAACATCATTTGCTTAACCAAAAATTGCCTCGAACAGATGGGTCAGAAGCAGTCTCAAATTTCGACTTTGTCTAGTATCATTTTCAAGCCAAGTTATTGCCATGCATGGTTGTTTAAACTCATGAACGACCACATAGCTCAAGCACAGAAGCAAATACACACATTCATGGTCATGCATGTGAAGTTTTAAAGAGTTTTCCAAAAGTTTTGAACCCTCACCTTATCAAAACAAACAGGTAGATGCAGAATGTTCTTGAAAATGCACCAATGAAGCTTCTTTCTTGCTTTAGCCGAGAGAGAGAGCTTGTTTTCCTTTAATTCCCAACTGAGTTAGCAAGTGAGGAGGGTGTGCATGTGGTTGTAACCAAAAGAAATGGAAGAAATCTTAGCAAAGCATACCTAAGACCGAAATGGACAGATTTGTGAGCTTGTATGAGTTCTTCTTGCTTCTAGTTGCTTGGCCGAATTTCTTTTGCTTGTGGCTTGCTTGGCTGACTATGATATCATGAAGAGAAGCTATAGAAGTGGTAATGTGCAGCTAAAGTCGAGAGAAGAGAGAAATGAGAGGAAGAGAGAGAGAACCGAAAAAGAAATGAAGAAAGACAACAAATGAAGGCCTTGCAATTTTTTTGAGGTTGTGGTCGGTCCTTGGGCAGTCCAAATTCTGCATTCTTGTCTTCAATATGCTATTTTCAAATTGCTAGGATGGGCATGCAAAAGCTGGTCGGGTATGGTGAGGAAATGAGAGGAATTGAGCAATTATTTTAATGCCTTATGTCATTTTTTTGTCTTTGCATGCATAGAATAAAATATGTTGCTAAATTTTCTTGCTCAAGAACAAGACATGGCCGGCTATTGCATGTGCCAATTCTGAATTTTGTGTCTTCTTTTGAGTCTTATTTTATTGTATTTTGGAAGTGCAAAAAAAAGAATAAAGCAAAAAGAATAAAGAATGTTTTGTTTTTGGTGCATTTTTGTCTTCTAGTGAAATGAATTTGGATTATTATATTGTTAGTGGATTTTGTAGGATTGTTTAATAGTCTAGTGCTTCGTGTAAGATGATTTCTTGATTAGCGTGATGACACGCTTTCCTAGGTTTAGGGCGCGCACTTTGAGGTAGGACACGAACTACGAGACGAATGCACGTTTTCCAAGTAAACGCACGTAACTCTATATGAATGCACGAAATTCAATTCAAGGCACACAAAACTAAATACAATTCTCAAACCTACGTCATGGCATGCAATCTAGGTTAGGGCACGCAAAACGAGGTATCGCACGCAATTCGGGGTCGGGCCTCACACCCACGCCCTCGGTTTGCGGGCCCAGCCTCTACGTGAAGTGAAGTTGTCTTGCCCAAGGTGTCGTGGGATTCTGTTATAGAAATGTAATGGATTAGGTTGTCGTCTTTCTAGCGTTTCACGACGTACGATCCGAGACGAAAAAACATCGCAAAAGAAGAAAAAAGTCCCATAACTGATAAAAACGTTTGATTTTGGGCTCTGAAAAATGGCGCAGCTGAGTAGGATTGCTGGTCTAGTTGTAGAGCTCTCGGAGAGCTTTCCAATGGTATGATGTGCGCCGCGTAACTCCTTATGTATCAAAAGTTACGGGCACTTGAGCGACGGAGACCTGGTTGCAAGCCCCACGCCCTCGGTTTGCGGGCCCAGCCTCTACGTGAAGTGAAGTTGTCTTACCCAAGGTGCCGTTGGATTCGGTAATAGAAATGTAATGGATTTGGTTGTCGTCCTTTTCGCGGCTCACGGCGTACGATCCGGGACAGAAAAACAGCTTAAAAGAAGAAAAATGTCCTAAAACTGATGAAAACGATCGATTATGGGCTCCAAAAATAGGTGCAGTCGAGCAAAGTTGCTGTCCCTATCGGAGAGCTCTCGGAGAGCTTTCCAACGATTTTCTGTGCGGCGCGTAACTCCTTGCAGATCAAAAGTTATATGCACTGGAGCGACAGATACCTGGTCACAAGCCCATGCCCTGGTTTACGGGCCCAGCCTCTACATGAAATGAAGTTGTTTGGCCCAAGGTGCCGTGGGATTCGGTAATAGAAATGTGATGGATTAGGTTGTCTTCCTTTTCGCGGCTCACGACGTACGATCCAGGATGGAAAAACATGGCAAAAGAAGAAAAGTGTCCCGAAACTGATGAAAATGTTCAATTTTGGGCTCCGAAAACAGGTACAGCGGAGCAGGCTTGCTACCCCCGTCGTAGAGCTCCTGGAGACCTTTCCAACGGTTTACCGTGCGCCGCGTAACTCCTAACAGATCAAAAGTTATGGGCACCGGAGCGACGGAGACCTGGTGCCAAGCCCCACGCCCTCGGTTTGCGGGCACAGCCTCTACGTGAAGTGAAGTTGTCTTGCCCAAGGTGTCGTGTTATTCGGTTATAGAAATGTAATGGATTAGGTTGATGTATTTCTAGCGGCTCACGACGTACGATCCGGAACGGAAAAACAGCGCAAAAGAAGAAAAGAGTCTCGTAACTGATAAAAACTTTCAATTTTGGGCTCTGAAAGTTGGCGCAGCCGAGCAGGCTTGCTGCCCGAGTCGTAGAGCTCTCGGAGAGCTTTCCAACGGCATACTGTGCGCTGTGTAACTCCTTATAGATCAAAAGTTATGGGCGTCGGAGCGACAGAGACCTAGTCCCAAGCCCCACGCCCTCAGTTTGCGGGCCCAGCCTCTATGTGAAGTGAAGTTATCTTACCCCAGGTGCAGTCGGATTCGGTAATAGAAATGTGATGGATTAGGTAATCGTCCTTTTCGCGGCTAACGACGTACGATTAAGGATGAAAAAATAGCACAAAAGAAGAAAAGTGTCTCGAAACTTATGAAAATGTTCGATTTTGGGCTCCGAAAACAGGTGCAGTCAAGCAAGCTTGCTGCTCCCATCGTAGAGCTCTCGGAGAGCTTTCCAACGATTTTATGTGCACCGCGTAACTCCTTGCAGATCAAAAGTTATATGCACCGGAGCGACGGATACTTGGTCCTAAGCCCCACGCCCTCGGTTTGCGGGCCCAGCCTCTACGTGAAGTGAAGTTGTCTTACCCAAGGTGCCGTGGGATTCGGTAATAGAAATGTAATGGATTTGGTTGTCGTCCTTTTTGTGGCTCACGACGTACGATCCGGGATGAAAAAACAGCGCAAAAGAAGAAAAGTCTCCCAAAATTAATGAAAACGATCAATTTTGGGCTGCAAAAATAGGCATAGTCGAGCAAGTTTACTGCCCCTATCGTAGAGCTCTCTCGGAGAGCTTTCCAATGGTTTGCTGTGCGCTGCGTAACTCCTTGCAGATCAAAAGTTATATGCACCGGAGCGACGTATACTTGGTTACAAGCCCACGCCCTCGGTTTGCGGGCCCAGCCTTTACGTGAAGTAAAGTTGTCTGGCCCAAGGTGCCGTGGGATTCCGTAATAGAAATGTGATCGATTAAGTTGTCATCCTTTTTGCGGCTCACGATGTACAATCCAGGACCAAAAAATAGTGTAAAAGAAGAAAAGTGTCCCGAAACTGATGAAAATATTCAATTTTGGGCTCCGAAAATAGGCACAGCAGAGCAGGTTTGCTGCCCCCATCACAGAGCTCCTAGAGACCTTTCCAACGGTTTACCGTGCGCCGCGTAACTCCTAATAGATCAAAAGTTATGGGCACCGGAGCGACGGAGACCTGGTGTCAAGCCCCACGCCCTCGGTTTGCGGGCCTAGTCTCTTCGTGAAGTGAAGTTGTATTGCCCAAGGTGCCGTGGGATTCGGTAATAGAAATGTGATGGATTAGGTTGTCGTCCTTTTAGCGGCTCACTACGTACGATCCGGGACGGAAAAACATCGCAAAAGAAGAAATGTTATCCCGAAACTGATGAAAACATTCAATTTTGGGCTTCGAAAATAGGCGCAGCCGATCGGGCTTGCTCCCTCCATCGTAGAGCTCTCGGAGAGCTTTCCAACGGTATACTGTGCACCGCGTAACTCCTTACGGATCAAAAGTTATGGGCACAGGAGCGATGGATACCTGGTCACAAGCCCCACGCCCTCGATTTGCGGGTCTAGCCTCTAACTGAAGTGAAGTTGTCTTGCCCAAGGTTCCATGGGCTTCGGTAATAGAAATGTAATGGATTAGGTTGTCGTCCTTTTCGTGGCTCACGACGTACGATCCTGGACGGAAAAACAGCGCAAAAGAAGAAAAGTGTTCCGAAACTGATGAAAACGTTCAATTTTGGGCTCCGAAAACAGGCGCAACGGAGCAGGCTTGTTGCCCCTATCGTAGAGCTCCTGGAGAGCATTCCAACGGTATACTGTGCGCCGTGTAACTCCTTACAAATCAAAAGTTATGGGTACCGGAGCGACGGAGACCTGGTCCCAAGCCCCACGCCCTCGGTTTGTGTGCCCAGCCTCCACGTGAAATGAAGTTGTCTTGCCCAAGGTTGTGAGGCCCGACCTCGATTTGCGTGCAATACCTCGTCTCGTGTGCCCTAACCTAGAATTGCGTGCCTTGACCTAGGTTTAAGAGTCGTGTCTCATTTTATGTGACTTGCATCGAATTACGTGCATTCATTTAGGGTTGCATCCATTTGCTTGGGAAACGTGCATTCATCTCGTAGTTCGTGCTTTACCTCGTAGTGTGTGCCCTAAACCTAGGAAAGCGTGACCGCACGCTAATCAAGAAAGCAACTTACACGAAGCACTAGATCATTAATTAATCCTACAAATTCCACTAACTAATATTATAATCCTAATTCAACTCACTAGAATACAAAATTTCACCAAAAGATAAACATTCTTATTCTTTATTCTTTCTTCTTTTGCATATCCCAAGCACACACAATTAAATAATGCTCAAAACATAACAAAAATTCAGAATTAAACCTTACCTTGGCCGACCATGTGAGGACTTTTGACATACTTTGCAATTTCAAAAATCAAACCTAGACATTCTATGTTACAATGCAAAAAAAAATATGAAACCAAAGCAATATTTTATCAACCACCATGCTCCACATTCTCGGCCACATCACCAAGCATGCCAAACAACTCCAACATGCTCCAAAAGAGATGCCATTTCAGATTTTTCCAGGCCCTAGGCCGACACACTCACACACAAACACTTCATTCCTCACAAACATTTCAATTGCTCTCATTTTCTCTCACCCTCTCGGCATAGGCTGCTTCAAGCACCACCATAGCTTAAGCTCACCAAGACACTCAAGGACCCTAGGAAGCTCGACAAGCAAGCAAGAAACAAGAAAAATCGCATCCAAGCTCATCAAACCCTTCATTTCGGCCTAGGTATGTTTGATAGCTTCTATTTCATTTCCTTTTTGTTCTAACCACATTCACATACTAAGAACATGGTAACTAAGCGAGGAATTAGAGAATCTCAAGCTATCTCTCGGCCAAGCAAGGAGAAAAGATGATTTTGTGCATCATCAAGAGCTTTGTGTATCTTCATTTATTGTCTTGCTAAGGTGAGGGTTAATCCTTTTTAAAAGCTTTCAAAAACCACATGCATGCCTTCATATGTCTAGATTCACCTCTGTACCTGTTGTATATGTGTGTGCATGAGCTTATATAACCATGCATGGCAAGATATTCAGTTAGAACTTGAAGATAGGCAAAATCACGTAGCTGGAAGATTTCTGACTTGTTAGAACGAAGTGTATTTGGTCTGGTAAATGATGTTGGAAATGCATGAAAATTGGTAGGTGACTATTTTTTCCAGTTCTGAGAATTGTTTGTAGAAATAGGCCAAGGCCAATTTTGACCCTAAGGTCTCTAAAATGGCAAAACATCGAAAGGTGTCTAAATCTGGAAAATCTGGGAAAATAGAGCAGGTTTTTTGGCAGTTCACTGTCTTTGTAGAACGAAACAGTTTTGACCTAGTAAATGATATCTAAAATGAATGAAATTTGGTAGGTTTCTAGATTTTTCATTTCTGGACATTTTTGTCAGAAATATACTAAAGCTAAATCTGACCCTAAGACCCTAAAAAATGGCAAGTATTGAAATATGTACGAATCTGGACAGTTTTGCGTAGTCTCACGGTTTTAGCTATAACTCTTGAATCCGAACTCCAAATGATACAAGGTTTGTTTCTGGATTTAGTTCACTCAATAATCTTTAATTTGAAATTTTGTTCACTGGAATTGGAGATTGTTTGCTTGTCCAAATAATTGTGGGAAAACAGACCATTGCAGTGAGGTATTTATTTAGTGATATACTTTGAAAAAATATTGTAACTTCTCTTGTGATATTGAATGCTTGGGATTGTGGCACTTGGATGTTATGTGGACTTTTTTTGATCATTGAAGATGTTTTAATTAATCGATGCATGGCTTGGGTTAGTTACGTGACAACTTGTGGCTTATATCGTACGTGTAAACATGAATTGAAACCCTATTGAATATGAAAACTCGCTAAGTGTTGATCCTATGGTTATTGTGTCCAATTGTGTGATTAGTGGGCTGCCTAATAAATGTTAAGTATGCTTGAAATGTGATTCTCGATGATTAGATGTTGATAAGTAGACCTTTCTTGTACCCGGTCCCACGTAGACGTCGTTGCATGCTTGTATAAACTTATTATATGATTACGTGAACACCGAAATGAGTTAAATGACTTGATTTACATGTGTTACATGGCTGCCCGTTTAATATTCATATAACTCCATGTGCTTTACAAGTGAAATTATATGTCAAAGCATGTCTCGTGTGTTTACTTGTCAATGTGCGATCTTATGACTGCTCGGAGGCAACCTACTTTGTTGTCCTCCTAATGTGATATATTGAATGTTATAAATGTGCATTGCGTACAAGGTTGCAACCTTTCATTCTGGTAAGGTAGCGTTCACGCACACCGGGCAGCATCGGGCTTGTCGGTGCAACCATGACTATCATGGTCCAATTCCCTCTCTCGCTTGGGGGCTAGACTTCTTCGGAGAGTTGGGTCGTAGGATTTCGGGGTACATCCGGAGTACACCCATTTGGCGTGATAAGTGGATGATTTGAAGTCAGCCACAACAATTGTTATTGGAAATGAATTGAGAGAAAAAGCTCACCGTATCCTTTTTACTATGTGTTTATGTACTCTCGCTTAGTTCCTAGAGGACCTCGGGGAGGAAAGATGGGTAATTGTGTTCTTTTACTTTTATATTACATTATGAACTTACTTGTGTTATATGTCATTCTTTCAAAAAGGATTTTTCACAAGTTGAACCGGAAAAAGAGTTTCAAAGCCTATTTCGCGTTCCACCTCGCTGATTTCATAAGGACTCACCCTCTTTTATCATCTCAGGTGAAGAAGATCAGGAACAGGTACCTGAGGATAACGTGCCTATTGATGATTCCTTGGAGTGATTGCCTGCCCTACGTGCCTTACTTGACTGTGGCTATTTTGTGAACGATATGTTGTTTTGAAGACTATTTCTTATGTTGCTTGTTGTCATTATTGTAAATGACCTTCGTTGTAATTTGAGGTCTAATTTTGATTTGTACCGATATTAACTAGATAGACACCCTATTTGCTCATTTTTGCTACTTTGATTGGTAACTATTGCAGGCTTATGAAGTACTAGGTAAGAGTTAAGTAAAATGAATCTATCCAATCTTAAGCAGGTACTCATTGGTAAGCTAAGATCAACAAGTACTTGTGTAACAGGAATTGACAAATAAACGAGACATAGTTATCATGCTAGGTTGTTAATCAAACGAGACTTCGAGATAATTAGTAGGCATTTCAATTGGTGATAAATAGTAATCTTAGTTGGAATCGAATTTGAGATTGAAAGTTTTGAGTCGTTTAGGAAATTAGGTCAAACTAAAGAGCCAGTCACAACCGTTATGCTGCCGGTTTTTCAGAGAATTTTTGGAGTTCTAGGCTAACGTTAAGCGTTAAACCTTAATGAATGATTAAGTATGTGAAATGACATGAATGTTTAGATCACACTCTAGTCTAACCTCTATAAGTCGGGTTGGGGTGTGACTCCATATGTATATTAATGGTATCAGAGCTTAGATTTCTTAAGTCGGGTTTAACTCTCGAACCATGGGTAGAAGCCCTAAGATTATTGGGATGATTTGTTTATGTGTGCTAATGTGTGACAATATCAATTGTGCCTTCTCTGTTTCTATGTGCTTATGTGATTAACATGTCTTAATTGTTTCGAGAATTGTATGTCTATGTAAAATTGTATGTTGTATACCTTATACATTAAATTCTTGTTTTGTCGTATTCCAATAAATTGTGCATCATAATCTGTGCCTATAGATGGCTGGCCCTAGTACCCGCAATACCAATAGGAATGATGAGCCTCAAGAAGCCGGAGATGCTCATCAAACTAATCACGGCATGGACATGTTTAACATGATGGCGAATGCTATGGATCGCGTGTCGTGAGTAATGGAACGTCAAGATGCACGTGAAGCTAACAACAACAACGACAGGAATGGTGGTAACAATGGAAGAAACAACAGAATACAGGAGTTCCTTGACTTTTACCCGTCCAAATTCTACGGGGAAGCTGATGATGAAAAGGCAGAGGCTTGGCTGTCTGAGATTGAAAGGATTTTCAGGCCACTTGACTATACTGATGAAGAAAAGATTGAGTTCGCTGTGTTTCTGTTGCACGGGGATGCTGAGCATTGGTGGCACACTGTGGAGTCACTTTGGGAAACTAATCATACACCTCGCTTGTGGGGTAATTTCGTTAAGGCATTCAAGGAAACACACGTACCTGTAGTTTCCAGGCAGAGGCGAATTGAAGAATTCATGCACTTGAACTAGGGTAACATGATGGTGGCCCAGTATGAGGCTCGTTTTGACAGACTATCCCGTTATGCTCAATACATGGTCAGTACCCTTGAGGCAAAGATGTGGAAATTTACGAATGGGTTAAGGCCAGAAATTCAGGATCAGTTCGCTTCGCATGACTTTACTACCTATTCTGCTCTCCTTGCTGCTGCCTCCCGAGTTGAGAAGAGAAAACTTGATAGAGCCGGTTCAAGCCAGCCGAACAAGAAACCATATCAGCCTCCAGGTCAACAGAGGAAATTCCAGACTCAGAGCCGCAGTCAGGGCCAGAGCCAGAACAGATTAATCAATAACCGTGGCCCGACTAAAGCACCATCAGCCTCTTCCACCCACGGATCCACATGTAGTTTACCTGCTACTCAGTCTATCAACTGTTCTTACTGTGACAAGAAGGGTCACACCGAGGCCTAGTGCTGGAAAAATTCAGGACGATGCGTGCAGTGTGGTAGTGATCAGCATCAGATCAAGGATTGCCTTAAATGGCAAGGAGGACAAAATCAGATTAAACCAGCTGGTAGAAGCAAGACTCCAGTTCCTAGAGTTCAGGCCCGAGCTTATGCTATTGAGTGCGAGGAGCTTCCTAAGGAAACCACTGTTGTTGAAGGTACATTCTTGATACTGAATCAACCTGCTAGGGTGCTAATTGATCCAGGTGCTACTCATTCATTTATTATTCCCTTATGTGTGCAACGTGTGAAATTACGAGTTGTATATTTGCCTTACGAAGCAGAAGTTGGTACTCCGATGGGTTATAAATTTGTTACTAGCTCAGCTTGTAAAGCATGTAAAATCCAAATTAAGGATAGGGAATTCTCAGCCAATCTTATAGTATTACCCTTTCGAGACTATGAAGTCATCTTAGGGATGAACTGGTTGGCAAAACAAGAAAAGTGTACCGAAACTGATGAGAACGTTTGATTTTGGGATCTTAAAATAGGCGCAACCGAGCAGGCTTGCTGCACCCATCATAGAGCTCTTGGAGAGCTTTCCAACGGTATGCTGTGCACCGTGTAACTCCTTACGGATCAAAAGTTATGGGCACTGGAGCGACGGATACCTGGTCACAAGCCCCACGCCCTCGGTTTGTGGGCCCAGCCACTACGTGAAGTGAAGTTGTCTTGCACAAGGTGTCCTGGATTTCAATAATAGAAATGTGATGGATTAGGTTGTCGTCCTTTTCGTGGCTCACGGCGTACGATACGGGACAGAAAAACAGCGCAAAAGAAGAAAAGAGTCTCAAAATTGATGAAAACGTTCGATTTTGAGCACCGAAAATAGGTGCAGCCGAGCAAGCTCACTGCCCCCGTCGTAGAGCTCTCGGAGAACTTTCCAACGGTATGCTGTGCGTCGCATAACGCCTTACGGATCAAAAGTTATGGGCACCGGAGCGACAGATTCATGGTCACAAGCCCCACGCCCTCGGTTTGTGGGCCACCCTCTACGTGAAGTGAAGTTGTCTTGCCCAAGGTGCCATGGGATTTGGTTATAGAAATGTAATGGATTAGGTTGTCGTCTTTTTAGCGGCTCACGACGTACGATCCGTGATGAAAAAACAACGTAAAAGAAGAAAATAGTCTCGAAACTGATGAAAACGTTTGATTTTGGGCTCCAAAAATAGGCGCAGTTGAGCCGGCTTGCGGCCCCAGTCGTAGAGCTCTCGGAGAAATTTCCAATGGAATGCTGTGCACCGCGTAACGCCTTACAAATCTAAAGTTAAGGGCACCGGAGCGACGGAGACCTGGTCCCAAGCCCCACGCCCTCTGTTTGCGGGCCCAGCCTCTACGTGAAGTGAAGTTGTCTTGCCCAAGGTGACGTGGGATTCGGTAATAAAAATGTAATGGATTAAGTTGTCGTCCTTTTCGCGGCTCACGACGTATGATCCGGGACGGAAAAACAGCGCAAAAGAAGAAAGTGTCCTAAAACTTATGAAAATGATCGATTTTGTGCTCCGAAAACAGGCACAGCCGATCAAGCTTGCTGCCCCGATCATAGAGCTCTATGAGAGCTTTGCAACGGTATGCTTTGCGACGCGTAACTCTTTGCAGATCAAAAGTTATAGGCACCGGAGCAACGCATACCTGGTCACAAGCCCCACGCCCTCGGTTTGCTGGCCCAGCCTCTATGTGAAGTGAAGTTTTTTGGCCCGAGGTTGTGAGGCCCGACCCCGAATAACGTGTCTTACCTCGATTTGCATGCCTTGGACCCAGAATTATATGATTGACCTTGGATTACATGCCCTATCTTAGTTTTCATGCATGTCTCGTCATACCTGCCTTGACCTAGAATTGTGTGCCCTAATCCTCGATATACGTGCGATAGCTAGATAAACGTGCCATGACCTTGATTTACGTGCGAGACCTCGATTTGTGCGTGTCTCTTCATTTCGTGTGCATTAACCTTGAACTGCGTGCCTTAACCTAGGTTTAAGAGTCATGTCTTGAATTACGTGCATTCACCTAGGGATTGCGTGTGTTAGCATTAGAATCTGTGCATTTGTCTTGAAGTACGTGCCTTAGTCTTGAAGTACGTGTTTTACCTCGTAATTTGTGCCCTAGAACCTAGGAATCCGAGCCACCACGTTAATCTAGGAAGATTCCTACACACGAAGCACTAGATTATTAAATAATCCTACAAACACCACTAACTATTACTATAATCCTAATTCAAATCTCTACAAAATCTACTAACACCTAAATATTATATTTTAAACTCACTACAAGACAAAATCTCACAAACCTCTAAACAGATCCTATATTCTATTCTACCTAAAATCCCTAAATACCCAACATTCTCTTACACACATTCTAAACCCTAAGCATTTTCCTATTATCTAAACATTCCTATGACAAGTATAAGACACAATGCAACCTACGATAGACAAATGCATGATAATACAAAAAATAAAAAATAAAAACCTCATCTAAACCCTTCCCATTCTCGACCAAATCACCAAGCATGCTCCTCACAATTCAAATTACACAATTTACAAAGAAAAATCAGATTTGAAAGGCCCTAAGGCCGACACACACACACACACCACTCATCACATTTCATTTTTCTCTCAAAACCCTCTCATTCTCTCTCCTTCTCTCTCCATTTCGACCATGGCTGCCTCTTGACCTTCCAAGACCTCAAGCATGCTCTCAATATCTCTCCCAAGCTCGGCCATAGCATCCTAAGCAAGCAAGAAGCAAGGAAGAAGCCCTTTGTGCATTTTGAAGAGCATTTGAGCATCTTTAACCACCAATAGGCTAAGGTGAGGGTTAAACTCTTTTAAAAGCTTTCAAAAATCACATGCATGCCTTCAGATGTCTATATTTTGCTCTGTACTTGTTGTATATGTGTGTGCATGAGCTTATATAACCATGCAGGGCAAGATATTCGGCTAGAACTTGAAGATAGGCAAAATCGCGTAGCTGGCAAATTTCTGACTTGTTAGAACGAAGTGTATTTGGCTTGGTAAATGATGTTGAAAATGCATGAAAATTGATAGGTGACTAGTTTGTCAGTTTTGAGCATTTTTCGTAGAAATAGGCCAAGGTCAATTTTGACTCTAAGGTCTTCCAAATGGCAAAACATCGAAGGGTGTCTAAATCTGGAAAATCTGGGAAAATGGAGCAGGTTTTTGGCAGTTCACTGTCCTGGTAGAACGAAACAGTTTTGACTTAGTAAATGATATCTAAAATGCATGAAATTTGTTAGGTTGCTATATTTTTCAGTTATGGACATTTTTATCAGAAATAGACTAAGGCTAAATCTGACCCTAAGACCCTCGAAAATGACAAGTATTGAAATGTGTACAAATCTGGACAGTTTTGCGTAGTCTCACGGTTTTGGCTATAATTCTTGAATCGGAACTCCAAATGATGCGAGATTTATTTCTGGATATAAATCACTCATTAAGCTTTAATTTGATATTTTTTTCACTGAAATTGGAGATTGTTTGCTTGTCTAAATGATTGTGGGAAAACAGACCATTGCAGTGAGGCTTTTATTTAGTGATATGCTTTGAAAAATGTTGTAACTTCTCTTGTGGTATTAAATTCTTGGGATCGTGGCACTTGGATGTTGTGTGGACTGTTTTGGATGATTGAGGATGTTTTAATTAATCGATTCATGGCTTGAGTTTAATTACGTGAAAACTTGTGGCTTAAATCACACGTGTAAGCATGAATTGAAACCCTATTGACTATGAAAACTAGCTAAGTGTTGATCCTATGGTTATTGTGTTTAATTATGTGATTCGTGGGCTTCCTAATACATGTTAAGCATGCTTGAAATGGTTTAAGAGTTGCTTGTGGTGCTTAGCAAACGGAACCGACCCCGGGCACGGCCTAGTAAACCCAAATGGCCCTGTAGGTTCCCAAGTCATAAACCACTCTTTTGTGAATTATAAATGACGTTGAGGAAGATTAATAGGCTGCCCGTAATTGTCCATATAGCTCTAAACATGACTCCTGATGATTGCATATTGATACATGAACTATTCTTGCACCCGGTCTTGTACAAGTGTCGTTGCATGCTCGTATGATCTCAACACTTAATATGTGAACTAAAATGAGCTATATGACTTGTTTTATATGGTGATACTTGGCTGTCCGTTAAATGTTCACATGCTCCTAAGTGTTTTACAAAGTGAATGTACATGTCAAAGCATGTCTTGTAAGTTTACTTATCGATATACGATCTTATAATTGCTCGGAGACAACCTACTTTGTTGACCTCCTAATGTGAATTGTTAAAAGACATGCTATGGCTTATTTGAACATGGTTACTTGGCTGCCCGTGAGAGTTTAATTGCTTTCGAATTGATATATGCGATTACATGTTCTTACAATGTCTTATATGCCAATACGTCAAAATGTGATCTTATACTTGCTCGGAGGCAACTTACTTTGTTGACCTCCTAATGTGAAATGTAAATGTTATAAATGTGCATTGCATACAAGGTTGCAACCTTTCATTCTGGCGTGGTAGCGTTTCACGCAAACTAGGCGGCATCGGGCTTGCCGGTGCAACCGTGACTACCATTGTCCAATTTCCTATCTCGCTTGGGGGCTAGACTTCCTCGGAGAGTTGGGTCGTAGGATTTCGGGGTACATCCGGAGTACACCTATTTGGCGTGATAAGTGGATGATTGAAGCCGGCCGCAACAACTGTTATCAGAAATGATCTTGAGAGCAAAAGCTCACCGTATCCTTTTCACTATGTGTTTAAGTACTCTCGCTTGGTTCCTAGAGGACCTCGGGGAGAAAAGACAGGTAAATGTGTTCATTTATATTTATGTTATATTATGTATTTACTCACTCTATATGACATATTTCCAAATGAGTTTTCATAAGTTTAACCGGAAAAAGATTTCAAAAAGTTATCTCTCGTTCCCCCTCGCTAAGTTCATAAGGACTTACCCTCTTTTTTGTCACAGGTGGAGTAGATTTGGAACAGGTACTCGAAGTAAATGTGCTTATTGATGATTCCTTGGAGTGACTACGTGCTTTTGTTCGTTGCCTGAAAGTGGTTGTTATATGGATGTTGTGTTTGATTGCAAATTATTCATTTTATTGATGTAAATGACCCCATTATAATTTGGGTCTAATTTTGGATTGTACTGATTACAACCGGACGAACTCTTTATTTGTTGTTCTCTTTCATTATCTTGATTAGTAGTCATCATAAGTGTTTAAACCACTAGGAGAAGAACCATATAATGAAACTCTATCTAATCTCACTTAGGTGCTTATGCGTAAGCTAAGGGATAATAAGTACTTGCAAGACAGGAACTGGTAAACAAACGGGACATAGTTATCAAGCTAGGCTTTTTAACCAAATGAGACTTTCAAGATAAATTAGTAGGCATATCTATCGATAACAAAATAGGAAATTTTAGTTGGAATTGAATCAATGATTAAAGGTTTTGAGGTGTTTTAGAAAAGTAGGTCAAACCAAAGGTCCTAAATATAGCCGTCATGCTGCCGGTTTTCCGAAAAAACTTATGGAGTTCTAGGCCAACGTTAAGCATTAAATCATAACAAAAAGCTAAGTGTATGAAATAACGATAATGGCTTAGGTCACACCCTAGTCTAGCCTCCATAGGTTGGGTTGGGGCGTGACAGAGGTGCCACGGGATTCGGTAATAGAAATGTGATGGATTACGTTGTCGTCCTTTTCACGGCTCACGACGTACGATCCGGGACGGAAAAACAGCACAAAAGAAAAAAAGTATCACGAAACTGATGAAAACATTCAATTTTGGGCTCCAAAAATAGGCGCAGCGAAGCAGGCTTATTGCCCCCGTCGTAGAGCTCCTGGAGAGCTTTCCAAAGGTATACTGTGCGCCGCGTAACTCCTAACATATCAAAAGTTATGGGCACCGGAGCGACGGAGACTTGGTCCCAAGCCCTACGCCCTCGGTTTGCAGGCCCAGCCTCTTCGTGAATTGAAGTTGTGTTGCCCAAGGTGTCATGGGATTTGGTAATAGAAATGTGATGGATTAGGTTATTGTCCTTTTTGCGGCTCACGACGTATGATCCGGGATGAAAAAACTACGCATAAGAAGAAAAGTGTCTCGAAACTGATGAAAATGTTTGATTTTGGGCTTCGAGAAGAGGCGCAGTCGAGTAGGCTTGCTGCGCACATCGTAGAGCTCTCGGAGAGCTTTCCAACGGTATGCTGTGCACCGCGTAACTCCTTATGGATCAAAAGTTATGGGAATCAAAGTGACGGATACCTGGTCGCAAGCCCCACGCCCTCGGTTTGTGAGCCCAGCTTCTACGTGAAGTGAAGTTGTCTTGCCCAAGGTGCCATGGAATTCGGTAATAGAAATATAATGGATTAGGTCGTCGTCATTTTTTAGGCTCACGACGTACGATCCAGAACGAAAAAATTGCGCAAAACAAGAAAAGTATACCGAAACTGTTGAGAATGTTTGATTTTGGGCTCCAAAATTAGGCGCAACCGAGCAGCCTTGCTACACCCATCATAGAGCTCTCGGAGAGCTTTATAATGGTATGCTGTGCACCGCATAACTCCTTGCGGATCAAAAGTTATGGGCACCGGAGCGACGGATACCTGGTCACAAGCCCTACACCCTCGGTTTGCAGGCCCACCCTCTACGTGAAGTGAAGTTGTCTTGCCCAAGGTGCCGTAGGATTTGGTTATAGAAATGTAATGGATTAGGTTGTCGTCTTTTTAGCGGCTCACGACGTACGATCCGTGATGAAAAAACATCGCAAAAGAAGAAAGTGGCCTGAAACTAATGAAAATGTTTGATTTTGGCTTTCAAAAATAGGCGCAGCTTAGCAGGCTTGCAGTCCCCATCGTAGAGCTCTCGGAGAGCTTTTGAACTGTATGCTGTGCACTGCGTAACGCCTTACGGATCAAAACTTATGGGCACCGGAGCGACGGAGACCTGGTCCCAAGCCCCACGCCCTTTGTTTGCGGGTCCAACCTCTACTTGAAGTGAAGTTGTCTTGCTCAAGGTGCCGTGGGATTCAGTAATAGAAATGTAATGGATTAGGTTGTCGTTCTTTTTGCGGCTGACGACGTACGATCCGGGACAGAAAAATAGCGCAAAAGAAGAAAAAGTGTCCCAAAACTATTGAAAACAATCGATTTTGGGCTTTGAAAATAGGCGCAGCCGATCAACCTTGTTGCCCTCGTCGTAGAACTCTCGGAGAGCTTTCCAATGGTATGTCGTGCGCTGCGTAACTCTTTGCAGATCAAAAGTTATAGGCACCGGAGCGACGTATACCTGGTCACAAGCCCCACGCCGTCGGTTTACTTGCCCAGCCTCTACGTGAAGTAAAGTTGTCTGGCCTGAGGTGCCGTGGGATTCGGTAATAGAAATGTGATGGATTAGGTTGTCGTCCTTTTCGCGGCTCACGACGTACGATCCGGGATGGAAAAACAACGTAAAAGAAGAAAAGTGTCACGAAACTAATGAAAACGTTCAATTTTGGACTCTGAAAATAGGTGCAGCAAAGCAGGCTTACTGCCCCCGTCGTAGAGCTCCTAGAGAGCTTTTCAAAGGTATACTGTGCGTCACGTAACTCCTTACGGATCAAAAGTTATGGGCACCGGAGCGATAGATACCTGGTCACAAGCCCCACGCCCTCGGTTTGCGGGCCCAGCCTCTACGTGAATTGGGGTTGTGTTGCCCAAGGTGTCATGGGATTCGGTAATAGAAATGTGATGGATTAGGTTGTCGTCCTTTTCGCGTCTCACGACGTACGATCCGAGACGAAGAAACAGCGCAAAAGAAGAAAAGTATCCTGAAACTGATGAAAATGTTCAATTTTGGGCTCTGAAAACATGTGCAATGGAGCAGGATTGTGGCCCCAGTCGTAGAGCTACTGGAGAGCATTCCAACGGTATGCTGTGCGCCGCGTAACTTCTTACAGATCAAAAGTTATGGGCACCGGAACGATGAAGACCTAGTCTCATGCCCCATGCCCTCGGTTTACATGCCCAGCCTCTACGTGAAATGAAGTTGTCTTGCCCAAGGTGCCGTGGGATTCGGGAGTAGAAATGTGATGGATTAGATTGTCGTCCTTTTCGCGGCTCACGATGTACGATCCAGGATGAAAAAACAGCGCAAAAGTAAAAAAGTATCCCGAAACTGATGATAACGTTTGATTTTGGGCTCCAAAAATAGGCACAGTCGAGCAGGCTTGCTTCCCCCGTCGTAGATCTCTCGGAGAGCTTTCCAATGGTATGTTGTGCACCACGTAACTCTTTACGGATCGAAAGTTATGGGCACCAGAGCGATAGATACCTGGTCACAAGCCCCACGCCCTTAGTTTGCTGGCCCAGCCTCTACGTGAAGTGAAGTTGTCTTTCCCAAGGTGCCATTGCATTCAGTAATAGAAATGTGATGGATTAGGTTGTCGTCCTTTTCGCGGCTCATGGCGTACGATCCGAGACGAAAAAACAGCACAAAAGAAGGAAAGTGTCCCAAAACTGACAAAAATGTTCAATTTTGGAAACCAAAAACAAGTGCAACCAAGCAGGCTCACGGCCCTTGTCGTAGAGCTCTCGGAGAGCTTTCCAACGGTATGCTATGCGCCGCGTAACTCCTTACAGATCAAAAGTTATGGGCACTGAAGTGACGGATACCTGGTCACAAGCCCCATGCCCTCGATCTGCGGGCCCACCTTCTACGTGAAGTGAAGTTGTCTTGCCCATGGTGTCGTGGGTTTCAGTAATAGAAATGTGATGGATTAGGTTATCGTCCTTTTTGCAGCTAACGACGTACGATCCCGGACGAAAAAACAGCGCAAAAGAAGAAACGAGTCCCAAAACTGACAAAAATGTTCGATTTTGGGCACCGAAAATAGGCACAGATGAGCAAGCTCGCTGCCCTTGTCGTAGAGCTCTCGGAGAGCTTTCCAACGGTATGTTTTGCGCCGCGTAACTCATTACGGATCAAAAGTTATGCGCACCGAAGCGACGGATACTTGGTCATAAGCCCCACGCCCTTAGTTTGTGGGCCCAGCCTCTACGTGAAGCGAAGTTGTCTTGCCCAAGGTGCCATGGGATTCGGTAATAGAAATGTGATGGATTAGGTTATCGTCCTTTTCGCGACACACGACTAACGATCCGGGACAGAAAAACAGCGTAAAATTAGAAAAGTGTCCCAAAATTGATAAAACTATTCGATTTTGGGCTCCGAAAATAGACGCAGCCTAGCAAGCTTGCTACCCCCATCGTAGAGCTCCTGGAGACTTGGTCCCAAGCCCCACGCCCTCGGTTTGCGGGCCCAGCCATTACGTGAAGTGAAGTTGTTTGGTCCGAGGTGCCGTGGGATTCGATAATAGAAATGTGATGGATTAGGTTGTCGTCCTTTTTGCGGCTCACGACGTACGATGCGGGACGGAAAAACAATGCAAAAGAAGAAAAGTATCACGAAACTGATGAAAATGTTCAATTTTGGGCTCCGAAAACAGGCACAACGAAGCAGCCTTACTGCCTCCGTCATAGAGCCACTGGAGAGCTTTCCAAAGGTATACTGTGGGCCGCATAACTCCTTACAGATCAAAAGTTATGGGCACCGGAGTGACAGAGACTTGGTCCCAAGCGCCACGCCCTCGGTTTGCGGGCCCAGCCTCTTCGGGAACTGAAGTTGTGTTGCCCAAGGTGTCATAGGATTCGGTAATAGAAATGTGATAGATTAAGTTGTCGTCCTTTTTGCGACTCTCGACGTACGATACGGGATGGAAAACAGCGCAAATGAAGAAAAGTGTCCCAAAACTAATGAAAACTTTCAATTTTGGGCTTCAAAAATAGGTGCAGCAGATCAGGCTTATGGCCCCCGTCGTAGAGCTCATGGAGAGCATTCCAACGGTATACTGTACGACGCGTAACTCCTTTCGGATCAAAAGTTATAGGCAGCGGAACGACGGAGACCTAGTCCCAAGCCCTACGCCCTCGGGTTGGGTGCCCAACCTCTACGTGAAATGAAGTTGTCTTGCACAAGGTGTCATGGGGGTTTCAGTAATAGAAATGTGATGGATTAGGTTGTAGTCCTTTTCGCAGCTCACGAGGTACAATCCGGGACGGAAAAACAGCGCAAAAGAAGAAAGAGTCCCAAAACTGATGAAAATATTCGATTTTGGGCACTGAAAACAAGCGCAGTAGAGCAAGCTCACTGCCACCGATGTAGAGCTCCCGTAGAGCTTTCCACCAGCATGTTGTGCGTCGCATAACTCTTTGCGGATCAAAAGTTATGGGCACCGGAGCGATAGATACCTGGTCACAAGCCCCACGCCCTCGGTTTGCGGGCCCAGCCTCTACGTGAAGTGAAGTTGTCTTGCCCAAGGTGCCGTGGGATTCGGTTATAGAAATGTAATGGATTAGGTTGTTGTCTTTTTAGCAGCACATGACGTACGATCCGGGACGGAAAAACAGCGCAAAAGAAGAAAAGAGTCCCGTAACTGATAAAAACGTTCGATTTTGGGCTCCGAAAACATGCACAGCTGAGTAGGCTATCGACCCCCGTCGTAGAGCTCTCGGAGAGCTTTCCAACGGTATGTTGTGAGCCGTGTAAATCCTTACAATTCAAAAGTTATGGGCACTAGAGCGACAGAGACCTGGTCCCAAGCCACACGCCCTAAGTTTGCGGGCCCATCCTCTATGTGAAGCAAAGTTGTCTTGTCCAAGGTGGCGTGGAATTTCGTAATAGAAATATGATGGATTACGTTGTCGTCCTTTTCGCTTCTCACGGCGTACGATCAGGAACAGAAAAACAACACAAAAAAAGAAAAATGTCCCAAAACTGATGAAAATGATCAATTTTGGGCTCCAAACACAGGTGCAGCGAATCAAGCTTGCTGCCCCCGTCGTAGAGCTCTCGGAGAGCTTTCCAACGGTATGCTGTGCGTCGCATAAATCTTTGCAGATCAAAAGTTATAGGCACCGGAGCGACGTATACCTGGTCACAAACCCCACGCCCTCGGTTTGCTTGCCTAACCTCTACGTCAAGGGAAGTTGTTTGGCCCGAGGTTCCATGGGATTCGGTAATAGAAATGTGATGGATTAGGTTGTCGTCCTTTTCGTGGCTCACGACGTACGATCCGGGACGAAAAAATAACGCAAAAGAAGAAAACTATCACGAAACTGATGAAAACATTCAGTTTTGGGCTCCGAAAATAGGAGCAACAAAGCAGGCTTACTGCCCTCGTCGTAGAGCTCCTGGAGAGCCTTCCAAAGGGAGACTGTGCGCCGTGTAACTCCTAACAGATCAAAAGTTATGGGCATCGGAGCGACATAGACCTGGTCCCAAGCTCCACGCCCTCGGTTTGCTGGCCTAGCCTCTTCGTGAATTGAAGTCTTGTAGCCCAAGGTGTCTTGGGATTTGGTAATAGAAATGTGATGGATTAGGTTGTTGTCCTTTTCGCGTCTCACGACGTACGATCCGGGACGAAGAAATAGTGCAAAAGAAGAAAAGTGTCCAGAAACTGACGAAAACGTTCAATTTTAGGCTTTGAAAATAGGCGCAACGCAGCAGGCTTGCGGCCCCAGTCGTAGAGCTATTGGAGAACTTTCCAACGGTATACTGTGTGCCGCGTAACTCCTTATTGATCAAAAGTTATGGGCATATGAGCGACGGAGACCTAGTCCCAAGCCCCATGCCCTCAGTTTACGTGCCCAACCTCTACGTGAAATGAATTTGTCTTGCCCAAGGTGTCATGGGATTTGATAGTAGAAATATGATGGATTAGGTTGTCGTCCTTTTTGCTGTTCACGACGAACGAACCGGGACGGAGAGACAGCGCAAAAGAAGAAAAGTGTCTTGAAACTGATGATAACATTCGATTTTTGGCTCGAAAAATAGGCGCAACGGAGCAGGCTTGTTACCCCCACCATAGAGCTCTCGGAGAGCTTTCCAACGGTATGTTGTGCACCACATAACTCCTTACGGATCAAATGTTATGGGCAACGATGCGACGGATACCTGGTCAGAAGCCCCACGTTCTCGGTTTGCAGGCCAGCCTCTACGTGAAGTGAAGTTGTCTTGCCCAAGATACCATGGGATTCGGTAATAGAAATGTGATGGAGTAGGTTGTCGTCCTTTTTGCGGCTTATGACGTACGATCTGGGACGAAAAAATAGCGCAAAAGAAGAAACGAGTCCCGAAATTGATGAAAAGGATCAATTTTGGGAACCAAAAACAAGCGCAGCCGAGCAAGCTCATGTCCCCCGTCGTAGAGCTCTCGAAGAGCTTTCCAACGGTATGCTATGCGACGCGTAACTTCTTATGGATCAAAAGTTATGGGCACCGGAGCGACAGATACCTGGTCATAAGCCCCATGCCCTCGGTATGCGGGTCCAACCTCTACGTGAAGTGAAGTTGCCTTGCCCATGGTACCGTGGGTTTCAAAAATAGAAATGTGATGGATTAGGTTATCGTCCTTTTCGCAACTAACGACATACGATCCTGGATGGAAAAACAGCGCAAAATAAGAAACGAGCCCCGAAACTGACGAAAATGTTCTATTTTGGGCACCAAAAATAGGCGTAGACGAGCAAGCTCACTGCCACCGTCGTAGAGCTCTCGGAGAGCTTTCCAACGGCAAGCTATGCGCCGCGGAACTCCTTACGGATCAAAAGTTATGGGCACCAAAGTGACAGAGACTTGGTCGCAAGCCCCACGCCCTAGGTTTGCGGACCCAGCTTCTACGTGTAGTGAAATTGTCTTGCCTAAGGTACCGTGGGATTCAGTAAGAGAAATGTGATGGATTAGGTTGTCGTCCTTTTCGCGGCTTATAACGTACGATTCAGGATGGAAAAACAGCGCAAAAGAAGAAAAATGTCCCGAAACTGATGAAAATGTTCAATTTTGGACTCCGAAAACAGGTGCAGCAAAACAAGTTTGCTGCCCCCGTCGTAGATCTCCTAGAGAGCTTTCTAACGGTATACTGTGCGCCGCATAACTCCTTACAAATCAAAAGTTATGGGCACTGGAGTGACTGAGACCTGGTCCCAAGACCCACGCCCTTGGTTTGCGGGCCCAACCTCTACGTTAAATGAAGTTGTCTTGCCCAAGGTGCCATGGGATTCGGTAGTAGAAATGTTGTGGATTAGGTTGTCGTCCTTTTCGCGCCTTACAACATACGATCCGGGACGAAAAAACAGTGCAAAAGAAGAAAAGAGTCCCAAAACTGATGAAAACGTTCAATTTTGGTAAACGAAAACACACGAAGCGGAGCAAGCTCACTGCCCACGTCGTAGAGCTCTCAGAGAGCTTTCCAATAGTATGCTGTGCGCCGTGTAACTCCTTATGGATCAAAAGTTATGGGCACCGGAGCGACGAATACCTTGTCACAAGCCCCACGCCCTCGGATTGCAGGCCCAGCCTCTACATGAAGTGAAGTTTTCTTGGCCATGGTGCAGTGGGATTCGGTAATAAAAAAGTAATGGATTCGGTTGTCGTCAACTTCGCGACTCACGACGTACGATCCGGGACAGAAATACTGTGCAAAAGAAGAAAAGTGTCCCGAAACTGATGAAAATGTTTGATTTTGGGCTTCGAAAATAGGAGAAGCCGAGTAGGCTTGCTGCCCCCATCATAGAGCTCTCAAAGAGCTTTCCAACAGTATGCTTTGCACCGCGTAACTCCTTACGGATCAAAAGTTATGGGCACCGGAGTGACGGATACCTGGTCGCAAGCCCTACGCCCTTGGTTTGTGAGCCCAGCCTCTACGTGAAGTGAAGTTGTTTTGCGAAAGGTGTAGTGGGATTCGATAATAGAAATTTAATGGATTAGGTTGTTGTCATTTTCGCGGCTCACGACGTACGATCCAGAACTAAAAAACAGTGCAAAAGAAGAAACGTGTCCCGAAACTGATGAAAACGTTCGATTTTGGGCACTGAAAATAGGTACAGCTGAGCAAGCTCACTGCCCCCGTCGTAGAGCTCTCGGAGAGCTTTCCAACGGTATGCTGTGCGTCGCGCAACTCCTTACGGATCAAAAGTTATTGGCACCGGGGCGATGGATACCTGGTCACAAGCCCCACGCCCTCTGTTTGCAGGCCCAGCCTCTACGTGAAGTACAACTGTCTTGCCTAAGGTGCCGTGGGATTCGGTTATAGAAATGTAATGGATTAGGTTGTTGTCTTTTTAGCAGCACATGACGTACGATCCGGGACGGAAAAACAGCGCAAAAGAAGAAAAGAGTCCCGTAACTGATAAAAACGTTTGATTTTGGGCTCCGAAAATAGCCGCAGCCGAACAGGCTTGCGGCTCAGTAGTAGATCTCTTGGAGAGCTTTCCAACGGTATGCTGTGCACTGCGTAACTCCTTACAGATTAAAAGTTATGGGCACTGGAGGGACGGAGACCGGGTCCTAAGCCACACGCCCTCGGTTTGCGGGCCCAACCTCTATGTGAAGTGAAGTAGTCTTGACCAAGGTGCCATGGGATTCGGTAATAGAAATGCAATGGATTAGATTGTCGTCCTTTTCGCGGCTCACGACGTACGATCCAGGACAGAAAAATAGCGTAAAAGAAGAAAAGTGTCCCTAAACTGATGAAAATGATCAATTTTGTGTTCCGAAAATAGGCGCAGCCGTTCAAGCTTGCTGCCCCCATCGCAGAGCTCTCGGAGAGCTTTCCAACGGTATGTTGTGCGCCGCGTAACTCCTTGTAGATCAAAAATTATAAGCACCCGAGCGACGTATACCTGGTCACAAGCCCCACGCCCTCGGTTTGCTGGCCCAGCCTCTATGTGAAGTGAAGTTGTCTGGTGCCATAGGATTCAGTAATAAAAATGTGATGGATTAGGTTGTCGTCCTTTTCGCGGCTCACGACGTACGATCCGGGACGAAAAAATAGCGCAAAAGAAGAAAATTATCACGAAACTAATGAAAACGTTCAATTTTGGGCTCCAAAAATAGGTGCAGGAAAGCTGGCTTACTGCCCCCGTCGTAGAGCTCCTGGAGAGCTTTCGAAAGGTATACTGTGCACCGTATAACTCCTAACAGATCAAAAGTTACGAGCACCGGAGCGACGGAGACCTGGTCCCAAGCCCCACGCCCTCGGTTTGCGGGCCCAGCCTCTTCGTGAAGTGAAGTTGTGTTGCCCAAGGTGTCATGGGATTCGGAAATAGAAATGTGATGGATTAGTCTGTCGTCCTTTTCGCGGCTCACGACGTACGATCCTATATGGAAAAACAGCGCAAATTAATAAAAGTGTCCAGAAACTAATGAAAATGTTCAATTTTGGGCTCCGAAAATAGGTGCAATGGAGCAGGCTTGCAGCCCCCGTCGTAGAGTTCCTCGAGAGCATTCCAACGGTATACTGTACGGCGCGTAACTCCTTACAGATCAAAAGTTATGGGCACCGGAGCGGCGGAGACCTAGTCCCAAGCCCCACGTCCTAGGTTTTGGGGCCCAGGCTTTACGTGAAATGAAGTTGTCTTGCCCAAGATGCCATGGAATTCGGTAATAGAAATATGATGGATTAGGTTGTCATCCTTTTCGCGGCTCACGACGTATGATCCGGGACAAAAAATAGTACAAAAGAAGAAAAGAGTCCCAAAACTGACAAAAACGTTCGATTTTGAGCACCGAAAATAGGCATAGCAGAGCAAGCTCACTGCCCCTGTCGTAGAGCTCTCAGAGAACTTTTCAACGGTATGTTGTGTGCCGCGTAACTCCTTACGGATCAAAAGTTATGGGCACCGGAGAGACGGAAACCTGGTCACAAGCCCCATGCCCTCGGTTTGCTGACCCTGCCTCTACGTGAAGTGAAGTTGTCTTGCACAAGGTGTAACACCCCGATCCCTCTCGAGACCGGGAGTTCTATCAATCGATCTAAACACAACCCAAACCAAACCCGGGCATAAATTTTTAGGGAAAACGGACGGAGTCTCCCCTGTTTATAGGCGAAATGCAAAACCTGTAATAGCATATAAATGGACCACCACCGTGTCCAACCACACAAAACTTCCTCAAGGCCATCCGAGCCTCGGTTCTCAACAATTTAAACTCAGCAAGTATACATACATTTCCAATTAGAAAACTAACCTATCTTTTCATTTTGACAAGTACATTCAATCTAGGCAATTAAACCAAACTAAGCTACTGCATAAATAGACTATCATGCCATTCTAGTTATTTTCTTTTGGACATTACAAACATGCATTTGAAGTTAAGTTATAATAACTAGATACATAATCTAACTTATCAATTTACTTCAACAATCTAACGAAACTTAAATTACATACTTTTAGCATTAAATACATACAACATATGAAAGCATATATCTTCACAACTTCGACACTCAAGCCACATAGGCACGCAAAACAACTCTTCAGGCAACAACTTCCACGAAATCACGAACTTCCAGCTAACATGACATTTCCTGAAATGTGGTGGTGAGGAGTGAGTATACACAACACGTATACTCAGTGAGGGCAAGACATATATCGAATTGGAGAGAAAGAAAGTCGTGCAATGCAAATAGACACAGCTAAGCAATAAAATCAATAAGAAAGCATTCAATACAAACGACAATATATTAAACATTCAAGAAAGCATTAACACAACCATTCAAAGCTATACCACACTCTGAAGGCTATGGTTCACTCTTACGAGCAATATACCATTTTACGAGCGATACATCAATCTCGAGCTTGATGTTGACAACGATGACAATAAGCGCGCATCCACCTTATAACACCAGTTTGGAATACCCCGGGAGTATCCATCAATTCTACGACCCAAATCTCCCTGGGAGGCAACCCAAGCGAAAAAAGGGAATAGCAGCGGAGCTAGAGCAACCAACACTGGCAACCCGAGGCTACCCAGAGAGGCCCATCACTCACGCGCGAGACACTATGCAATGCAAGACTCGATACAAGGCAATAAACGAGCGATAGCACAACAATACAAACTAGTGACAAGAAACGAGATAATAAGCAATCACAATCAATACTAGCATACAACTAACTTTTCAAGCATAACAACACAGATAGAGGAGATAAACGAGATATCAAGCATTATTCAACAACTGTTAAACATTTCAATCAATAATCAACCCTAACAAGCGTAATAAGCATTAACAAGCATTTGCAATCAAACAAGTAACAAGAAGAACATCAACTAACATTATCAAGCAATAACAAGTATTCTATAGGCATTATAAGCATTCTATAAGCATTATAAACATTCTATAAGCATTATAAACATTCTATAAGCATCATAAACATTCTATAAGCAACATACTATGAAATCACACAAAATTCCAAAAATGACCCCAACTTTCAAAATGCTACTACTTTCAAACGAGGCACGAGCTTTGGAAACTGACTTCACCAATCCTCCTAGGTCACTATAAGGCACTTCTAAAGACCCCGAAACTCTACTTTACCCTAGAATTCACGCAAAGTCCCGATTTCCCCCTTTGCTCGTTTGAACTACAACTATACCAACCAAACACCCAACCAATGCCATAATTGCACCAAAAGTGCTTCCATGGCCTCCCGAAACAATGCCAACACGGAAAACGAGAAATCGCTAAACTCGACCTAAACGACCCCGACTTTCACCAAGGCATTTTTCTCATTTTTTCCATTACGCAACCTAAACAAATCATACATTTAGACATTCTAGCATACCTAGCACCTTTTCACATCAACAGAAAGCATAACAGTGCAACTTCATCGAAACAGGGGTTTACTATTCACAATTTACTATTTATTACACAATTTATATTTCAATTTCAATATTCAACCGCAGAAAATGTTAAAAAGCTATAAATACACGTTCTACAATTGCTAGAGAACATTCTTTAAGCAATGAAACGGACAAAATAACAACCTACAGTTAAATCACAAAAATTAAAGTTTACGTTCAATATTTTCAAATGCGCAAATAACGATGAAACCCTCACCTTAGACGCTCCTAGACGCTAGGAAAACCACGTTGGATGCCTCGGAAACCACCCCGCACAAGCTCTCGCGAAGAAATTGAAGTTTGAAGTTGAAATGTTTTTTTTTTCTTTTTTCCTCCATGGTTTCAGCCATGGCCTTCTTATTTACTGATTTTTGCTCTTTGTTTCGTATTTCACACTTAAATAAAAAAAATGACAAATGGTCAAAGCTTCGGTCAACCCGCTAAACCAAAACAGTTATGCGCGACCTTACGAAAACGGCCATAACTTCTTCTAGAAAACTCCAATTCACGAACGGTTTGAACCCTCATAAACTAGACTCATAGAGCTTTCCAACCATATATAATTTGCTACCTAACTCTTCCCCAATTGGTTCAGATTTAATTCCAAATTTGACCCAAAATTTGACTAACTTAACATTGCATTTTTTTTTATTTCTAATCCCAAGTTTGCCTTTTATTAAACATTTCAAAAATTCTCACCTTGTCCTAGTTGGTCAATGTAGATGAAAAGTCAACTAGTTTGGTCAAAGAAGGTGAAAGGTCAATAAAATGCAATTTAAATGAACTTAAAATGCTATTGAATATATGCCAGGTTCGGGGTATCACATCCTTCCCCCCTTAAAACAATTGCGTCCTCGCAATTCTTCTTCCAATAGGACTCTGCATCATCTACAATCCAACTCTGACTAGTCTTCATTAGCTACTGAAAAAGTATTTAATAAAGATGACCAATAGGAAAGTTCAAGTAGAAATGCCAAGTAGTAACGCCAAATAGAAGCTCAAATGCAGATACCGTACAAGAATCCCGTTGACACGAATACCTAAGAAGAATAAATTACAACCAGAAACGCCGAGATAATACCAATAAAGACTAAAGCAAAGATACTGTAGATGTCATTAATACCACACAATAACGACAAGAAGAATACCTCATGCACGAATCTCCAATAGAAGTCTAACTGTTACTGCCCGAGAATTCCCAAGCAAGAAGCCAAATAAAAGCTCAAACAAAGATTCTATCTAGAGGTCCAAAGAAGTACCCCGCTGGTCATGGATTTCATAGAAGAATTCCCTGTTAAGAGTGCTGAAGAAAATACCAAGAACCCAATCAAATATATTTCCAAAGTTCCAAAGAAGCCTTCCAAATAATAACCCCATGGAACAACCAATTAGATTCCGAGTTTTGCTATCAAATGCTGAGAGGAATGTCAAAGGAAATAATAGAGAAAATATAACGTGCCTAATAAGACAACCAAGTTGAATAACAAACATAGTTTCCCAGATGGACGAAAACTGCAAAGATAAACACCGAACTGATGAACAATATACCGAAACCAAACTCTGAGTCCTCTTCACTGTTTGCCAAGTGAGAACTTCAAACAACTTTGCCAACAAGGAAAATACCAAGAGAATGCCTAATAAGAATTTCAAAGAATACCATAAGTAGTATTATACAATAAGTCTGATAGGGATTCCAGTTACCAAACCAACTGAGGGATGCCAAAGAAAATACCCGAACAATGCTCCAGTAAGAAAGTACCAAGAATTGCCCAATAAGTAATACTAAATAATTGGCCACTGAGAATCCTAGAGAATGCCGTTGAAGAATTTCCAATAAGGAATACCAGTAACACTCCAATAAAGACCGAGACACATATGCCATAGATAATACCATGCAGTAAGGCCGATTGAAATCCCATTAACCAAGTCCACCGAGAAGTGCCAACAAAAGTCCCCAAAGAACACCCGTTATGAAAACCAAAGAATGTTCCAGAGAACACCCAATTAAAACCCCAAGAGAAAGCTACTCTTTCGCAACTGTTAAGCACAGAGAAGGACCAAAGGGATTCGCCAATAACCGAGCTCCAAAAGCAATCACCAATTCCCAAATAAAGGCTAGTCAAATGCCATTCATTTCCTGCCAATCCATACACCTTGAAAAGCCAGCGGTGAACCACTTTCTTCAGGGGAAGAAGAGGACTTACTTACCATTTCAATAGGACATGTATGAATGCCAATATATCACAGTTATACATATGCATTAAGCTATTATGCCAGCAAGTTTACAATATAGTTTATTTAACAAAGTCACTCAAGCATAACAATCAAGTCAAGCACAGCATAATCAATTCAAATCACGGCATAGCTAATTCAAGACATTTCAGTACACACATTAAAAGCAATACTTCAAGCAAATAACAATCCACGAGGTCGATTCGATAGGTCAATTCAATGCACAACTAGACACTTTACTTCACTTAGCACACAATTAACACATAACACATAACTATATCACATAGGAGCACACATTCATGTCAAGACACATAATCTCACATAAAAGCATACACTTTCAAGACACACTTAACAAGCACACATTTAAGGGTCACTACCCACCAGACCGAGGACCCTGTCCCGGCTTATGAGCTAAATAAGCTCTGATACCACCTGTAACACCCCGATCCCTCTCGAGACCGGGAGTTCTATCAATCGATCTAAACACAACCCAAACCAAACCCGGGCATAAATTTTTAGGGAAAACGGACGGAGTCTCCCCTGTTTATAGGCGAAATGCAAAACCTGTAATAGCATATAAATGGACCACCACCGTGTCCAACCACACAAAACTTCCTCAAGGCCATCCGAGCCTCGGTTCTCAACAATTTAAACTCAGCAAGTATACATACATTTCCAATTAGAAAACTAACCTATCTTTTCATTTTGACAAGTACATTCAATCTAGGCAATTAAACCAAACTAAGCTACTGCATAAATAGACTATCATGCCATTCTAGTTATTTTCTTTTGGACATTACAAACATGCATTTGAAGTTAAGTTATAATAACTAGATACATAATCTAACTTATCAATTTACTTCAACAATCTAACGAAACTTAAATTACATACTTTTAGCATTAAATACATACAACATATGAAAGCATATATCTTCACAACTTCGACACTCAAGCCACATAGGCACGCAAAACAACTCTTCAGGCAACAACTTCCACGAAATCACGAACTTCCAGCTAACATGACATTTCCTGAAATGTGGTGGTGAGGAGTGAGTATACACAACACGTATACTCAGTGAGGGCAAGACATATATCGAATTGGAGAGAAAGAAAGTCGTGCAATGCAAATAGACACAGCTAAGCAATAAAATCAATAAGAAAGCATTCAATACAAACGACAATATATTAAACATTCAAGAAAGCATTAACACAACCATTCAAAGCTATACCACACTCTGAAGGCTATGGTTCACTCTTACGAGCAATATACCATTTTACGAGCGATACATCAATCTCGAGCTTGATGTTGACAACGATGACAATAAGCGCGCATCCACCTTATAACACCAGTTTGGAATACCCCGGGAGTATCCATCAATTCTACGACCCAAATCTCCCTGGGAGGCAACCCAAGCGAAAAAAGGGAATAGCAGCGGAGCTAGAGCAACCAACACTGGCAACCCGAGGCTACCCAGAGAGGCCCATCACTCACGCGCGAGACACTATGCAATGCAAGACTCGATACAAGGCAATAAACGAGCGATAGCACAACAATACAAACTAGTGACAAGAAACGAGATAATAAGCAATCACAATCAATACTAGCATACAACTAACTTTTCAAGCATAACAACACAGATAGAGGAGATAAACGAGATATCAAGCATTATTCAACAACTGTTAAACATTTCAATCAATAATCAACCCTAACAAGCGTAATAAGCATTAACAAGCATTTGCAATCAAACAAGTAACAAGAAGAACATCAACTAACATTATCAAGCAATAACAAGTATTCTATAGGCATTATAAGCATTCTATAAGCATTATAAACATTCTATAAGCATTATAAACATTCTATAAGCATCATAAACATTCTATAAGCAACATACTATGAAATCACACAAAATTCCAAAAATGACCCCAACTTTCAAAATGCTACTACTTTCAAACGAGGCACGAGCTTTGGAAACTGACTTCACCAATCCTCCTAGGTCACTATAAGGCACGTCTAAAGACCCCGAAACTCTACTTTACCCTAGAATTCACGCAAAGTCCCGATTTCCCCCTTTGCTCGTTTGAACTACAACTATACCAACCAAACACCCAACCAATGCCATAATTGCACCAAAAGTGCTTCCATGGCCTCCCGAAACAATGCCAACACGGAAAACGAGAAATCGCTAAACTCGACCTAAACGACCCCGACTTTCACCAAGGCATTTTTCTCATTTTTTCCATTACGCAACCTAAACAAATCATACATTTAGACATTCTAGCATACCTAGCACCTTTTCACATCAACAGAAAGCATAACAGTGCAACTTCATCGAAACAGGGGTTTACTATTCACAATTTACTATTTATTACACAATTTATATTTCAATTTCAATATTCAACCGCAGAAAATGTTAAAAAGCTATAAATACACGTTCTACAATTGCTAGAGAACATTCTTTAAGCAATGAAACGGACAAAATAACAACCTACAGTTAAATCACAAAAATTAAAGTTTACGTTCAATATTTTCAAATGCGCAAATAACGATGAAACCCTCACCTTAGACGCTCCTAGACGCTAGGAAAACCACGTTGGATGCCTCGGAAACCACCCCGCACAAGCTCTCGCGAAGAAATTGAAGTTTGAAGTTGAAATGTTTTTTTTTTCTTTTTTCCTCCATGGTTTCAGCCATGGCCTTCTTATTTACTGATTTTTGCTCTTTGTTTCGTATTTCACACTTAAATAAAAAAAATGACAAATGGTCAAAGCTTCGGTCAACCCGCTAAACCAAAACAGTTATGCGCGACCTTACGAAAACGGCCATAACTTCTTCTAGAAAACTCCAATTCACGAACGGTTTGAACCCTCATAAACTAGACTCATAGAGCTTTCCAACCATATATAATTTGCTACCTAACTCTTCCCCAATTGGTTCAGATTTAATTCCAAAGTTGACCCAAAATTTGACTAACTTAACATTGCATTTTTTTTATTTCTAATCCCAAGTTTGCCTTTTATTAAACATTTCAAAAATTCTCACCTTGTCCTAGTTGGTCAATGTAGATGAAAAGTCAACTAGTTTGGTCAAAGAAGGTGAAAGGTCAATAAAATGCAATTTAAATGAACTTTAAATGCTATTGAATACATGCCAGGTTCGGGGTATCACACAAGGTGTCATGGGATTTGATAATAGAAATGTGATGGATTAGGATGTCGTCATTTTTTACACTCACGACGTACGATCTGGGATGAAAAAATAGCACAAAAGAAGAAAAGAGTCCCGAAACTGACGAAAATATTTGATTTTGAGCACCGAAAATAGGTGCAGCCGAGCAAGCTCACTGCCCTCGTCGTAGAACTCTCAGAGAGCTTTCCAACGGTATGCTGTGCGCCGCATAACTCCTTACGGATCAAAAGTCATGGGCACCGGAGCGACGGATACCTGGTCACAAACCCTACGCCCTTGGTTTGCAGGCCCACCCTCTACGTGAAGTGAAGTTGTCTTGCCCAAGGTGCCGTAGGATTTGGTTATAGAAATGTAATGGATTAGGTTGTCGTCTTTTTAGCGGCTCACGACGTACGATCCGGGACGAAAAAAGAGCGCAAAAGAAGAAAAGAGTCCCAAAATTGATGAAAACGTTTGATTTTGGGCTCCAAAAATAGGCGCAGCTGAGCCGGCTTACGGCCCCAGTCGTAGAGCTCTCGGGGATATTTTCAACAGTATGCTGTGCACCGCGTAACTCCTTACAGATCAAAAGTTAAGGGCACCGGAGCGACGGAGACCTGGTCCCAAGCCCCACGCCCTCTGTTTGCGGGCTCAGCCTCTACATGAAGTGAAGTTGTTGTACCCAAGATGCCATGGGATTCAGTAATAGAAATGTAATGAATTAGGTTGTCATCCTTTTAGCGGCTCACGACGTACGATCCGAGATGAAAAAATAGCGCAAAAGAAGAAAATTGTCCCCAAATTGATGTAAACGATCGATTTTGGGCTCCGAAAATAGGCACAGCCGATCAAGCTTGTTGCCCCCGTCGTAGAGCTCTTGGAGAGCTTTCCAACGGTATGTTGTGCGCCGCGTAACTCTTTGCAGATGAAAAGTTATAGGCACCGGAGTGACGTATACCTGGTCACAATCCCCACGCCCTCGGTTTGCTGGCCCAACCTCTACGTGAAGTTAAGTTGTTTGGCCCGAGGTTCCATGGGATTCGGTAATAGAAATGTGATGGATTAGGTTGTCGTCCTTTTCGTGGCTCACGACGTACGATACAGGATGGAAAAACAACGCAAAAGAAGAAAAATGTCACAAAACTGATGAAACCATTCAATTTTGGCCTCCGAAAATAGGAGCAACAAAGCAGGCTTACTGCCCTCGTCGTAGAGCTCCTGGAGAGCCTTCCAAAGGTATACTGTGCGCCGTGTAACTCCTAACAAATCAAAAGTTATGGGGACCGGAGCGACGGAGACCTGGTCCCAAGACCCACGCCCTTGGTTTGCGGGCCCAGCCTCTTCGTGAATTGAAGTTGTGTTGCCCAAGGTGTCATAGGATTCGGTAATAGAAATGTGATGGATTAGGTTGTCGTCCTTTTCGCGTCTCACGATGTACGATCCGGGACGAAGAAACAGCGCAAAAGAAGAAAAGTGTCCAGAAACAGATGAAAACGTTCCATTTTGGGCTTCGAAAACAAGTGCAGCGGAGCAGGCTTGCAGCCCCAGACGTAGAGCTACTGGAGAGCATTCCAACGGTATATTGTGCGCCGTAACTCCTTACAAATCAAAAGTTATGGACACCATAGCGACGGATACCTAGTCCCAAGCCCCACGCCCTCGGTTTGCGTGCCCAGCCTCTACGTGAAATGAAGTTGTCTTGCCCAAGGTGCCATGGGATTTGGTAATAGAAATGTGATGGATTAGGTTGTCGTCCTTTTCGCGGCTCACGACGTACGATCCAGGATGGAAAAACTGTGAAAAAGTAGAAAAGTGTCCAAAAACTAATTAAAACGTTTGATTTTGGGCTCCAAAAATAGGCGCAACTGAGCAGGCTTGCCGCCCCCATCATAGAACTCTCGGAGAGCTTTCCAACGGTATGCTGTGCACCGTGTAACTCCTTACGGATCGGAAGTTATGGGCACTGGAGCGATGGATACCTGGTCACAAGTCCCACTCCCTCGATTTGCGGGCCCATCCTCCACGTGAAGTGAAGTTGTCTTGCCCAAGGTGTCGTGGGATTCGGTAATAGAAATGTGATGGATTAGGTTGTCGTCCTTTTCGCGACTCACGACGTACGATCCGGGACTAAAAACCAACGCAAAAGAAGAGAAGTGGCCCAAAACTAATTAAAACATTTGATTTTGGGCTCCAAAAATAGGCGCAATCAAGCTGGCCTACTGCCCCCATCATAGAGCTCTGGGAGAGCTTTCCAACGGTATGCTATGCACCACGTAACTCCTTACGGATCAAAAGTTATGGGCACCGGAGCGACGAATACCTGGTCACAAGCCCCATGTTCTCGGTTTACGGGCCCTGCCTCTACGTGAAGTGAAGTTGTCTTACCCAAGGTACCGTGGGATTCGTTAATAGAAATGTGATGGATTAGGTTGTCGTCCATTTCGTGGCTTACGACGTACGATTCGGGACGAAAAAATTGCACAAAAGAAGAAAAGAGTCCCAAAACTAATGAAAACGTGCAATTTTGGGAACCAAAAATAAGCGCAGCCGAGGGTTTCGGTAATAGAAATGTGATGGATTAGGTTGTCGTCCTTTTCGCGACTCACGACGTACGATCCCGGACGGAAAGACAACATAAAATAAGAAAAGAGTCCCGAAACTGACGAAAATATTCAATTTTGGTCACCAAAAATAGGCGCAGATGAGCAAGCTCCCTGCCCCTGTCGTAGAGCTCTCGGAGAGCTTTCCAACGGCATGCTGTGCGCCGCGTAACTCTTTACGGATCAAAAGTTATGGGCACCGGAGCGACGGACACCTGGTCACAAGCCCCACGCCTTCGGTTTGCGGGTCCAGCCTCTACATGAAGTGAAGTTGTCTTGCCTCAGGTGCTGTGGGATTTGGTAATAGAAATGTGATGGATTAGGTTGTCCTCCTTTTCGCGGCTCACGACGTACGATCCGGGATGGAAAAACAGCGCAAAAGAAGAAAAGTGTCCTAAAATAGATGATAACGTTCGATTTTGGGCTCTGAAAATAGGCGCAACCGAGCAGGCTTGCTGCCCCCATCATAGAGTTCTCAGAGAGCTTTCCAACGGTATGTTGTGCACCGTGTAACTCCTTACGGATTAAAAGTTATGGGCACCAGAGCGACGGATACCTGGTCACAACCCCCACGCCCTCGGTTTGCGGGCCCAACCTCTACGTGAAGTGAAGTTGTCTTGCCCAAGGTGCCATGGGATTCGGCAATAGAAATGTGATGGATTAGGTTGTTGTCCTTTTTGCGGCTTACGACATACTATTCGGGACGAAAAAATAATGCAAAAGAAGAAAAGAGTCCCGAAACTGATGAAAACGTTCAAGTTTGGTAACCGAAATTACCTGGAGCTGAGCAAGCTCACTACCCCCGTCGTAGAGCTCTCGAAAAGCTTTCCAACGGTATGCTATGCGCCGCGTAACTCCTTACGGATCAAAAGTTATGGGCACCGGAGTGACGGATGCCTGGTCACAAGCTCCATGCCCTCGGTTTGTGGGCCCAGCCTCTACGTGAAGTGAAGTTGTCTTGCCCTAGGTATCGTGGGATTCGGTAATAGAATTGTAATGGATTAGGTTGTCGTCATTTTCGCGGTTCACGACGTACAATCCGGGACGGAAAAACTCTGGAAAAGAAGAAAAGTGTCCCGAAATTGATTAAAACAATCTATTTTGTACTCCGAAAATAGGCATAGCCGAGTAGGCTTGCTGCCCTCATCGTAGAGCTCTCGGGGTGCTTTCCAACGGTATATTGTGCGCCACGTAACTCCTTATAAATCAAAAGTTATGGGCACTGGAGCGACGAATACCTGGTCACAAGCCCTACGCCCTCGGTTTGTGGGCTCAGCCTCTATGTGAAGTGAAGTTGTCTTGCCCAAGGTGCTGTGGTATTCGGTAATATAAATGTGATAGATTAGGTTATCGTCCTTTTTGCGGCTCATGACGTACGATCCGGGATGGAAAAACATCGCAAAAGAAGAAAAGTGTCCTGAAACTGATGAAAATGTTAGATTTTGGGCTCCAAAAATAGGCGCAGCGGAGAAGGCTTACTGCCCCCGTCGTAGAGCTCCTGGAGAGCTTTCTAACAGTATACTGTGCACCGCGTAACTCCTTACAGATCAAAAGGTATGGGCACCCGAGCGACGGAGGCCTGGTCCCGAGCCCCACGCCCTCGGTTTGCTAGCCCAGCCTCTACGTGAAGTAAAGTTGTCTTGCACAAGGTACTGTGGGATTCGGCAATAGAAATGTGATGGATTAGATTGTCGTCCTTTTTGCGGCTCACGACATACGATCCGTGAGGAAAAAATAGCGTCGAAGAAGAAAAGTGTCTCGAAACTGATGAAAATATATGATTTTGCACTCCAAAAATAGGCGCAACCAAGCAGGCTTGATGCCCCCATCATAGAGCTCTCTGATAGCTTTCTAACGGTATGTTGTGCGCTGCGTAACTATTTACAAATCAAAAGTTATGGGCATCGGAGCGACGAATACCTTGTCACAAGCCCTACGCCCTCGGTTTGCGGGCCCAGCCTCTACATGAAATGAATTTGTCTTGCCGAAGGTACTGTGCGATTCGGTAATAGAAATGTCATGGATTAGGTTGTCGTCCTTTTCGCGGCTCTAGACGTACTATCCAGGACGAAAAAACATCGCAAAAGAAGAAAAGTGTCCTAAAACTTATGAAAACTTTCAATTTTGGGAACCGAAAACACGCGCAGCCAAGCAGGCTTACTACCCCCGTCGTTGAGCTCTTAGAGAGCTTTCCAACGGTATGCTGTGTGCCGTGTAACTCCTTACGGATCAAAAGTTATGGGCATCGGAGCGACGAATAACTGGTCACAGGCCCTACGCCCTCGGTTTGTGGGCCCAACCTCTACGTGAAGTGAAGTTGTCTTTTCCAAGGTGCATTGGGATTCGGTAATAGAAATGTGATGGATTAGGTTGTCATCCTTTTCGCGGCTCACGACGTACGATCCGGGATGAAAAAACAACGCAAAGAAAGAAAAGAGTCCCAAAAGTGATGAAAACGTTCGATTTTGGGCCCGAAAATAGGCACAGCCAAACAAGCTCGCTGCAGCCGTCGTAGAGCTCTTGGAGAGCTTTCCAGCGGTATGCTATGTGCTGCATAACTCCTTACGAACCAAAAGTTATGGGCACCGGAGCGACGGATACCTGGTCACAAGCCCCACGCCCTCCGTTTGCGGGCCCTGCCTCTACGTGAACTGAAGTTGTCTTGCCCAAGGTGCCGTGGGATTCGGTAATAGAAATTTAATGGATTAGGTTGTGGTCATTTTTGCGGCTCACGACGTACGATCCGGGACAGAAAAATTGCGCAAAAGAAGAAAAGTGTCCTGAAACTGATGAAAACATTGGATTTTGGGCTCCGAAAATAGAAGCAACTGAGCAAGCTTGTAGCGCCTACCGTAGAGCTCTCGGAGAGCTTTCCAACGGTATGTTGTGCGCCGCGTAACTCCTAAGGGATCAAAAGTTATGGGCACTATAGCGATGGATACCTGGTCATAAGCCCCATGCCCTCAGTTTGCGGGCCCAGCCTCTTCGTGAAGTGAAGTTGTCTTGCCCAAGGTGCCATGGGATTTAGTAATAGAAATGTGATGGATTAGGTTGTCGTCCTTTTCGAGGCTCACGACATACGATCCAGGACGAAAAAACTGCGAAAAAGAAGAAAAGTGTCCCAAAACTAATTAAAACATTTGATTTTGGGCTCAGAAAATTGGCGCAACTAAGCAGGCTTGCTTCCCCCATCATAGAGCTCTCGGAGAGCTTTCCAACAGTATGTTGTGCAACGTGTAACTCCTTACGGATCAAAAGTTATGGGCACCGAAGCGACGGATACCTGGTCACAAGTCCTACGCCCTCGATTTGTAGGTCCAGCCTCTACGTGAAGTGAAGTTGTCTTGCCCAAGGTGCCATGGGATTCAGTAATAGAAATGTGATGGATTAGATTGTCGTCCATTTCGCGACTCACGACATACGATCCGGGACGAAAAAATGGCGCAAAAGAAGAAAAGTATCCCAAAACTAATTAAATGTTTGATTTTGGGCTCTGAAAATAGGCGCAATCGAGCTAGCTTGCAGCCCCCATCATAGAGCTCTCAGAGAGCTTTCTAACGGTATGCTGTGCACCACGTAACTCCTGACGGATCAAAAGTTATGGGTACCGGAGCGACGGATACCTGGTCACAAGCCTCACGCCCTCGATTTTTGGGCCCAGCCTCTACGTGAATTGAAATTGTCTTGCCCGAGGTGCCGTGGGATTCAGTAATAGAAATGTGATGGATTAGGTTGTCGTCCTTTTCGCGGCTCACGACGTACGATCCGGGATGAAAAATAGCGCTAAAGAAGAAAAGTTTCCCAAAACTGATGAAAACATTCTATTTTGGGTACCAAAATCAGGCGCAGCTGAGCCAGCTCATTTCCCCCGTCGTAGAGCTCTCGGAGAGCTTTCCAACGGTATGCTGTGCGCCGCGTAACTTCTTACGGATCAAAAGTTATGGGCACCGGAGCGACGGATACCTGGTTACAAGCCCCACGCCCTAGGTTTGTGGGCCCAGCCCCTACGTGAAGTGAAGTTGTCTTGCCCAAGGTACCGTGGGATTTGGGAATAGAAATGTAATGGATTAGGTTGTCATCATTTTCTCGGCTCACAACGTACGATCTGGGACGGAAAAACAGCACAAAAGAAGAAAAGTGTCCCGAAACTGATGAAAACGTTCAATTTTGGTCTCCAAAAATAGGCGAGGCCGAGTCAGCTTTCTACCCCTATCGTAGAGCTCTCGGAGAGCTTTCCAACAGTATGCTGTACACCGCGTAAATCCTTACAGATCAAAAGTTATGGGCACCGGAGCTACGGAGACCTGGTCCCAAGCCCCACGCCCTCGGTTTGCAGGCCCAGCATCTACGTGAAGTGAAGTTGCCTTGCCCAAGGTGCGGTAGGATTCGGTAATAGTAATATGATGGATTAAGTTGTCGTCCTCTTCGCAGCTCACAACGTACGATCCGGGACGGAAAAACAGTGCAAAAGAAGAAAAGTGTCTCGAAACTGATGAAAACATTTGATTTTGGGTTTCGAAAATAGGCGCAGTCGAGCAGGATAGATGTCCCCATCATAGAGCTCTCGGAGAGCTTTCCAACGGTACGCTGTGTGCCGCGTAACTCCTTACGGATCAAAAGTTTCGGGCACCGGAATGACAGATTCCTGGTCACAAGCCCTACGCCCTTGGTTTGCGGGCCCAGCCTCTACGTGAAGTGAGATTTCTTGCCCAAGGTGTCGTGGAATTCGGTAATAGAAATGTGATGGATTACGTTGTCGTTCTTTTCGCGGCTCACAACGTACGATCCAGGTCGAAAAAATTGCGCAAAAGAAGAAAAGTGTCCCGAAACTGATGAAAACATTTGATTTTGGGCTCCGAAAATAGGCGCAACCGAGCAGGCTTGCTGCCCCCATCATAGAGCTCTCGGAGAGCTTTCCAACAGTATGCTGTGCACTGCGTAACTCCTTACGAATCTAAACTTATGGGCACCGGAGCGACAGATACCTGGTCACCAGCCCCACGCCCTCGGTTTGCAGGCCCAACCTCTACGTGAAGTGAAGTTGTCTAGCCCAAGGTTGTGAGGCCCGACCCCGTGTCTTACCTCGATTTGCATGCCTTAGACCCAAAACTGTATGACCGACCTTGGATTACATGTCCTGTCTTGGTTTTTGTGCATGCCTTATCATACGTGCCTTGACTTAGAATTATGTGCCCTAAACCTCAATTTACGTGCCCTGATTTCGATTTACGTGCGATAACTTGATTTGTGTGCTCTAACCTTGAACTGTGTGCCCTAACCTAGGTTTAAGAATCGTACCTCGATTTACGTGTATTGCATTGAATTACGTACCTTGCATTGGTTTACAAGCATTCACCTAGGGTTGCGTGCATTTGCATTGGAATCCGTGCATTTATCTTGAAGTACGTGTCTTACCTCGTAGTTCATGTCTACATTGTGATTTGTGCCCCATATTGATTTCTGTGTGTGTCCCGTAATGCGTGCCCTAGACCTAGGAAAGCGTGCCCACATGCTAATCAATAAAGAATCCTATACAAGGCACTAGACTATAAAATAATCCTACATAATCCACTAACCAATATTATATTCCTAATTCAAATTCTCTACAAAATCCACTAACTAATAAAATATTCTATCATGCTCAACTAACCAATAAACTATTATAAACCTACACTTATTATAATCCAAAATATACTAACTTGAATCTGAAATTTCAGATTCTCCCTTGCATTACACGGCCAAAACAAGACAATTTGATCAAGTTTGCACAATTAAATTAAAGCCTAGACATTCTATGACACATGCACTAAGCACAATGCATAAAAAAACTCCTAAACACCCTACCCAAGTCCCATTTCTCAACCAAATCACCCAATGCATGCTAAAACAATTAAAAAATGCTCAAAGATGAAACAATTTTAGATTTGCAAGGCCCTAAGGCCGACACACACACACACACACAACTCTTCACATTTCATTTGCCTCTCAAAACTCTCTCTTTCCACTCATTCTCTCTCCTTCTCTCTCATTTTCGACCATGGCTTCTCTTGAGCTTCCAAGACCTCAAGCTCACTCACAAGATCTCTCCCAAGCTTGGCCATTGCAGCCCAAGCAAGAAAGAAGCAAGAAAGAAGCTCCATTATTGCATCTTCAAGAACATTGTGCATCTTCATCTATTAACTTGCTAAGGTGAGGGCTAAAACTCTTTTAGAAGCTTTCAAAAACCACATGCATGCCTTCATATGTCTATATTTACCTCTGTACTTGTTGTATATGTGTGTACATAAGCTTATGTAACCATGCATGGCAAGATATTCGGTTAGAACTTGAAGATAGGCAAGAATCGCATAGTTGGCAGATTTCTGACTTAGTAGAGCGAAGTGCATTTGACCTAGTAAATGATGTTGAAAATGCGTGAAAATTGGTAGGTGACTAGTTTTGCCAGTTCTGAGCATTTTTTTTTGTAGAAATAGACCAAGGCCAATTCCGACTCTGAGGCCTTCAAAATGGTCAAACATCGTGAAGTGTCTAAATCTGGAAAATCTGGGAATATGAAATAGGGTTCTCGCAGATTTATGACTCTGTAGAATGAAGAATTTTTGACCTAGTAAATGTTGGTAAAATTGCATGAAAATTGGTACGTTGCTAGATTTTGCAGTTCTGGAAATTTTTTGCAGAAATAGAATAAAGCCAATTCTGACTCTAAGACCCTCAAAAATAGCAAATATCGTAATGTGTCTAAAACTAGACAGTTTTGCGTAGTCTCACGGTTTTGGCCATAACTCCTAAGTCTGAACTCCAAATGAGGTGAGGTTTGTTTCTGGATTTAAATCACTCATTAAGATTTAATTTTATATTGTGTTCACTGAAATTGGAGATTGTTTGATTGTCTAAATGAATGTGGGAAAACAGACCATTGCGGTGAAGTTTTTGTTTAGTGATGTGCTTAGAATCATGTTGAGACCTTGCTTGGGGTATTGAATGCTTGGAATTGTGATACGTGGATGTTGTGTGGACTGTTGTTGTTCGTTGAAGTTTCTTAATGTGATTGATGTATGGTTTGGGATCATTAATCGATTAACGGTATGCTTAATCGCACGTTTAAGCACGGAATTGAGACCCTAACGCTTATGACTTTTGTTAAGAGATGGTCTATTGGTTAAACGTGTCAAATTGTGTGATTAGTAGGCTGCCCAATAAATGTTATATAGGCTTGATGTGGTTTAAGTATTACTTGTGGTGCTTAGCAAATGAAACTAACCCCGAGCACGGCCTAGTAAACCCTAATGGCCTCGTGGGTTCCCGAGTCATAAACCATTCCTGTGTGAATTATAAATGATGTTGAAGGAGGTTTATAGGCTGCCCAGAATTGTCCATATAGCTCTAAACATGATCTCAACACTTAATATGTGAACTAAAATGAGCTATATGACTTGTTTTATATGGTGTTACTTGGCTGTCTGTTAAATGTTCACATGCTCCTAAGTGTTTTACAAAGTGAATGTACATGTCAAAGCATGCCTTGTAAGTTTACTTATCGATATGCGATCTTACAATTGCTCGGAGGCAACCTACTTTGTTGACCTCCTAACGTAAATTGTTAAAAGACATTCTATGGCTTATTTGACCATGATTACTTGGCTGCCCGTGGAAGTTTAATTTCTTTCAAATTGATATATGAAATGATTACATGTTCTTACAATGCCTTATATGCCAATATGTCAAAATGTGATCATATACTTGCTCGGAGGCAACCTACTTTGTTGACCTCCCAATATGAAATGTTAAATGGCATACAAGTGTATTGCATACAAGGTTGCAACCTGTCATTTTGGCATGGTAGCGTTTCACACACGCCGGGCGGCATCAGGCTTACCGGTGCTATTGTGACTACTATGGTCCAATTCCCTCTCTCGCTTGGGGGCTAGACTTCCTCGAAGAATTGGGTCGTAGGATCTCGGGGTACATCCGGAGTACACCCATTTGGCGTGAAAAGTGAATGATTGAAGCCGGCCGCAACAACTGTTACTAAAAATGAACTTGAACGGCAGGAAGTAAGTGCTATGCGGGGAAAAGAGCTACACCTAAATGTGGTAGGAGCTACCTCTTGAGCCCATACGAGCTACCTCTAGAGTCCTGTACGTATCAAACTGTATCTTTTTTACTATGTGTTTAAGTACTCTCGCTTGGTTCCTAGAGGACCTCAGGGAGGAAAGACAGGTAAATGTGTTCATTTATATTTATGTTATGTTATGAACTTATTTATTCTAATTGGCATGTTTTCAAATGAGTTTTCGTAAGATTAACTGGAAAAGAGTTTCAAAACGTTATCTCTCGTTCCCCCTCACTGAGTTCATAAGAACTCACCCTCTTTTATCATCACAACTAAAGCAGATTTGGAACAGGTACCCGAAGTAAATGTGCTAGTTGATGAACCTTCGAAATGACTATATGCATTGCGTGCTTTTCGCGAACATGAATGCTATTAGGGATGTTGTGTTTGATTGCAGACTGTTTATTTTGTTGATGTAAATGACCCCGTTGTAATTTGGGTCTAATTTTGACTTGTACTGATTATAACTGGACGAACTCTTTATTGGTTGTTTGCTTTCATTATCTTGGTTAGTAATTACCGTAGGCATTTAAACCACTAGGTGAAGAATCAAACAAGTTAACTCTATCTAATTTCACTTTGGTACCCATTGTAAGCTAAAGGATAGTAGGTACTTGCACAATAGGAACTGGCAGATAAACGGGACATAGTTATCATGCTAGGCTTGTCAATCAAACGAGACTATCGAGATAAATTAGTAGGCATATCTATTGATAACAAAATAGAAAATTTTAATTGGAATTGAATCAATTATTAAAGGCTTTGAGGCATTTTAGAAAATAGGTCAAACCAAAGGTCTTAAATATAGCTGTCATGCTGCCGGATTTCTGGAAAAATCTTTTGGAGTTCTAAATCAATGTTAAGTATTAATCATAAAAAATGACCAAGTCATACAAATAGCGTAAAAGAATTAGGTCATTCCCTAGTCTAGCCTCCATAGGTCGGGTTGGGGCATGACACCATATATTAGAATGGTATCAGAGCTTAGTTTGCTAACTAGGCATTAGTCGGGTTCAACTCTTGGACCGTAGGTAAAAGCCCTAAGGTAATTATGATGTATTGTTTATATGTGTTAATGTGTGCTAATGTGCTTTAATTGCTTTGAGCATTGAATATTATGTACCTTTATGGACCATATGTATTATGTATCATACACACCGACACGTTAGTGCCCTCGATAATGCATGCATGCTTTTATACTCCTTCCTTGATACATGTGCATAACCTTGACTGACTGTTTATACACATAGATAGTTAGGACTAGAACTTTCAGGGAAGTGAATTTATGCCGGAAGAACAAAAAGGCTCGGTTAGAGATTTCTCGCATCTTCACAGGTACTCGATGTATCGTATGTATTATTGGATATGCATATATAAAATGCGTAGCACAGGTATAATTGTTGAGGTAAAGTTATCTCCTTATCTTGGAATACCCATACCTGTGATTAAGTTGTCAATTTTATAGCTATGAAGTTCTTGATTCCATTAAACCGTTCTTCTAATTGTGGTTCAAGTATAAAGGTTAATGACATACAACTTCCCTTAGGATATAAGAGTATACTATTAGATATGTAGAGTAGTGTATATTCTCATGCGCTTATAGTGGAAGTTGACTTAGAGGTTGCTTTGAATCCATTTCTCACATCTTAAAATTGGCTTGATAGATTATCTAAGAAGTTAGCAATATACTCGTATGATTGAATCCTTACTTGATTAGAATTAAGCATTAATGAATTTGATATGGTGTATACTAGCGAGTTTCAAGTTCACTAAATGTTGAGATCATGACCTAGAAATTAAGAGATGAATTTGTGAAAGTTGACGATAACTACTTTTAGGGGCTAGAGTAATAAGGCATGGATAGTGTATTTAAGTGGCTTAACAATGGATAACCTCAAGACATATAGGCAACTTTAGAGACTGAGTTTAGCAAGGTTGATGATTCTTTAGTATAACAAGATACAGAGATATTGGAATCGAGGAATTCACGTAGCTAGAACTTGTGTTCGGAAGACTACACCTAAAATGTTAGGTCGAATAGAAGTGTAAGGTATTGAATTTTGCATTAGATGACTAACGTTGCTAAAGGTCCTAAGTTGGATATTTGTGATATTAAGAAACATGGTATTAGTTTGGTGCCTCTCGGATTTAGCTGTAATTATGCAAAGTAAGTCATTCTACACACTCATTATTTGGATACCCGAGAGGATGTTAGGACGCATATATCCCTAAATAATACTGATGGACCTGGTATATAAACCATGGAAATGATATTAAGCATCTGGTTGCAAAGTAGAGTCGTTAGGGTATGATTAGTAATCCTAAATAGCTAATAGTGAGTATGCATGATGATTCATGGTGAACCCTAGGACCTAAGGTCGATGAGTCTTGATACTCTTAGGTTGAACATGTAAATGAGAAGAGTAAGATTTCATATAGTTAAGATAGAGATGAATTAGAGTCATAATGACCCAAGAGACTATTGTTAGACCACCGTATCTATGTGCACCGTTTTACGTCTAGAAACTAGCGATTGGTAGACTTCGAATTGTGGTCATTGAATAGAGGGGTGGTTCTTGTAGTGATAGTTAAAGGAGTGGTTGACTACTTTTGAAGCTCTATTAGATTATATTGAAGGATGCCTTGTGGTTATGATTCTTATGTTGACATAGCCTTGAAGTTATTTCGTGTAACAAGGTACTTGGATTAGTATGGTAAGTATCTTATGAGCTCGATCATTTCGGTACCCATTTATAGTGCTAGGATTGTTGTTGTACAGCCGGTAACCTAGTAGAGCATTGATATCACTTACATGGCTATAAACCTAGCTTAGTAACATTAATGTTGAAGATTTATTAGCGGGCATTAAGTGTTCGAATGAATGACTAGGTCGCTAAGTGAGTAGGACCATTGTCTTCTTAAGTATGACGTAACCTTGGATTGAGATGAGTGGAATTTATTTGAGATTGAAACTATTCGTCTTAGGAGTTTTGGATAAGATTAAAAGAAAATCTGAAGCCTAGTGACTTGAAAATAGAGATTTGAATAAGGAAATAAATTGTGGATCACAAGCTGATGAAATTTACTTGTAAGAATTGAACTAGTGCAACATGATTAGTTTACCCATACAATTTTGATGACAGTTTGTTGGTGGTACTCAATAAACCTTAGAATTTGAGTTTAACAAATATCAACAGTCTTTCTTCTTGACTACGAGCGTGAAGGTTAACGAAGCTGGGAAGGAATGTTAGTGAATAGAAACTTGTATCCGGGAGACTAGTCATTAGAAGATTTGCTAATCTAGTATACCTACGAGATAAGGACTATGATACTATCGATAGATGACGATTTGAGATAGATTAGTTTGTTTGGTGAGTTCTTCTTGAAGACAGGGTCGTATTGTGGAAATGATCCATAACTTGTGTAGGTCCTACATGTTAACAATTTTGAAGCTAGTTGATAGAATATGTAAATCAAATATAGACCTATCATCTTGAAATTAGGGTATGTCACCATAGGATCATGGTATTATTGTGATATTCCTTTTTGAGGTATGAATGCAAGATTGACACGACATAAGTCATGATTTTGGAGTTATAAATATATTGTTAGAATACCGATGCTGCTTTAATTATTATGCTTGGAGGTTCTAACCTTAGTTGATGAACTTGACCTTAAGATCAATTGAAAAGAATAGAGTCGTTCAAAGGAACGAACTATAAAGTGGGGGTCACACCGAATTAACGATTGGAGAAAGTTTGGAAGTGAATCGATTTTGGAAAAGGGGATCACGGAGCGAGCAACAGCCCGTAGTAGAAATATCAAAAGCCAGAACCCATCTAAATGACCCCAACAACTAAGAATGAATTTCAGGATGAAATTCTTTTAAGGAGGGGAAGATGTGAGGCCCAACCCCGAATAACGTGTCTTACCTAGATTTGCGTGCCTTAGACCCAGAATTGTATGACCAACCTTGGATTACATGTCCTGTCTTGGTTTTTGTGCATGCCTCGTCATACGTGCCTTGACCTAGAATTGTGTGCCCTAATCCTCGACTTACGTGCCCTGACTTCGATTTACGTGGGATAACTCGATTTGTGTACTCTAACCTTGAACTACGTGCCCTAACCTAGGTTTAAGAGTCATACATCGATTTATGTGTATTGCATTGAATTACGTGCCCTGCATTGGTTTACGCGCATTCACCTAGGGTTACGTGCATTTGCATTGGAATTCGTGCATTTATCTTGAAGTACGTGCCTTACCTCGTAGTTCGTGTCAACCTTGTGATTCGTGCCCCGAATTGATTTTTGTGCGTGTCTCGTAGTACGTGCCCTAGACCTAGGAAAGCGTTCCTGCACGCTAATCAATAAAGAATCCTACACAAAGCACTAGACTATAAAATAATCCTACACAATCCACTAACTAATATTATATTCTAATTCAAATTCTCTACAAAACCCACTAACTAATAAAATATTCTATCACACTCAACTAACCAATAAACTATTATAAACGTACACTTATTATAATCCAAAATATACTAACTTGAATCTGAAATTTCAGATTCTCCCTTGCATTACACGGCCAAAACAAGACAATTTGATCAACTTTGCACAATTAAATTAAAGCCTAGACATTCTATGACACATGCACTAAGCACAATGCATAAAAAAACTCCTAAACACCCTACCCAAGTCCCCTTTCTCGAACAAATCACCCAATGCATGCTAAAACAATTCAAAAATGCTCAAAGATGAAACAATTTTAGATTTGCAAGGCCCTAAGGCCGACAAAAACACACACAACTCTTCACATTTCATTTTCCTCTCAAAACTCTCTCTTTCCTCTCATTCTCTCTCCTTCTCTCTCATTTTCGACCATGGCTTCTCTTGAGCTTCCAAGACCTCAAGCTCACTCTCAAGATCTCTCCCAAGCTTGGCCATAGCAGCCCAAGCAAGAAAGAAGCTCCATTGGTGCATCTTCAAGAACATTGTGCATCTTCATCTATTAATTTGCTAAGGTGAGGGCTAAAACTCTTTTAAAAGCTTTCAAAAACCACATGCATGCCTTCATATGTCTATATTTACCTCTGTACTTGTTGTATATGTGTGTACATGAGCTTATGTAACCATGCATGGCAAGATATTCGGCTAGAACTTGAAGATAGGCAAGAATCGCGTAACTGGCAGATTTCTGACTTGGTAGAGCGAAGTGCATTTGGCCTAGTAAATGATATTGAAAATGCGTGAAAATTGGTAGGTGACTAGTTTTGCCAGTTCTGAGAATTTTTCATAGACATAGGCCAAGGACAATTCCGACTCTAAGGCCTTCAAAATGGTCAAACATCGTGAAGTGTCTAAATCTGGAAAATCTGGGAATATGAAATAGGGTTCTCGCAGATTTATGACTCTGTAGAATGAAGAATTTTTGACCTAGTAAATGTTGGTAAAATTGCATGAAAATTGGTAGGTTGCTAGATTTTGCAGTTCTGGACATTTTTTCGAGAAATAGACTAAAGCCAATTCTGACTCTAAGACTCTAAAAAATAGCAAAAATCGTAATGTGTCTAAAATTGGACAGTTTTGCGTAGTCTCACGGTTTTGGCCATAACTCCTAAGTCTGAACTCCAAATGAGGTGAGGTTTGTTTCTGGATTTAAATCACGCATTAAGCTTTAATTTTATAGTTTTTTTTAAACTAAAATTGGAGTTTGTTTTATTGTCTAAATGAATGTGGGAAAACAGACCATTGCAGTGAAGTTTTTGTTTAGTGATGTGCTTAGAATCATGTTGAGACCTTGCTTGGGGTATTGAATGCTTGGAATTGTGATACTTGGATGTTGTGTGTACTGTTGTGGTTGGTTGAAGTTGCTTAATGTGATTGATGTATGGTTTGGGATCATTAATCGATTAATGGAATGCTTAATCGCACATTGAAGCATGTAATTGAGACCCTAACGCTTATGACTTTTGTTAAGAGATGGTCTATTGGTTAAATGTGTCAAATTGTGTGATTAGTAGGCTTCCCAATAAATGTTATATAGGCTTGATGTGGTTTAAGTATTAATTGTGGTGCTTAGCAAATGAAACTAACCCCGAGCACGGCCTAGTAAACCCTAATGGCCCGTGAGTTCCTGAGTCATAAACCATTCTTGTGTGAATTATAAATGATGTTGAAGGAGGTTAATAGGCTGCCTGGAATTGTCCATATAGCTCTAAACATGATCTCAACACTTAATATGTGAACTAAAATGAGCTATATGACTTGTTTTATATGGTGTTACTTGGCTGTCTGTTAAATGTTCACATGCTCCTAAGTGTTTTACAAAGTGAATGTACATGTCAAAGCATGCCTTGTAAGTTTACTTATCGATATGCGATCTTATAATTGCTCCGAGGCAACCTACTTTGTTGACCTCCTAATGTGAATTGTTAAAAGACATTCTATGGCTTATTTGAACATGATTACTTGGCTGCCCGTTGAAGTTTAATTGCTTTCAAATTGATATATGAAATGATTACATGTTCTTACAATGCCTTATATGCCAATATGTCAAAATGTGATCATATACTTGCTCGGAGGCAACCTACTTTGTTGACCTCCCAATATGAAATGTTAAATGGCATACATGTGCATTGCATACAAGATTGCAACCTTTCATTTTGGCATGGTAGCGTTTCACGCACGCCAGGCGGCATCGGGATTGCCGGTACTACCGTGACTACCAAGGTCCAATTCCATCTCTCGCTTGAGGGCTAGACTTTCTCGGAGAGTTGGGTCGTAGGATCTCGGGGTACATCCGGAGTACACCCATTTGGCGTGAAAAGTGGATGATTGAAGCCAGCTGTAACAACTGTTACTGAAAATGAACTTGAACGGCAGGAAGTAAGTGCTATGCGGGGGAAAGTGCTACACCTAAATATGGTGGGAGCTACCACTTGAGCCCATACAAGCTACCTCTAGAGTCCTGTACGTATCAAACCGTATCTTTTTTACTATGTGTTTAAGTACTCTCGCTTGGTTCCTAGAGGACCTCGGGGAGGAAAGACGGGTAAATGTATTCATTTATATTTATGTTATGTTATGAACTTATTTATTCTAATTGACATGTTTTCAAAGGAGTTTTCATAAGATTAACCATAAATGAGTTTCAAAGTGTTATCTCTCGTTTCCCCTCACTGAGTTCATAAGGACTCGCCCTCTTTTATCATCACAGGTGAAGCATATTTGGAACAGGTACCCGAAGTAAATGTGCTAGTTGATGAACATTCGGAATGACTATATGCATTGCGTGCTTTTCGTGAACATGAATGCTATTAGGGATGTTGTGTTTGATTGCAGACTGTTTGTTTTGTTGATGTAAATCACCCCGTTATAATTTGGGTCTAATTTTGACTTGTACTGATTATAACCAGACGAACTCTTTATTGGTTGTTTGCTTTCATTATCTTGGTTAGTAGTTACCGTAGGCATTTAAACCACTAGGTGAAGAATCAAACAAGTTAACTCTATCTAATTTCACTTAGGTACTCATTGTAAACTAAAGGATAATAGGTACTTGCATAATAGGAACTGGCAGATAAACGGGACATAGTTATCATGCTAGGCTTGTCAATCAAACGAGACTATCGAGATAAATTAGTAGGCATATCTATTGATAACAAAATAGGAAATTTTAATTGGAATTGAATCAATGATTAAAGGCTTTGAGGCATTTTAAAAAATAGGTCAAACCAAAGGTCTTAAATATTGCCGTCATGCTGCCGGATTTTTGAAAAATCTTTTGGAGTTCTAAATCAACATTAAGTATTAATCGTAAGAAATGATCAAGTCGTACAAATAGCGTAAAAGAATTAGGTCATTCCCTAGTCTAGCCTCCATAGGTCGGGTTGCGGCGTGACAAAGGTGCCATGGGATTCGGTAATAGAAATGTGATGGATTAGGTTGTCGTCCTTTTGGCGACTCACGACGTACGATCCGGGATGAAAAAATAGTGCAAAAGAAGAAAATAGTCCTGAAACTGACGAAAACGTTCGATTTTGGGCACAGAAAATAGGTACAACCGAGCAAGCTCACTGCCCTTGTCATAGAGCTCTAGGAGAGATTTCCAACGGTATGCTGTGCGCCGCGTAACTCCTTACAGATCAAAAGTTTTGGGCACCGGAGCGACGGATACCTGGTCAAAAGCCCCACGCCCTCGGTTTGCGGGCCCAGCCTCTATAGAAGTGAAGTTTTCTTGCACAAGGTGCCGTGGGATTCGGTAATATAAATGTGATGGATTAGGTTGTCGTCCTTTTCGCGACTCACGACATACGATCCGTGACAGAAAAATAGCTCAAAAGAAAAAAAGTATCCCGAAATTGATGAGAATGTTCGATTTTAGGCTCCGAAAACAGGCACAGCCGAGCAAGCTCACTGCCCTTATCATAGAGCTCTTGGAGAGCTTTCCAACAGTATGCTATGCGCCGCGTAACTCCTTACGGATCAAAAGTTATGGGCAACGTAGCGACGGATACCTGGTTACAAGCCCCACGCCCTCAGTTTCCGGGCCCATCCTCTACGCGAAGTGAAGTTGTCTTGCCCAAGGTGCTGTGGGATTCGCTAATAGAAATGTGATGGATTAGGTTGTCGTCCTTTTTGCGGCTCACGACGTACGATTCAGGACAGAAAAACAACGCAAAAGAAGAAAAGTGTCCCAAAACTAATGAAAACGTTCAATTTTGGGTGCCGAAAATAGGCGCAGCAGAGCAAGCTTGCTATCCCCGTCGTAGAGCTCCTAGAGAGCTTTCTAACGGTATACTGTGTGCCACCTAACTCCTTACAGATCAAAAGTTATGGGCACCGGAGCGACGGAGACCAGGTCCCAAGCCCTATGCCCTCGATTTGCGGGCCAAGGCTCTACGTGAAATGAAGTTGTCTTTCCCAAGGTACCATGGGATTTGGTAACAGAAATGTGACGGATTAGGTTGTCGTCGTTTTCGCGGCTCACGACGTTCAATCCGGGACGAAAAAACAACGCAAAAGAAGAAAAGTGCCTCGAAATTGTTGAAAACGTTCGATTTTGGAAACCGAAAACACGCGCAGCCGAGCAAGCTCACTGCCCCCATCGTAGAGCTCTCGGAGAGCTTTCCAACGGTATGCTGTGTACCGTGTAACTCCTTACGGATCAAAAGTTATGGGCATCGGAGCGACGGATACCTGGTCACAAGGCCTACGCCCTCGGTTTGCGGGCCCAGCCTCTACGTGAAGTGAAGTTGTCTTACGCAAGGTGCTGTGGGATTCGGTAATAAAAATATGATGGATTAGGTTGTCGTCATTTTCGAGGCTCACAACGTACGATCCAGGACAGAAAAAAATAACGCAAAGGAAGAAAAAAATCCCGAAACTGATGAAAACATTTGATTTTGGGCATCGAAAACAGGCGCGGTCGAGCAAGCTTACTGCTTTCGTCGTAGAGCTCTCGGAGAGCTTTCCAACGGTATGATGTGCGCTGTGTAACTCCTTACGGATCAAAAGTTATGGCCACCGGAGCCACGAATACCTGGTCACAAGCCCCAAACCCTCGATTTGCCTGCCCAGCCTCTACGTGAAGTGAAGTTGTCTTGCCCAAGGTGCCGTAGGATTCGGTAATAAAAATGTAATTGTGACGCCCGAGTTTTAGCTTTGCATTCAATTACTGTTGCATCCCTTGTTTGCGCATTTCCTTATGTGTCTTATTAACTGTCTTCTTAAATTACTATTCACTCCATTTTTAACTTCATGCTATTAGCGAATTAGCATTTTTATTAAATCATATTAATTGTTAGAGTAGTGGGAAAAATGTGCAGTTGAGCTAGAGGCGATAGGAGAGCACATGTAGAAAATGATTTTTGTAGTTGTATGAATAGTGTTACGTAACATAACTTAGGGAATAAATTAGCTAGCATTCATTTTACTATCTAGGCTCGTTTTAAGCTAACTAAGCGCATTTAGTGAACTATTTAAGCAAGCAACTTAGCCCCATTTAATATATAACTCACACAACACACACATTAGCTCATAACTTAGCAAAACAAAAAAAAAAAAGAGAGCATGCTGAAAATACTGTAGCAAATCCGAGAATTGCATATGAGAAGAAATAGAGTTTTTTTGCTCAACAAATCCTCATTCCAAGCCAAGGCAAGCTAGGTGCAAGTGGTTTAGGGTGTCTACTAGTCTCCTAGGAGCTCCTACGTGCATTGGTGAGGGATTTCACGGCTTATTTTTGCATTTTAAAATAGTTGCTATTTACTTCATTTGTTGAAAATGTGTTCAAATGCTATTGTATTGATTATCTATGCTATTATACCTTGTATATGAGTGCTAGAGAACATATTTAAACCATTTTTTCGCTTTTTAAACGGTTGGAATCGTTAGTTTAATTCATGAGATGAATAGTGACATTTTTTTCTAGGGTTTTGTGTAATTGCTCGAATTAGCTTGATTCAACACTCCTAATAGACACCTTAAGTGCTAATGAAGGTAGTCTAATAGCCCCGTACACTTGAATTGCTCTAAAATCGCATAAAACGTAAAATAGCCGACTTTAATAAAGGGGTTTCGGGGTTAAGACGAATCCGGGTGGATTCGGGCTCTACTTTTGGTATCCTTAGGCTACCTAGGTGCTATAGAAGCTTTGCTAATCCTTGTTTGAAGCCCGGATGAGGTAGGTGTAGTGTAAAGGTATAAGAGGGAATTTGGGGCTTTCGAGGTTATTGCGGGCGTTTGAATGAGTTAGAGGGCTGAAAGGGTTCCTTGAGGGTTAGTTAGAAGGTTGGTAGAGTTTCCCTTTAAATTTGAATCATTAACTTTGGTTTGGAGGAGAAATAGCTTGAATAACAAAGGGGTTTAGGTGCAATTTCTGCTGTCTCGCGCTTCTAAGACCTTGGCATGACTTCTTGAATGTTTAAATATAGTTTCAAGTTGGTGTGGAACTTTTGATGTAATTCTAATTATATCTTGTAAATGCCCTTTTGTAAAACTGCTTATTTGCTTGTATAAACTGCTTCTATTCTAACTTCATTGAGGCAACTTCGAGCTTAAAACTGTATTAATTGGAGAAGGATTAGGGGTTGAATTATATACCATTAGAAAGCCTTACGAGTCTAGTTTCTACAGCTTTTTACGGTGCATTAATCGGAGTTGTCTAGAGCAAGTTATGATCATTTTGGTGAGATATGTCAGAAATGCCCTGTTATGCGAGAATCTGAATTTTGTTGTTATTTTGCTATAGTAATGATATAATTCAGTTCTAATTGGATGTATTCGATCAAGACCTTATTGTGTAGTATCCTTGGATGATTAATAACGTAATGGGGCTCTTATAGTTATGTTGTTTTCATGAATTGTAATTGAAATCTAATTGCTAGTAAAGTTAATTTAAATTGAAAGCTATTCTATTCGACTGTGAATGAGAAATGCTAGTAGAGTTGTGATGGTCACCACCTTTAGACATAGGTAATGTTTCTATATATGCTAAACAATTCAACTGTTAGAATTAGTTGTTGTTATCAATGTGCAACTAGTGAACACTTAGAAATGTCAAGTAAACTATGTGGAAGAATGTGTTTAATGCTTTTTGAAACTACATGTAAGGTTAATTGTAAGTTGATAGTTGTCTATTATATGTTAAATGTAATTAACTTAAGTTAATACTACTAGTGATATGTTAGAATCTTAGCTTGAAGTATAGTTATTTTACTAAAATAGTATGTTAGTTATTAAATGGCTGATAGTTATCTTTTCTATTAGTAGATAAATGTATTTCTTTCCCTATGTGCTAATGTTGGGCTATCTTCATAGAGATATTACTAACTATTGTAAGTAAAGTAGAATATGAATTAGAAGTTCATTAAAGTAGTAAAAGACTGGGTAGTGTTGTTGTGAATGAATGTGTCATTTGAACATTAAAGTAACCTAACCTTTATTATCTATATATCCTTTGGAGAAATTCTTTGAGTTGAGTTAATGGCTAGTTTATTGTTATGTGGAGTGAAAATGTGAGGAATCACATCCCACATCGGAGGGCTTGGAGCTGGGCCAACTGAATATAAGGGCGAAGCCTTCGTATTCGTGAAGAGGCCTTTTCACGTGCAGTGCGTGCGTGGGAGACAAAACCGTGAGGGGTATGGGCCCCAGAGCGGACAAAATATGCATAGTGCGCTATCCATGCCCGTACGTCATGGCCTCGGTGCGCGCTCGTCCCCTATGGGCGGAGCGTATCCCTGCAGGCGTGGGTGCGTTGGTGTGGGGCGTTACAAAATTGGTATCAGAGCCGACCTTCATTTGTGCCGTTAGCTCGCGAGGGCGCGGGCCTCCTTAAGGGGGGGTGAATGTGAGGAATCACATCCCACATCGGAGGGCTTGGAGCTGGGCCAACTGAATATAAGGGCGAAGCCTTCGTATTCGTGCAGAGGCCTTTTCACGTGCAGTGCGTGTGTGGGAGACAAAACCGTGAGAGTGTGGGCCCTAGAGCGGACAAAATCTGCATAGTGCGCTGTCCATGCCCGTACGCCATGGCCTTGGTGCACGCTCGTCCCCTATGGGCGGGGCGTATCCCTGCAGGCGTGGGTGCGTTGGTGTGGGGCGTTACAGTAATGGATTAGGTTGTCGTCCTTTTCGCGGCTCACGACGTATGATCCGTGACTGAAAAATAGCGCAAAAGAAGAAAAGTGTCCCAAAAGTGATGAAAACATTCGATTTTGGGCTCCAAAAATAGGCGCAGCTGAGCAGGCTTGCTGCCCCCATCGTAGAGCTCTTGGAGAGCTTCCCAACGGTATGTTGTGCGTCGTGTAACTTCTTATGAATCAAAAGTTATGGGTATCGGAGCGACGAATACCTAGTCACAAACCCCATACCCTCGGTTTGCGGGCCCAGCCTCTACGTGAAATGAAGTTGTCTTGCCCAAGGTACCGTTGGATTCGCTAATAGAAATGTGATGGATTAGGTTGTCGTCCTTTTCGCGACTCACGACGTACGATCCGGGACGGAAAAATAGCGTAAAAGAAGAAAAGTGTCCCAAAACTGATGAAAACATTCAATTTTGGACTCCGAAAACAAGCACAGCTGAGCAGGCATGCTACCCCTCGTCGTAGAGCTCCCGGAGAGCTTTCCAACGGTATGCTGTGCACTGCTAACTCTTTACGGATCAAAAGTTATGGGCACCGGAGCGACGGATACCTAGTCACAAACCCCACACCCTCGGTTTGCTGGCCCAGCCTCTACGTGGAGTGAAGTTGTCTTGCCCAAGGTGCCATGGAATTCGTTAATAGAAATGTGATGGATTAGGTTGTCGTCATTTTCGCGGGTCACGACGTACGATTCGGGACGAAAAAACAACGCAAGAGAAGAAAAGTGTCCCGAAACTGATGAAAACAATTGATTTTGGACTCCGAAACTCCGAAAACAGGCACAGCTGAGCAGGTTTGCTCCCCTGTCGTAGAGCTCTTAGAGAGCTTTCAAACGGTATGCTGTGCGTCGCGTAACTCCTTATAAATCGAAAGGTATGGGTACTAGAGCGAGGGATACCTGGTCACAATACCTACGCCCTCGGTTTGCGGGCCCAGCCTCTACGTGAAGTGAAGTTGTCTTGCCCAAGGTGCCGTGGGATTCGGTAATAAAAATGTGATGGATTAGGTTGTCGTCCTTTTCGAGGCTCACGACATACGATCCGAGACTGAAAAATAGCGCAAAAGAAGAATAGTGTCCCAAAATTGATGAAAATGTTAAATTTTGGGGTCTGAAAATAGGCGCAGTGGAGCAGCTTTGCTATCCCCTTTGTAGAGCTCCTGGAGAGCTTTCTAACAGTATATTGTGCGCCGCGTAACTCCTTACAGATCAAAAGTTATAGGCACCGGAGCGACGGAGGCCTAGTCCCAAGCCCAACACCCTCGGTTTGTGGGCCCAGCCTCTACGTGAAGTGAAGTTGTCTTTCCCAAGGTGCCGTGGGATTCGGTAATAGAAATGTGATGGATTAGGTTGTCGTCCTTTTCATGGCTCACGACGTACGATCCGAGACAGAAAAACAACGCAAAAGAAGAAAAATGTCCCGAAATGGATGAAAATATTTGATTTTGGGCTCCGAAAATAGGCGCAACTGAGCAGGCTTGCTGCCCCCATCATAGAGCTCTCGAAAAGCTTTCCAACGGTATGCTGTGCGTCGCGTAACTCCTTACGGATCAAAAGTTATGGGCACTGGAGCGACGGATACCTGGTCACAAGCCCCAGGCCCTCGGTTTGCCGGCCCAGCCTCTACGTGAAGTGAAGTTGTCTTACCCAAGGTACCGTGGGATTCGGTAATAGAAATGTAATGGATTAGGTTGTCGTCATTTTCACGGTTCACGACGTACGATTCGGGACGAAAAAATAGCGTAAAATAAGAAAAGAGTCCCAAAATTGATGAAAACATTCAATTTTGGGCACCAAAAACAGGCACAGCTGAACAAGCTTACTGCCTCCATCGTACATCTCTCGGAGAGCTTTCCAACGGTATGTTGTGCGCTACGTAACTCCTTACGGATCCAAAGTTAAGGGCACCGGAGCGACGAATATCTGGTCACAAGCCCCACGCCCTTGGTTTACGGGCCCATCCTCTACGTGAAGTGAAGTTGTCTTGCCCAAGGGGCCGTGGGTTTCGGTAATAGAAATGTAATGGATTAGGTTGTCGTCATTTTAACGGCTCACGACGTACGATCCAAGATGGAAAAACTGCGCAAAAGTAGAAAAGTGTCCCAAAACTGATAAAAACATTCAATTTTGGGCTCCGAAAACAGGCACAGTAGATTAGGCTCGCAGCCCCCATCGTAGAGCTCTCGGAGTACTTTCCAACGGTATGCTGTGCGCCACGTAACTCCTTACGGATCAAAAGTTATGGGCACCGGAGCGACGGATACCTGGTCACAAGCCCCACGCCCTCGGTTTGCGGGCCCAGCCTCTACGTGAAATGAAGTTGTCTTGCCCAAGGTGCCACGGGATTCGGTAATAGAAATGTGATGGATTAGGTTGTCGTCCTTTTCGTGGCTCACGACGTACGATCCGGGACCAAAAAACTGCGAAAAAGAAGAAAAGTGTCCCGAAATTGATGAAAATTTTCAGTTTTGGGCACCGAAGACAGGCGCAGTCGAGCAGGCTTGCTGCTTCCATGTAGAGCTTTCGGAGAGTTTTCCAACGGTATGCTATGCACCGCGTAACTCCTCACGGATCAAAAGTTATGGGCACTAGAGCGACGAATACTTGGTCACAAGCCCCACGACCTCGGTTTGCAGGCCCAGCCTCTACATGATGTGAAGTTGTGTTATCCAAGGTGCCATGAGATTCGGTAATAGAAATGTGATGGATTAGGTTGTTGTCCTTTTCGCGGCTGACGACGTACGATCCGGGATGGAAAAACAGCACAAAAGAATAAAAGTGTCCCAAAAATTGATGAAAACGTTCGGTTTTGGGCACTGAAGACACGTACAGTCGAGCAGGCTTACTACCCCCATCGTAGAGCTCTCGGAGAGCTTTCCAACGGTATGCTGTGCGTCACATAACTTTTTACGGATCAAAAGTTATGGGCACCAGAACGACGGATACCTGGTCACAAGCCCCACGCTCTCGATTTACTGGCCCAGCCTCTACGTGAAGTGAAGTTGTCTTGTCAAGGTGCCATGTGATTCAGTAATAGAAATGTGATGGATTAGGTTGTCGTCTTTTTCGCGGCTTACGACATACGATCCGGGACAGAAAAACAGCGCAAAAGAAGAAAAGTATACCGAAACTAATGAAAACGATCGATTTTGGGCTCCGAAAAGAGTAACAGTCGAGCAAGATTGATGCCTACATCGTAGAGCTCTCGGAGAGCTTTCCAACGGTATGTTGTACGCCACTTAACTCCTTGTGTATCAAAAGTTATGGGCACCGGAGCGATGGATACCTGGTCACAAGCCCCATGCCCTCGGTTTGCGTGCCCAGCCTCTATGTGAAGTGAAATTGTCTTGCCCAAGGTGCCATGGGATTCGGTAATAGATATGTGATGGATTAGGTTGTTGTCCTTTTTGCAGCTCACGACGTACGGTCCCGGACGGAAAAATAGCGGAAAAGAAGAAAAATGTCCCAAAATTGATGAAAACGTTCGATTTTGGGCTCCGAAAACATGCGCAGCTTAGCAAGCTTGCTACCCCCATCGTAGAGCTCTTAGAGAGCTTTTCAACGGTATGCTGTGCGCCGCGTAACTTCTTACGGATCAAAAGTTATTGGCACCAGAGCGACGGATACCTGGTCATAAGCCCTACGCCCTCGGTTTGCGGGCCCGGCCTCTACGTGAATTGAAGTTGTCTTGCCTATGGTACCATGGGATTCGGTAATAGAAATGTGATGGATTAGGTTGTCGTCCTTTTTCTGGCTCACGATGTACGATCCGGGACGAATAAACAACAAAAAAGAAGAAAAGTGTTCTGAAACTGATGAAAACATTTGATTTTGGACTCCAAAAATAGGCACAGTCTAGCAGGCTTGCTGCCCCCATCGTAGAGCTCTCGGAGAGCTTTCCAACGGTATGCTGTGTGCCGCGTAACTCCTTACGAATGAAAAGTTATGGGCACCGGAGCGACGGATACCTGGTCACAATCCCCATGCCCTCGATTTGTGGGCCCAACCTCTACGTGAAGTGAAGTTGTGTTCCCCAAGGTGCCATGGGATTCGTTAACATAAATTTAATAGATTAGGTTGTCGTCCTTTTCGCAGATTACGACGTACGATCCAGGATGGAAAAACAGCGCCAAAGAAGAAAAGTATCCTGAATCTGATGAAAACGTTTGATTTTGGACTCCGAAAACAGGCGCAGCCGAGTAGGCTTGCTGCCTCTGTCGTAGAGCTCTCAAAAAACTTTCCAACGGAATGCTGTGCGCCGCGTAACTCCTTACAGATCAAAAGTTACGGGCTTCAGAGCGACGGATATCGGGTCACAAGCCCTACGCCCTCGGTTTGAGAGCCCAGCCTCTACGTGAAGTGAGGTTGTCTTGCCCAAGGTGCCATGAGATTCGGTAATAGAAATGTGATGGATTAGGTTGTCGTCCTTTTAGCGGCTCACGACGTACGATCCGGAAGAGAAAAATAGCGTAAAAGAAGAAAAGTGTCCCAAAACTGATGAAAACATTTGATTTTGGGCTCCAAAAATAGGCGCAGCGATGCAAGCTTGGTGGCCTCGTCGTAGAGCTCCTGGAGAGCTTTCCAACGGTATGCTGTGCACTGCGTAACCCCTTACGGATCAAAAGTTATGGGCACCGAAGCGACGGAGACCGGGTCACAAGCCCCATGCCCTCGATTTGTAGGCCCAACCTCTACGTGAAGTGAGGTTGTCTTACCCAAGGTACTATGGGATTCGGTAATAAAAATGTGATAGATTAGGTTGTCGTCCTTTTCGCGGCTCACGACGTACGATCCGGGACCGAAAAATAGTGCAAAACAACAAAAGGGTCCCGAAATTGATGAAAACATTTGATTTTGGGCTCCGAAAATGGGCACAGGCTTGCAGGCTTGCTGCATCAGTCGTAGAGCTCTCGGAGTGCTTTCCAACGGTACGCTGTGCGCCACGTAACTCCTTACAGATCAAAAGTTATGGGCACCGTAGCGACGGAGACCTAGTCCCAAGTACCACACCCTCGTTTTGCAGGCCCAGCCTCTACGTGAAATGAAGTTGTCTTGCTCAAGGTGCCATGGGATTCGATAATAGAAATGTGATGGATTAGGTTGTCGTCCGTTTCGTGGCTGACGACGTACAATCCGGGACGAAAAAACAACGCAAAAGAAGAAAAGGGTCTCGAAATTGATGAAAATGTTCGATTTTGGGCTACAAAAACATGTGCAACGATGCAAGCTTTCTGCCCCCGTCGTAGAGTTCTCGGATAGCTTTCTAACGGTATGGTGGGTTCCGCGTAACACCTTACGGATCAAAAGTTATGGGCACCGGAGCGACGGAGACCTGGTTACAAGCCCCACGCCCTCGGTTTGCTGGCCCAACCTCTATGTGAAGCGAAGTTGTCTTTTCTAAGGTGCTATGGGATTTGGTAATAGAAATGTGATGGATTATGTTGTGCTTTTCGCGGCTCACTACATACAATCCGGGACGGAAAAACAGCGCAAATGTAGAAAAGTGTCACGAAACTAATGAAAACATTCAATTTTCGGCTCCAAAAATAGGCGTAGCCGAGCAGGCTTGCTGCCCAGTCATATAGCTCTAGGAGAGCTTTCCAACGGTATGATGTGCGCCGCGTAACTCCTTATAGATCAAATGTTATGGGCACCGGAGTGACGGAGACCTGGTCGCAAGCCCTATGCCCTCAGTTTGCGGGCCCAGCCTTTACGTGAGGCGAAGTTGTCTTGCCCAAGGTCCCGTGGGATACGGGAATAGAAATGTGATGGAATAGGTTGTCATCCTTTTCGCGGCTCAGGACGTACGATCAGGGACAGAAAATAGCGCAAAAGAAGAAAAGTATCCCGAAACTGATGAAAACGTTCAATTTTTGGCTCCGAAGATGGTGCAGTCCAGCAGGCTTGCTGTCTCCATCGTAGAGCTCTCCGAGAGCTTTCCAACGGTAAGCTGTGCGTTGCGTAACCTCATATGAATCAAAAGTTATGGGCACGAAGCGACGGATACCTGGTCACAAGCCCCACGCCCTTGATTTGCGGGCCCTACCTCTACGTGAAGTGAAGTTGTGTTGCCCAAGGTGCCGTTGGTTTCGTTAATAGAAATGTAATGGATTAGGGTGTGGTCCTTTTTGCGGCTCACGACGTACGATCCGGGACTGAAAAACAGCGCAAAAGAAGAGAAGTGTCCCAAAATTGATGAAAACGATCGATTTTGGGCTTCAAAAATAGGCACAGCTGAGCAGGCATGCTGCCCCCGTCGTAGAGCTCTCGGAGAAGTTTCCAACGGTATGCTGTGCGTCGCGTAACTCCTTACGGATCAAAAGTTATGGGCACTGGAGCGACGGATACCTGGTCACAAGCCTTACGCCCTCGGTTTGTGGGCCCAGCCTCTACGTGAAGTGAAGTTGTCTTGCCCAAGGTGCAGCGGGATTCGGTAATAGAAACGTGATGGATTTGGTTGTCGTCCTTTACACAGCTCACGACGTACGATCCCCGTCGGAAAAACAGAGCAAAAAAAGAAAAGTATCCTGAAACTGATGAAAACCTTCGATTTTGGGTGCCGAAAATAGGCACAGCCAAACAAGCTTGTTCCCTTCGTCGTAGAGATCCTGGAGAGCTTTCCAACGGTATGCTTTGAGCCGCATAACTCCATGCGGATCCAAAAGTTATGGGCATCGGAGCGACAGATACCTAGTCACAAACCCGACGCCCTCGGTTTGCTGGCCCAGCCTCTATGTGAAGTGAAGTTGTCTTGCCCAAGGTGCTACGGGATTCGTTAACAGAAATGTGGTGGATTAGGTTGTCGTCCTTTTCGCGGGTTACGACGTATGATCCGGGACGAAAAACAACGTAGAAAAGAAAAGTATCCCAAAACAGATCAAAATGTTTGATTTTGGGACCCCAAATCTGGCGCAACCGAGCAGGCTTGTAACCCCAGTCGTAGAGCTCTCGGAGAGCTTTCCAACGGTGTGCTATGCACCGCGTAACTCCTTACAAATCAAAAGTTATGGGCACCGGAGTGACGGAGACCTGGTCTCAAGCCCCACGCCCTCGATTTTCGGGCCCAGCCTCTACATGAATTGAAGTTGTCTTGCATAAGGTGCCGTGGGAATCGGTAATAGAAATGTAATGGGCTAGATTGTCGTCCTTTTAGCGGCTCACAACGTACGATCTGGGACCTAAAAAAAGTGCAAAAGAAGAAAAGTGTCCCGATACTGATGAAAATGTTCAAATTTGGGCTGCGAAAATAGGCACAGCCGAGCAGGCTTTCTGCCCCAGTCTTAGAGCTCTCGGAGAGCTTTCTAACGGTATGATGTGCACCGCGTAACTCCTTACGGATCAAAAGTTATGGGCACCGAAGCGACGGAGACTTGGTCACACTCCTCACGCCCTCTGTTTGCAGGCCTAGCCTCTACGTGAAGCGAAGTTGTCTTGCCCAAGGTGCCATGGGTTTCAGTAATAGAAATGTGATGGATTAGGATTTCGTCCTTTTAAAGGCTTACGACGTACGATCCGGGATAGAAAAACAATGCAAATGAAGAAAAGCATCTCAAAACTGATGAAAACGTTCGATTTTGGGCTCCAAAAATAGGCGCAGTCTAGCAGGCTTGCTGCCCTCGTCGTAGAGCTCTCGAAGAGCTTTCCAACGGTGTGTTGTGAGTGGTGTAACTCCTTACGGATCAAAAGTTATAGGCACCGGAGCGACGGATAAATGGTCACAAGCATCACGCCCTCGGTTTGCTGGCCCAGCTTCTAGGTGAAGCGAAGTTTGTCTTGCCCAAGGTGTCGTGGGATTCAGTAATAGAAATGTCATGGATTAGTTTGTCATCCTTTTCGCGGCTCACGACGTACGATCCGGGACGGAAAAACAACGCAAAAGAAGAAAAGTGTCCCAAAATTGATGAAAACGTTCGATTTTGGGCTCTGAAAACAGGCACAATTTAGCAGGCTTGCTGCCCCAGTCGTAGAGCTATCGGAGAGCTTTCTAACAGTATGTTGTGCGCCGCATAACTCCTTACGGATCAAAAGTTATGGGCACCGGAGCGACGGAGACCTGGTCCGAAGCCCCACGCCCTCGATTTGCGGGCCCAGCCTCTACGTGAAGTAAAGTGTCTTGCCTAAGGTGTCATGGGATTCGGTAATAGAAATGTGATGGATTAGGTTGTCATCCTTTTCGCTGCTCACGATGAACGATACGGGATGAAAAAACAGCACAAAAGAAGAAAAGTATCCCGAAAATGATGAAAACTTTCGATTTTGGGCTTCGAAAAAAGGCGCAACCTAGTAGGCTTGCTGCAACCATCTCAGAGCTCTCGGAGAGCTTTCCAACGGTATGCCGTGCGCCGCATAACTCCTTTCAAATCAAAAGTTATGGGCACCGGAGCAACGGATACCTGGTCACAAGCCCCACGCCCTCGATTTGCTGGCCCAGTCTCTACGTGAAGTGAAGTTGTTTGCCCAAGGTGCCGTGGGATTCGGTAATAGAAATGTAATGGATTAAGTTGTCGTCCTTTTCGCGGCTCACGACGTAGGATCTGGGACGAAAAAACAGCGCAAAAGAAGAAAAGTGTCTAAAATATGATGAAAACTTTCGATTTTGGGCTCCGAAAATTGGTGCAGCCAAGCAGGCTTGCTACTTCCGTCGTAGAGCTCCTGGAGAGTTTTCTAACGGTATGTTGTGCACCGCGTAACTCCTTACGGATCAAAAGTTATGGGCACTGGAGCGACGAATACCTGGTCAAAAGCCCCACGCCCTCAGTTTGGGGACCCAGCCTCTACGTGAAGTGAAGTTGTCTTGCCCAAGGTGCCATGGGATTTGGTAATAGAAATGTTATGGATTAGGTTGTCGTCCTTTTCGCGGCTCACGACGTACGATCCAAGATGGAAAAACAGTGCAAAAGAAGAAAAGTATCCTGAAACTGATGGAAATGTTCGATTTTGGGCTTCGAAAACATGTACAGCTAAGTAGGCTTGCTGCCCCAATCGTAGAGCTCTCAGAGAGCTTTCCAACGGTATGCTGTGCGCCGCATAACTCCTTACGGATCAAAAGTTATAGGCACCGGAGCGACAGAGACCTGGTCCCAAGCCCCACGCCCTCGGTTTGCCGGCCCAGCCTCTACGTGAACTGAAGTTGTCTTGCCCAAGGTGTCGTGGGATTCGGTAATAGAAATGTGATGGATTAGGTTGTCGTCCTTTTCGCGGTTCACGACGTACGATCCGGGACGAAAAATAGTGCAAAAGAAGAAAAGTGTCCCGAAACTGATGAAAATGATCGATTTTGGGCTCCGAAAATAGGCGCAGCCGAGTAGGCCTATTTCCCCTGTCATAGAGCTCTCAAAGAGCTTTCCAATAGTATGTTGTGTGCCGCGTAACTCGTTACAGATCAAAAGTTATGGGCACCGGAGCGACGGAGACCTGGTCCCAAGACCAACGACCTCGGTTTGCGGGCCCAGCCTCTACGTGAAGTGAAGTTGTCTTGCCCAAGGTGCCGTGGGATTCGGTAATAGAAATGTGATGGATAGGTTGTCGTCCTTTTTCCTGCTCACGACGTACGATCCGAGACGGAAAAACAATATAAAATTAGAAAAGTGTCCCGAAACCAATGAAAACGTTTGATTTTGGGCTCTGAAGACAGGCGCAGTTGAGCAAGCTTGCTGTCCCCATCGTAGAGCTCTCGGAGAGCTTTCCAACGGTGTTCTGTGAGTTGCGAAACTCCTTACGGATCAAAAGTTATAGGCAGCGGAGCGACGGATACCTGGTCACAAGCCCCACGCCCTCGATTTGCGGGCCCAGACTCCACGTGAAGTGAAGTTGTGTTGCCTAAGGTGTCGTGGGATTCGTTAATAGAAATGTAATAGATTAGGTTGTCGTCCTTTTCGCAGCTCACGACGTACGATCCAAGATGGAAAAACAGCGCAAAAGAAGAAAAGTTTCCCAAAACTGATGAAAACGATTGATTTTGGGCTCCAAAAATAGGCATAGCCGAGCAGGCATGCTGCCCCCGTCGTAGAGCTATCGGAGAGGTTTCCAACGGTATGCAGTGCACCGCGTAACTCCTTACAAATCAAAAGTTATGGGCTCCAAAGCGACGGATACCTGGTCACAAGCCCTACGCCATCGGTTTGCTGGCCCAGCCTCTACGTGAAGTGAAGTTGTCTTGCCCAAGGTGCCATGGGATTCTGTAATAGAAACGTGATGGATTAGGTTGTCGTCTTTTTCGCTGCTCACGACGTACGATTTGGGATTGAAAAACAACGCAAAACAAGAAAAGTGTCCCAAAACTGATGAAAACGTTCGATTTTGGGTTCCAAAAAATGGCGCAACGATGCAAGCTTGCTGCCTCCGTCGTAGAGCTCCTGGAGAGCTTTCCAACGGTATGCTGTGCATCGCGTAACTCCTTACGGATCAAAAGTTATGGGCACCGGAGCGACAGAGACCTGTTCAAAAGTTCCACGCCCTCGATTTGTAGGCCCAGCCTCTATGTGAAGTGAAGTGAATTTGTCTTGCCCAAGGTGCTATGGGATTCGGTAATAGAAATGTGATGAAGTGGTCTTTTCGCTGCTCACGACATATGATCTGGGATAGAAAAACAGCGCAAAAAAAGAAAAGTATCCCAAAACTGATGAAAATGTTTGATTTTTGGTTCCGAAAATTGGCGCAACCGAGCAGGCTTGCAGCCCCAATCGTAGAGCTCTCGGAGAGCTTTCCAACGGTGTGCTGTGCACTGCGTAACTCCTTACAGATCAAAAGTTATGGGTATCGGAGCGACGGAGACCCGGTCCCAAGCCCCGCCCTCGGTTTGCGGGCCCAGCCTCTACGTGAAGTGAAGTTGTCTTGCCTAAGGTACCGCGGGATTCGGTAATAGAAATGTAATGGGTTAGATTGTCGTCCTTTTAGCTGCTCACGACGTACGATATGGGACGAAAAAACAGCACAAAAGAAGAAGAGTGTCCCAATACTGAAGAAAACGTTCAATTTTGGGTTTCGAAAATAGGCACAGCTGAGCAGGCATGCTGCCCCAGTCGTAGGGCTCTCAGAGAGCTTTCCAACGGTATGTTATGCGCCGTGTAACTCCTTACAGATAATAAGTTATGGGACCGGAGCGACGGACACCTGGTCCCAAGCCCCACGCCCTCGGTTTGCGGGCCCAGCCTCTACGTGAAGTGAAGTTGTTTTGCCCAAGATGTCGTGGGATTCGGTAATAGAAATGTGATGGATTAGGTTGTCGTCCTTTTCGCTGCTCACGATATACGATCCGGGACAAAATGTATCCCAAAACTGATGAAAATGTTTGAATTTGGGCTCCGAAAATTGGCGCAGCCGAGCAGGCTTGCTGCCCCAGTTGTAGAGCTCTCAGAAAGCTTTCCAATAGTGTGTTGTGCGCTGCATAACTCCTTAAAGATCAAAAGTTATGGGCCCTGGAGCAATGGAGACTCAGTCCCAAGCCCCGCGCCCTCGGTTTGCGGGCCCAGCCTCTACGTGAAGTGAAGTTGTCCTACCTAAGGTGCCGTGGAATTTGATAATAGAAATGAAATGGGTTAGATTGTCATCCTTTTAGCTGCTCACGATGTACGATATGGGATAAAAAAATAGTGCAAAAGAAGAAGAGCGTCTCGATACTGATGAAAATGTTCAATTTTGGTCTCCGAAAATAGGCATTGCCGAGAAGGCTTGCTACCCCAGTCGTACGGCTCTCATAGAGCTTTCTAACGGTATGTTGTGCGCCGTGTAACTCCTTACAGATTAAAAGTTATGGGCACCGGAGCGACGGAGACCTGGTCCCAAGCCCCACGCCCTCGGTTTGCGGGCCCAGCCTCTACATGAAGTGAAGTTGTTTTGCCCACGGTGTCGTGGGATTCGGTAATAGAAATGTGATGGATTAGGTTGTCGTCCTTTTCATAGCTCACGACCTACGATCCGGGATGAAAAAACAGGCCAAAAGATGGAAAGTGTCTCGAAACTGATGAAAACATTCGATTTTGGGCTCCAAAAATAGGCGCAACGATGCATGATTGCTACCGCCATCGTAGAGCTCTTTGAGAGCTTTCCGACGGTATGCTGTGCACCGCGTAACTCCTAACGGATCAAAAGTTATGGGCACCGAAGCGACGGAAACCTGGTCACAAGCCCCACGCCCTCGGTTTGCAGGCCTAGCCTCTACGTGATTAAAGTTGTCTTGCCCAAGGTGCTGTGGAATTCGGTAAAAGAAATGTGATGGATTAGGTTGTCATCCTTTTCGTTGCTCACGACGTACGATCCGGGACGGAAAAAAAGCGCAACAGAAGAAAAGTGTCCCGAAACTGATAAAAATGTTTGATGTTGGGCTCCGAAAATAGGCGCAGCCGAGAAGACTTACTACCCCAGTCGTAGAACTCTCGGAGTGCTTTCCAACGGTATGCTGTGTGCTGCGTGACTTCTTACAGATCTAAAGTTATGGGCACCAGAGCGACGGAGACCTGGTCCCAAGCCCCACGCCCTCGGTTTGCAGGCCCAGCCTCTATGTGAAGTGAAGTTGTCTTGCCCAAGGTGCCGTGGGATTCAGTAATAGAAATGAAATGGATTAGTTTGTCGTCCTTTTAGCGGCTCACGACGTACGATCCAGGACGGAGAAACAACACAAAAAAAGAAAAGTGTCCCAAAATTGATGAAAATGTTCAATTTTGGGCTCTAAAAACATGTGCAACCAAGTAGGTTTGCTGCCCCAGTCGTAGAGCTCTCCGAAAGCTTTCCAACAGTATGTTGTGCGCCGCTTAACTCCTTACAAATCAAAAGTTATGGGCACCGGAGCGACGGAGACCTGGTCCGAAGCCCCACGCCCTCGATTTGCGGGCCCAGCCTCTACGTGAAGTAAAGTTGTCTTGCCCAAGGTGTCGTGGGATTCGGTAATAGAAATGTGATGTATTAGGTTGTCGTCCTTTTTGCTGCTCACGACGAACGATCCGGGATGAAAAAATAGCACAAAAGAAGAAAAGTGTCCCAAAAATGATGAAAACTTTCAATTTTGGGCATCAAAAATAGGCGCAGCCCAGTAGGCTTGCTGCCACCATCGTAGAGCTCTTGGAGAGCATTCCAACGGTATGCCGTGCGCCACGTAACTCCTTTCAGATCAAAAGTTATGGGCACCGGAGCGACGGATACTTGGTCACAAGCCCCACGCCCTCGATTTGTTGGCCCAGCCTCTACGTGAAGTGAAGTTGTCTTGCCCAACGTGCTGTGGGATTCGTTAATAGAAATATTATGGATTAAGTTGTCATTTTTTTCGCGGCTCACGACGTACGATCCGAGATGAAAAATAGTACAAAAGAAGAAAAGTGTCCCAAAACATATGAAAATGATCGTCAGAGAGCTCTCGAAGAGCTTTCCAATAGTATGCAATGCACCGCATAAGTCCTTACGGATCAAAAGTTATGGGCACCGAAATGACGGAGACCTGGTCCCAAGACCAACGACCTCGGTTTGCGGGCCCAGCCTCTACGTGAAGTGAAGTTGTCTTACCCAAGGTGTCGTGGGATTCGGTAATAGAAATGTGATGGATTAGGTTGTCGTCCTTTTTTCGGCTCACGACGTACGATCCGAGACGGAAAAACAACGCAAAATAAGAAAAGTGTCCCAAAACCAATGAAAACGTTCGATTTTGGGCTCCGAAGACAGGCGCGGTCAAGCAGGCTTGCTACCCCATCATAGAGCTCTCAGAGAGCTTTCCAACGGTATTCTGTTCGCTGCGAAACTCTTTACGGATCAAAAGTTATAGGCAGCAGAGCAACGGATACCTGGTTATAAGCCCTACGCCCTCGATTTACGGGCCCAGCCTCTACGTGAAGTGAAGTTGTATTTCCCAAGGTGCCGTGGGATTCGTTAATAGAAATGTAATGGATTAGGTTGTCGTCCTTTTCGTGGCTCACGACCTACGATCCGGGATGGAAAAACAGCGCAAAAGAAAAAAAGTGTCCCGAAACTGATGAAAACGATCGATTTTGGGCTCCGAAAACAGGCACAGCCAAGTAGGCTGGCTACCCCCTTCATAGAGCTCTCGGAGAGGTATCCAACGGAATGTTGTGCGCCTAGTAACTCCTTACAAATCAAAAGTTATGGGCTCCAGAGCGACGGATACCTGGTCACAAGCCCTACGCCCTCAGTTTGCTAGACCAGCCTCTACATGAAGTGAAGTTGTCTTGCCCAAGGTGCCGCAGGATTCGGTAATAGAAATGTGATGGATTAGGTGTCGTCTTTTTTGCGATTCACGACGTACGATCCAGGACAGAAAAATAGGGCAAAAATAGAAAAGTGTCCCGAAACTAATGAAAATGTTCAATTTTGGGCTCCAAAAACATGAGCAGCGATGGAAGCTTTCTGCCCCCGTCGTAGAGCTCCTGGAGAGCTTTCCAACGGTATGTTGTGCATCGCGTAACTCCTTAAGGATCAAAAGTTATGGGCACCGGAGCGACGGATACCAGGTCATAAGCACCAAGCCCTCGGTTTGTGGGCCCAGCCTCTATGTGAAGTGAAGTTTTCTTACCCAAGGTGTTGTGGGATTCGGTAACAGAAATGTGATGGATTAGGTTGTCGTCCTTTTCGCTTCTCACGACGTATGATCCGGGACGAAAAAACAGCGCAAAAGAAGAAAAGTGTCCCAAAATTGATAAAAACGTTTGATTTTGGGGTCCAAAAATAGGCACAGCCGAGCACGCTTGCTGCCCCAGTCGTAGAGCTCTCGGAGAGCTTCCTAACAGTATGCTGTGCGCTGCGTAACTCCTTACGAATCAAAAGTTATGGGTAGCGGAGCGACAGAGACCTGGTCCCAAGTCCCATGCCCTCGATTTACAGGCCCAGCCTCTACGTGAAATGAAGTTGTCTTGCCCAAGGTGCCATGGGATTCGGTAATAGAAATGTGATGGATTAGATTGTCGTCCTTTTCGTGGCTCACGACGTACGATCCGGTATGAAAAAACAGCGCAAAAGAATAAAAGTGTCCCAAAACTGATGAAAACGGTCGATTTTGGGCGCAGCCGAACATCCTTGTTGCCCCAATCGTAGAGCTCTCGGAGAGCTTTCCAACGGTATGCCGTTCGTTGCGTAACTCCTTACAGATCAAAAGTTATGGGCACCGGAGCGACGAAAACGTGGTCCTAAGCCCCACGACCTCGGTTTGCAGGCCCAGCCTCTACGTGAAGTGAAGTTGTCTTGCCCAAGGGGCCTTGGGATTCGGTAATAGAAATGTGATGGATTAGGTTGTCATCCTTTTTCTGGCTCACGACGTACGATCCGGGACGAAAAATAGTGCAAAAGAAGAATAGTGTCCCAAAATTGATGAATATGATCGATTTTGGGCTCCGAAAACAGGTGCAGGTGAGTAGGCCTATTGCCCTCGTCATAGAGCTCTCGAAGAGCTTTCCAATAGTATGTTGTGCGCCGCATAACTCCTTACGGATCAAAAGTTATAGGCACCGGAGCGATAGATACCTGGTCATAAGCCCCACGCCCACGGTTTGCGGGCCCAGCCTCTACGTGAAGTGAAGTTGTCTTGCCCAAGGTATTGTGGGATTCGATAATCAAAATGTGATGAATTAGGTTGTCGTCCTTTTCTCGGCTCACGACGTACGATCCGGAACGGAAAAACAGTTCAAAAGAAGAAAAGTATCCCGAAATTGATGAAAACATTCGATTTTGTGCTCCGAAGATAGGTATAGTCAAGCAGGCTTGCTGCCCTCATCATAGAGCTCTCGGAGAGCTTTCCAACGGTATGCTGTGCAACGAGTAACTCTTTACGGATCAAAAGATATGGGCACCGAAGCGACGGATATCTGGTCACAAGCCCCACACGCTCGGTTTACTGTCCTAGCCTCTGCGTGAAGTGAAGTTGTGTTGCCCAAGGTGCCGTGGGATTCGGTAATAGGAATGTGATAGATTAGGCTGTCGTCCTTTTTTCACGACGTACGATCCGGAAAGGAAAAACAGAGCAGAAGAAGAAAAATATCCTGAAACTGATGAAAACGATCGATTTTGGGTTCCGAAAACAGGTGTAGCCGAGCAGGCTTGTTGTCACCCGTCGTAGAGCTCTCGAAAAGCTTACCAACGGTATGCTGTGCGCCGTGTAACTCCTTACAGATAAAAAGTTATGGGCACCGGAGCGACGGATACCTGGTCACAAGCCCTACGCCCTCGGTTTGAAGGCCCAACCGCTACGTGAAGTGAAGTTGTCTTGCCCAACATGCCGTGGGATTCAGTAATAGATATTTGATGGATTAGGTTGTCGTCCTTTTTGCAGCTCACGACGTACGATGTGGGACGGAAAAATAGCTTAAAAGAATAAAAGTGTCCCAAAATTGATGAAAACGTTCGATTTTGGGCTCCAAAAATAGGCGCAATAGAGCAAGTTTGCTGCCCCCGTCGTAGAGCTCCTAGAGAGCTTTCCAACAGTATACTGTGCGCCGCGTAACTCCTTACAGATCAAAAGTTATTGGCATCGGAGTGACGGAGACCTGGTCCTAAGCCCCATGCCCTCAGTTTGCGGGCGCAGCCTCTACGTGAAGTGAAGTTGTATTGCCCAAGGTACCGTGGGATTCGGTAATAGAAATGTGATGGATTAGGTTGTCGTCCTTTTCACGGCTCACGACATACAAACCGGGACGGAAAAACAGTGCAAAAGAAGAAAAGTATCCCAAAACTGATGAAAATGTTCGATTTTGGGCTCCGAAAAAAGGCACAGCTGAGTAGGCTTGCTGCCCCCGTCGTAGAGCTCTCGGAGAGGTTTCCAACGGTATGCTGTGAGCCGTGTAAGTCCTTACAAATCAAAATTTATGGGCTCCGGAGCGACGGATACCTGGTCACAAGCCCTACGCCCTCGGTTTGCGGGCCTAACCTCTACGTGAAGTGAAGTTGTCTTGCCCAAGGTGCCACGGGATTCTGTAATAGAAATGTGATGGATTAGGTTGTCGTCCTTTTCACGGCTCACGACGTACAATCCGGGACAAAAAAACATCGAAAAGAAGAAAAGTATCCCGAAACTGATCAAAACATTCGATTTTGGGTTCCGAAAATAGGCAAAACCGAGCAGGCTTGCTACCCACATCACACAGCTCTTGGAGAGCTTTCCAACGGTATGCTGTGCACCGCGTAACGCCTTACGGATAAAAAGTTATGGGCACCGGAGCGACGGATACCTGGTCACAAGCCCCACGCCCACGGTTTGCGGGCCCAGCCTCTACATGAAGTGAAGTTGTCTTGCCCAAGGTCCCATGGGATTCGGTAATAGAAATGTGATGAATTAGGTTATCGTCCTTTTTCCGGCTCACGACGTGTGATGCTCGACCTCGATTTGCGTGCGATATCTCGTTTTGTGTGCCCTAACCTAGAATTGTGTGCATTGACCTAGGTTTAAGAGTCGTGTCTCGTTTTATGTGCCTTGCATCGAATTACGTGCATTCATTTAGGGTTGCGTGCATTTGCTTAGGAAACGTGCATTCGTCTCGTGGTTCGTACCTTACCTCGTAGTGCGTGCCCTAAACTTAGAAAAGCGTGCCCGCACGCTAATCAAGGGAGCATCTTACATGAAGCACTAGATTATTAATTAATTCTACAAACTCCACTAACTAATATTAAAATGCTAATTCAACTCACTAAAAGACGAAATTTTACCAAAAGCTAAACATTCTTATTCTTTATTCTTTATTCTTTTGCACATTCCAAGCACACAATAAAATAAGCTCAAACAAGACAAAAAAATTCAGATTTGAGCAAGCCTTGGCCGACCATGTGAAGGGTTTTGTGCATGCTTTGCAATTTCAAAATCAAACTTAGACAAGTTATGACACAATGCAAAAAAAAAAAATGAAACCAACGCATTATTTTATCCTCCACCATGCTCCACATTTTCGATCCATTCAATGCCCAAGCTAGACAATTCAAAACATGCTCTTGAAGACACAAAAATCAGAAATTTTGAAGCCTTAGGCCGACACACTCACAAACACCAACACTTCATTCATTTCAAACTTCTCATTCTCTCATTACACTCTCTCTCTGGGCCTTGGCTGCAATCTTAGTCTCCATAGCTTAAGCTCTTCATCCTAAGGTTCATCAAGACACTCAAGGCCCTAGGAAGCTCGACCAAGCAAGCTAGAAGCAAAGAGACATGCATGCAAGCTCATAGAACACCCATTTCGGCCCTAGGTATGTTTGATAGATTTTCTTTCACCTCCCTTTTGTTCTAACCACATGCACATACTAAGGACATGGTAACTTAGCTAGGAATTAAGGAAATCAAGCAATATCCCTCGGCCAAACAAGGAGAGAAGACCATTTGTGCATCTTCAAGAGATTTGAGCATCATTTGTTGTCAATAGGCTAAGGTGAGGGTTAATCCTTTTAAAAGCTTTCAAAAATCACATGGATGCATTCATATGTCTATTTTTACCTCTGTACTTGTGGTATGTGTGTGTACATGAGCTTTTGTAACTATGCATGGCAAGATATTTAGCTAGAACTTGAAGATAGGAAAAATTGCAAAATGGCAGACTTCTGACTTGTTAGAGCGAAATGAATTTGGCCTAGTAGATGATGTTTAAAATGCATGAAAATTGGTAGGTGACTCGTTTTTCCAATTCTGAGCATTTTTCATAGAAATAGTCTAAGGCCAATTTTGCCTCTAAGGTCTCCAAAATGGCAAAACATCGAAAGGTGTCTAAATCTGGAAGATCTGGAAAATGAAGCAGGTTTTTGGCTGTTCACTGTCCCTATAGAACGAACCAGTTTTGACTTAGCAAATGATATCTAAAATGCATTAAATTTGGTAGATTGCTAGATTTTTTAGTTCTGAACATTTTTGTCAAATATATACTAAGGCTAAAGCTGAACCTAAGGCCCACAAAAATGACAAGTATTGAAATGTGTACAAATCTGGACAGTTTTGCGTAGTCTCACGGTTTTGGCTATAACTCTTGAATCCGAACTCCAAATGATGCGAGGTTTGTTTTTGGATTTAGTTCACTTAATAAAATTTAATTTGGCATTTTTTTCAATGAAATTGGAGATTTTTTGCTTGTCTAAATGATTGTGGGAAAACAGACCATTGCAGTGAGGTTTTTATCTAGTGATATGCTTTGAAAATTATTGTAACTTCTCTTGTGGTATTAAATGCTTGGGATTATGGCACTTGGATGTTGTGCGGACTGTTTTGAATGATTGAGGATGTTTAATTAATCGATGCATGGCCTTGACTGAATTACGTGACATCTTGTGGCTTAATCGCACGGGTAAGCATGAATTGAAACCCTAGTGACTATGAAAACTCGATAAGTGTGATCCTATGGTTATCGTGTCTAATTATGTGATTAGTGGGCTGCCCGTAGTTGTCCTTATAGCCCTAAGTGTGATTTCCGATGATTACATGTTGACAAGTAGACATTTCTTGCACCCGGTCCCACGTAAACGTCGTGCATGCTTGCATAAACTTATTACTTGATTACTTGAACCCCGAAATGAGTTATATGATTTGATTTACATGTGTTACATGGCTGCCCGTTAATATTCATATAACTCCATGTGCTTTACAAGTGAAATTATATGTCAAAGCATGCCTCGTATGTTTACTTGTCAATGTGCGATTTTATAACTGTTCGGAGGCAACCTACTTTGTTGTCCTCCTAATGTGATATAATAAATGTCATAAATGTGCATTGTATACAAGGTTGCAACCTTTCATTCTGGCATGGTAGCGTTTCATGCACATCGGGCGGCATCAGGCTTACCGGTGCAACCGTGACTACCATTGTCCAATTCCCTCTCTCGCTTGGGGGCTAGACTTCCTCGGAGAGTTGGGTCGAAGGATTTCGGGGTACATCCGGAGTACACCCATTTGGCGTGATAAGAGGATGATTTGAAGTCAGCCGCAACAACTGATACTGGAAATGAACTGAGAGCAAAAGCTCACCGTATCCTTTTCACTATGTGTATAAGTACTCTCGCTTGGTTCCTAGAGGACCTCGGGGAGGAAAGACGGGTAATTGTGTTCTTTTACTTTTATATTACATTATGAACTTACTTGTGATATATGTCATGCTTGCAAAAAGGGTTTTCATAAGTTAAACCACAAAAAGAGTTTCAAAACTTATTTCTCGTTCCCCATCGCTGAGTTCATAAGGACTCACCCTCTTTTATCATCTCAGGTGAAGAAGATCAGGAACAGGTACCTGAGGATAACGTTCCTATCGATGACTCCTTGGAGTGATTGTCTGCCCTACGTGCCTTACTTGACTGTGGCTATTTTGTGAACGATATGTTGTATCGAAGACTATTTCTTGTGTTGCTTACTGTCGTTGTTGTAAATGACCCCCGTTGTAATTTGGGGTCTAATTTTGATTTTTACCGATATTAACTAGACAGACACCCTATTTGCTCATTTTGCTACTGGTTTAGTATCTATCACAGGCTTATTAAGTATTAGGTAAAGGGTTGAGTAAAATGAATCTATCCAATCTTAAGCAGGTACACATCAGTAAGCTAAGATCAATAGGTACTTTTGTAACAAGAATTGACAAACAAACGAGACATAGTTATCATGCTAGGTTGTTAATCAAGCAAGACTTCGAGATAACTAGTAGGCATTTCGATTGGTGATAAATAGTAATCTTATTGGAAATGAATTTGAGATTGAAATTTTTGAGGCATTTAGAAAATTAGGTCAAGCTAAAGAACCCAATTGCAGCTGTTATGCTGTCGGTTTGCCGGAGAATTTTTGGAGTTCAGGCTGACGTTAAGTGTTAAACCTTAATGAACGATTAAGCACGTGAAATGATATGAATGTTTAGATCACATCCTAGTCTAACCTCTATAGGTCGGGTTGGGGCGTGACACGACGTACGATCCGGGACGAAAAAATAGCTCAAAAGAAGAAAAGTGTCTCAAAATTGATGAAAACGTTCGATTTTGGGCTCCGAAGATAGACGCAGTCGAGCAGGCTCTTTTCCCCCATCGTAGAGCTCTCGAAAAGCTTTCCAACGGTATGTTGTGCAATGCATAACTCCTTACGGATAAAAAATTATGGGAACCGGAGCCACGCATACCTAGTCACAAGGCCCACACCCTCGGTTTGCGGGTCCAACCTCTACGTGAAGTGAAGTTGTGTTTCCCATGGTGCCATGGGATTCGGTAATAGAAATGTGATGGATTAGGCTGTCGTCCTTTTCCCGGCTCACGACGTACCATCCGGGAAGGAAAAACAGCGCAAAAGAAGAAAAGTGTCCCGAAACTGATGAAAACGATCGATTTTGGGCTTCGAAAATAGACGCAGCAGAGCAAGCTTGCTACCCCTGTCGTAGAGCTCTCAGAAAGCTTTCCAACGGTATGCAGTGCGCCGCGTAACTCCATACAGATCAAAAGTTATGGGCACCGGAGCGACGGATACCTGGTCACAAGCCCTACGCCCTCGGTTTGAGGGCCCAGCCTCTACATGAAGTGAAGTTGTCTTGCCCAAGGTACCGTGGGATTCAGTAATAGATATGTGATGGATTAGGTTGTCATCCTTTTTGCGGCTCACGACGTACGATCCGGGACGGAAAAACAGTGCAAAAGAATAAAAGTATCCCAAAACTGATGAAAATGTTCGATTTTGGGCTCCGAAAACATGCGCAGTCGAGCAGGCTTGCTGCCCCAGTCGTAGAACTCTCGGAGAGATTTTTAACGGTATGTTGTGTGCCGCAAAACTCCTTACACATCAAAAGTTATGGGCACCAGAGCGACGGAGACCTGGTCCTAAGCCCCACGCCCTCGGTTTGTGGGCCCAGCCTGTCACGCCCCAACCCGACCTATAAAGGTTAGACTAGGGTGTGATCTAAACATTCAAGTCATATCACGTACTTAATTGTTTATGAAAGTTTAACACTTAACGTTTTAGCCAAAACTCCACAAATTCTCCCAAAAAATCGGCAGCATAACGCCTGTAATTGGGCTCTTTAGTTTGACCTAATTCTCTAAATGCCTCATAATTTCCAATCTCCATTTCATTTTCAACTAAGATTACTATCTACCATCAATTGAAATGCCTACTAGTTATCTCGAAGTCTCGTTTGATTAATAACCTAGCATGATACTATGTCTCGTTAGTTTGATTAATAACCTAGCTTAACAATGAGTACCTGCTTAAGATTGGATAGGTTCATTTTACTTAATCCTTACCTGATACTTCATAATCCTATGATAGGTACTAGACAATAGCGATAGCAAAGCGACCATAGTAGTGTCTGTCTAGTAATTATCAGTACAAGCCAAAATTAGACCCTAAATTACAACGGAGGTCGTTTATAATACAACAACAAGCAAAATAAGAAATAGTCTCCAAGCAACATATCGTTCCCAAAATGGCCATAGTAAAGTAAGGCACATAGGACAAGCAATCATTCCAAAGAATCATCATTTGGCACGTCGTCCTCGGGTACCTGTTCCTGGTCTTCTTCACCTAAGATAATAAAAGAGGGCGAGTCCTTATGAACTCAGCGAGGGGGAACAAGAAATAAGTTTTGAAACTCATTTTCCGGTTAAACTTATGAAAACCCATTTTGCAAGCATGACATGTATCACACGCAAGTACATAATGTAATATAATAGTAAAAGAACGAAATTACCCGTCTTTCCTCCCCGAGGTCCTCTAGGAACCAAGCGAGAGTACTTATACACATAGTAAAAAGGATACGGTGAGTTTTTGCTCTCAGTTCATTTCCAGTATCAATTGTTGCGACCGACTTCAATTCATTCCCTTATCACGCCAAATGGGTGTACTCCGGATAAACCCCGAAATCCTATGACCCAACTCTCCGAGGAAGTCTAGCCCCCAAGAGAGAGAAGGAATTGGACAATGGTAGTCACGGTTGCACCAGCAAGCCCGATGCTGCCCGGTGTGCGTGAACGCTATCACGCCAGAATGAAAGGTTGCAACCTTGTATGCAATGTACATTTATGACATTTAATATATCACATTAGGAGGACAACAAAGTAGGTCACCTCCGAGCAGTCATAAGATTGCATATTGACAGTTAAACACTCGAGACACGATATGACATGTAATTTCACTTATAAAGCACATGGAGTTATATGAATATTAAATGGGCAGCCATGTAACACATGTAAATCAAGTCATATAATTCATTTCGAAGTTCACGTAATCAATTAATAAGATTATTCAACATGCAATGACATCTACATGGGACCAGGTGCAAGAAAGGCCTACTTGTCAACATGTAATCATCGAAATCACATTTAGGGCTACAAGGACAACTACGGACAGCCTCCTAATCACATAATTAAACACGATATTCATAGGATCAACACTTAGCGAATTTACCTAATCACTAAGGTTTCAATTCATGCTTACCCGTGCGATTAAGCCCCAAGTCATCTCGTAATTAAACTCAAGCCATGCATTGATTAATTCAAACACCCTTGAGTATTCAAAACAGTCCACACAACATCCAAATGCCATGATTCCAAGCATTTAATACAACAAGAGAAGCTACAATAATTTTTCTAAGCATATCACTAGGTGAAACCCTCACTGCAATGGGCTGTTTTCTCACAATTATTAAGACAAGCAAAAAAACTCCAATTCTAGTAAACAAAATGTCAACTTAAAGCTTAAGGAGTGAACTAAATCCAGAAACAAACCTTGCATCATTTGGAGTTCGGGATCAATAGTTATAGCCAAAACAGTGAGATTGCACAAAATTGTCCAGATTTACACACATTTCAATACTTGTCCTTTTTTGCGGTCCTTAGGGTCAGATTTAGCCTTAGTCCATTTCTGAAAAAAAAAGTCCAGAACTGAGAAATCTAGCAGCATACCAAATTTCATGCATTTTGGATATCATTTACTAAGTCACAACTGGTTCGTTCTACAAGGACAGTTAATCTGCCAAAACCTGCTTCATTTTCCAGAATTTTCCAGATTTGGACACATTTTGATATTTGGCCATTTTGAGGATGTTAGAGTCAAAATTAGCTTTGGCCTATTTCTACAAAAAAATGCTCAAACCTGGAAAAACTAGTCACCTACCAATTTTCACGCATTTTCAACCTCATTGACCCGGTAAAAATCACCCCGCACCAACAAGACAGAAGACTGTCCCATACGCGATTTCATCTATCATCACATTCTAGCCAAATATCTTGCCATGCATGTTTTTAAAAGCTCATGAACACACATATATCACAAGTACAGAGGTAAAAATAGACATTCAAAGGCATGTATGTGGTTTTCAAAAGCTTTTCAAGAAGTTTTAGCCCTCACCTTAGCAAGACAACAAAGAAGATGCACAAACTCTTGAGGATGCACAAGATTGACTATTTTCCTTGCTTAGCCGAGAGACCACTCGATTTTCTATAATTTCCTAGCTTAGTAACCAAGTTCTTAGTAGGTGCATGTGGTTAGAACAAGAAGAAAACGAAATGGAAGCTAAAAAACTTACCTAAGTCGAAATGGATGTACAATGAGCAAGCATGTGTGTCTCTTGCACTCTAGCTTTGGTTGGACGAGTTCCTTGGTAGCTTGAAGGTCATGAAGAGCCTTAGGATGAAGAACTTAGCTATGGAGAGTATATTTTTAGCTAGGGCCAAGAGAGAGAGAGAAAGAGAAAAAGAATGAAAGAAAAATGAAAGCTTGGAATGTTTAATGCATATGTCGGCCTAGGGCCTTGTAAAATTCAGATTTGTGTCTTCAAGAAGCATAATTTTGAATCACCTAGTATGGCAAGAGGATGGGTCGAGAATATGGAGCCTTGGGTAGAGTTTGAGCCAAATTTTTTTTTTTATGCATTGTGTCATAGATTGTCATAGGATGTCTAGGAATAGAATTTGAAGTTGGAATGCATGCACAAGTGCAAGAGTTGGCCGGCCAAGGCTTGTGCAAAATCTGAATTTTTTGTCTTGGTTGAGTAATATTTAATTGTGTGTTTGGGATATGCAAAGAATAAAGAATAAAGAATAAAGAATGTCTAGCTTTTTGTGAGATTTTGTCTTCTAGTGGGTTGAATTAGCAATTTAATATTGGTTAATAGAGTTTGTAGGATTAATTAATGATCTAGTGCTTTGTGTAAGATGCTTTCTTGATTAGCTTGAGGACACGCTTTTTTAGGTTTAGGGCACGCATTACGAGGTAAGGCATGAACTACGAGATGAATGCACATTTTCTAAGTAATTGCACGCAACCCTAAATGAATGCACGTAATTCGATGCAAGGCACATAAAACGAAACACGATTCTTAAACCTAGGTCAAGGAACGCAAATCTAGGTTACGACACACGAAACAAGGTATCGCACGTAAATTGAGGTCGGGCCTCATATCCTCCACTCCATAAAAGAATTCCGCCCCGAAATTCAATATTACCTTTGAAATAATGGTGGATACTGTTGCTCCATCTGCTCTCGCCTTTCCCACGTTGCTTCTTCAACTCCATGATGACCCCCCAACACTTTCACCATCGGTATAGATTTGTTGCGCAACTCCTGATCTTGCTGGTCTAGGATTCGAATGGGCTTTTCTTCATAAGAAAAGTTCTCCCGAAGCTGCAACGGTTCTGGCTCCAAGATATGCAATGGATCAGGATGGTACTTCCGTAGCATTGAAACATGAAAAACGTCGTGAATATTGGAGAGGTTTTGGGGTAGTGCCAAGCGATACGCCAATTTGCGAACCTTCTCAACTATCTCAAAGGGTCCTACAAACCTCAAGCTCAACTTTCCACCCTTGCCGTGTTTAATCAGTCCCCTCCAGGGTGATATCTTCAAGAATACCTTGTCGCCGACCTCAAACTCTAGGCTCCGTCTCCGTTGGTCTGCATAACTTTTCTGCCTGCTCTGGGTAGTAAGCATCCATTTCCGGATGAGGTGGATATTATCAACAGTCTTCATAAGTTCAGGTAGAAGGGTTGGGTCAAAAGTCTTCGTCTCACCTACTTTATCCCAGTAAATTGGGGATCGACACTTACGTCCACACAACGCCTCAAATGGGGCCATCCCGATAGTGGCCTGATAACTATTATTATAAGCAAATTCCATTAGAGATAGGTATTTCTCCCAACCTTTCCCGAAGTCTGAAACACACGCCCTCAGCATATCCTCCAGAATCTAAATAGTTCTCTCCGATTGTCCATCAGTCTGAGGGTGATAAGCCGTGTTGAAACTCAACTTCGTTCCCAAAGCTTCTTGCAATCTTTTCCAAAATCGGGAGGTAAAACGAGGATCCCTATCCGGTACAATACTCACAGGCATCCTGTGCAATCTTACAATCTCCGCCACATACATATCTCCCAATTTCTCAGGACTATCCTCCTTGCTCATCGGTAAAAAGTGCGCTGACTTAGTCAATCTATCCACTATGACCCAAACGGCGTCATGACCCTTTTGTGATCTTGGCAGGTCCATAACAAAGTCCATAGTTATATGTTCCCATTTCCATTGAGGAATCTCCAACGGTTGAAGTAAACCTGCTGGTCGTTGATGTTCTGCTTTGACTCTTTAGCAAGTCAAATACCGTGCCACAAACTCCGCAATCTCTCTCTTCATGTTATTCTACCAATAGTGTTGCTTCAAATCCCGGTACATCTTTGTTCTGCCGGGGTGAATAGTGTATCTTGAATTATGGGCTTCTTCAAGAATCTTCTTTTTCAGCTCTGGCTCATTAGGAACACAGATCCGATTCCTAAACCTCCAAATACCATCATCATGAAACTTGAAATCTGTGTTGCTTTCTTTAATCTTCTGAAACTGTTGGTCCTTCTATTGAGCCTCTTGTAATTCAGACAACAAGGTCGATTGAACTTGTGTAGTGGCAAACAGTAACCCTTTTTGAGTCAATTGTGGTTTCCACAAGAATGCTTCCTCTAACAACTCCTGCACCTTAACTTCTAGTTTTAACATGCTTGCTTTCCGACTTAAGGCATCTACAACTACATTTGCTTTATCGGGCACATAATTGATTGTACAGTTATAATCATCCAAAAGCTCCATCCACCGTCTTTGCCTCATGTTCAACTCTTTTTGTGAGAACAAGTATTTCAAGCTCTTGTGATCAGTAAACACCTCGAACTTGTTACCCCACAGATAGTGCCTCCATTTCTTGAGTGCAAACACAATAGCCACTAACTCCAAATCATGCGTCGGGTAGTTCAATTCATACGGCTTCGGTTTCCTAGAAGCATACGCAATCACTCTACCATTTTGCATCAACACACAACCCAGTCCTTCCTTCGAAGCATCGCTATAGATTACAAAACCTTGACTCCCTTCAGGCAATGCAAGAACAAGTGCGGTAGTCAATCTTCTCTTCAATTCTTGGAAACTGTTCTCGCACTTGTCATCCCACACGAACTATGTTTTCTTTTGAGTGAGCTTTGTAAGTGGTCCTGCGATCTTTGAGAAATTATTCACGAACCTCCGATAATAGCCGGCTAGACCAAGAAAACTCTGAACCTCCGTAACATATTCCGGCTTCTTCCAAGACATCACCACTTCTATCTTTGCTGGATCCACTGCTATTCCCTCTTGGGATATGATATGCCCCAAAAATGCAATCTGCTGCAACCAAAACTCGCACTTGCTAAACTTTGCATACAATTTATGCTCTCGAAGTTTATGTAGTACCAATCGCAGATGTTGTTCATGCTCAGTCTCAGATTTCGAGTATACCAAAATATCATCAATAAAGATCACCACAAATTGGTCCAAGTAAGGTTGAAACACCCTGTGCATCAAGTCCATAAAAGCTGCAGGGGCATTAGTTAGTCTAAATGACATCACCACATATTCATAATGCCCATATCTCGTCCTGAAAGCCGTTTTAGGCACATCCTCCTTTTTGATTCGTAACTGATAGTACCCTTGCCTCAAGTCGAGCTTCGAATACACTTTGGCTCCTTGAAGTTGATCAAATAACTCATCGATCAGTGGAAGTGGGTATTTATTCTTGACGGTCACTTGGTTCAATCCTTGATAGTCGATGCATAGCCTCAGCGTTCCGTCTTTCTTCTTTACAAATAGGACTGGTGCACCCCACGATGAAGAACTTGGTTGAACAAACCCCTTCTTCAACAATCCTTGCAATTGGTCCTTCAATTCTTGTAGCTCGGCCGGCGCCATACGATAGGGAGCTTTAGATATCGGCTGGATGCCAGGCAGTAATTCTATAATGAACTCGATCTCCCGATTTGGGGGTAAACCGGGCAATTCTTCTAGAAACACATCCGCATAATCTTTAATCACTGGCATTTCCTCCAACTTAGCTTTGTCCGACGGCTTGTTGATGAGGGAAGCTAAGTATCCACTACATCTTTTCCTCAAGGACTTCACTGCTTTTGTAGATGAAATGATGGAACTCCCGGTGAAGTCTCTTCGACCCATTACCTCCAATATTGGTTGACCAGGTATCCGGAATGTTACAATCTTCGTCCGGCAATCTAGTTGGGCATGATGCTTTGCCAACCAGTCCATCCCTAAGATGACTTCATAGTCTCGAAAAGGTAATACAATAAGATTGGCCGAGAATTCCCTATCTTTAATTTGGATTTTACATGCTTTACAAGCTGAGCTAGTAACAAGTTTAGAACCCATCGGAGTACCAACTTCTACTTCGTAAGGCAAACATACAACTCGTAGTTTCACACGTTGCACACATAAGGGAGTAATAAATGAATGAGTAGCACCTGGATCAATTAGCACCCTAACAGGTTGATTCAGTATCAAGAATGTACCTTCCACAATAGCGGTCTCCTCTGGAAGCTCCTCGCACTCAATAGCATAAGCTCGAGCCTGAACTCTAGGAACTGGAGTCTTGCCTCTACCAACTAGTTTAACTTGATTTTGTCCTGCTTGCCATTTAGGGCAATCCTTGATCTGATGCTGATCACTGCCATACAGCACACATCATCCCGACTTCTTCCAGTACTGGGCCTCGGTATAACCTTTCTTGTCACAGTAAGAACAGTTGATAGACTGAGTAGCAGGTGAACTACCTGTGGATCTGCGGGTGGAAGAGGCTATGGTGCTTTAGTCGGGCCACAGCTATTAACTGGTCTGTTCTGGCTCTGGCCCTGACTGCGACTCTGGCTCTGGAATTTTCTCTGTTGACTTGGAGGCTGGTATGGTTTCTTGTTCGGCTGGCTTTATCAAGTTTCCTCTTCTCAACTCAGGAAGCAGCAGCAAGGAAAGCAGAATAGGTATCGAAGTCATGCGAAGCCAACTGGTCCTGAATTTCCGGTCTCAACCCATTCGTAAATTTCCACATCTTCGCCTCAGGGGTACTGACCATGTATTAAGCATAGCAGGACAGTCGGTCAAAGCGAGCCTCGTACTGGGCCACCATCATATTACCTTGATTCAAGTGCATGAATTCCTCAATTCGCCTCTGCCTGGAAACTGCAGGTACATATTTCTCCTTAAATGCCTTAACAAAATTACCCCACAAGCGAGGTGTATGATCAGTTTCCCACAGTGCCTCCACAGTGTGCCACCAATGTTCAGCATCCCCGTGCAACAGAAACACAACGAACTCCACCTTTTCTTCATCAGTATAGTCAAGTGGCCTGAAAATCCTCTCGATCTTAAATAGCCAAGCCTCTGCCTTTTCATCATTAGCTTACCTGTGGAATTTGGATGGGCGAAAGTCAAAGAACTCCCGCATTCTTCTATGTGTCCCATGGTTACCATCATTCTTGTTGTTGTTGTTGTTTGCTTCACGTGCATCTTTACGTTCCATCACTCGTGACATGCGATCCATGGCATTCGCCATCATATTAAACATAGCTATGTCGGGATTAGTTTGATAAGCATCTCCGATCTCATAGGGCTCACCACTCCTATTAGTAGTACGGGTACTAGGGCCACCCATCTATAGGCACATATTACGATGCACAATTTATTGGAATACGACAAGACAAAAATTTAATGCATAAGAGATGCAACATATAATTTTATATAGATACACAATTCTAGAAACAATTAGGTCATGTTAATCACATAAGCACATAGAAACAGAGAAGTCATACTTGATGCTGTCACACAATAACACATAAACAAGTCATCCTAATAACCTTAGGGCTTCTACCCACGGTCCGAGAGTTAAACCCGGCTTAAGCAATCTAAGCTCTGATACCATTCTTCTATAGGTGTCACGCTCCAACCTGACCTATAAAGGTTAGACTAGGGTGTGATCTAAACATTCAAGTCGTATCACGTACTTAATCATTTATGAAAGTTTAATACTTAACATTTTGGCCTAAACTCCACAAATTCTCCCAAAAAACCAGCAGCATAACGGCTGTAATTGGGCTCCTTAGTTTGACCTAATTCTCTAAACGCCTCAAAATTTTCAATCTCAATTTCATTTCCAACTAAGATTACTATTTACCATCAATTGAAACGCCTACTAGTTATCTCGAAGTCTCGTTTGATTAATAACCTAGCATGATACTATGTCTCGTTTGTTTGTTTGTCCTCGTTACAGAAATACCTGTTGATCTTAGCTTAACAATGAGTACCTGCTTAAGATTGGATAGGTTCATTTTACTTAATCCTTACCTGATGCTTCATAATCCTATGATAGATACTATCCAATAACAATAGCAAAAACGACCATAGTAGTGTCTGTCTAGTAATTATCAGTACAAGCCAAAATTAGACCCTAAATTACAACGGAGGTCGTTTATAATACAACAACAAGCAAAATAAGAAATAGTCTCCAAGCAACATATCGTTCACAAAATGGCCATAGTCAAGTAAGGCACATAGGACAAGCAATCATTCCAAGGAATCATCATTAGGCACGTCGTCCTCGGGTACTTGTTCCTGGTCTTCTTCACCTGAGATGATAAAAGAGGGTGAGTCATTATGAACTCAGCAAGGGGGAACGAGAAATAAGTTTTGAAACTCATTTTCCGGTTCAACTTATGAAAACCCTTTTTGCAAGCATGACATGTATCACAAGCAAGTACATAATATAATATAATAGTAAAAGAACGCAATTACCCATCTTTCCTCCTCGAGGTCCTCTACGAACCAAGCGAGAGTACTTATACACATAGTAAAAAGGATACGGTGAGCTTTTACTCTCAGTTCATTTCCAGTATCAGTTGTTGCGGCCGACTTCAATTCATCCCCTTATCACGCCAAATGGGTGTACTCCGGATGTACCCCGAAATCCTACGATCCAACTCTCCGAGGAAGTCTAGCCCCCAAGCGAGAGAGAAAATTGGACAATGGTAGTCACGGTTGCATCGGCAAACCCGATGCCGCCCGGTATGTGTGAACGCTACCACGCCAGAATGAAAGGTTGCAACCTTGTATGCAATGCACATTTATGACATTTAATATATCACATTAGGAGGACAACAAAGTAGGTCACCTCCGAGCAGTCATAAGATTGCACATTGACAGTTAAACACGCGAGACACGATATGACAGGTAATTTCACTTATAAAGCACATGGAGTTATATGAATATTAAACGGGCATCCATGTAACGTATGTAAATCAAGTCATATAATTCATTTCGAAGTTCACGTAATCAATTAATAAGATTATTCAACATGCAACGACATCTACGTAGGACCGGGTGCAAGAAAGGACTACTTGTCAACATGTAGTCATCGAAATCACATTTAGGGCTACAAGGGCAACTACGGGCAGCCTAATAATCACATAATTAAACACGATATTCATAGGATCAACACTTAGCGAATTTCCCTAATCACTAGGGTTTCAATTCGTGCTTACCCGTGCGATTAAGCCCCAAGTCATCTCGTAATTAAACTCAAGCCATGCATTGATTAATTCAAACACCCTTGAGTATTCAAAACAGTCCACACAACATCCAAATGCCACGATCCCAAGCATTTAATACAACAAGAGAAGCTACAATAATTTTTCTAAGCATATAACTAGGTGAAACCCTCACTGTAATGGGCTGTTTTCTCACAATCATTAAGACAAGCAAAAAAACTCTAATTCTAGTAAACAAAATGTCAAATTAAAGCTTAAGGAGTGAACTAAATCTAGAAACAAACCTCGCATCATTTGGAGTTCGGGTTCAACAGTTATAGCCAAAACAGTTAGACTACACAAAACTGTCCAGATTTGCACATATTTCAATACTTGTCATTTTTGAGGGCCTTAGGGTCCGATTTAGCCTTAGTCCGTTTCTGACAAAAATGTCCAGAGCTGAAAAATATAGCAGCAAAAAACTTTTCATGCATTTTGGATATAATTTACTAAGTCAAAACTGGTTCGAACTACAAGAACAGTGAATCTGCCAAAACCTGCTTCATTTTCCCAGATTTTCCAGATTTGGACACATTTTGATATTTTGCCATTTTGAGGACCTTAGAGTCAAAATTAGCTTTGGACTATTTCTGTAAAAAATTCTCAAAACTGGCAATACTAGTCCCCTACCAATTTGCACGCGTTTTAAACCTCATTTACCTGGTAAAAATCACCCCGCACCAACAAGACAGAAGACTGTCCCATACGCGATTTCATCTATCATCACATTCTAGCCAAATATCTTGCCATGCATGTTTATAAAAGCTCATGAACACACATATATCACAAGTACAGAGGTAAAAATAGACATTCAAGGGCATGCATGCGGTTTTTAAAAGCTTTACAAAGAAGTTTTAGCCTCACCTTAGCAAGACAACAAAGAAGATTTACAAACTCTTGAGGATGCACAAGATTGACTCTTTTCCTTGCTTAGCCGAGAGACCACTTGATATTTCTCTAATTTCCTAGCTTAGTAACCAAGTTCTTAGTAGGTGCATGTGGTTAGAACAAGAAGAAAACGAAATGGAAGCTAACAACTCACCTAAGCCGAAATGGATGTTCAATGAGCTTGCATGTGTGTCTCTTGCACTCTAGCTTTGCTTGGTCGAGTTCCTTGGTAGCTTGGAGGTATTGAAGTGTCTTAGGATGAAGAACTTAGCCATGGAGAGTATATTTTTAGCTAGGGCCGAGAGAGAGAGAGAAGAAATGAGAGAAAGAGAAAAAGAATGAAAGAAAAATGAAAGCTTGGAATGTTTAATGCATATGTCGGCCTAGGGCCTTGTAAAATTTAGATTTGTGTCTTCAAGAAGCATAATTTTGAATCACCTAGCATGGCAAGAGGATGGGTCGAGAATATGGAGCCTTGGGTAGAGTTTGAGCCAAATTTTTTTATGCATTGTGTCATAGATTATCATAGGATGTCTAGGAATAGAATTTGAAATTGGAATGCATGCACAAGTGCAAGAGTTGGTCGGCCAAGGCTTGTGCAAAATTTGATTTTTTTGTCTTGGTTGAGCAATATTTAATTGTGTTTGGGATATGCAAAGAATAAAGAATAAAGAATAAAGAATGTCTAGCTTTTTGTGAGATTTTGTCTTCAAGTGGGTTGACTTAGCATTTTAATATTAGTTAATGGAGTTTGTAGGATTAATTAATGATCTAGTGCTTCGTGTAAGATGCTTTCTTGATTAGCGTAAGGGCACGCTTTCTTAGGTTTAGGGCACGCACTACGAGGTAAGGCACGAACTACGAGATGAATGCACGTTTCTAAAATAAATGCACGCAACCCTAAATGAATGCACGTAATTCAATGCAAGGCACACAAAATGAAACTCGATTCTTGAATCTAGGTCAAGGTACGCAAATCTAGGTTAGGGCACACAAAAAGAGGTATCGCACGTCAATCAAGGTTGGGCCTCACACAGCCTCTGCGTGAAGTGAAGTTATCTTGCCCAAGGTGCCATGGGATTCGGTAATAGAAATGTAATGGATTAGGTTGTCGTCCTTTTAACAGCTCACGACGTACGATCCGGGACAGAAAAATAGCACAAAACAACAAAAGTATACCAAAACTGATGAAAACGTTCTATTTTTGGCTCCGAAAATAGGCGCAACACAGCAGGCTTGTTGCCCTAATCGTAGAGCTCTCAGAGAGCTTTCCAATGGTATGTTGTGTGCCGCGTAACTCCTTACAGATCAAAAGTTATAGGCACCGGAGCGACGGAGGCCTAGTCCCAAGCCCCACGCCCTCGGTTTGCGGGCCCAGCCTCTACGTGAAGTGAAGTTGTCTTGCCCAAGGTGCCGTGGGATTCGGTAATAGAAATGTGATGGATTAGGTTGTCGTCCTTTTTTCGGCTCACGACGTACGATCCAGGACGAAAAAATAGCACAAAAAAAGAAAAGTGTCCCAAAACTGATGAAAAACTTTTTATTTTGGGCTCCAAAGACAGGCACAGTCGAGAAGGCTTGCTGCCCTTGTCGTAGAGCTCTCGGAGAGCTTTCTAACGGTATGTTGTGAGCAGCGTAACTCGTTACGAATCAAAATTATGGGCACCGGAGCGACGGAGACCTGGTCCTAAGCCCCATGCCCTCGGTTTGCGGGCCTAGCCTCTACGTGAAGAGAAGTTGTGTTGCCCAAGTTGCCATGGGATTCGATAATAGAAATGAGCTTGATTAGGTTGTCATCCTTTTCGCCGCTCATGACGTACGATCCGGGATGGAAAAACAGCGCAAAAGAAGAAAACTGATGAAAACGTTCGATTTTGTGGTCCGAAAATAGGCACAGCCCAGCATGCTTGTAGCCATCATCGTAGAGCTCTCGGAAAGCTTTCAAATGGTATGCTGTGCGCCGCGTAACTCCTTACGGATCAAAAGTTATGGGCACCGGAGAGAAGAAGACCTGGGCCCAAGCCCTACACCCTCGGTTTGCGGGCCCACCCTTTACGTGAAGCGAAGTTGTCTTGCCCAAGATGCAGTGGGATTCGGTAATAGTAATGTGATGGATTAGGTTGTCATCCTTTTCGCGGCTCATGACATACGATCCGGGACGAAAAAATAGCGCAAAGAAAGAACAGTGTCCCGAAACTGATGAAACCGTTCGATTTTGGTCTCTGAAAATAGCCGCAGCCAAACAGTATTGCTACCCCCGTAGTAGAGCTCTCGGAGAACTTTCCAATGGTATGTTGTGCGTCGCTTAACTCTTTACGAATCAAAAGTTATGGGCACCGAAGCGACAGAGACTTGGTCCCAAGTCCTACGCCCTAGCTTTGCAGGCCCAGCCTCAATGTGAGGGGAAGTTGTCTTGCCTAAGGTGCCATGGGATTCGGTAATAGAAATGTGATGGATTAGGTTGTCGTCCTTTTCACGGCTCACGACTAACGATCCGGGACAGAAAAACAACGCAAAAGAAGAAAAATGTACCTAAATTGATAAAAATGTTCAATTTTGGTCTCCGAAAACAAGCGTAGCCAAGCAGGCTTACTGCCCCCGTCGTAGAGCTCTCGGAGTGCTTTCCAACGGTATGCTGTGCGCCGCGTAACTCCTTACGGATCAAAAGTTATGGGCACCGGAGCGATGGAGACCTGGTCCCAAGCACCATGCCCTCGGTTTGCGAGCCCAGCCTCTGCGCAAGGTGAAGTTGTCTTTCCCAAGGTGCCGTGGGATTCGGTCATACGAATGTGATGGATTAGGTTGTCGTCTTTTTCGCGGCTCACGACGTACGATCCAGGAAGGAAAAACAGCACAAAAGAAGAAAAGTGTCCCGAAATTGATGAAAACATTCGATTTTGGTCTCCGAAAATAGGCGTAGCCAAGCAAGCTTGTCACCCACGTCGTAGAACTCTCGGAGAGCTTTCCAACGGTATACTGTGCCCCACGTAACTCCTTATGGATCAAAAGTAATGGGCACCGGAGCCACGGAGACTTGGTCCCAAGCCCCACGCCCTCGGTTTACAGGGCCAGCCTCTACTTGAAGTGAAGTTGTCTTGCCCAAGGTGCCATGAGATTCGGTAATAGAATCGTGGTGGATTAGGTTGTCGTCTTTTTCGCGGCTCACGACATACAATCGGGGACGAAAAAATAGCGCAAAAGAAGGAAAGTGAAACTGATGAAAATGTTCGATTTTGTGGTCTGAAAAAAGGCGCAGCCTAGCAGGCTTGCTGCCCCCGTCGTAGAGCTCTCGGAAAGCTTTCCAACGGTACGCTGTGCGCCGCTTAACTCCTTACGAATCAAAAGTTATAGGCACCGAAGCGATGGATACCTGGTCACAAGCACCACGCCCGTGGTTTGCGGGCCCAACCTCTGCGTGAAGAGAAGTTGTCTTGCCTAAGGTGCAGTGAGATTCGGTAATAGAAATGTGATGGATTGGATTTTCGTCCTTTTCGCGGCTTACGACGTACTATCCGGGACAGAAAAACAGTGTAAAAGAAGAAAAGTGTCCCGAAACAGATGAAAACATTCAATTTTTGTCTCCAAAAATAGGCTTAGCCGAGCAGGCTTGCTGCCTCCGTTGAAGAGCTCTCGGAGAGCTTTCCAACGGTATACTGTGAGCAGCGTAACTTGTAATGGATCAAAAGTTATGGGCATCGGAGCGATGGAGACCTGGTCCTAAGCCCCATGCCCTCAGTTTGTGGGCCCAGCCTCTACGTGAAGCAAAGTTGTCTTGCCCAAGGTGCCATGGGATTCGATAATAGAAATGAGATGGATTAGGCTGTCGTCCTTTTTGCAACTCACGACGTACGATCCGGGATAGAAAAGCAGCACAAAAGAAGAAAACAATCCCGAATCTAATGAAAATGTTCAATTTTGGGGTCTAAAAACAGGCGCAGCCCAGCATGCTTGTTACCGCCATCGTAGAGCTCTCGGAGAGCTTTCCAACGGTATGCTGTGCGTCGTGTAACTCCTTACGGAACAAAAGTTATGGGCACCAAAGCGAATGAGACCTGGTCCCTAGCCCCACGCCCTTGGTTTGGGGGCCCAGCCTCTACGTAAATTGAAGTTGACTTGCCCAAGGTGCCGTGGGATTCGGTAATAGAAATGTGATGGATTTGGTTGTTGTCTTTTACGCCGCTTGTGACGTACGATCGGGACAGGAAAATAGCACAAAAGATGGAAAATGTCGCGAAGCTGATGAAAACGTATGATTTTGAGTTCTGAAAATAGGCGCAGCCTAGCAGGCTTACTGCCCTCATCATAGAGCTCTCGGAGAGCTTTCAAATGGTATACTGTGCGCCTCGTAACTCCTTACGGATCAAAAGTTATGGGCACCGAAGCAACGGAGACCTAGTCCCAAGCCCCACGCCCTCGGTTTGTGGGCCCAGCCTCTACGTGAAGCGAAGTTGTCTTGCCCATGGTGTCACAGGATTTGGTAATAGAAATGTGATGTATTAGGTTGTCGTCTTTTTTGCGGCTCATGACGAACGTTCCAGGATAAAAAAAATAGTGCAAAAGAAGAAAAATATCCCAAAAATGATGAAAATGTTCAATTTTGAGCTCCGAAAATAGGCGCAGCCGAGCAGGCTGGCCACCCCCGTCGAAGAGCCCTCGGAGAGCTTTCCAACGGTATACTGTGTGCTGCGTAACTCTTTACGGATAAAATGTTATGGGCACCGGAGCGATGGAAACCTGGTCCCCAGGCCCACGCCCTCGATTTGCGGGCCTATCCTCTACATTAAGTGAAGTTGTCTTGCCCAAGGTGCCATGGGATTCAGTAATAGAAATGTGATGGATTAGGTTGTCGTCCTTTTCGCAGCTCACGACGTACGATCCGTAACAGAAAAATAGCGCAAAAGAAGAAAAGTGTCCCGAAACTGATGAAAACGTTCAATTTTTGGCTCCGAAAATAGTCGTAGCCGAGTAGGCTTGCTTTCCTCGTAGTACAACTCTCGGAGAGCTTTCCAACGGTATGATGTATACCGTGTAACTCCTTATGGATCAAAAGTTGTGGGCACCGGAGTGACGGTGACCTGGTCCCAAGCCCCACGCTCTCGGTTTGTGGGCCCAGCCTCTAAGTGAAGCGAAGTTGTCTTGCCCAAGGTGCCATGGGATTTGGTAATAGAAATGTGATGAATTACGGCTCACGACGTACGATCCGGGACAGAAAAACAGCGCAAAAGAAATAAAGTGTCCCGAAACTGATGAAAACGTTCGATTTTGGGCTCCAAAAAAAGACTCAGCTAAGCAGACTTGCTACCCCCATCGTAGAGCTCTAAGAGAGCTTTCCAATGGTATATTGTGCGTCGCATAACTGCTTACGGACCAAAAGTTATGAGCACCGGAGCGACAGAGACCTGGTCCCAAGCCCCATGCCCTCGGTTTGCAGGTCCATCCTCTACGTGAGGCGAAGTTATCTTTCCCAAGATGCCATGGGATTCGGGAATAGGAATGTGATGGATTAGGTTGTCATCCTCTTCCCGGCTCACGACGTACGATCCGGGAAAGAAAAACAACGCAAAAGAAGAAAAGTGTCCCAAAACTGATGAAAACGTTCAATTTTTGACTTCGAAAACAGCCATAGTCGAGCAGGCTTGCTACCCCCGTCGTAGAGCTATCAGAGAGCTTTTCATCGGTATGCTGTGCGCCGTGTAACTCCATACGGATCAAAAGTTATGGGCACCGGAGCGACGGCGACCTTGGCCCAAGCCCCACATCCTCGGTTTGCGGGCCAGCCTCTACCTGAAGCGAAGTTGTCTTGCCCAAGGTACCATGGGATTCTGTAATAGAAATGTGATGGGTTAGGTTGTCGTCCATTTCGCGGCTCACGACATACAATCCGGGATAGCAAAAATAGCGTAAAAAAAGAAAAGTGTCCCAAAACTAATGAAAACGTAGGATTTTGGTCTTTGAAAATAGGCGCAACCGAGCAGGCCTATTGCCCTCGTCGTAGAGTTCTCGGTGAGCTTTCCAACAGTATGTTATGCGCTGCGTAACTTATTAAGGATCAAAAGTTATGGGCACCGTAGCGACGGAGACTTGGTCCTAAGTCCCATACCCTCGATTTACGGGCCCAGCTTTTACGTGAAGCGAAGTTGTCTTGCCCAAGGTGCCATGGGAGTCGATAATAGAAATGTGATGGATTAGGTTGTCGTCCTTTTCGCGGCTCACGACGTACGATCCGGGACGAAAAAGTACCGCAAAAGAATAAAAGTATCCCAAAAATGATGAAAATGTTTCATTTTGGACTTCAGAAATAGGGACAGCCGAGCAGGCTTGCTGACCCCGTCGTAGAGCTCTCAGAGAGCTTTCCAACGGTATGCTATACGCCGCGTTACTCCTTACGCATCAAAAGTTATGGGTACCAAAGCGACGGAGACGTAGTCCCAAGCCCCACGCCCTCCGTTTGCGGGCCCAGCCTCTACGCGAAGTGAAGTTGTCTTGCCCAAGGTGCCGTGGGATTCGGTAATAGAAATGTGATGGATTAGGTTGTCGACCTTTTTGCGACTCACGACGTACGGTCCGGGACAGAAAAACAGAGCAAAAGAAGAAAAGTGTCCCGAAATTGATGAAAATGTTCAATTTTTGGCTCCGAAAATAGACATAGCCGAGCAGGATTGCTACCCTCGTCGTACAATTCTCGGAGAGCTTTCCAACGGTATGCTGTGCACCGCGTAACTCCTTACGGATCAAAAGTTGTGGGTACCGGAGTGACGGAGACCTGGTCCCAAGCCCCACGCTCTCGGTTTGTAGGCCCAGCCTCTAAGTGAAGCGAAGTTGTCTTGCCCAAGGTGCCATGGGATTTGGTAATAGAAATGTGATGAATTACGGCTCACGACGTACGATCCGGGACAGAAAAACAGCGCAAAAGAAATAAAGTGTACCAAAACTGATGAAAACGTTCGATTTTGGGCTCCAAAAAAAGACTCAGCTAAGCAGACTTGCTACCCCCATCGTAGAGCTCTCAGAGAGCTTTCCAACGGTATATTGTGCGTCGCATAACTGCTTACGGACCAAAAGTTATGAGCATCGGAGCGACAGAGACCTGGTCCCAAGCCCCATGCCCTCGGTTTGCAGGTCCATCCTCTACGTGAGGCGAAGTTATCTTTCCCAAGATGCCATGGGATTCGGGAATAGGAATGTGATGGATTAGGTTGTCATCCTCTTCCCGGCTCACGACGTACGATCCGGGAAAGAAAAACAACGCAAAAGAAGAAAAGTGTGCCAAAACTGATGAAAACGTTCAATTTTTGGCACCGAAAACAGCCACAGCCGAGTAGGCTTGCTACCACCGTCGTAGAGCTGTCAGAGAGCTTTCCATCGGTATGGTGCGCGCCGCATAACTCCATACGGATCAAAAGTTATAGGCACCGGAGCGACGGCGACCTTGGCCCAAGCCCCACATCCTCGGTTTGCGGGCCAGCCTCTACCTGAAGCGAAGTTGTCTTGCCCAAGGTACCATGGGATTCTGTAATAGAAATGTGATGGGTTAGGTTGTCGTCCATTTCGCGGCTCACGACATACAATCCGGGATAGCAAAAACAGTGTAAAAAAACAAAAGTGTCCCAAAACTAATGAAAACGTAGGATTTTGGTCTTTGAAAATAGGCGCAACCGAGCAGGCCTATTGCCCTCGTCGTAGAGTTCTCGGTGAGCTTTCCAACAGTATGTTGTGCGCTGCGTAACTTATTAAGGATAAAAAGTTATGGGCACCGAAGCGACAGAGACTTGGTCCTAAGCCCCATACCCTCGGTTTACGGGCCCAGCTTCTCCGTGAAGCGAAGTTGTCTTGCCCAAGGTGCCATGGGATTCGGTAATAGAAATGTGAAGGATTAGGTTGTTTTCCTTTTCTCGGCTCACGGCGTACGATCCGGGACGAAAAAATAGCGCAAAAGAATAAAAGTATCCCAAAAATGATGAAAATGTTCGACTTTGGTCTTCGAAAATAGGCGCAGCTGAGCAGGCTTGCTGCCCTCGTCGTAGAGTTCTCGGAGAGCTTTCTGTGGGTATGCTGTGCGCCTTGTAACTCCTTACGGATCAAAAGTTATGGGCACCGGAGCGACAGAGACCCGGTCCCAAGCCCCACGCCCTGGGTTTACGAGCCCAGCCTCTACGTGAAGTGAAGTTTTCTTGACCAACGTACTGTGGGATTCGGTAATAGAAATGTGATGGATTAGGTTGTCGTCCTTTTCGCGGCTCACGACGTACGATCCGGGAAAGAAAAATAGTGCAAAAGAAGAAAAGTGTCCCGAAATTGATGAAAATGTTCAATTTTTAGCTCCGAAAATAGTCGTAGCTGAGCAGGCTTGCTACCCTCGTCGTACAATTCTCGGAGAGCTTTCCAACGGTATGCTGTGCACCGTGTAACTCCTTACGGATCAAAAGTTGTGGGTACCGGAGTGACGGAGACCTGGTCCCAAGCCCCACGCTCTCGGTTTGTAGGCCCAACCTCTAAGTGAAGCGAAGTTGTCTTGCCCAAGGTGCCATGGGATTTGGTAATAGAAATGTGATGAATTAGGTTGTCGTCGTTTTCAGAGCTCACAACGTACAATCCGGGAGGAAAAAATAGCACAAAAGAAATAAAGTATCCCGAAACTGATGAAAACGTTCGATTTTGGGCTCCAAAAAAAGGCACAGCCAAGCTAGTCTGCTTCCCCCGTCGTAGAGCTCTCAGACAGCTTTCCAACGATATGTTGTGCGCCGCGTAACTTCTTACGGATCAAAAGTTATAAGCACCGGAGCGACAGAGTCTTGGTCCCAAGCCCTATGCCCTCGGTTTGCAGGCCCATCCTTTACGTGAGGCAAAGTTAGCTTTCCCAAGGTGCCGTGGGATTCGGGAATAAAAATGTGATGGATTAGGTTGTCGTCCTTTTCCCGGCTAACGACATACAAGCCGGGACAGAAAAACAGCGCAAAAGAAAAAAAGTATCCTAAAACTGAAGAAAATGTTCAATTTTTGGCTCCCAAAATAGCCACAGCCGAGTAGGCTTGCTACCCCCGTCGTAGAGCTGTTGGAGAGCTTTCCATCGGTATGCTATGAGCCGCGTAACTCCATACAGATCAAAAGTTATGGGCACCGGAGTGACGACGACCTTGGTCCAAGCCCCACATCCTCGGTTTGCGGGCTAGCCTCTATGTGAAGCGAAGTTGTCTTGCCCAAGGTACCGTGGGATTCTGTAATAGAAATGTGATGGGTTAAGTTGTCGTCCATTTCGTGGCTCACGACATACAATCCGGGATAGCAAAAACAACATAAAAAAAGAAAAGTGTTCCGAAACTAATGAAAACGTAAGATTTTGGTCTCTGAAATTAGGCGCAACCGAGCAGGCCTGCTTCCCTCGTCGTAGAGTTCTTGGTGAGCTTTCCAACGGTATGTTGTGCGCTGCGTAGCTCGTTAAGGATCAAAAGTAATGGGCACCGGAGCGACGGAGACCTGGTCCCAAGTCCCATACCCTCGGTTTACGGGCCCAGCTTGTACGTGAAGCGAAGTTGTCTTGCCCAAGGTGCGGTGGGATTCAGTAATAGAAATGTGAGGGATTAGGTTGACGTCCTTTTTGCGGCTAATAATTTACGATCCGGGATGAGAAAATAGCGCAAAAGAAGAAAAGTATCCAAAAAATGATGAAAATGTTCGATTTTGGGCTCCGAAAATACGCGCAGCTGCGTCGGCTTGCTGCCTTCGTCGTAGAGCTCTCGGAGAGGTTTCTGTGGGTATGCTATGCGCCGCGTAACTCCTTACGGATCAAAAGTTATGGGCACCGGAGCGACGGAGACCCGATCCCAAGCCCCACGCCCGGGGTTTACGGGCCTAGCCTCTAAGTGAAGCGAAGTTTTCTTGCCCAAGGTGCCGTGGGATTCGGTAATAGAAATGTGATGGAATAGGTTGTCGCCATTTTCATGGCTCACGACGTACGATCCAAGATCGAAAAACAGCGAAAAAAAGAAATGTGTCCCAATACTGATGAAAATGTTCGATTTTGGTCTCTGAAAATAGGCGCAGCCGATCAGGCTTGCTGCCCCCATCGTAGAGTTCTCGGAGAGCCTTGCAACGGTATGCTGTACACCGCGTAACTCGTTACCGATCAAAAGTTATGGGCACCGGAGTGACGGAGACTTGGTTCCACGCCCCACACCCTTGGTTTGTGGCCCTAGCATCTACATGAAGCGAAGTTGTCTTGCCCAAGGTGGCGACGGATTCGGTAATAGAAATGTGATGGATTAGGTTGTTGTCCTTTTTGCAGCTCACGACGTACGATCCAGGAGGGAAAAATAGCGCAAAAGAAGAAAAGTGTCTCAAAATTGATAAAAAGTTATATTTTGGTATTCGAAAATAGGCATAGACGAGCAGGATTGCTGCCCCCGTCGAAGAGCCCTCGGCGAGCTTTCCAACGGTATGTTGTGCGCCACATAACTCCTTACGGATCAAAAGTTATGGGCACCAGAGCGACGGAGACCTGTTCCCAAGCCCCACACCCTGGGTTTGTGGGCCCAGCCTCTACATGAGGCAAAGCTAGCTTGCCCAAGGTGCGGTGGGATTCGGAAATACAAATGTGATGGATTAGGTTGTTATCCTTTTCCCGAATCATGACGTACGATCCGAGACAGAAAAATAGCGCAAAAGAAGAAAAGTGTCCCAAAATTGATGAAAACGTACGATTTTTGGCTCCGAAAATAGCCAAAGCAGAGCAGGCTTGCTACCCCCATCGTAGAGCTCTCAGAGAGCTTTCTAACAGTATGCTGTGCGCCGCGTAACTCCTTATGAATCAATAGTTATGGGCACCGGAGCGACGGAGACCTGGTCCCAAGCCCCACGTCCTCGGTTTGCGGGCCCAGCCTCTACGTAAAGTGAAGTTGTCTTGCTCTAGGTGCCGTGGGATTCAATAATAGAAATGTGATGGATTAGGTTGTCCTCATTTTTGCGGCTCACGACGTACGATCAGGGACAAAAAAACACCGCAGAAGAAGAAAAGTATCCCAAAACTAATGAAAACGTTCGATTTTGGTCTCTGAGAACAAGCACAGTAGAGCAGCCTTGCTGCCCTCGTCGTAGAGTTCTCGGAGAGCTTTCCAACTGTATGTTGTGCGAAGCATAACCCGTTACGGATAAAAAGTTATGGGCACCGGAGTGACGGAGACCTGGTCCCAAGCCCCACGCCCTCAGTTTGCGGGCCCAGCCTCTACGTGAAGCAGAGTTGTCTTGCCCAAGGTGTCATGGGATTCGGCAATAGAAATGTGATGGATTAGGTTGTCGTTATTTTCGTAGCTTACGACGTACAATCCAGGACAGAAAAATAACGCAAAAGTAGAAAAGTTTCCAAAAACTAATGAAAATGTTCGATTTTGGACTCTGAAAATAGGCGCAGCCATGCAGGCTCGTTGCCCCTGTCGTAGAGTTCTCGGAGAGCTTTCCAACGGTATGCTGTGTGCCGCTTAACTCCTTACAGATCAAAAGTTATGGGCACCGGAGCGACGGATACCTGGTCCCAAGCCCCACGCCTTCTGTTTGCTGGCCCAGCCTCTACATGAAGCGAAGTTGTCTTGCCCAAGGTGCCATGGGATTCGGTAATAGAAATGTGATGGATTAGGTGGTTGTCCTTTTCGCGGCTCACGACATACGATCCGGGACCAAAAAATAGCGCAAAAGAAGAAAAGTGTTTCGAAACTGATAAAAACGTTCTATTTTGGTCTTCGAAAATAGGCATAGACGAGCAGGCTTGCTGCCCCCGTCGAAGAACCCTCGGAGAGCTTTCCTATGGTATGTTGTGCGCCGCATAACTCCTTACGTATAAAAAGTTATGGGCACCGGAGCGACGGAAACCTTGTCCCAAGCCCCACGCCCTCGGTTTGCGGGCCCAGCCTCTACGTGAAGCGAAGATGTCTTACCCAAGGTGCAGTAGGATTCGGTAATAGAAATGTGATGGATTAGGTAGTCGTCCTTTTCGCAGCTCACGACGTACGACCCGGGACGAAAAAACAGCGCAAATAGAAGAAAAGTGGCCCGAAACTAATGAAAACGTTCGATTTTAAGTTCCGAAAATAGGCGTTGTCGAGCAGGCTTGCTGCCCCCGTCGTAGAGCTCCCGGAGAGCTTTCTAACAGTATACTATAGGCCACATAACTCCTTACAGATCAAAAATTATGGGCACCGGAGCGACAGAGACCTGGTCCCAAGCCCCACGCCCTCGGTTTACGGGCCCAGCCTCTGCCTGAAGCAAAGTTGTATTGCCCAAGGTGCCCTGAGATTCGGTAACAGAAATGTGATGGATTATGTTGTCATCCTTTTCGCGGCTCACGACGTACGATCCTGGACGAAAAAATAGCACAAAAGAAGAAAAGTGTCACAAAATTATTGAAGACGTTCGATTTTTGGCTCCGAAAATAGCCGCAGTCGAGTAGGCCTGCTACCTGCGTAGTACAACTCTTGGAGAGCTTTTCAACGATATGCTGTGCACCGCGTCACTCCTTACGGATCAAAAGTTATAGGCACCGGAGTAACGGAGACCTGGTCCCAAGCCCCACGCCCTCGGTTTACGGGCCCAGCCTCTATGTGAAGCGAAGTTGTCTTGTCACGCTTAAGTGTGAAACCCCACTTTTCTGCTTATCTTGTTTTACGTGCTATACCTCGTTTTGCGTGCATATGACATGTTTATGTGCTATTGGACCTAGAAAGTTATAATTTTGATGTCAATACTCTTAATACGTGCTAAATGTGCATTCATTAAGTTTTCATCAAAAACGGGATCAGAAATTTTATCGTCGTCTTTTAGTGAATAGTATTTTGGACGCACGTCCGCTAAAATATTGAAACTGGTCTTTTTAACCCTTCTAGACCTAGTCCATAGACTTTAATAGACCTGTGATTGATAAAAATAAATTTCAAATCGGCTTAGGAATTTATTAGGGTTTTTACACCACTTTTTGCGAAAAACCGAGTTTTGAGCCGACTCAGATGGATTTCTTTGAATGTAAAACTTCTTTTCACCTAAAAATAATCCACTTGAGATATCTTGGGGTTTGCATAATTATTTTGAACATGGGTGAGTAATAAAATTCTTTTAAAGTCATTAAAACATAAAAATTAATTAGTTTTTATAACTTAAACTATATTAACTATTAACTATATTTGCTCACACTAGTTACACATACTCACATAACACAAAAACACACCCAATTGCACACACTTGGCCGAGAGAAAGAAGGAGAAAAAGAAAAGAGAATTTTCAAGGTTTTTCAATAAAAAATTCAAAGAAAAACTTAGTTTTTGTCCGTAAAACTTCGCACCGACTTGGATTTCGCTTGTTGGGCACGCACTTCACGCATCCCTAGGCTTTTATCGCATCAAAGGTGAGAGAAAAATTCTAGATCTCAAAACTTGTCTTTTGCATTTTTGCGTATAAATGAAGATTGAACCTTTAGAATTGTAATATGATGTTAGATTATTGTTCCTTGCATGCTACGGATCGTTTAGTGGTAATACTATGAGTTTCTGTCGGATGTAGCATAATTTTTATTTTTCGGGTATTAAATTTTGATTAAATTGTTTAATGTTGAATTAATTGAGTTGTGATGATCGAAATCGATTGCCGTCGATTTCTAAATACTTGATAATTACGTGTTAGCGCTGTTGTAATGCCGAATTTTCGATTACATTGCTCGTGGGAAAATTTGAAAAATTCAGCCAAGAAATCCTAGGGTTTTAGGGTTATCGGGCATGATTTGGAGGTGTTATGGTGGATTTCCGAGAGGGCTAATGTAGTAGGTTGAATGGGTGAGTGATAGAAACTGATTTGGCAATGTTTGGGTTAGTAGAATGTAAGTTATGAATTTTTGAAGTTTAGGTTGTCATTCTTTAATTTCTTGAACGATGCCTTTAGATGATTGGGTTGTGTTTGAGTGTTGAATGGTGAGTTGTTGATGAGTAATTTAGGGTTTAATTGTGTATATAATGCATGTCCGGTTAGATGGCCTACTTTGTCATCTAACTAAGTTATTGTTGTTTAAATGATAATTGATGCTATCAACGATGAATGAATGATGATTGATTGATGATTGATGATGATTATGGAGTCTTGGTATGTGTGTGCCACCTCTCGGGCAGCGTTGGGCTGTCGGGTTGATAACGGCATGACTGCTAGAGGCTACCCCCAGCTCGCATGACGGAGGTGTCATGGAGGGAGGGGCTAGTGAGGTACCTCGGGTGCGTGAGTAATGGGGAGTTATAAGAAGAATGGTTGAGATCGTGATGGCGTTTGGAGCTACACCAAATAGAGTATCCTTTATTGAATGGTTATATAGTTATGTGATGATAGTATTATTTATGTTATTGTGTGTTTACTGACTCAAAGGATTATTCCAAGGAGTTTAGTAGACCTTGTTCGAGATCTATTAGATCCTCACTGGGCTTATTTATATAAGCTCACTCTCTATTATTGCATGCTTACAGGTGTTGCAGAGTCGGATTACGGGTACGTGCCTCCTGAGGAGGAAAATGTGCCTTACGTGGACGAGTCATATGTTCCAGAGTCTTATCCGTGATTCTGTGCTGTTATTTATCATGTATATTAGCTTAGTAGCCTTTTCTATGCTTTATAGTTCTTGTTGTATAGGATGCTGAAAAGAATATAAATTAGATGTTACTATTCTAGCAGCTTCTTTTGTCTATGGTTAAGTTGTTAGATGGGTCCCAACTTATTTTTGAAATGTATGAAAAGGTTGAGGTATTGTATGTTATGTTGGAACGGAGGCAGATAACGAGGACTGATTATTGTATATTACAGTTATGCTGTGTATTGTTATGTTGTCGAGGAGTTGTTATTTGTATGGTTATGGAATTGGATGTTTAATGTTATTAATGAGGTTGGTTTAGAACCTCGGTATTCTATTTACTGTCGTTATATTGCCGAAATCCCGTTGCGTCCTGACTGATTGTAGGTGGGGTCGAGTTGGGGCGTGACATTTAAGTGGTATCAGAGCGCATGTTAGTTGTTAGCCGGGGTATTCTCGGAATGTGGGTAATGGTCTTAGCATGAAATATGTATGAAAAGAAAGAAAAGTGAATTATGTATTGATATGACTAAATGATTAAGTGATTATGTGATTTAAGTGCTTATGTGATTATGTGATCAATTTGCTTATGTGATTGAAACTTATGTGATCTATGTGCTTTATATGAGTTTGTTGTTTATGTGTTAAAAGTTGTATATAACCTGTTTACGTGCTATAACCTGTGCTAACTCTTTGATTAGTACGATGGCCGGTAGACCGAGGACTCGTGGTAGGCCCGAGATTGTAGATGAGGTTCCTGGTAATGTGGCACAGGGCAGTGATAGGGGTGATGACAGGTTAGGGGCAGCAATGGATCGGATTGCAGATTTGATGGCTGGACAGGCCTAGTTGATAGCGGGTCAGGCTGCTCAGACTCAGGCATTGCAGGCCCAGATACAGAATGTACAGGGTGGTAATCACGGTCGAGGTACTATGAAGGAGTTTCTGGGTACTATCCTCCTAGATTTCAGGGAGAGCCTGACGATAGGAAGGCCGAGTCGTGGATTAGTAAGTTAGAGAAAATTTTTGATCCTCTCGGGTACACTGATGAGAGGAAGGTGACTTCTGCTGTCTATTTGCTTGATGATGAGGCAGAGGAGTGGTGGCGCACTCTGAGAGCCAGTTGGGAGACCCGGTGTGTTCCATATGTTTGGGATGTCTTTCTGACTGCTTTTAGGGATAAGTATGTCTCGAGGGTTGCACGGGAGAGGAGAGAGGCTGAGTTCCTGTCTTTGGTACAGGGGGATTCTTCTGTGGCTCAGTATGAGGCTACATTCACTAGGTTGTCCCGGTATGCACCGGAGTTTGTAGTTGTGGAGGAGAGGAAGACCCGTAGATTTATGTTGGGATTGAGGCCCGAGATTCAGGATGCAATGGCTCTGAATCGCTATGATATCTTCACTGAGGCTTTTGATGCAGCTTCTAGGTTAGAGAAGAGGAAAGGGGATCAGATTGTCTCCAGTCAGCCTAGTAAGAGGCCGTATCAGCCACAGGGCCAGCAGGTTATATATAGGCCTCCAGTACAGCAGGTTGTCTACAGGCCACCAGCCCAGCAGGGTTCTTATAGGCCACAGGGTCAGCAGAGTTACTATCGGCCTCAGTTTCAGCAGGGGCCATATCAGGTTTAGACTCAGTATAGGCTAGCCCAGTCTCAGGGTCAGTACAGGCCTAGTGTGGTGAGACCTCAGCAGCAGGCTGTACCAGCTGCTTCATCAGCTTCTGGTTCTTCTAGGGGCAGTGTTAGTGCCACATCATCGCAGTGTAATTACTGCAAGTGCCCAGGGCATATGGAGTCCGACTGTAGGGACATGTTTGGGTTATGGTAGCAGCGAGCATAGGGCGAAGGATTGCACTAGATATGCGAGGACTGAGGGTCGGGCAGCGACTCAGGGTTACCAGGGTAGGCCTACGGGCAGTGTATCACAGCAGCAGCGGGTTCAGGCTCGGGCTTATGTAGTTGATATGGAGGAGATGCCTGAGGAGACTGCAGTGGTGGAAGGTAACTTCTTTATACTTGATCAACTTGTTAAAGTGTTGATTGATTCTGGTGCTACACATTCTTTCCTTACTCCTGCTTGTGTGCAACGTGTTAATTTGCAACCTGAAAGATTGCCTTATGTGGTTGAGATTAGTATCTCTTTGACTGATACGTATGTTACTGGCTTAGTATGTAAGGATTGTATAATACATGTTAAGGGGTATAATTTTCCTTCGGACCTTATTTTATTTCCTATCCGGGGGTATGATGTTATCTTGGGTATGGATTGGCTTTCTAAGTATGATGCCCAGTTGAACTGTAGAACCAAGGTAGTACAGTTTCGTTTGCCGGATCAGCCAGTAGTAGAGGTAGCGGGTAACCGGGGTGCTAAGACGAGTTTTGTTATCTCAGCAACTAAAGCCGTTAAGTTGGTGAGTAAGGGGTGTTCGGGTTATCTGGCTTATCTGATCAACAATCCATCTGATAAGCTACAGCTAGAGGAAGTCCCTATTATCCGGGAATATCCTAATGTATTTCCTGAGGAGTTGCCAGGGTTGCCGCCTGAGAGGGATATAGAGTTTGTGATTAATCTTGTTCCCGGTACTCAACCTATTTCTAAATCGGCGTACCGGATGGCACCAGCTGAGTTGAAGGAGTTGAAGACTCAGTTACAGGAGTTATTGGAGAAATGATTCATTCAGCAGAGTTCTTCACCTTGGGGAGCTTCTGTTTTATTCGTGAAAAAGAAGGATGGTACCTTGAGGTTATGTATAGATTATCGTGGGTTGAATCAGGTGACTATCAAGAATAAATATCCTTTGCCATTGATTGATGAGTTGTTTGATAAACTTCAGGGAGCCAAAGTCTATTCCAAATTTGATTTGAGGCAGGGGTATTATCAACTTCGGATTTGTACGAAGGATGTTCCGAAGTCTGCCTTCAGGACTCGGTACGGGCATTATGAGTTTGTTGTTATGCCCTTTGGATTAACTAATGCACCGGCAGCATTCATGGATTTGATGCATCGAGTCTTTCAGCCGTACTTGGACCAGTTCGTGGTGATTTTTATTGATGATATCTTAGTCTATTCTAAATCTGAATCGGAGCACGAGCAACATCTATGACTTGTCTTACAGAAGCTGCAGGAGCATCAGTTGTTTGCCAAGTTCAGCAAATGTGAATTTTGGCTGCAACGGATTTCTTTTCTTGGCCATGTTATTACACAGAGCGGTCTTTCTGTAGACCCCATAAAGATTGAATCGGTGATGTCTTGGAAATGGCCAGAGAGTGTTTTTGATGTACGTAGCTTTCTTGGCTTGGCGGGTTATTACCGTAGGTTTGTCAAGGACTTCTAGAAGATTGCGGGGCCACTATCTAAGTTGACTAAAAAACGGACTATCTTTAATTGGGATGAGAAGTGTGAGAGTGGGTTTCAGGAGTTGAAAAAGAGGTTGACTACCGCTCTAGTACTTGCTCTACCAGAGGGGACCGATAATATGGTCATTTATAGTGATGCCTCCAAGGAGGGCTTGGGATGTGTTCTTATGCAGAATGGCTGAGTTATTGCCTATGCTTCTCGAAAGTTGAAGCCTTATGAAGAAAATTATCCGACTCATGATCTTGAGTTGGCAGCAGTTGTCTTTGCACTCCAGAAGTGGCGTCATTATCTGTTGGGCAGTAAGTTTGAGATTTTCACTGATCATAAGAGTCTTAAGTACTTATTCTCACAGAAGGAGTTGAATATGCGCCAGAGAAGATGGATGGAGCTTCTTGGAGATTATAATTGTTCTATCAATTATCTGCATGGAAAGGCAAATGTTGTAGCAGATGCTCTCAGCCGGAAGTCTAGTATTTCTTGTTTGGCTGTCAAGAAGTGGGAGGTTCTTGAGGAGTTTAGTTATTGGAGACCAGAGTTGACTCAGGTTGGGGTGATGTGTTCATATCTCCGTATTCAGCCTTTATTATTGTCTCAGATCAGGGAAGCTTAGCAACTTGATGTTAAACTTTAGAAAATCAAGGATCAGATCACTGATGATCAGTCTGACTTCAAAGTACATGAGGATGGTATTCTTCGATTTTGGAACAGGGTTTGTGTTCCCGATGAACCGGGCTTGAGGCGAGGTATTATGGAGGAAGCTCATAATTCTAAGTATACTATTCATCCTGGTGGAACTAAGATGTATGGGGATTTGAAGCAACATTACTGGTGGAACAACATCAAGAGGGAGGTTGCTCAGTTTGTATCTAGATGTTTGACTTGTTAGAGGGTGAAAGCCGAGCATCAACGACCAGCAGGTTTGCTTTAGCCGTTGGCTATACCACAGTGGAAATGGGAGCATATTACGATGGACTTTGTCTCTAGTTTGCCTAGAACATCGAGGGGTAATGATGCAGTTTGGGTTGTCGTGGATCGTTTGACGAAGACAGCTCATTTTATTGCAATAAGGATGGGAGATGAGGTTACAAAGTTGACGGGTCTCTATCTGGATTAGATTGTTAGACTTCACATGATTCCGTCTAGTATTGTCTCTGATCGAGATCCTCGATTTACTTCTCGTTTGTGGGAGAAACTTCAGGAGACTTTGGGTATTCAGTTGAACTTTAGTACCGCGTATCATCCACAGACCGATGGTCAGTCTGAGCGGACTATTCAGATTCTGGAAGATACGCTTAGAGCTTGTGTTCTGGACTTCAGAAAGAACTGGGAGAAACATCTACCGCTTGCTGAGTTTGCCTATAACAATAGTTATCAAGCTACTATTGGAATGGCACCTTTTGCAGCTCTTTACGGTCGTAAGTGTCATTCACCTTTATATTGGGACGAGGTAGGAGAGATGAAGACTGTTGATCCGACTATTATGCCAGAACTTCTTGAGAAGATTGAAAATGTTCAGTTGATCAGGTAGAGAATGCTTACGGCGTAGAGTAGGTTCAAGAGTTATGCTGATAAGCGTCGTCGAGACTTAGAGTTTGCAGTCGGAGATCGGGTTTTCTTGGGATTGTCTCCTCGAAAGGGGTTTTCTCGTTATGGTAAAGGTGGTAAGCTGAGTCTGAGATTTGTTGGGCCGTTTGAGATTACTAGCAGGGTTGGTAAGTTGGCATATCGGTTGGCTTTACCGGAGAATTTCTCTAATGTCCACGATGTATTTCACGTGTATAATTTACGGAAATACAATCCGGATCCTTCTCATATTCTTGAGCCAGAACCGTTAGAGCTTCGAGAGAATTTGACTTATGACGAGCGTCCGATTCGTATTCTAGATCAAATGGACCGAGAATTGAGGTCGAAGAGGATTCCGATGGTTAAGGTGTTGTGGAAGCATCATGACATTGAGGAAGCTACGTGGGAGAGACGAGATCAGATGCAGCAGCAATACCCAGATCTATTCCGTACATCAAGTAAGAATTTCGAGGACGAAATTTCTATAAGCGGGGGAGAATGTGAAACCCCACTTTTATGCTTATCTCGTTTTACGTGCTATACCTCGTTTTGCGTGCATATGACATGTTTATGTGCTATAGGACCTAGAAAGTTATAATTTTGATGTCAATACTTTTAATATGTGCTAAATGTGCATTCATGAAGTTTTCATAAAAAACGGGATCAGAAATTTTATCGTCATCTTTTAGTGAATAGTATTTTGGACGCTCGTTCGCTAAAATTTTGAAACTGGTCTTTTTAACCCTTCTAGACCTAGTCCATAGACTTTAATAGACCTGTGTTTGATGAAAACAGATTTCAAATCGGCTTAGGAATTTATTAGGGTTTTTACACCACTTTTTGCGAAAAATCGAGTTTTAAGCCGAATCGGGTGGAATTCTTTGAATGTAAAACTTCTTGTCACCTAAAAATAATCCACTTGAGATATCTTGGGGTTTGCATAATTATTTTGAACATGGGTGAGTAATAAAATGCTTTTAAAGTCATTAAAACATAAAAACTAATTAGTTTTTATAACTTAAACTATATTAACTATTAACTATATTTGCTCACACTAGTTACACACACTCACATAACACAAAAACATACCCAATTGCACACACTTGGCCAAGAGAAAGAAGGAGAAAAAGAAAAGAGAATTTTCAAGGTTTTTCAATCAAAAATTCAAAGAAAAACCTAGTTTTTGTCCGTAAAACTTCGCACCGACTTCGATTCCTCTTGTGTGCCACGCACTTCACGCATCCCTAGGCTTTTATCGCATCAAAGGTGAGAGAAAAATTCTAGATCTCAAAACTTGTCTTTTGCATTTTTGCGTATAAATGAAGATTGAACCGTTAGAATTGTAATATGATGTTAGATTATTGCTTCTTGCATGCTAGGGATCGTTTAGTGGTAATACTACGAATTTCTGTCGGATATAGCATAATTTTTATTTTTCGGGTATTTAATTTAGATCAAATTGTTCAAAGTTAATTTAATTGAGTTGCGTTGCTCGAAATCGATTGCCGTCGATTTCTAAATACTTGATAATTACGTGTTAGCGCTGTTGTAATGCCAAATTTTTTTTTACATTGCTTGTGGGAAAATTCGGAAAATTCAGCCAAGACATCCTAGGGTTTTAGGGTTATCGGGCATGATTTGGAGGTGTTATGATGGATTTTCGAGAGGGCTAATGTAGTAGGTTGAATGGGTGAGTGATAGAAACTGATTTGGCAATGTTTGTGTTAGTAGAATGTAAGTTATGAATTTTTGAAGTTTAGGTTGTCATTCTTTAATTTCTTGAACGATGCCTTTAGATGATTGGGTGGTGTTTGAGTGTTGAATGGTGAGTTGTTGATGAGTAATTTAGGGTTTAATTGTGTATATAATGCATGTCCGGTTAGATGGCCTACTTTGTCATCTAACTAAGTTATTGTTGTTTAAATGATAATTGATGCTATCAATGATGATTGAATGATGATTAATTGATGATTGATGATGATTATGGAGTCTTGGTATGTGTGTGCCACCTCTCGGGCAGCGTTGGGCTGTCGGGTTGATAACGGCATGACTGCTAGAGACTACCCCCAACTCGCATGATGGAGGTGTCATGGAGGGAGGGGCTAGAGAGGTACCTCGGGTGCGTGAGTAATGGGGAGTTATAAGAAGAATGGTTGAGATCGTGATGGTGTTTGGAGTTACACCAAATAGAGTATCCTTTATTGAATGGTTATATAGTTATGTGATGATAGTATTATTTATGTTATTGTGTGTTTACTGACTCATAGGATTATTCCAAGGAGTTTAGTAAACCTTGCTCTAGATCTATCGGATCGTCACTGCGCTTATTTATATAAGCTCATTCTCTATTATTGCATGCTTACAGGTGTTGCAGAGTCGGATTACGGGTACGTGCCTCCTGAGGAGGAAAATGTGCCTTACGTGGACGAGTCATATGTCCCAGAGTCTTATCCGTGATTCTGTGCTGTTATTTATCATGTTTATTAGCTTAGTAGCCTTTTCTATGCTTTATAGTTCTTGTTGTATAGGATGCTGAAAAGAATATAAATTAGTTGTTACTATTCTAGTAGCTTCTTTTGTCTATAGTTAAGTTGTTAGATGGGTCCCAACTTATTTTTGAAATGTATGAAAAGGTTGAGGTATTGTATGTTATGTTGGAACGGAGACAGATAACGAGGACTGATTATTGTATATTACAGTTATGCTGTGTGTTGTTATACTGTCGAGGAGTTGTTGTTTGTATGGTTATGGAATTGGATGTTTAATGTTATTAATGAGGTTGGTTTAGAACCTCGGTATTCTATTTACTATCGTTATACTGCCGAAATCCCGTTGCGTCCTGACTGATTGTAGGTGGGGTCAAGTTAGGGCGTGACAATAAGCATTTCAATCAAATTCAATTCAAACAAGTATATCAAGCCCCCCTAAGCATTCTATAGGCATAAAATCAAGGAAACAAGCAAAATCACAAATCGGCCCAACTATCAAAACACTACCATTTCCAAATGAGCCACGAGTTCTGGAAACTGACTTCACCAATCCTCCTAGGTCACCATAAGGCACGTCTAAAGACCCCGAAACCCTACTTAACCCTAGAATTCACGCAAAGTCCCGATTTCCCCCTTTGCTCGTTTGAACTACAACTATACCAACCAAATACCCAACCAACACCATAATCGCACCAAAAGTGCTTTCATGGCCTCCCGAAATAATGCCAACACGCAAAACGAGAAAATGCCAAACTTGACCTAAACGACCTCGACTTTTACCAAGGCATAGTTCTCATTTTTTTCCATTACGCGACCTAAACAAACCATGCATTTAGGCATTCTAGCATACCTAGCACATTTTCACATCAACGGACAGCATAACGGAGAAACTTTATCGTTTCAAGGGTTTACTATTCACAAAACACTATTCAACAAACAATTTAAATTGCAATCTCAACATTTAACCGCAGAAAATGTTAAAAAGCTATAAATACACATTCTACAATTGCCAAGGAACATTCTAGAAGTATCAAAACGCTTTAAACAACAATCTACGGATAAAATCTAAAAATCACAAAGTTAACATACTTGACATTTAAATGCGCAAATAACGTGCTTCCCTCACGTTAGGTACTCCTAGTCGCTAGGAAAACAACGTTGGACACCTCGGAAACCACCCCGCACGAGCTCACGCGAAGATTGATCGATTGGAAGTTGAAAGGTTTTTTTTTTTTCCTCTAAACTCTCGGCCTGCTCAAGGTTCTGTTCAGCTCTTATTTTTTTTCATTTTGCTTAGCTTTAGCTTAATTAAAGTAATAGATTGGTCAAAGTTGGTCAAGCCTTGGTCAATGTAGCTTAAGTTGGTCAAATGACTTGTTTTTGTGCATTTTAAAGCCATAACAACTAAGGAAATGTTAATCTTAGCTAACAACAATTAAAATATAAAATTTAAGTCATCTAAATACTAGTTTCACTATTTGCTGAGGACTAGAAACCGTTCTCTAGCTATCGCTCCCTAAATGCAATGCACGTTGCGACAGCAAGGAAGTAACAATTAAATCTCAAAGAATCTAAGAAAATATAATTTTCAAAAAAATAATAAACAAGAAATTTTCACATTCCGGGCTCGGGTATTACACCCTCTCCCCCTCAAAACAATTGCGCCCACGCAATTCTTACCTGGTCAACAAACAACTCCGGATACTGATCCCGAACTTGGTCCTCTCTTTCCCAAGTTGCTTCCTCAAACCCATGATGATTCCACAAAACCTTTACTAACGGAATACTCTTTCTGCGAAGCTCCTGAACTTTCCGATCCACAATTCGAATCGGTTTCTCTTCATAAGACAACTTTTCTTCAATCTGCAAAGGCTCTGGTTCAAGTACATGTGAAGGGTCTGGATGGTACTTCTTCAGCATAGACACATGGAAAACATGTGCAGTCTTGACAAGCTCAGAGGCAAAGCTAACCGATAAGCCAAAGGACCTACCTTTTCGGTGATCTCATACAGACCCACATACCTGGGACTAAGTTTCCCGCTCTTACCATGACGAATCAACCCCTTTCGAGGAGAAATCTTATGAAACACCCAATTTTCCAAATCAAACTCAAGATCCCGACGGTGCTTATCCGCATAACTCTTTTGACGACTCTAAGCTGCAAGCATACGCTGGCGAATAAGGTGAACATTATCTACCATCCTAATCATCTCAGGTAACACAGTCGGATCAACTGTTCTCATCTCTCCAACCTCTTCCCAATACAATGGGGATCTGCATTTATGACCGTACAACACCTCGTAGGGAGCTATACCTATAGTAGATTGATAACTATTATTGTAGGCGAACTCTGCTAAAGGCAAAAACTTCTCCCAATTCTTCCCAAAGTCTAGCACACATGCCCGAAGCATGTCTTCCAAGATCCTGATAGTTCTCTCAGACTGGCCATTGGTTTGTAGATGATATGCAGTACTGAAGCTTAACTTAGTTCCCATGGCCTCTTGCAACTTCTGCCAAAAACGAGATCTGAATCTGGGATCTCTATCTGACACTATACTCTATGGCACACCATGAAGTCTCACAATATTAGCAACATAAAGCCCAGCTAGTTTATCAAGGCTATCCTGTTTGTTCACGGGAATAAAATGTGTAACTTTAGTCAAGCGGTCCACAACAACCCAAACAAAATCACATCCTCTCGGAGATCTAGGAAGATCGGTCACAAGGTCCATTGTTATATACACCCACTTCCATTGCGGAATCGACAATGGTTGCAGAAGCCCGGCTGGCCTCTGATGCTCAACTTTAACCCTTTGACAAGTCAAACATCTGGATACATACCCAGCAATCTCCCTCTTCATATTGTTCCACCAGAAGTGTTGTTTCAAATCTCTATACATTTTAGTACTGCCCGGATGAATCGTATACCTCAAATTATGTACCTCGGACAGAATCTCATTCTTCAAAGTCGGATCATAAAGAACACACACCCTGTCCCTGAATCTGAAGATACCATATGCATGTAATTTAAACTCCGACTCTCCCCCTTTTGCTTTTTCTTGGATCTTCAAGATGTAAGGATCAGTCTTCTGAGCCTCTCTGATCTGTGCTAGCAACCCTGACTGAATCTGCAAACTAGCAAATCGAATCCCTACCTCAGTAGCTTCTGGTTTCCATGAACAAATTTCTTCCAAAGTCTCCCAATCCTTGATAATTAAGCTTGCAACAATAGCCTTTCGGCTCAAAGCATCAGCAACAACATTTGCTTTACTTGGCACGTAGTTAATAGAACAGTTATAACCACTCAATAGTTCTAACCATCTCCGTTGCCTCATATTCAAATCCTTATGTGAAAACAAATACTTGAGACTCTTGTGGTCAGTAAAAATTTCAAATCTTCTACCCCACAAGTAGTGACGCCACTTCTTCAAAGCAAACACAACCGTAGCTAACTCGAGATCATGTGTAGGGTAATTGACTTCATTAGGTTTCAACTTCCTAGAAGCATAGGCAATCACCTTACCTTTCTGCATTAAAACACAGCCCAATCCTTCCTTAGATGCATCACTGTAGACAACGAAGTTCTCTGTTCCTTCAGGTAAAGCTAGTATAGGAGCTGTAGTTAGTCTCTTCTTCAATTCTTGGAAACTGGGTTCACATTTGGCATCCCAGCTGTAGGCAACTGTCTTCGGAGTGAACTGGCTCAAAAGTCCAGAAATTTTGGAAAAGTCTTTAACAAACCTCCGGTAGTAACCTGCCAATCCAAGAAAACTCCGAATCTTTCACACCGTCTCAGGTCTCTTCCAAGATGAAACAACTTCAATCTTAGCTGGGTCTACTGAAATCCCTTGATCTGAAATGATATGGCCTAGAAAAGATATCTGATTCAACCAGAACTCGCACTTGCTGAATTTAGCAAAAAGCTTGTTTTCCTGCAAAATCTGTGGCACAATCCTCAAGTGTTGTTCATGTTCAGCCTCGTTCTTCAAGTACACTAGAATGTCGTCAATAAAGATTACAACAAACTGATCAAGATAAGGTCGAAAAACCCTCTGCATCAAGTTCATGAATGCGGCTGGTGCATTCGTCAATCCAAATGGAAATACAACAAATTCATAGTGGCCATATCTAGTCCTAAATGTCGTCTTTGGTATATCGTCACTCCAAATCCTAAGTTGATAGTAACCCTGCCTCAAATCAAATTTGGAGTAAACACTCGCACCCTGCAACTGGTCAAACAATTCTTCAATCAACGGCAAGGGGTATTTGTTCTTAATCGTGACTTGATTAAGTCCCCTGTAATCAATACATAACCGTAGCGTGCCGTCTTTCTTTCTCACAAACAACACAGGTGCACCCCACGGCGAAGAACTAGGTTGTATAAACCCTTTCTCAAGCAAGTTCTGAAGCTGAATTTTTAACTCCTGAAGTTCAGCCGATGCCATTCTATAAGGACTCCTAGAAATTGGCGCAGTGCCTGGCACAAGATCAATCACGAACTCAATCTCCCTATCCGGTGGTAAACCCGGTAATTCCTCGAGAAATACACCAGGGAGGTCTCTAACAATCGGAACCTCATTCAAATTCAACTTATCAGTAGGCTGATTGATCAAATAAGCTAAGTAAGCTTCACAACCCTTATTCAACAACTTAGAAGTCTTGATCGCTGATAAAAGAGGAATTCGGGCAGCCCTGCAGTTCCCAACAATCTCCAGTACCAGTAGGTCAGGAACATGAAGATAAACAATCTTTGTTCTACAATCCAACTGAGCATAGTACTTCCCCAACCAGTCCATTACCAAAATGATTTCAAAGTCACGGAATGGCAATATAATTAAATCAGCAGGAAATTTACGGTTCTCAATGCATATATCACAAGATTTGCAAACAGACTCAGTAACAAATTTTGCACCCAAAGGTGTACTAACTTCAACTTCATGCGGCAGTTTATCAATGCAAACATTCACTAATCGTGCACATTCAGGAGTTATAAACGAATGTATAGCTCCGGGATCAATCAAAGCTTTAATTGGCTGAGTATTGAGAAGAAAGGTACCTTCCACTATAGCTGTAGTATCGGGTAGCTCCTCTGCATCCAGTGCAAAGACCCTAGCATGAACCCTCTGTGCTGGACGTGCACCTGCTGCCCTATTCTGAACACCCTGGCCTCCAGTACGGCCCTGAACATTGTTATACTTAGGGCAATCTCTCATCCTATGGTCATCACTCCCACAACCTGTGCATTTACCACTCTTTCTCCAACAATTAGCCTCAATATGCCCCGATCGATTACAATAGTTACGCTGCTGATTTTGCCTTACAACAGTGTTTCCCGTAGGTGCTGGGGCTCTGGCAGTAGTAGGAACTATACATCCCTGGTGGGGTCTTATCACAGCTGGCCTAGCCTGAATCTGCTGTTGTGGCTGATACGGACGTTACTGAGGAACCTGCGCAGAAGTCTAATATTGCCTCGGCTGACTCTGGCTGCTCTGGCCCAAATACTGTTTCTTACTCGGCTGACTGCTCTCAGCTAACATCTTAGCCTTTCGTTTATCAAACTTCGAGGCTGCCTGAAATGCCTCGGGAAAAGTAGTGTAGGTCTGCCCAGTCAAATGTAGCTATATGTCCATCCTCAGCCCACGAACAAACCTATGAATCATCCTCCTAGCCGACCGTACCAACTCGGGCATATACCTCGACAGGCTGACAAACCTAGCCTCATACTGTGCACCAGTCATGTTTCCCTGCTTCAGGGCCACAAACTCATCCTCCCGCCTTTCCATAGCCATCTCGAGAATATACTTATCCCGAAACTCACTCACAAAATGATCCCATAAATATGGAACATCCTCACAATCCCACCTCAATCTGACAGTATTCCACCACTGCTCTGCGTCGCCCTCAAACAGGAATGATGCATAATCTATTCTTGCCTCATCAGTGTACCTCAAAGCGGTGAAAATATTCTCAACACGGTTAATCCATCTCTTGGCTGCCTCATCATCCGGCTCTCCAAAGAACTTACCCGGCTCGTGCCTCAGAAATTTCTCTAACTGATTATTCTCAACTCTATACCCCTGTCCACCAGGATTAACTTGATTTCCTTGGGGATTATTCCTGTCCTACCTCTGCTCATGTAGTACCTCGGTAATCCGGTCAACCGATGTAGTCATAGTAGCCATAAACTGCTCAGGCAACGGTTGCTGACCCTGTTCTGCTGCCTCTTCATCTGACCCTATACCTTGAGTACCACGACGTGGCGGCATAGTAGCAATTCACAATAGCTGGCAACATTTAAAAGCAGTTTATAGACAGAAATATAGCACATAAGATTAGATAACACTCAAGTCAATAACAATCAAACATTCTAACACGCAATTCACATAACACAAGATTGACATGCCAAACTAATTCACTTTAAACACATAAGCACTCTAAGTTCACAAAATCATGCTATAACACTTTCTTTCCACTTAACAATCATACAATAACACTCTAGCATTTTGGACCTTTACCCCACAGACCGAGAAACATATCCCGGCTCATGCAAGACTATCATGCTCTGATACCACCTAAAGATGTCACGCCCCGACCTGACCCCGCAAAAGGCCAAGCCCGGACCCGACACACGGACGGAGTCTCATCTGTACCGCGGACGATCCGAAAACCCTAAAATCAACATATTACTTGTGAAAACCATAAAAATAATTAAAACAAGCCGACTTTCTTTTAAAAACATACATTTCTTATTAACCAACTTTCCAAACCAAAATGCCATGCATACTACACAAGTATTTATGCCACTAAACAGTTAGCTATTAGCATGCATTTCTTTACTAGCCATAAGAATATACTTTTACAACTTTACATTCCTACAACTTATACAACATAAGACCATAGAGGCCTTAAACTAGGAAATACATACAAGGCTACAAGCCTCAAAATAAAGCGTCATCCAATCAATATACATATCAAGCAAGGCTCGCACAAAATCTAGTAACCAACCACCAGCAAAGCACAGAAGTGCTATCACGGAAACACCTCCACCTGTTCCTCTTCCTCAATTACCTCAATACGGTCTGCTTCACCTACTCCTGTAAAAATATAGTATAGAAAGGAATGAGCAAAAACCAATGCTCTACGAGGGCAATCGGTCTCAAGGACGGAGAAGAGAGGAGTATGCAATGCAATTAGTCAAGCAGTACATACAAATATCATATAGTGATACAAATAAAGCCATCAAAAAAGCAAGGCAAGCACTTATACTATAAACATTCAATCAAAAGATACGATACTCGTTCCACGAACAACTTTCAATCACGAATTCGATGACGACGCGCCGGCCCAAACCACCTTATAACACCAGTTTGGAATACCCCGGAAGTATCCATCAATCTACAACCCAAATCTCCCTGGGAGGCAACCCAAACGAGAAGAGGGAATAGCAGCGGAGCTAGAGCAACCAACACTGGCAACCTGAGGCTACCCAGAGAGGCCCATCACTCACGCATGAGACACTATGCAATGCAAGACTCGATAAAAGGCAATAAACAAGCAATAAAGCCATACGTGGGAGAATAACAAAGTAGGTTACTTTCGCACGCAATAGCAACAGTTGATAAGCATTTCAATAAAAATCAATTCAAACAAGTATATCAAGCAACCCTAAGCATTCTATAGGCATAATATCAAGGAAACAAGCAAAATCACAAATCGGCCCCAACTATCAAAACACTACCATTTCCAAAGGAGCCACGAGTTCTGGAAACCGACTTCGCCTATCCTCCTAGGTCACCATAAGGCACGTCTAAAGACCCCGAACCCTACCTAACCCTAGAATTCACGCAAAGTCCCGATTTCCCCCTTTGCTCATTTGAACTACAACTATACCAACCAAACATCGAACCAATGCCATAATCGCACCAAAAGTGATTCCATGGCCTCCTAAAACAATGCCAACATGCAAAACGAGAAAACGGCAAACTCGACCTAAACGACCCCGACTTTCACTAAGGCATAATTCCCGTTTTTTCCATTACGCAACCCAAACAAACCATACATTTAGGCATTCTAGCACACCTATCACATTTCTACATCAACGGACAGCATAACAGAACAACTTCATCGTTTCAAGGATTTACTATTCATAAAACACTATTCAATAACCAATTTAAATTGCAATCTCAACATTTAACAGCAGAAAATGTTAAAAAGCTATAAATACATGTTCTACAATTGCCAAGGAACATTCTAGAAGCATCGAAACGCTTTAAACAACAATCTACGGATAAAATCTAAAAATCACAAAGTTAACATACTGGACATTTAAATGCATAAATAACGTCCTTCCCTCACCTTAGGTACTCCTAGTCGCTAGGAAAACAACGCTGGACACCTCGGAAACCACCTCGCATGAGCTCACACGAAGATTGAACGATTGGAAGTTGAAAGGTTTTGTTTTTTTTCTCTCCAAGCTCTCGGCCTGCTCAAGGTTCTATTCAGCTTTTATTTTTTTCATTTTTCTTTGTTTTAGCTTAATTAAGGTGATAGGTTGGTCAAAGTTGGTCAAGCCTTGATCAATATAGCTTAAGTTGGTCAAATGACTTATTTTTATGCATTTTTAGACTAAAACAACTAAGGAAAAATTAATTATAGCTAACAACAATTAAAACATAAAATTTAAGTCATCTAAATACTTGTTTCACTATTTGCTGAGGACTAGAAACCGTTCTCTGCCTATCGCTCTCGATATGCAATGCACGTTGTGACAGCAAAGAAGTAACAATTAAATCTCAAAGAATCTAAGAAAATATAATTTTCAAAATAATAAAAAATAAATTTTCACATTCCGGGCTTGGGTATTACATGTCTTGCCCAAATTGCCGTGGGATTCGGTAATAGAAATGTGATGGATTAGGTTATCGTCCTTTTCACGGCTCACAACGTACGATCCGGGACGGAAAAATAGCGTATAAGAAATAAAGTGTCCAGAAACTGATTAAAACGTTCGATTTTGGGCTCCAAAAAAAGACGCAGCTGAGCAGGCTTGCTGCCCCCATCGTAGAGCTCTTAGAGAGCTTTTCAACGGTATGTTGTGCATCGCATAACTCCTTACGGATCAAAAGTTATGAGCACCGAAGCGACAAAGACCTGGTCCCAAGTCCCACGCCCTCGGTTTGCGGGCCCATCCTTTATGTGAGGCAAAGTTAGCTTGCCCAAGGTATCGTGGGATTCGGGAATAGACATGTAATGGATTAGGTGTCGTCTTTTTTCCGGCTCACGACGTACGATCCGGGATAAAAAAAATAGCGTAAAAGAAGAAAAGTATCCCAAAACTGATGAAAACATTCGATTTTTGGCTCCAAAAATAGCCACAGCCTAGCAGACTTGTTGCCCCCATCGTAGAGCTATCGGAGATCTTTCCGAAGGTATGCTGTATGCCACATAACTCCATACGGATCAAAAGTTATGGGCACGGGAGCGACGGCGACCTGGGCCCAAGCCCCACGTCCTCGGTTTGCGGGCCCAGCCCCTACGTGAAGCGAAGTTGTCTTACCCAAGGTGTCATGGGATTTGGTAATAGAAATTGATGGGTTAGGTTGTCGTCCATTTTGTGGCTCACGACATACAATCCGGGATAGCAAAAACAGCGTAAAAAAATAAAAGTGTCCCGAAACTAATGAAAATGTACGATTTTGGTCTTTGAAAATAGGCGCATCGAGTAGGCCTACTGCCCTCGTCATAGAGTTCTCGGAGAGCTTTCGAACAGTATGATGTGCTCCGCGTAACTCGTTATGGATCAAAAGTTATGGGCACCGGAGCGACGGAGACCTGCTCCTAAGCCCCACGCCCTCAGTTTGCGGGCCCAGCTTCCACGTGAAGTGAAGTTGTCTTTCCCAAGGTGCCTAGGGATTCGGTAATAGAAATGTGATGGATTAGGTTGTTGTCCTTTTTGCGGCTCACGACGTACGATCTGAGACGAAAAAATAGCGCAAAAGAAGAAAAGTGTCTCGAAACTGATAAAAATATTCTATTTTGGTCTTCGAAAATAGGCATAGATGAGCAGGCTTGCTGCTTCCGTTGAAGAGCCCTCGGAGAGCTTTCCAACGGTATGCTGTGTGCCGCATAACTCCTTACGGATCAAAAGTTTTGGGCATCGAAGCGACGGAGACCTGGTCCCAAGCCTCACGCCCTCAGTTTGCGGGCCCATCTTCTATGTGAGGCGAAGTTAGTTTCCCAAGGTGTCGTGGTATTCGGGAATACAAATGTGATGGATTAGGTCGTCGTCCTTTTTTCGACTCACGACGTACGATCCGGAATAGAAAAATAGTGCAAAAGAAAAAAATGTCCCAAAACTGATGAAAACGTTCAATTTTTGGCTCCAAAAATAGCCACAGCCGAGCAGGCTTGCTGCCCCCGTTGTAGAGCTCTCGGTGAGCTTTTCGACGGTATGCTGTGCGCCACGTAACTCCTTACGGATCAAAAGTTATGGGCACCGGAGCGACGGAGACTTGGTCCCAAGCCCCACGTCCTCGGTTTGCGGGCCCAGCCTCTACGTGAAGTGAAGTTGTCATGCCCAAGGTGCCATGGGATTCGGTAATAGAAATGTGATGGATTAGGTTGTCATCAATTTCGTGGGTCACGACGTACGATCCGGGACAGAAAAATAGTGCAAAAGAAGAAAAGTGTCCCGAAACTGATGAAAACGTTCTATTTTGGTCTCTGCAAATAGGCGCAGCCGAGCAGGCTTGCTGCCGTTATCGTAGAGTTCTCAAAGAGCTTTCCAACTGTATGTTGTGCGAAGCATAACCTGTTATGTATCAAAAGTTATGGGCACCGGAGCGACGGAGACCTGGTCCTAAGCCCCACCCCTCGGTTTGCGAAACCCAGCCTCTATGTGAAGCGGAGTTGTCTTGCCCAAGGTGCCATGGGATTCGGTAATAGAAATGTGAGGGATTAGGTTGGCGGTGTCACACCCCAACCCGACCTATAAAGGTTAGACTAGGGTGTGATCTAAACATTCAAGTCATATCACGTACTTAATCGTTCATGAAAGTTTAACACTTTATGTTTAGCCTAAACTCCACAAATTCTCCGAAAAACCGGCAGCATAACGATTGTAATTGGGCTCTTTAGTTTGACCTAATTTTCTAAACGCCTCAAAATTTCCAATCTCAATTTCATTTCCAACTAAGATTACTATTTATCACCAATCGAAACGCCTACTAGTTATCTCGAAGTCTCATTTGATTAACAACCTAGCATGATACTATGTCTCATTTGTTTGTTAATCCTTGTTACAAAAGTACCTGTTGATCTTAGCCTACCAATGAGTGCCTGCTTAAGATTGGATAGATTCATTTTACTTAATCTTTTACCTGATACTTCATAAACCAGCGATAGATACTAACCAGTAGCGATAAAAAAAATGACCATAGTAGTGTCTATCTAGTTATGATCAGTACAAGCCAAAATTAGACCCCAAATTACAACGAGGGTCATATACAATACAACAACAAACAACGTAAGAAATAGTCTTCAAGCAACATATCTTTCACAAAATGGCCATAGTCACGTAAGGCACGTAGGGCAAGCAATCATTCCAAGGAATCATCGTTAGGCACGTTGTCCTCGGGTACCTGTTCCTGATCTTCTTCACCTGAGATGATAAAAGAGGGTGAGTCCTTATGAACTCAGTGAGGGGGAACGAGAAATAAGTTTTGAAACTCTTTTTCCGATTCAATTTGTGAAAACCCTTTTGCAAGCATGACATATATCACAAGTAAGTCATAATGTAATATAAAAGTAAAAGAACACAATTACCCGTCTTTCCTCCCCGAGGTCCTCTAGGAACCAAGCGAGAGTACTTATACACATAGTTAAAAGGATACGGCAGAATGAAAGGTTGCAACATTGTATGCAATACACATTTATGACATTTAATATATCACATTAGGAGGACAACAAAGTAGGTTGACTCCGAGCAGTCATAAGATTGCACATTGACAAGTAAAGACGCGAGGCATGATATGACAGGTAATTTCACTTGTAAAGCACATGGAGTTATATGAATATTAAACGGGCAGCCATGTAACGCATGCAAATCAAGTCATATAACTCATTTCGAAGTTCACGTAATTATATAATAAAGTCTTACAACGTGCAACGACGTTTATGTGGGACTGGGTGCAAGAAAGGCCTACTTGTCAACATGTAATCATCGAAATCACATTTAGGGCTACAAGGAAAACTACGGGCAGCCTACTAATCACATAATTAAGCACGATATCCATAGGATCAACATTTAGCGAGTTTTCCTAGTCGTTAGGGTTTCAATTCATGCTCACCCGTACGATTAAGCCCTAAGTTGTCACGTAATTAAACTCAAGCCATGCATTGATTAATTGAAACACCCTCAAGTATTCAAAACAGTCCACACAACATCCAAGTGCCACAATCCCAAGCATTTAATTCAACAAGAGAAGTTAAAATAATTTTCAAAGCATATCACTAAATGAAAACCTCACTGCAATGGTCTGTATTCTCACAATCATTGTGACAAGCAAAAAATATCCAATTCCAGTGAACAAAATGTCAAATTAAATCTTAGGAAGTGAACTAAATTTAGAAACAAACCTCTCATCATTTGGAGTTCGGGTTCAAGAGTTATAGCCAAAATCGTGTGACTACGCAAAACTGTCCAGATTTGCACACATTTCAATATTTGTCGTTTTTGAAGACCTTAGGGTCAGATTTAGCCTTAGCCTATTTCTGACACAAATGTCCAGAACTGAAACATCTAGCAGCATACCAAATTTCATGCATTTTGAATATCATTTACTAAGCCAATACTGATTCGTTCTACAAGGACAGTGAATTTGCCAAAACCTACTTTATTTTCCCAGATTTTCGAGATTTGGACACCTTTCAATGGTTTGACATTTTTGGGACCTTAGAATTAAAATTAGCTTTGGCCTATTTCTATGAAAAATTCTCAGAACTGGAAAAACTAGTCACCTACTAATTTTCACGCATTTCCAACATCATTTACCTGGTCAAATTCACTTCGCTTCAACAGAACAGAAGGCTTCCAAATACGCGATTTCACCTATCTTCACATTCTAACCAAATATCTTGCCATGCATGTTTACAAAAGCTCATGTACAAACATATATCACAAGTACAAAGGTAAAAATAGACATTTAAATGCATGCATGTGGTTTTTGAAAGCTTTTCAAAGAAGTTTTAGCCCTCACCTTAGCAAGACAACAATGAAGATGCACAAGCTCTTGATGAAGCACAAGGTAGTCTTTTCTCCTTGCTTAGCCGAGAGACAACTTGAAATTCTCTAATTCCTAGCTTAGTAACCATGTTCTTAGTATGTGCAAGTGGCTAGAACAAAAAGAAAAACGAAATAGGAGCTATCAAACTTACCTAAGCCGAAATGAAGGTTCTATAAGCTTGCATGTGTGTTTCTTTGCTCCTAGCTTTGCTTGGTCGAGCTCCTAAGTAGCTTGCATGTCTTGATGAACCTTAGGATGATGAACTCAAGCTATGGAGAGTAGAATTTCAGCCAAGGCCGAGAGAGTGTGCGGGCACGCTTTCCTAGGTTTAGGGCATGCACTACGAGGTAGGGCACGAACTACGAGACGAATACACATTTTCTATGTAAATGCACGCAACCCTAAATGAATGCACGTAATTCAATGCAAGGCACACAAAACGAAACACGACTCTTAAACCTAGGTCAAGGCACGCAATTCTAGATTAGGGCACACGAAATGAGGTATCGTACACAAATCGAGGTCAGGCCTTATAGTCGTCCTTTTCATGGCTCATGACGTACGATCCAGGGCTGAAAAACATCGTAAAAGAAGAAAAGTGTCCTGAAACTGATAAAAATGTTTGATTTTGGTCTCCGGCAATAGGCGCAGCCGAGTAGGCTTGTTGCCCACATCGTAAAGCACTCAGAGAGCTTTCCAACGGCATGTTGTGTACCGCGTTACTCCTTATAGATCGAAAGTTATGGGCACCGGAGCGACCGAGACCTGGTCATGAGCCCCACGCCTTCGGTTTACGGGCCCAGCCTCTACGTGAAGCAAAGTTGTCTTGCCCAAGGTGCCATGGGATCAGGTAATAGAAATGTGATGGATTAGGTTTTCATCATTTTTGCGGCTCACGACGTACGATCTAGGACAGAAAAACAGAGCAAAAGAAAAAAAAAGTGTCCCGAAACTGATGAAAACGTTCGATTTTGGTCTCTGAAAATAGGCGCAGCCGATCAGGCTTGCTGCCCCGGTCGTAGAGATCTCAGAGAGCTTTGTAACGGTATGCTGTGCACCGCGTAACTCCTTACTGATCAAAAGGTAAGGGCATCGGAGCGACGGAGACTTGGTCTCAAGCCCTACGCCCTCGGTTTGCGGGCCCAGCCTCTACGTGAAGCGAAGTGGTCTTGCCCAAGGTGCCATGGGATTCGGTAATAGAAATGTGATGGATTAGGTTGTCGTCCTTTGCGCAGTTCACGACGTACGATCCGGGATAGAATAACATCGCAAAAGAAGAAAAGTGTCCCGAAATTGATGAAAACGTTCAATTTTGTTCTCCAAAAATAGGCGTAGATGAGCGGGCTTGCTGCCCCCATCAAAGAGCCCTCGGAGAGCTTTCCAACCGTATGTTGCGCGCCGTGTAACTCCTTACGGATAAAAAGTTATGGGCACCGGAGAGACGGAGACCTGGTCCCAAGCCCGACGCCATCGATTTGTGGGCCCATCCTCTACGTGTGGCGAAGTTAGCTTGCTGAAGGTGCCGTGGGATTTGGGAATACAAATGTGATGGATTAGGTTGTCGTCCTTTTCCCCACTCACGACGTACGATCCGGGATAAAAAAATAGTGCAAAAGAAGAAAAGTGTCCCAAAACAGATGAAAATGTTCAATTTTTGGCTCCGAAAACAGCCACAGCCGAGCAGGCTTGCTACCCCCGTCGTAGAGCTGTCGGAGAGCTTTCCAACGGTACGATGTGCGCCGCGTAATTCCTTACGGATCAAAAGTTATGGGCACCAGAGCGACGGAAACCTGGTCCCAAGTCCCACGTCCTCGGTTTGTGGGCCCAGCCTCTGCGTGAAGCGAAGTTGTCTTGCCTAAGGTGCCGTGGGATTCGGTAATAGAAATGTGATGGGTTAGCTTGTCATCAATTTCGCGGCTCACGATGTAAGATCTGGGATAAAAAAACAGCGCAAAAGAAGAAAAGTGTCCCGAAACTGATGAAAACGTTCGATTTTGGTCTCTGAAAATAGGCGTAGCGGAGCAAGCTTGCCGCCCTCATCGTAGAGTTCTTGGAGAGCTTTCCAACTGTATGTGGTGTGAAGCGTAACCCGTTACGGATCAATAGTTATGGGCACCGGAGCGACGGAGACCTGGTCCCAAACCCCACGCCCTCGGTTCGCGGGCCCAGCCTCTACGTGAAGCAAAGTTGTTTTGCCCAAGGTGCCATGGGATTAGGTAATAGAAATGTGATGGATTAGGTTGTCATCCTTTTCGCGGCTCACGATGTACGATCCGGGATGAAAGAACAGCGCAAAAGAAGAAAAATATCCCAAAACTGATGAAAACGTTCGATTTTGGACTCCGAAAACAGGTGCAGCGGAGCAGGCTTGCTGCTCCCATCGTAGAGCTATCGGACTGCTTTCCAACAGTATGCTGTGCGCTGTGTAACTCCTCACGAATCAAAAGTTATGAGCACCGGAGCAACGGAGACCCGATCTGAAGCCCCACGCCCTCGGTTTACGGGCCCAGCCTCTACATGAAGCGAAGTTGTCTTGACCAAGGTGCAGTGGGATTTGGTAATAGAAATGTGATGGATTAGGTAGTTGTCATTTTCGTGGCTCACGATGTACGATCAAGGATAGAAAAATCGAGCAAAAGAAAAAAAGTATCCCGAAACTGATGAAAACGTTCGATTTTGGTCTCTGAAAACAAGCGCAGCCGATCAAGCTTGTTGCCCGTCGTAGAGATCTCAGAGAGCTTTGCAACGGTATGCTGTGCACCGCGTAACTCCTTACGTATCAAAAGTTATGGGCATCGGAGCGACGGATACCTGGTCACTAGCCCCACGCCCTTGGTTTGCAGGCCCAGCCTCTACGTGATGCGAAGTTGTCTTACCCAAGGTGCCAAAGGATTCAGTAAGAGAAATGTGATGGATTAGTTTGTCATCCTTTTCGCGGCTCAAGACATACGATCCGTGATTAAAAAATAACGCAATAGAAGAAAAGTGTCTCGAAATTGATGAAAATATTCAATTTTGTTCTCCGAAAATAGGCGTAGACGTGTGGGCTTGCTGCCCGGCAAAGAGCCCTTGGTGAGCTTTCCAACGGTATGCTGTGCGCCGCGTAGCTCCTTACGAATAAAAAGTTATGGGCACCGGAGCGACGGAGACCTGGTCCCAAGCCCCACGCCCTCGGTTTGCTGGCCCAGCCTCTACGTGTAGCGAAGTTGTGTTGCCCAAGGTGCCATGGGATTAGGTAATATAATTGTGATGGATTAGGTTGTCATCCTTTTTGCGGCTCACAAGGTACGATTCGGGACGGAAAAACAGCACAAAAGAAGAAAAATGTCCCGAAACTAATGAAAACGTTCGATATTGGGCTCCGAAAATAGGCATAGCCGAGCAGACTTGCTGCCTCCGTCGTAGAGCTCTCAGAGAGGTTTCCAACGGCATGCTGTGCGCCGCATAACTCTTCACGGATCTAAAGTTATGGGCACAGGAGCGACGTAGACCTGGTCCCAAGCCCCATGCCCTTGGTTTACGGGCCTAGCCTCTACGTGAAGTGAAGTTGTCTTGCCCAAGGTACCGTGGGACTCGGTAATAGAAATCCGATGGATTAGGTTGTTGTCCTTTTTGCGGCTCATGAAGCACGATCCGAGACAGAAAAACAGCGCAAAAGAAGAAAAGTGTCCCAAAACTGATGAAAACATTCGATTTTGGTCAACAAAAATAGGCACAACAGAGCAGGCTTCTTTCCCCCGTCGTAGAGCTCGTAGAGAGCTTTCCAACGGTATGATGTGTGCCCCGTAACTCCTTACGAATCAAAAGTTATGGACACCGGAGCGACGAAGACCCGGTCCCTAGCCCCACGCCCTCAGTTTACGGCCCAGCCTCGATATGAAGCGAAGTTGTCTTGCCCAAGATGCTGTGGGATTCGGTAATAGAAATGTGATGGATTAGATTGTTTTCCTTTTAGCGTCTCACGTTCCGGGACGAAAAAATAGCACAAAAGAATAAAAATATCTTAGAACTGATGAAAACGTTTGATTTTGGTCTCTGAAAACAGGCATAGCCGAGCAGTCTTGTTGCCCCCGTCGTAGAGCTCTCGGAGAGCTTTCCAACGGTATGTTGTGCGCCACGTAACTCCTTACAAATCAAAAGTTAGAGGCACCGTAGCGATGGAGACCTGGTCCCTAACCCCAAGCACTAGGTTTGCGGGTCCAGCCTCTACGTGAAGCGAAGTTGTGTTGCCCAAGGTGCCATGTGATTCGGTAATAGAAATGTGATGGATTAGGTTGTCGTTCTTTTCGCGGCTCACGACGTACGTCTGGGACGGGAAATATCGTAAAAGAAAAAAAGTGTCCCGAAACTGATGAAAACGTTCGATTTTGGGCTCTGAAAAATGGCGCAGCTAGGCTTGCGTGCTGTCCCCGTCCTAGAGCTCTTAGAGAGCTTTCCAACGGTATGTTGCACGACGCGTAACTCCTTACGAATCAAAAGTTATGGGCACTAGAGCGACGGAGACCTGGTCCCAAGCCCCACGCACTCGGTTTGCAGGCCCAGCCTCTACGTGAGGCGAAGTTGTCTTGCCCAAGGTGCCGTGGTATTCGAGAATAGAAATGTGATGGATTAGGTTGTCGTCCTTTTCGCGGCTCACGACGTAAGATCCGAGACAAAAAAAAATAGTGCAAAAGAAGTAAAATGTCCCGAAACTGATGAAAATGTTCGATTTTTATCTCCGAAAACAACCGCAGCCAAGCAAGCTTGCTACCCCCATCGTAGAGCTCTCAGAGTGCTTTCCAACGGTATGTTGTGCGTCGCGTAACTCCATATGGATCAAAAGTTATGGGCACCGGAGCGACGGAGACTTGGTCCCAAACCCCACGTCCTCGGTTTGCGGGCCCAGGCTCTAAGTGAAGCGAAGTTGTCTTGTCCAAGGTGCCTATGGATTCAGTAAGAGAAATGTGATGGATTAGGTTATCATCCTTTTCGCGGCTCACAACGAACTATCTGGGATGAAAAAACAGCGCAAAAGAAGAAAAGTATCCCGAAACTGATGAAAATGATCAATTTTAGGCTCCGAAAATATGCGCAGCAGAACAGACTTGTTGCCCCCTTCGTAGAACTCTTGGAGAGCTTTCCAGCGGTATGCTGTGCGCCGCATAACTCATTACGGATCAAAATTTATGGGCATCGGAGTGACGGAGACCTAGTCCCAAGCCCTACGCCCTCATTTTGCGGGCCCACCCTCTACATGAAGCGAAGTTGTCTTGCCCAAGGCGCAGTGGGATTCGATAATAGAAATGTGAGGGATTAGGTTGTCGTCCTTTTCACGGCTTATGACGTACAATCCGGGATGAAAAAACAACGCAAAAGAAGAAAATTATCTGAAAATTGATGAAAACGTTCGATTTTGGTCTCCAAAAATAGGTGAAACCGAGCAGGCTTGCTGCCCCCGTCGTAGAGGACTAGGAGAGCTTTCCAACGGCATGTTGTGCGCCGCGTAACACCTTACGGATCAAAAGTTATGGGCACCGGAGCGACGGAGACCCGGTCCTAAGCCCTACGCCATCGGTATACAGCCCAGCCTCTACATGAAGTAAAGTTGTCTTGCCCAAGGTTCCGTGGGATTCGGTAATAGAAATGTGATGGATTTGGTTGTCGTCCGTTTCGCGGCTCACGACGTACGATTCGGGACAGAGAAACAGGACAAAAGAAGGAAAGTGTCCCGAAACTTATGAAAATGTTCGATTTTGGTCTCCAAAAATAGGCGCAACCGAGCAGCCATGTTGCCCGCGTCATAGAGCTCTCGAAGATCTTTCCAACGGTATGCTGCGCGCAGCATAACTCTTTACGGATCAAAAGTTATGGGCACCGGAGCGACGGATACCTAGTCCCATGCCCCACGCCCTCGGTTTGCAGGCCCAGCCTCTACGTGTAGCGAAGTTGTCTTGCCCAAGGTGCCATGGGATTAGGTAATAGAAATGTGATGGATTAGGTTGTCGTCCTTTTCGCAGCTCACGACGTACGATCTGGGACGAAAAAATAGTGAAAAAGAAGAAAAGTGTCCCGAAACTGATGAAAATATTCGATTTTGGGCTCCAAAAATAGGGGCAGCCGAGCAGGCTTTTTGCCCCCGATGTAGAGCTCTCGTAGAGCTTTCCAACGGTATGCTGTGCGCCCTGTAACTCCTTACGGATCAAATGTTCTGGGCACTGGAGCGACGGAGACCCGATCCTTAGCCCCACGCCCTCAGTTTACAGCCCAGCCTCTGCGTGAAGCGAAGTTGTCTTGCCCAAGGCGCCGTGGGATTCGATAATAGAAATGTGAGGGATTAGGTTGTCGTCCTTTTCGTGGCTCATGACGTACAATCCGGGATGGAAAAATAGCGCAAAAGAAGAAAAGTGTCTGAAAATTGATGAAAACGTACGATTTTGGTCTCCGAAAATAGGTGCAAACCAGTAGGCTTGCTACCCCTGTCGTAGAGCACTTGGATAGCTTTCCAACGGTATGCTATGCACCGCGTAACTCCTTACGGATCAAAAGTTATGGGAACCGGAGCGACGGAGTCCTGGTCCCAAGCCCCACGCCCTTGGTTTTCGTGCCAAGCCTCTACGTGAAGCGAAGTTGTCTTGCCCAAGGTGCCGTAGGATTCGGTAATTTAAATATGATGGATTAGGTTGTCGTCCTTTTCGCGGCTCATGAAGTACGATCCAAGATAGAAAAACAGCGCAAAAGAAGAAAAGTTTCCCGAAACTAATGAAAATGTTTGATTTTGGTCTCCAAAAAGAGGCGCAACCGAGCAGGCTTCTAGCCCCCGTCGTAGAGCTCTGGGAGAGCTTTCCAACGGTATGCTATGTGTCGCGTGACTCTTTACGGATCGAAAGCTATGGGCACCGGAGCGACGGAGACCTGGTCCCAAGCCCCACGCCCTCTGTTTGCAGGCCCAGCCTCTACTTGTAGCGAAGTTGTCTTGCCCAAGGTTCCATGGGATTAGGTAATAGAAATGTGATGGATTAGGTTGTCGTCCTTTTTGCAGCTCAGGACGTACGATCCGGGATGAAAAAACAGCGAAAAAGAATAAAAGTGTCCCGAAACTGATGAAAATGTTCAATTTTGGGCTTTGAAAATAGGCACAGCTGAACAGACTTGCTGCCCCCGTCATAGAGTTCTGAGAGAGCTTTCCAACTACATGTTGTGCGCCGCGTAACTCCTTATGAATCAAAAGTTATGGGCACCGGAGCGACGGAGACTCGGTCACAAGCCCCACTCCCTCGGTTTGCGGGCCCATTCTCTACGTGAAATGAAGTTGTTTTGGCCAAGGTACCGTGGGATTCGTTAAAATAAATATGATGGATTAGGTTATTGTCCTTTTCGCAGCTCATGACGTGTCATCCGGGATAGAAAATCAACACAAAAGAAGAAAAGTATCCGAAATCTGATGAAAATGTTCGATTTTGGGCTCCGAAAACAGGCGTAGCCGAGCAAGCTTCCTGCCTACATCGTAGAGCTCTCAGAGAGCTTTCCAACGGTAAGCTGTGCGCCGCGTAACTCCTTACGGATCAAATGTTATGGGCACTGGAGCGACGGAGACCCGATCCTTAGCCCCACGCCCTCAGTTTACGGTCCAGCCTCAACATGAAGCAAAGTTGTCTTGGCCAAGGAGCCGTGGGATTCGGTAATAGAAATGTGATGAATTAGGTTGTTGTCATTTTTGCGTCTCACGACGTACGATCCGGGGCCGAAAAACAGCGAAAAAAAAGAAAAGTATCCAAAAACTGATGAAAACGTTTGGTTTTGGTCTCTGAAAACAGGCGTAGTCGAGCAGGCTTGCTTCCCCAATCGCAGAGCTCTCGGAGAGCTTTCCAACGGCATGCTGTGCGCCGCGTAACTCCTTATCGATCAAAAGTTATGGGCACCGGAGCGACGGAGACCCGGTCTCAAGCCCCACGCCCTCCGTTTATGGGCCCAACCTCTACGTGAAGCGAAGTTGTCTTGCCCAAGGTGCCGTGGGATTTGGTAATAGAAATGTGATGGATTAGGTTGTCGTCATTTTCGCGGCTCACAACGTACGATCTAGGACAGAAAAATAGAGCAAAAGAAAAAAATTATCATGAAACTGATGAAAATGTTCGATTTTGGTGATTGAAAATAGGCGCAGCCGATCAGGCTTGCTGCCCCCGTCGTAGAGATCTCAGAGAGCTTTGTAACGGTATGCTGTGCACCGCGTAACGCCTTACGGATCCAAAGTTATGGGCACCGGAGCGACGGACACCTGGTCCCAAGCCCCACGCCAGCGGTTTGCGGGCCCAGCCTCTACGTGAAGCGAAGTTGTCTTGCCCAAGGTGCCATGGGATTCGGTAATAGAAATGTGATGGATTAGGTTGTCGTCCTTTTCGCAGCTCACAACGTACGATCCGGGACGAAAAAACATCGTAAAAGAAGAAAAGTGTCCTAAAATTGATGAAAACATTCGATTTTGGTCTCCGAAAATAGGCGTAGACGAGCGGGCTAGCTGCCCTCGTCAAAGAGCCCTCGGAGAGCTTTCCAACGGTATATTGTACGCCGCGTAACTCCTTACGAATAAAAAGTTATGGGCACTGAAGAGACGGAGACTAGGTCCCAAGCCCCACGCCCTCGGTTTGATGGCCCATCCTCTACTTGTGGCAAAGTTAGCTTGCAGAAGGTGCTTTGGGATTCGGGAATACAAATGTGATGGATTAGGTTGTCGTACTTTTCACGACTCACGACGTATGATCCGGGACAGAAAAATAGTGCAAAAGAGGAAAAGTGTCCAGAAACTGATGAAAACGTTCAATTTTGGGCTCCGAAAATAGCCACGGCCGAGCAGGCTTGCTACCCCCATCGTAGAACTGTCGGAGAGCTTTCCAACGGTACGATGTGCGCCGTATAACTCTTTACGGATTAAAAGTTATGGGCACCAGAGCGACGAAGACCTAGTCCCAAGTCCCACGTCCTCAGTTTCCGGGCCCTGCCTCTATGTGAAATGAAGTTATCTTGCCCAAGGTGCCTGATGATTCGGTAATAGAAATGTGATGGATTAGGTTGTCGTCCTTTTCGGGGCTCACGACGTACGATCCGAGACAAAAAAACAACGCAAAAGAAGAAAAGTGTCCCAAAACTGATGAAAACTTTCGATTTTGGGCTCTGAAATCAGGCGCAGCTGAGCAAGCTTGCTGCCCTCGTCGTAGAGTTCTCGGAGAGCTTTCGAACTGTATGTTGTGCGAAGCGTAACCCGTTACGGATCAATAGTTATGGGCACCGGAGCAACGGACACTTGGTCCCAAGCCCCACGCCCTCGGTTTGCGAGCCGAGCCTCTACGTGAAGCAGAGTTATCTTGCCCATGGTGCCATGGGATTCGGTAATAGAAATGTGAAGGATTGGGTTGACGACCTTTTCGCGGCTCATGACATACGATCCGGGACAGAAAAACAGCGCAAGAGAAGAAAAGTGTCCCGAAACTAATGAAAACGTTTGATTTTGCTCTCCAAAAATTGGCGTAGTAGAGCAGGCTTGCTTCCCCAATCGTAGAGCCCTCGGAGAGCTTTACAACGGTATGTTTTGCGCCGCATAACTTCTTACGGATCAAAAGTTATGAGCACCGGAGCGACGGAGGCCCGGTCCCAAGCCCCACGCCCTCGGTTTACGGGCCTAGCCTCTTTGGGATGCGAAGTTGTCTTGCCTAAGGTACCGTGGGATTTGGTAATATAAATGTGATGGATTAGGTTGTCGTCATTTTCGTGGCTCATGACGTACGATCTGGGATAAAAAAACCGCGCAAAAGATGAAAAGTGTCCCGAAACTGATGAAAAATTTCAATTTTGGTCTCTGAAAACAGGCGCAGCCGAGCAGGCTTGCTGCCCACTTAGTAGAGATCTCAGAGAGCTTTGCAACGGTATGTTGTGCACCGTGTAACTATTTACGGATCAAAAGTTATGGGCACCGGAGCGACGGAGACCTGGTCCCAAGCCTCATGCCCTCGGTTTGCGGGGCCAACCTCTACGTGAAGTGAAGTTGTCTTGCCAAAGGTGTCATGGGATTCTGTAATAAAACTGTGATGGATTAGGTTGTTGTCCTTTTCGCAGCTCACGACGTACGATCCAGGATGAAAAAATCGCGCAATAGAAGAAAAGTGTCTAGAAATTGAGAAAACGTTCGATTTTGGTCTCCGAAAATAGCAGTAGATGAGCGGGCTTGCTGCCCCCGTCGAAGAGCCCTAGTAGAGCTTTCCAACGGTATGCTGTGCACTGTATAACTCCTTACGGATAAAAAGTTATGGGCACCGGAGCGACGGAGACCTGGTCCCAAGCCCCACACCCTCGGTTTGCGACCCCAGCCTCTACGTGAAGCGAAGTTGTCTTGCCCAAGGTGCCATGGGATTCGGTAATAGAAATGTGATGGACTAGGTTGTCGTCATTTTCACGACTCACGACGCACGATCCGGGACAGAAAAACAGCGCAAAAGAAGAAAAGTGTCCCGAAACTGATTAAAATGTTCAATTTAGGTCTCTGAAAATAGTCACGGCAGAGTAGACTTGTTGCCCTCGTCGTAGAGCTCTCGGAGAGCTTTCCAACGGTATGATGTGAGCCACGTAACTCCTTACGGATCAAAAGTTATACGCACCGGAGCGACGGAGACCTGGTCTCAAACCCTACGTCCTAGGTTTGCGGGCCCATCCACCACGTGAATTGAAGTTCTCTTGCCCAAGGTGCCATGGGATTCGGTAATAGAAATGTGATGGGTTAGGTTGCCGTCCTTTTCGGGGCTAACGATGTACAATCCGGGACGAACAAATAGCGCAAAAGAAGAAAAGTGTCCCGAAACCAGGATTGTTGCCTTTGTCGTAGAGTTCTCAGCGAGCTTTCCAACGGCATGCTGTGTGCCGCGTAACTCGTTATGGATCAAAAGTAATGGGCACTAGTGCGACAAAGACCTGGTCCTAAGCCTCACGCTCTCAGTTTGGGAGCCCAGCCTCTACGTGAGGCGAAGTTGTCTTGCCCAAGGTGCCATTGGATTTGGTAATAGAAATGTGATGGATTAGGTTGTTGTCCTTTTCGCGTCTCACGACGTACGATCCGGGACGGAAAAACAACGATAGAGAATAAAAGTGTTCCAAAACTGATGAAAATGTTTGATTTTGGTGTCTGAAAATAGGTGTAGCGGAGTAGGATTGCTTCCCCCATCGTAGAGCTCTCGGAGAGCTTTCCAACGGTATGCTGTGCACCGCGTAACTCCTTACGAATCTAAAGTTATAGGCACCAGAGCGACAAAGACTTGGTCCCTAACCCCACGCCCTCGGTTTACGGGCCCGACCTCTACGTGTGGCGAAGTTGTCCTGCCCAAGGTGCCGTGAGATTCGAGAATAGAAATGTGACGGATTAGGTTGTAGACCTTTTCGCGGCTCACAACGTACGATCCGAGACAGAAAAACACCGCAAAAGAAGAAAAATATCCCAAATCTGAAGAAAACGTTCGATTTTTATCTCCGAAAACAACCGTAGCCGAGCAGGCTTGCTACCTTCGTCGTAGAGTTCTCGGAGAGCTTTCCAACGGTATGCTGTGCGCCGCGTAACTCGTTACGGATCAAAAGTTATGGTTACTAGTGCGACGGAGACCTGGTCCCATGACTTACGCCCTCGGTTTGCTGGCCCAGCCTCTACGTGAAGTGAAGTTGTATTGCCCAAGGTACCCTGGGATTCGATAATAGAAATGTGATGGATTAGGTTGTCCTTTTTTTCGTAACTCACGATGTACGATCCGGGATGAAAAAATAGCGCAAAAGAAGAAAAATAACCTGAAACTGATGAAAACGTTCGATTTTGGGCTCCGAAAATAGGCACAGCCAAGCAAGCTTCCTACCCACGACATAGAGCTCTTGTAGAGCTTTCCAACGGTATGCTGTGCGCCGCGAAACTCCTTATGGATCAAAAGTTATGGGCACCGAAGCGAAGAAGACCTGGTCCCAAGCCCCACGCCCTCGGTTTGTGGGCCCAGACTCTACGTTAGGGAAAGTTGTCTTGTCCAAGGTGCTGTGGGATTCGTCAATAAAAATATGATGGATTATATTGTCGTTCTTTTTGCGGCTCACGACGTACAATCCGGGATGAAAAAATAGTGCAAAAGAAGAAAAGTGACCCAAAACAGATGAAATCGTTCTATTTTGGGCTCTGAAAATAGGCGCAGCAGAGTAGGCTTCCTGCCTCCGTCGTAGACCACTCGGAGAGCTTTCCAACGGCATGTTGTGCGCCACGTAACTCCTTACGGATCAAAAGTTATGGGCACCGGAGCGACGGAGACCCGGTCCCAAGCCCCACGCCCTCGGTATACAGCCCAACCTCTACGTGAAGTAAAGTTATCTTGCCTAAGGTGCCATGGGATTCGGTAATAGAAATATGATGGATTAGGTTGTCGTCCTTTTCGCGGCTCACGAAGTACGATCCAAGACAGAAAATAAACGCAAAAGAAGAAAAGTGTCCCGAAACTGATGAAAATGTTCGATTTTGGTCTCCAAAAATAGGCGCAATCGAGTAAGCTTCTTGCCTCCATCATAGAGCTCTGGGAGAGCTTTCCAATGGTATGCTATGTGCCGCATAACTCCTTACGGATCAAAAGTAATGGGCACCGGAGCAACAGAGACCTGGTCCAAAGCTCCATGCCCCCGGTTTGTAGGCCTAGCCTCTACGTATGGCGAAGTTGTCTTGTCTAAGGTGCCGTGGGATTCGATAATAGAATGTGATAGATAAGGTTGTTGTCCTTTTCGTTGCTCACGACGTACGGTCTGGGACGAAAAAACAGCGAAAAGGAATAAAAGTGTCCCGAAAATGATGAAAAAGTTCGATTTTGGGCTTCGAACACAGGCACAGCCGAACAGACTTGCTGCTCCCGTCGTAGAGTTCTCGGAGAGATTTCCAACGGCATGCTGTGCGCCGCATAACTGCTTATGGATCAAAATTTATGGGCACCGGAGCGACGGAGACTCGGTCCCAAGCCCCACGCCCTCAGTTTACGGCCCAGCCTCTACGTGAAGCGAAGTTGTCTTGCCCAAGGTATCGTGGGATCCCGTAATAGAAATATGATGGATTAGGTTGTTGTGCTTTTCGCGGCTCACGAAGTACGATCTAGGATAGAAACACAGCGCAAAAGAAGAAAAGTGTCCCGAAACTAATGAAAATGTTCAATTTTGGTCTTCAAAAATAGGCGCAACCGAGCAGGCTTCTTGCCCTCGTCGTAGAGCTATCGGAGAGCTTTCCAACGGTATGCTGTACACCCCGTAACTCCTTACGGATCAAATGTTATGGGCACCGGAGCGACGGAGACCCAGTCCTTAGCCCCATGCCCTCAGTTTATGGCCCAGCCTCTACGTGAAGAGAAGTTGTCTTGGCCAAGGTGCCATGGGATTCGGTAATAGAAATATGATGAATTAGGTTGTTGTCTTTTTCGCGTCTCATGATGTACGATGCGGGGCGAAAAAATAGCGAAAAAGAAGAAAAGTATCCCAAAACTGATGAAAATGTTTGGGTTTGGTCTCCGAAAATAGGAGTAGCCGAGCAGGCTTGCTTCCCCCGTCGTAGAGCTCCCGGAGATCTTTCCAACGGCATATTGTGTACTGTATAACTGCTTACGGATCTAAAGTTATAGGCACCGGAGCGACGGAGACCTAGTCCCTAACCCCACGCCCTCGGTTTGCGGGGCCAGCCTCCACTTGAAGTGAAGTTATCTTGCCTAAGGTGCCATAGGATTCGGTAATAAAAATGTGATGGATTAGGTTGTTGTCCTTTTCGCAGCTCACGACGTACGATCCGGACAAAAAAAACATCGAAAAAGAAGAAAAGTGTCTCGAAACTAATGAAAACGTTCGATTTTTATCTCTGAAAAAAAATCGCAGCTGAGCAGGCTTGCTACCCCCGTCGTAGAGTTCTGAGAGAGCTTTCCAACGGTATGTTGTGCACCGCGTAACTCCTTACAGATCAAAAATTATAGGCACCGGAGTAACAGAGACTTAGTCCCAAGCCCCACGTCCTCGGTTTGTGAGCCCAGCCTCTACGTGAAGCGAAGTTGTCTTGCTCAATGTGCAGTGGAATTCTATAATAGAAATGTGACGGATTAGGTTGTCGCTCTTTTCACGGCTCACGACAAACGATCCGGGACAGAAAAACAGCGCAAAAGAAGAAAAGTGTCCCGAAACTGATGAAAATGTTTGATTTTGGGCTCCGAAAATAGGCACAGCCGAGCAGACTTGCTGCCCCCATCGTCGAGCTTTCCAACGGTATGTTGTGCGCGGCGTAACTCCTTACAGATCAAAGGTTATGGGCATCGGAGTGACGGAGACCTGGTCCCAAGCCCCATACCCTCGATTTGCGGGCCCAGCCTCTACGTGAATCGAAGTTGTCTTGCCTAAGGTGTCGTGGGATTCGGTAATGGAAATGTGGGGGATTAGGTTGGCGTCCTTTTTGCGGCTCAGGACATACAATCTGGGACGGAAAAACAATGCAAAGGAAGAAAAGTGTCCTGAAACTAATAAAAATGTTCGATTTTGGTCTCCGAAAATAGGTGCAACCGAGCAGGCTTGTTGCACCCGTAGTAAAGCTCTCAGAGAGCTTTCTAACGGAATGTTGTGCAGCGCGTAACTCCTTACGGATCAAAAGTTATAGGCACCGGAATGATGGAGACTCGGTCACAGGCCCCACGCCCTCGGTTTACGGGCCCAGATGTGGGGCCCGACCTCGATTTCCGTACGATACCTTATTTTGTGTGCCCTAATCTAGATTTGCGTGCCTTGACTTAGGTTTAAAAGTCGTGTTTCGTTTTGTGTGTCTTGCATTGAATTACGAGCATTCATTTGGGGTTGCGTGTATTTGCTTGGGAAATGTGCATTCGTCTCGTAGTTCGTGTCTTATCTCGTAGTGCGTGCCCTAAACCTAAGAAAGCGTGCCCGCACGCTAATAGATCATTAATTAATCCTACAAACTCCACTAACTAATATTAAAATGCTAATTCAACTCACTAGAAGACGAAATTGTACCAAAAGCTAAGCATTCTAATTCTTTATTCTTTATCCTTTTGCATATTCCAAGCACTCAATTAAATAATGCTCAAACAAGACAAAAAAGTCAGATTTGAACCCAAGCTTGGCCGACCACAAGGAGCCTTTGTGCATGCATTTTAATTTCAAATTCTATTCCTAAACATTCTATGACATATTATGACACAAAGCCTTAAAAAAATAACTCAAAACTCTACCCAAAGCTCCACCAATCTCGACATATGCATATGCCCATACTAGGATGATTCAAACATGCTTCTTGAAGACACAAATTCTGATTTTTCAAGGCCCTAGGCCGACACAAGCATCAACACATCAAAGCTTTCATTCTTTCTTTCATTTTCTCTCTTTCTCTCATTCTTTCTCTCAATTCTTCTCTCTCTCTCTCGGCCCTAGCTGAAGTTCTACTCTCCATAGCTTAAGTTCATCACGCAATGATTCATCAAGCCATGCAAGCTACTAGGAACTCGACCAAGCAAAGCTAGAATGCAAAAGACACACATGCAAGCTCATTGAACCTTCATTTCGGCTTAGGTGAGTTTGTTAGCTTCCATTTCATCTTCTTCTTGTTCTAACCACATGCACCTACTAAGAACTTGGTTACTAAGCTAGGAAATTAGAGAAATCTCCAGTTGTCTCTCGACTAAGCAAGGAGAAGAGTCGACATTTTGCTTCATCAAGAGTTTGTGCATCTTCTTTGTTGTCTTGCTAAGGTGAGGGCTAAAAATTCTTGAAAAGCTTCCAAAAACCACATGCATGCCTTTAAATGTCTATTTATACTTATGTACTTGTGATATATGTGTGTTTATGAGCTTTTGTAAACATACATGGCAAGATATTTGGTCAGAATGTGATGATAGATGAAATCGAGTATGGGATAGTCTTCTGTCTTGTTGGTGTGAGGTGATTTTTACCAGGTAAATGATGTTGAAATGCGTGAAAATTGGTAGGTAACTAGTTTTGCCAGTTCTGATCATTTTTCGTAGAAAATAGGCCAAAGCTAATTTTGACTCTAAGGTCCTAAAAATTTCAAAATATCAAAATGTGTCCAAATCTGAAAAATCTAGGAAAATGAAGCAGGTTTTGGCATATTCACTGTTCTTGTAGAACGAACCAGTTTTGACTTAGTAAATTATATCAAAAATGCATGAAATTTGGTGTGATTCTAGATTTTTCAGTTCTTGACATTTTTATCAGAAATGGACTAAGGCTAAATCTGACCCTAAGCCCCTAAAAAATGACACGTATTGAAATGTATGCAAATCTGGACAGTTTTGTGTAGTTTCACGGTTTTGGCTATAACTCTTGAACCCGAACTCGAAATGATGCGATGTTTATTTCTGGATTTAGTTCACTCCTTAAGCTTTAATTTGACATTTTGTTTACTGGAATTGGAGTTTGTTTGCTTGTCTCAATGAAACCTTTGCAGTGAGGTTTCCATCTAGTGATATGCTTAGAAAAATTATTGTAACTTCTCTTGTTGTATTAAATGCTTGGGATTGTGGCATTTGGATGTTGTGTAGACTTTTTTGAATGTTGGAGGGTGTTTGGTTTAATCAATGCATGGCTTGAGTGTAGTTTCGTGTCAACTTAGGGCTTAGTCGCACGGGTAAGCATGAATTGGAACTCCAATTACTAGGAAAAATCGCTAGGTATTGATCCTATAAATATCGTGTTTAATTATGTGATTAGTACGCTGCCAGTAGTTGCCCTTGTAGCCCTAAATGTGATTTCGATGATTACATGTTGACAAGTAGGCCTTTTTTGTACCCGGTCCCACGTAGATGTCGTTGCATGTTGAATAATCTTGTTATTTGATTACATGAACTTCAAAATGAGTTATATGACTTGATTTACATGCGTTACATGGCTGCCCGTTTAATATTCATATAACTCCATGTTCTTTTCAAGTGAAATTACTTGTCATATTGTGCCTCGCGTGTTTACTTGTCAATGTGCAATCTTATGACTGCTCGGAGGCAACCTACTTTGTTGTCATCCTAATGTGATATATTAAATGTCATAAATGTGCGTTGCATACAAGGTTGCAACCTTCCATTCTGGCGTGGTAGTGTTCACGCACACCGGGCGGCATCGGGCTTGCCGGTGCAACCGTGACTACCATTGTCCAATTCCCTCTCTCTCGCTTGGGGGCTAGACTTCCTCGGAGAGTTGGGTCGTAGGATTTCGGGGTACATCCGGAGTACACCCATTTGGCGTGATAAGGGGATGATTTGAAGTCGGCTGCTACAACTGATACTGGAAATGAACTGAGAGAAAAAGCTCACCGTATCCTTTTCACTATTTGTATAAGTGCTCTTGCTTGGTTCCTAGAGGACCTCGGGGAGGAAAGACGAGTAACTGTGTTCTTTTACTTTTATATTACATTATGAACTTACTTGTGATGCTTGAAAAAGGGTTTTCATAAGTTGAATCGGAAAAAGAGTTTCAGAACTTATTTCTCGTTCTCCCTTGCTGAGTTTATAATGACTCACCCTCTTTTATCATCTCAGGTGAGGAAGACCAGGAACAGGTACCCGAGGACAACGTGCTTAATGATGATTCCTTGGAATGATTGCTTGCCCTACGTGCCTTATTTGACTATGGCCATTTTGTGAACGATATGTTGCTTGAAGACTATTTCTTATTTTTCTTGTTGTTGTATTGTAAATGACCCTCGTTGTAATTTGGGGTCTAATTTTGGCTTGTACTGATCATAACTAGATAGACACTACTATGGTCATTTTTGCTATCGCTATTAACTAGTATCTATCATAGGATTATGAAGTATCAGGTAAGGATTAAGTAAAATGAATCTATCAAATCTTAAGCAGGTACTCATTGTTAAGCTAAGATCAACAGGTACTTTTGTAACAAGGATTAACAAACAAATGAGACATAGTATCATGTTAGGCTGTTAATCAAACGAGACTTCGAGACAACTAGTAGGCGTTTCGATTGGTTATAAACAGTAATCTTAATTGGAAATGAAATTGAGATTGAAAGTTTTGAGGTCTTTAGAAGATTAGGTCAAACTAAGGAGCCCAATTACAGCCGTTATGCTGCCGGCATTTCAGAGAGTTTGTGGAGTTTAGGTTAAATCTTTAAATGTTAAACCTTCATGAACAATTAAGTACGTGATATGACTTGAATGTTTAGATCACACCCTAGTCTAACCTTTATAGGCTGGGTTGGGGCATGACATCTTATCTGAATGGTATTAGAGCTTAGATTGCTTAAACCAGGTTTAACACTCGGATCAAGGGTAGAAGCCCTAAGGTTATTAGGATGACTTGTTTATGTGTTATTGTGTGACAATATCAAGTGTGCCTTCTATGTTCTATGTGCTTATGTGATTAACATTTTTTAATTGTTTCTAGAATTTTGTATCTATATAAAATTATATGTGGCATACCTGATACATTAAATTCTTGTCTTGTCGTATTCCAATAAATTGTGCATCGTAATATGTGCCTATAGATGGCTGGCCCTAGTACTCGCACTACTAATAGGAGCGGTGAGCCCCAAGAGACCGGAGATGCATATCAGACTAATCCTGGCATGGCTATGTTTAATATGATGGCGAATGCCATGGATCGCGTGTCGCGAGTGATGGAACGCCAAGATGCACGTGAAGCAAACAACAGCAACAACAACAGGAATGATGGTAACCATGGGAGACATAGCAGAATGCGGGAGTTCCTTGACTTTCGCCCGTCTAAATTCCACGGGGAAGCTGATGATGAAAAGGCAGAGGCTTGGCTATCTGAGATCGAGAGGATTTTCAGGCCACTTGACTATACTGATGAAGAAAAGGTGGAGTTCGCTGTGTTTCTATTGCACGGGGATGCTGAGCATTGGTGGCACACTGTGGAGGCACTTTGGGAAACTGATCATATACCTCGCTTGTGGGGTAATTTCGTTAAGGCATTCAAGGAGAAATATGTACCTGCAGTTTCCAGGCAGAGGTGAATTGAGGAATTCATGCACCTGAACCAGGATAACATGACGGTGGCCCAGTACGAGGCTCGTTTTGACCGACTATCCCGTTATGCCCAATACATGGTTAATACTCCTGAGGCGAAGATGTGGAAATTTACGAATGGGTTGAGTCTAGAAATTCAGGACCAGTTGGCTTTGCATGACTTCGATACCTATTCTGCTTTTCTTGCTGCTGCTTCCCGAGTCAAGAAGAGGAAACTTGATAGAGCCGGTTCAAGCCAGCCGAACAAGAAACCATACCAGCCTCCAGGTCAACATAGGAAATTCCAGAGCTAGAGTCGTAGTCAGGGCCAGAGCCAAAATAGACTAGCTAATAACCGTGGCCCGACTAAAGCACCATTAGCCTCTTCCACCCGCGGATCCACAGGTAGTTCACCTGCTACTTAGTCTATCAACTATTCTTACTCTGACAAGAAAGGTCACACCGAGGCCCAGTACTGGAAGAAGTCAGGACGATGTGTGCGGTGTGGCAGTGATCAGCATCAGATCAAGGATTGCCCTAAATGGCAAGGAGGACAAAATCAAGTTAAACCAGCTGGTAGAAGCAAGACTCCAGTTCCTAGAGTTTAGGCCCAAGCTTATGCTATTGAGTGCGAGGAACTTCTAGAGGAGACTGCTGTTGTTGAAGGTACATTCTTGATATTGAATCAACCTGTTAGGGTGCTAATTGATCCAGGTGCTACTCATTCATTTATTACGCCCTTATGTGTACAACGTGTAAAACTACGAGTTGTATGTTTTCCTTACGAAGTAGAAGTTGGTACTCCAATGGGTTCTAAACTTGTTACTAGCTCAGCTTGTAAAGCATGTAAATTCCAAATTAAAGATAGGGAGTTCTTAGCCAATCTTATTATATTACCTTTTCGAGACTATGAAGTCATCTTAGGGATGGACTGGTTGGCAAAGCATCATGCCCAACTAGATTACCGGACGAAGATTGTAACAGTCCGGATACCTGGTCAACCAATACTAGAGGTAATGGGTCGAAGAGACTTCACCGGGAGTTCCATCATTTCATCTACAAAAGCAGTGATGTCCTTGAGAAAAGGGTGTAGTGGATACTTAGCTTACCTCATCAACAAGCCGTCGGACAAAGCTAAGGTGGAGGAGATGCCAGTGATTAAAGATTATGCGGATGTGTTTCCAGAAGAATTTCCCGGTTTACCCCCAAATCGGGAGATCAAGTTCATTATAAAATTACTGTCTGGCACCCAGCCGATATCTAAAGCTCCCTATCATATGGCACTGGCCGAGCTACAAGAATTGAAGGACCAATTGCAAGGATTGTTGTAGAAGGGGTTTGTTCAACCAAGTTCTTGTCCGTGGGGTGCACTAGTCCTATTTGTAAAGAAGAAAGACGGAACGTTGAGGCTATGCATCGACTACCAATGATTGAACCAAGTGACTGTCAAGAATAAATACCCACTTCCACTGATTGACGAGTTGTTTGATCAACTTCAAGGAGCCAAAGTGTATTCGAAGCTCGACTTGAGGCAAGGGTACTATCAATTACAGATTAAAAAGGAGGATATGCCTAAAATGGCTTTCAGGATGAGATATGGGCATTATGAATATGTGGTGATGCCATTTGGGCTAACTAATGCCCCTGCAGCTTTTATGGACTTGATGCACAGGGTGTTTCAACCATACTTGGACCAATTTGTGGTGATCTTTATTGATGATATTTTGGTATACTCGAAATTCGAGGCTGGGCATGAATAACACCTGCGATTGGTACTGTAGAAACTTCGAGAGCATCAATTGTACACGAAGTTTAACAAATGTGAATTTTGGTTGCAGTAGATTACATTTTTGGGGCACATCATATCCCAAGAGGGAATAGCGGTAGATCCAGCAAAGATAGAAGCGGTGATGTCTTAGAAGAAGTCGGAAAACGTTACAGAGATTCAGAGTTTTCTTGGTCTAGCCGGCTATTATCGGAGGTTCGTGAAGGATTTCTCAAAGATTGCAGGATCTCTTACAAAGCTCACTCAAAAGAAAACGAAGTTCATGTGGGATGACAAGTGTGAGAACAGCTTCCAAGAATTGAAGAAAAGATTGGCTACTGTACCTGTTCTTGCATTGCCTGAAGGGAGTCAAGGTTTTGTAAACTATAGCGATACTTCGAATGAAGGATTGTGTTGTCTGTTGATGCAAAATTGAAGAGTGATTGCGTATGCTTCTAGGAAACCGAAGCCTTATGAATTGAATTATCTGACACATGATTTGGAGTTAGCGGCTATCGTGTTTGCACTCAAGAAATGGAGGCACTATCTGTGGGGTAACAAGTTCGAGGTGTTTACTGATCACAAGACCTTGAAATACTTGTTCTAACAAAAAGAGTTGAACATGAGGCAAAGATGGTGGATGGAGCTTTTGGATGACTATAACTGCACAATCAATTATGTGCCCGGTAAAACAAATGTAGTTACAGATGCCTTAAGTCAGAAAGCGAGCATGGCAAAACTGGAAGTCAAAGTGCAGGAGTTGTTGGAGGAAGCATTCTTGTGGAAACCACAATTGACTCAAAAAGGGTTACTTTTTGCCACTACACAAGTTCAATCGACCTTGTTGTCTGAATTACTAAAGGCTCAACAAAAGGACCAATAGTTTCAGAAGATTAAAGAAAGCAACACAGATTTCAAGTTTCATGATGATGGTATTTAGAGGTTTAGGAATCGGATTTGTGTTCCTAATGAGACAGAGCTGAAAAAGAAGATTTTTGAAGAAGCCCATAACTCAAGATACACTATTCATCCCGGCGGAACAAAGATGTACCGGGATTTGAAGCAACACTATTGGTGGAATAACATGAAGAGAGAGATTGCGGAGTTTGTGGCACGGTGTTTGACTTGCTAGAGAGTCAAAGCAGAACATCAGCGACTAGCAGGTTTACTTCAGCTGTTGGAAATTCCTCAATGGAAATGGGAACATATAACTATGGACTTTGTCATGGACCTACCCAAGACACAAAAGGGTCATGACACCGTTTGGGTCATAGTGGATAGACTGACTAAGTCAGCACACTTCTTACCTATGAACAAGGAGGATAGCCCAGAGAAACTGGAGATATGTATGTGGCGGATATTGTAAGGTTGCACAGGATACCTATAAGTATTGTATCAGATAGGGATTCTCGTTTTACTTCCCGATTTTGGAAGAGATTGCAAGAAGCTTTGGGAACGAAGTTGAGTTTTAGTACAGCTTATCACCCTCAGACTGATGGACAATCTGAAAGGACTATTCAGATTCTGGAGGATATGCTGAGGGCGTGTGTTTTAGACTTTGGGAAAGGTTGGGAGAAATATCTGTCTCTAGCGGAGTTCGCTTATAATAATAGTTATCAGGCCACTATCGGGATGGCCCCATTTGAGGCATTGTATGTACGTAAGTGTCGATCCCCAATTTACAGGGACGAAGTAGGTGAGACGAAGACTTTTGACCCGACCCTTCTACCTGAACTTATGAAGACTATTGATAATATCCATCTCATCCGGAAACGGATGCTTACCGCCCAAAGTAGGCAGAAAAGTTTCGCAGACCGACGGAGACGGAGTCTAGATTTTGAGGTCAGCGACAAGGTGTTCTTGAAGATATTACCTCGGAGGGGACTGATTAAACACGACAAGGGTGGAAAGTTGAGCCCCAGGTTTGTAGGACCATTTGAGATAATTGAGAAGGTTGGCAATTTGGCGTATCGCCTGGAGCTACCCCAAAACCTCTCCAATATCCACGACGTTTTTCATGTTTCGATGCTGCGGAAGTATCACCCTGATCCATCGCATATCTTTGAGCCAGTGCCGTTGCAGCTTCGGGAGAACTTGTCTTATGAGGAGAAGCCCATTCGGATCCTAGACCAGCAAGATCGAGAGTTGCGCAACAAATCTATACCGATGGTGAAAGTGCTGTGGGATCATCATGGAGTTGAAGAAGAAACGTGGGAAAGGCGAGACCAAATTGAACAACAGTATCCAGCTTTATTTCAAAGGTAATATTGAATTTCGAGACGAAATTCTTTTGAGGAGAGGATGTGAGGCCCGACCTCGATTTGCGTGCGATACCTCGTTTCGTGTGCCCTAACCCAGATTTGTGTGCCTTGACCTAGGTTTAAGAATTGTGTTTCGTTTTGTGTGCCTTGCATTGAATTACGTGCATTCATTTAGGGTTGCGTGCATTTACTTAGAAAACGTGCATTCATCTCGTAGTTCGTGCCTTACCTCGTAGTGCGTGTCCTAAACCTAGGAAAGCGTGCCCTCACGCTAATCAAGAAAGCATCTTATACGAAGCACTAGATCATTAATTAATCCTACAAACTCCACTAACTAATATTAAAATGATAAGTCAATGCATTAGAAGACAAAATTGCACCAAAAGCTAGACATTCTTATTCTTTATTCTTTATCCTTTTGCATATTCCAAGCACTCAATTAAATAATGCTCAAATAAGACAAAAATTCAGATTTGAACACATGCTTGGCCGACCACATGGAGCCTTTGTGCATGCATTTCAATTTCAAAATCTATTCCTAAACATTCTATGACATATTATGACACAAAGCCTTAAAAAAAATGATTCAAAACTCTACCCAAAGCTCCACCAATCTCGACATATGCATATGCCCATGCTAGGATGATTCAAACATGCTTCTTGAAGACACAAATTCTGATTTTTCAAGGCCCTAGGCCGACACAAGCATCAACACATCAAAGCTTTCATTCTTTCTTTCATTTTCTCTCTTTCTCTCATTCTTTCTCTCAATTCTTCTCTCTCTCTCTCGGCCCTAGCTGAAGTTCTACTCTCCATAGCTTAAGTTCATCACTCAATGGTTCATCAAGCCATGCAAGCTACTAGGAACTCGACCAAGCAACGCTAGAATGCAAAAGACACACATGCAAGCTCATTGAACCTTCATTTCGGCTTAGGTGATTTTGTTAGCTTCCATTTCATCTTCTTCTTGTTCTAACCACATGCACCTACTAAGAACTTGGTTACTAAGCTAGAAAATTAGAGAAATCTCAAGTTGTCTCTTGACTAAGCAAGGAGAAGAGTCGACATTGTGCTTCATCAAGAGTTTGTGCATCTTCTTTGTTGTCTTGCTAAGGTGAGGGCTAAAATTTCTTGAAAAGCTTTAAAAAACCACATGCATGCCTTTAAATGTCTATTTTTACTTCTGTACTTGTGATATATGTGTGTTTATGAGCTTTTGTAAACATGCATGGCAAGATATTTGGCTAGAATGTGATGATAGATGAAATCGCGTATGGGACAGTCTTCTGTCTTGTTGGTGTGAGGTGCTTTTTACCAGGTAAATGATGTTGAAATGCGTGAAAATTGGTAGGTAACTATTTTTTCCAGTTCTGAGCATGTTTCATAGAAATAGGACAAAGCTAATTTTGACTCTAATGTCCTCAAAAGTGCAAAATATCAAAATGTGTCCAAATCTGGAAAATCTGGGAAAATGAAGCAGGTTTTGGCAGATTCACTGTTCTTGTAGAACGAACCAGTTTTGACTTAGTAAATGATATCTAAAATGCATGAAATTTGGTGTGCTGTTATATGTTTCAGTTCTGGACATTTTTGTCAGAAATGGACTAAGGCTAAATTTGACACTAAAGCCCTAAAAAATGACAAGTATTGAAATGTGTGCAAATCTGGACAGTTTTGCGTAGTCTCACTGTTTTGGCTATAACTCTTGAACCCGAACTCCAATAATGTGAGGTTTGTTTCTGGATTTAGTTCACTCCTTAAGCTTTAATTTGACATTTTGTTTACTAGAATTGGAGTTTGTTTGCTTGTCTCAATGATTGTAAGAAAACAGACATTTGCAATGAGGTTTCCATTTAGTGATATGCTTAGAAAAATTATTGTAACTTCTCTTGTTGTATTAAATGCTTGGGATTGTGGCATTGGGATGTTGTGTAGACTATTTTAAATGTTTGAGGGTGTTTGAATTAATCAATGCATGGCTTGAGTTTAATTACGTGACAACTTAGGGCTTAATCGCATGGGTAAGCATGAATTGGAACCTCAATGACTAGGAAAACTCGCTAAGTGTTGATCCTATGAATATTGTGTTTAATTAAGTAATTAGTAGGCTGCCCGTAGTTGCTCTCATAGCCCTAAACATGATTTCAATGATTACATGTTGACAAGTAGGCCTTTCTTGCACCCGGTCCCACGTAGATGTCGGTTGCATGTTGAATAATCTTATTATTTGACTACGTGAATTTCGAAATGAGTTATATGACTGCATTTAGATGCGTTACATGGCTGCCGGCGTAATATTCATATAACTCCATGTGCCTTTCAAGTGAAATTACTTGTCATATTGTGCCTCGTGTGTTTACTTGTCAATGTGCAATCTTATGACTGCTCGGAGGCAACCTACTTTGTTGACCTCCAAATGTGATGTATTAAATGTCATAAATGTGCATTGCATACAAGGTTGCAACCTTTCATTCTGGCGTGGTAGCGTTCACGCACATCGAGCGGCATCGGGCTTGCCGGTGCAACTGTGACTACCATTGTCCAATTCCCTCTCTCGCTTGGGGGCTAGGCTTCCTCAGAGAGTTAGGTCGTAGGATTTCGGGGTACATCCGGAGTAAACCCATTTGGCGTGATAAGGGGATGATTTGAAGTCGGCCGCAACAACTGATACTGGAAATGAACTGAGAGCAAAATCTCACCTTATCCTTTTCATTATGTGTATAAGTACTCTCGCTTGGTTCCTAGAGGACCTCAGGGAGGAAAGACGGGTAACTGTGTTCTTTTACTTTTATATTACATTATGAACTTACTTGTGATGCTTGAAAAAGGGTTTTCATAAGTTGAACCGGAAAAAGAGTTTCAAAACTTATTTCTCGTTCCCCCTCACTGAGTTCATAAGGACTCACCCTCTTTTATCATCTCAGGTGAAGAAGACCAGGAACAGGTACCCGAGGACAACGTGCCTATTGATGATTCCTTGGAATGATTGCTTGCCCTAGATGCGTTATTTGAGTATGGCCATTTTGTGAACGATATGTTGCTTGAAGACTATTTCTTATTTTGCTTGTTGTTGTATTGTAAATGACCGCCGTTGTAATTTGGAGTCTAATTTTGGGTTGTACTGATCATAACTAGATAGACACTACTATGGTCCTTTTTGCTATCGCTATTGACTAGTATCTATCATAGAATTATGAAGTATCAGGTAAGGATTAAGTAAAATGAATCTATCCAATCTTAAGCAGGTACTCATTATTAAGCTAAGAACAATAGGTACTTTTGTAACAAGGATTAACAAACAAACGAGACATAGTATCATGCTAGGCTGTTAATCAAACAAGACTTCGAGACAACTAGTAGGCGTTTCGATTGGTTATAAATAGTAATCTTAGTTGGAAATGAAATTGAGATTGAAAGTTTTGAGGTCTTTAGAAGATTAGGTCAAACTAAGGAGCCCTTACAGCCGTTATGTTGCCGGCTTTCCGGAGAATTTGTGGAGTTTAGGCTAAAACATTAAGTGTTAAACTTTCATGAACGATTAAGTACGTGCTATGACTTGAATGTTTAGATCACACCGTAGTCTAACCTTTATAGGTCGGAGAGCTTTCCAAAGGGATGCTGTGTGCCGTATAACTCCTTCGGATCAAAATTTATGGGCACCGGAGCGACATAGACCTGGTCCCAAGCCTCATGCCCTCGATTTGTGGGCCCAACCTCTGCGTGAGGAGAAGTTGTCTTGCCCAAGGTGTTGTGGGATTCGGGAACAGAAATGTGATGGATTAGGTTTTCGTCATTTTTGCGGCTCACGATGTACGATCCGGGACAGAAAAACAGAGCAAAAGAATAAAACTGTCCCGAAACTAATGAAAATGTTCAATTTTTGGATCCGAATACAGCCACAGCCGAGCAGGGTAGTTTTCCCCATCGTAGAGCTCTCGAAGAGCTTTCCAACTGTATGTTGTGCGTCGCGTAACTCATTACGGATCAAAAGTTATGGACACCGGAGCGACGAAGACCTGGTCCTAATCCCCACGTCCTAGGTTTGCGGGCCCAGCCTCTACGTGAAGTGAAGTTGTCTTGCCCAAGGTGCCGTGGGATTCGGTAATAGAAATGTGATGGATTAGGTTGTCATCCTTTTCACGGCTCACGACGTACGATCCGGGATAGAAAAACAACACAAAAGTAGAAAAGTGTCACGAAACTGATGAAAACGTTAGATTTTTGTCTCTGGAAACAGGCGCAACCGAGCAGGCTTGGTGCCCTTGTCATAGAGCTCTCAGAGAGCTTTCCAACGGTATGTTGTGCGACGGAGACTTGGTCCCAAGCCGTACGCCCTCGGTTTGCGGGCCCAGCCTCTCCGTGAAGCGAAGGTGTCGTGCCCAAGGTGTCGTGGGATTCGGGAATAGAAATGTGATAGATTAGGTTGTCGTCCTTTTTGCGGCTCACGACATACGATCCGGGACAAAAAATATAGCGCAAAAGAAGAAAAGTGACCCAAAATTCATAAAACGTTTGATTTTTATCTCTGAAAACAGCCGCAGCCGAGCAGGCTTGCTACCCCTATTGTAGAGCTCTCAGAGAGCTTTCCAATGGTATGTTTTGCGTCACGTAACTCCTTGCGGATCAAAAGTTATGGGCACCGGAATGACGGAGACCTGGTCCCAAACCCCACGTCCTCGGTTTGCGGGACCATCTTCTACATAAAGCGAAGTTGTCTTGCCCAAGGTTCAGTGGGATTTGATAATAAAATGTGATGGATTAGGTTGTCATCCTTTTCGCGGCTCACGACGTACGATCCAGGACGGAAAAACAGCGCAGAAAAAGAAAAGTGTTCCAAAATTGATGAAAACGTTCGATTTTGGGACCAGAAAATCGACCTAGCCAAGCAAGCTTGTTGTCCCCGCTGCAGAGCTCTCGGAGAGCTTTCCAACGGTATGTTGTGCGCCGCGTAACTCCTTACGGATCAAAAGTTATGGGCACCGGAGCGACGGATGCCTGGTCACAAGCCCCACGCCCTCGGTTTGCGACCCCAGCCTCTAAGTGAAGTGATGTTCTCTTGCCCAAGGTTCAGTGGGATTTGATAATAAAATGTGATGGATTAGGTTGTCATCCTTTTCGCGGCTCACGACGTACGATCCAGGACGGAAAAACAGCGCAGAAAAAGAAAAGTGGCTCAAAACTGATGAAAACGTTCGATTTTGGGTTCTGAAACAGGTGCAGCCAAGTAGGCTTGCATCCACCGTCGTAAAGTTCCTGGAGAGTTTTCCAACGGTATGTTGTACGCCACATAACTTCTTACGAATCAAAAGTTATGGGAACCGGAGTGACGGATACCGGGTCACAAGCCCCATGCCCTTGGTTTGCTGGCCCAGCCTCTACGTGAAGTTAAGTTCTCTTGCCCAAGGTGCCGTGGGATTTGATAATAGAAATGTGATGGATTAGGTTGTCGTCCTTTTCGCGACTCACGATGTACGATCCGCGACGAAAAAAAAGCGCAAAAGAAGAAAAGTGTCCCGAAACTGATGAAAACTTTGGATTTTGGGCTCCGAAAACTGGCACAGCCAAGCAAGCTTATTGACCCCATTGTAGAGCTTTGGAGAGCTTTCCAACGGTATGCTGTGCACCGCGTAACTCCTTACGGATCAAAAGTTATGGGCACCGGAGCGACGGATACCTGGTCACAAGCCCCAATCCCTCGGTTTGGTGGCCCAGCCTCTACGTAAAGTAAAGTTCTCTTGCCCAAGGGGCTGTGGAATTCTATAATAAAAATGTGATGGATTAGGTTGTCGTCCTTTTTGCGGCTTACGACGTACGATCCGGGACGGAAAAACAGTACAGAAGAAGAAAAGTGTCCCGAACTGATGAATACGTTTCATTTTGGGTTCCGAAAATAGGCGCAGCCTAGTAGGCTTGCCGCCCCTGTCATAGAGCTCTCGGAGAGCTTTCCAACGATATGCTGTGCGCCGCGTAACTCCTTACGAATCAAAAGTTATGGGCACCAGAGCGACGGATACCTGGTCACAAGCCCGCTGCCCTCTGTTTGCGGTCCCAGCCTCTATGTGAAGTGAAGTTGTCTTGCCCAAGCTGCCTTGTGATTCGGTAATATAAATGTGGTGGATTAGGTTGTCGTCATTTTTGCGGCTCACGACGTACGATCCGGGATGGAAAAACAGCGCAAAAGAAGAAAAGTGGCACGAAACTAATGAAAACATTCGATTTTGGGCTCAGAAAACAGGCGCAGCCGAGCAAGCTTGATGCTCCCGTCATGGAGCTCTCGAAGAACTTTCCAACGGAATGCTGTGCGCCGAGTAACTCCTTACGAATCAAAGGTTGTGGGCACCGGAGTGACGGATACCTGGTCACAAGCCCCACGCCCTTGGTTTGCGGGCCCAGCCTCTACATGAAGCAAAGTTCTCATGCCTAAGGTGCAGTGGGATTCTATAATAGAAATGTGATGGATTAGGTTGTCGTCCTTTTCGCGACTCGCGACTAGCGATCCAGGATGAAAAAATAGCACAAAAGAAGAAAAGTATCCTGAAACTAATGAAAACGTTCAATTTTGGGCTCCGAAAACCAGTGCAGCATTGCAGGCTTACTGCCCCGGTCGTAGAGCTCTCGGAGTGCTTTCCAACGGTATGCTGTGTGCCACGTAACTCCTTACGGATCAAATGTTATAGGCACCGGAGCGACGGATACCTGTTCAGAAGCCCCACACCCTCGGTTTACATGCCCAGCCTCTAAGTGAAGTGAAGTTCTCTTGACCAAGGTGCCGTGGGATACTATAATAGAAATGTGATGGATTTGGTTGTCGTCCTTTTCGCAGCTCACAACGTGCAATCCGGGATGAAAAAACAGCGTAGAAGAAGAAAAGTGTCCCAAAACTGACAATGACGTTCGATTTTGGGCTCCGAAAACAATTGCAGCCAAGCAAGCTTGCTGCCCCCGTCGTAGAGCTCTCATTGTACTTTCCAATGGTATGCTGTGCTCCTTACGGATCAAAAGTTATGGCACCAGAATGATGGATACCTGGTCCCAAGCCCCACACCCTCGGTTTACGGGTCCAGCCTCTAAGTGAAGTGAAGTTCTCTTACCCAAGGTGCTATGGGATTCGGTAATAAAATGTGATAGATTAGGTTGTTGTCTTTTTCGCGGCTCACGACGTACGATCCGGGATGGAAAAACAACACAAAATGAAGAAAAGTATCTCGTAACTGATGAAAACGTTCGATTTTGGGCACCGAAAACAGGCGCAACCGACAAGGCTTGTCACCCCTGTCGTAGCTCTCTCGGAGAGCTTTCCAAAGATATGTTGTGCACCACATAACTCCTTACGGATAAAAAATTATGGGCACTGGAGTGACGGAGACCTGGTCCGAAGCCCCACGCCCTCGTTTTGCGGGCCCAGCCTCTACGTGAAGTGAAATTGTCTTGCCCAAGGTGTCGTGGGATTCGGTAATAGAAATGTGATGGATTAGATTGTAGTCCTTTTTGCGACTCACGATGTACGATCCGGGATGGAAAAACAGCGCAAAAGAAGAAAAGTGTTCCGAAACATATGAAAACGTTAGATTTTGGTCTCTGAAAACTGGTGCAGCATAGCAGGTTTGTTGCCCCCGTCGTAGAGGTCTCGGAGTGCTTTCTAACGGTATGATGTGTGTCACGCCCCAACCTGACCTATAGAGGTTAGACTAAGAAGTGATCTAAACATTCAAGTCATTTCACGTACTTAATCGTTCATGAGGGTTTAACATTTAACGTTTAGCCTAAACTCCACAGATTCTCCGGAAAAATCGACAGCATAACGGCTGTAATTGGGCTCTTTAGTTGACCTAATTCTCTAAATGCCTCAAAACCTTCAACCTCAATTTCATTTCCAACAAAGATTACTATTTATCACCGATTGAAGCGCCTACTAGTTATCTCGAAGTCTCGTTTGATTAACAACCTAGCATGATAACTCTGTCTCGTTTGTTTGTTAATCCTTATTGCAAAAATACCTGTTGAACTTAGCCTACCAATGAGTACCTACTTCAGATTGGATAGATTTATTTTATTTAATCCTTTACCTGATACTTCATAAGCATGTGATAGATACTAATCAATAGCGATAGCAGAAACGACCATAACAGTGTGTATCTAGTTATGATCAGTACAACCCAAAATTTGACCCCAAATTACAACGGGGGTCATTTACAATACAATAACAAGCAATATAAGAAATAGTCTTCAAGCAACATATCGTTCACAAAATGGCCATAGTCAAGTAATCATTCCAAGGAGTCATTAATAGGCACGTTGTCCTCGGGTACCTGTGTCACGCCCCAACCCGACCCCTCAAAAGGCCAAGCCCGGACCTGACACACGGACGGAGTCTCCTCTGTACCGTGGACGTTCCGAAACCCTACATTCAATATAATATTCGAGAAACCACAACATTCATTTGAGACAAGCCAACATTCTTTTAGAAAACATACATCTTTTCATTAACAACTTTGCAACCCAAAAATGATATGCATACTACACAATTATTTATGCCACTAAACAATTAACCATTAGCATGCATTTCTTTACTAGTCACATGAGTATATATTTACAACATTACAACCTTTAATCCTTTACAACATAAGACCATCTAGGCCTCAAAATAGATACTACATACAAGGCTACAAGCCTGAAAATAAAGCAACGACCAAGCATTAAACACGTCAAGCATGGCTCGCACAAAAGTCTGGCAACCAACCACCAGCAAAGCAAAGAAGTGCTATCACAGAAACACCTCCACCTGCTCTTCCTCCTCTATTACCTCAATAGGGTCTGCTTCAACTACTCCTATAAAAATATAGTATAGAAGAGAATGAGCAAAAACTATTGCTCAGCGAGGGCAATTGGTCTCAAGGATGGAGATGATAAGAGTATGCAATGCAATTAGTCAAGCAATTCATACAAATATCATATAGAGATACAACAAAGCCATCAATAAAGCAAGGCAATCATTAAAACTATAAACACTCATTCAAATGATACGGTACTCTTTTCACGAGTAACTTTCAATCACGAATTCGATGACGACGCGCCGGCCCAAACCACCTTATAACACCAGTTTGGAATACCCTGGAAGTATCCATCAATCTACGATCCAAATCTCCCTGGGAGGCAACCCAAGCGAGAAGAGGGAATAGGACACGGAGCTAGAGCAACCAACACTGGCAACCCGAGGCTACCCAGAGAGGCCCATCACACCGCCCTGACTCTATGAATGGAATACAATATACAATGCAACAATCGAGCAATAAAGCCACACGTGGGAGAATAACAAAGTAGGTTACTCTCGCACGCAATAGCAATAATTGATAAACATTTCAACCAAATGAACTCTAGCAATCATATCAAGCTATTTAAAACATTGTATAGGCATAATATCAAGAAAAACAAGCAAAATCACAAATTGACCCCAACTATCAAAACACTACTACTTCTAAACGAGCCACGAGTTTTGGAAACCGACTTCACCACTCCTCCTAGGTCACCATAAGGCACGTCTAAAGACCCCGAAACCCTACTTTACCCTAGAATTCGCGCAAAGCCCCGATTTCCCCCTTGCTCGTTTGAACTACAACTATACCAACCAAACACCCAACCAACGCCATAATCGCACCAAAAGTGCTTCCATGGCCTCCCGAAACAATGCCATCACGCAAAATGAGAAAATACTAAACTCGACCTAAACGACCCCGACTTTCACCAAGGCATTTTTCTCGTTTTTTCCATTACGCAACCTAAACAAACCATGCATTTAGGTATTCTAGCATACCTAGCACATTTTCACATCAACAGACAGCATAACAGCGCAACTTCAACGTTTCAAGGGTTTACTATTCATAAATTACTATTCAATTGACATTTAAAATACAATCTCAACATTCAACCGCAGAAAATGTTAAAAAGCTATAAATACATGTTCTACAATTGTCAAGGAACATTCTAGAAGCTTCAAAACGATTAAAACAACAATCTACGGATAAAATCTAAAAATCAAAAAGTTGACATACATAACATTTAAATGCGCAAATAACGTGATTCCCTCACCTTAGGCACTCCTAGTCGCTAGGAAAACAACGCTGGATGGCTTGGTAACAACCCTGCATGAGCTCACGCGAAGATTTGAATTTTTGAAGGTTGAATTTTTTTTTTCTTTCCCACTTGGTTTCGGCCTCTTCAATTTCTGTTTTCAGCTTTTATTTTTTTTTATTCTGCTTTGTTTTAAGCTTATAAGGTGATAACTTGGTCAAAAGTCAGGGCAACTTGGTCAACTAACTTAGAATTGGTCAATTTAGCATATTTTGTGCATTTTAAAGCCATATTAACTAAGGAAAAAAATTAATTCTAGCTAACAACAATTAAAATATAAAATTTAAGTCATCTAAATACTAGTTTCACTATTTGCTGAGGACTAGAAACCGCTCTCTATCTATCGCTCTCGATATGCAATGCACGTTGCGACAGCAAAGAAGTAACAATTAAATCTCAAAGAATCTAAGAAAATATAATTTTCAGAATAATAAACAAGAAAATTTCACATTCCGGGCTCGGGTATTACACCCTCTCCCCCTTAAAACAATTGCGCCCACGCAATTCTTACCTGGTCAACAAACAACTCCGGATACTGATTCCGAACTTGGTCCTCTCTTTCCCAAGTTGCTTCCTCAAACCCATGATGATTCCACAGAACCTTTACTAATGGAATAATCTTTCTGCGAAGCTCTTGAATTTTTCGATCCACAATTCGAATCGGTTTCTCTTCATAAGACAAATTTTCTTCAATCTACAAAGGCTCTGGTTCAAGTACATGTGAAGGATCTGGATGGTACTTCTTTAACATTGACACGTGGAAAACATGGTGTAGTCTCTACAAACTCGGCGGTAAAGCTAACCGATAAGCCAAAGGACCTACCTTTTCAGTGATCTCATATGGACCCACATACTTGGGACTAAGTTTCCCGCTCTTACCGTGCCGAATCAATCCCTTTCGAGGAGAAATCTTAAGAAACACCCAATCTCCCAAATCAAACTCAAGATCCCGACGGTGCTTGTCCGCATAACTCTTCTGACGACTCTGAGCTGTAAGCATACGCTGGCGAATAAGGTGAACATTATCTACCATCTTAATCATCTCAGGTAACACAGTCGGATCAACTGTTCTCATCTCTCCAACCTCTTCCCAATACAATGGGGATCTGCATTTACGACCGTACAATGCCTCGTAGGGAGCCATACCTATAGTAGATTGATAACTATTATTGTAGGCAAACTCCGCCAAAGGCAAAAACTTCTCCCAATTCATCCCAAAGTCTAGCACACATGCCCTGTGAGGCCCGACCCCGAATTGCGTGCGAAACCTAGCTTCATTTGCCCTGACCTAGATTTGCATGCCATGACCTCAGTTTGAGAATTGCGTTTAACTTGTGTGCCTTGCATTGAATTACATGCATTCGTTTGGAATTGCGTGTATTTACTTGAAACGTGCGTTCGTCTCGTAGTTCGTGTCCTACCTCGTAGTGCGTGCCCTAGACCTAGGAAAGCGTGCCTTCACGCTAATCGAGAGAGCATCTTCCACGAAGCACTAGACTATTAAACAATCCTACAAAGTCCACTATCAATATAATAATCCAAATTCCATTCACTAGAAGACAAAAATGCAAAAAAAACAAAACATTCCTTATTCTTTATCCATTATTCTTTTTGCACTTCAAAATACAATTAGAATAGTGCTTAAGATGACACAAATTCAGCTATTTTATTAACCTTGGCCAACCATACCATGGTTTTGCACAAGGTTTGAGCAATTATTTTATTCTATTGCATGCTAAGACAAACTATGACTCAAAGCATTAAAAATTGCTCAAATCTCACTCAATCTCCTCACCATTCTCGGCCATAACACCTTGCCATGCTAGACATTTCAAAATTTAAAGCATTTTGAAGACAAAAGCTGAAATTGAAAGCATCAAGGCCGAGCATGCTCCTCAACTTGCAAGGCTTTTGTTTTATTTTCATTTCATTCATTTCTTCCTCTCACATTTCTCTCTCACTCTCATTTTCCACTCTCTCTCGGCCCTAGCTGCTCATTGCTGCCTCCATAGCTTCTCTCCCACATAACATAGCAAATCAAGTCAAGCAACCATCAAAAAATCGAACCAAGCAAGCTAGAGTTCGAAATCACTCATGCATGTGCATTGAAGCTTCATAATCGGCTTAGGTGAGCTTCTCAACATCCATTTGTTTTCTTCATGTTTTAACCTCATGCATGTGCTAAGAGTTTGATCACTAAGCTAGGAAAAATAGAGAAAAGCTAGTCGGGTTGTCGCCTAAGCAAGGAGAAGGAGAAAGTTGTGCTTCAACAAAGGTTTTGAGCATTTTGTGGTTGATTGCTAAGGTGAGGGTTAAAACCTTTTTGAAAACTCTTTAAAAACTCACATGCATGCTCATAAATGTGTGTATTTGATTCTGTACTTGAGCTATATGGTCGTTCATAAGCTTAAACAACCATGCATGGCAAGATCTTGGCTTGAAAATGATGCTAGGTGAAGTCGAAATGGATGACAGCTCTCTGACCAGTCTGTTCGAGGTAAGTTTAGCTAATAAAATGATGTTTAAAATGCTTGAAAATTGGTGGGTGACTAGTTTGGACAGTTTTGAACATTTTTCACAGAAATAGGCCGAAGCAAATTTTGACTCTAAGATCCTCAAAATGGCAAATCATTAAAATGTGACCAAATCTGGAAATCTGGAAAAATGAATCAGGTTTTGGCAGATGCACTGACCTTGTGGAACGAACCATATTTGACTTAGTAAATGTTGTCCAAAACGCATTAAATTTGGTGTTATGCTAGATTTTTCATTTCTGGACAATTTTGTCAGAAATGGACCAAAGCTAAAACTGACCCTAAGGACCTCAAAAACGTCAATTTCTGAAAAGTATGCAAATCTGGACAGTTTTGTGTCACCTCACTATTTCGGCTATAACTAATGATTCTGAACTCCAATTGATGCAAGGCTTGTTTCTGATTTTAGTTAACTTCTTAAGATTTAATTTGACATCTTATTCACTGAATTTGGAGATCGTTTGATTATCCTATTGATTGTGAGAAAACAGCCTATTGCAGTAAAGGTTTCATTTAGTTACATGCATGGGAAAATTGTTGTAACCTCTCTTGTGGTACTAATTGTGTGGACTGTTTTGAATGTTTGAGGATGTTGAATTAAATGATGTGTGGGTTGAGATTGATATTGAGTTGGGTTGAGGCTCAAATTGCACGAATATACATGAAATGGAAGCCCTAATGACTAGGTAGTTTTGCTAAGTGTTGATCATTTGGATATTGCGTGGTAATTATACACTTAGTGGGCTGCCCGTGATTGTTTTATAACTTCAAAAGTGATCTTGACCGTTGCTTGTTGTCAAATAAGCTTTTCTTGATACCGAACCCATGTTAATTTCACTGCATGTTGAATAATCTTATCATTTGATTACGTGGGCTTCTTAATGAGTTATATGTCCTATTTTACATGTGTTACATGGCTGCCCATTTAATTTTCATATAACTCTATATGTCTTTCAAGTGAAATTTCCTGTCTTATCGTATCCCGCTTGTTTGCCTGTCATCAATGTGCAATCTTATGACTGTCCGGAGGCAACCTACTTTGTTGTCCTCCTTCTGTGATATATATTACCTGTCATGAATGTGCATTGCATACAAGTTGCAACCTTTCCTGTTGGCATGGTAGCAATCACGCACACCGGGCGGTATCGGGCTTGCTGGTGCACCCGTGACTACCATGGTCCCATTCCCTCTCTCGCTTGGGGGCTAGACTTCCTCGGAGAGTTGGGTCGTAGGATTTTGGGGTACATCCGGAGTACACCCACCTGGCGTGTTTGGGGGATGATTTGAAGTCGGCTGCAACAATTGATCCTGGAACTGATCTGAGAGCAAAAGCACACCGTATCCTTTTTATTATGTGTATAAGTACTCCCGGGTGGTTCCTAGAGAACCTCGGGAAGGAAAGACCGGTATTCCTGTTCTGTACTTGTATTTTTGTGCTTGTAATTCGGTTGTATTCATGTTTGAGAAAGGGATTTTCATAAGTTTAACCGGAAAATGAGTTTCAAAACTTATTTCTCGTTCCCCCTCGCTGAGTTCATAAGGACTCACCCTCTTTTATCATCTCAGGTGAAGAAGAAGAACAGGTACAAGAACCCGAGGACCATGTGCCTAATGATGAATCCCTGGAGTGAATACCTGTCATTGCTTGTTTTGCTTGATTGTGACTACTTGCGAACTTTTGCTACTTGAAGACCATTTATTTTATGATGCTTGTTGTTGCTAATGTAAAAGACCCTCGTTGTAATTTGGGGTCCAATTTTGGTTTGTACTCATATCAAGTAGACTGATGCTAGACATAACACTACTATGATCATTTTGCTTTTGTCACCGGTAGTATCTATCTTAGGTTACGACGCTTTAGTCAAGATCTAAGTAAATGAACTTATCCAATCTTAACAGGTACTTGCTATTGAGCTAAGATCAACAGGTATAATTGTAACGAGGACAAACAAACAAACAAGACATAGTATAATGCTAGGCTATAAATCAAACAGGACGTCGAAACAACCAATAGGCAATTCAATTGATGGAAAAATAGTAATCTTAGTTGGAATTGAATTTGAGATGGTAAATTTTGAGGCGTTTAGAAAATTAGGTTAAACCAAGGGGCCAATTACAGCCATTATGCTGCCGGTTTTCCAGAAAAACTTTGGAGTTCAGACTAAATCTCTAGGTGTTAATCTTCTTAAACAGCTAAGTGCATAATATTACTTGAATGTTAGTTCACACCCTAGTCTAACCTTATAGGCCGGGTTGGGGCGTGACATGCCCGTAGCATGTCTTCCAAGATCTTGATAGTTCTCTCAGACTGGCCATCAGTTTGTGGATGGTATGCAGTGCTGAAGCTCAACTTAGTTCCCATTGCCTCTTGCAACTTCTGCCAAAAACGAGATCTGAATCTGGGATCTCTATTTGACACTATACTCTGTGGCACACCATGAAGTCTCACAATATTAGCAACATAAAGCTCAGCTAGTTTATCAAGGCTATCCTGTTTGTTCACGGGAATAAAATGTGTAACTTTAGTCAAGCAGTCCACAACAACCCAAACAGAATCACATCCTCTCAGAGATCTAGGAAGATCGGTCACAAGGTCCATTGTTATATGCACCCACTTCCATTGCGGAATCGACAACGGCTGCAGAAGCCCGGCTGGCCTCTGATGCTCAACTTTAACCCTCTGACAAGTCAAACATCTGGATACATACCTAGCAATCTCCTTCTTCATATTGTTCCACCAGAAGTGTTGTTTCAAATCTCTATACATTTTAGTACTGCCTGGGTGAATCGTATACCTCGAATTATGTGCCTCGGACAGAATCTCATTCTTCAAAGTCGGATCACTAGGAACACACACCCTGTCCCTGAATCTGAAGATACCATCAGCATGCAATTTAAACTCCGACTCTCCCCCATTAGCTTTCTCTTGGATCTTCAAGAGGTGAGGATCAGTCTTCTGAGCCTCTCTGATCTGTGCTAGCAATCCTGACTGAATCTGTAAGCTAGCAAATCGAATCCCTACCTCAGTAGCCTCTGGCTTCCATGAACAAATTTCTTCCAAAGTCTCCCAATCCTTGATAATTAAACTTACAACAGTAGCCTTTCGGCTCAAAGCATCTCCAACAACATTGGCTTTATCTGGCACGTAGTTTATAGAACAGTTGTAACCACTTAATAGCTCTAGCCATCTCCGCTGCCTCATATTCAAATCCTTCTGTGAAAACAAATACTTGAGACTCTTGTGGTCAGTAAAAATTTCAAATCTGCTACCCCACAAGTAATGACGCCACTTCTTCAAAGCAAACACAACTGCAGCTAACTCAAGATCATGTGTAGGGTAATTGACTTCATATGGTTTCAACTTCCTAGAAGCATAGGCAATCACCTTACCATTCTGCATTAAAACACAGCCCAAACCTTCTTTAGATGCATCACTGTAGACAACAAAGTTTTATGTTCCCTCAGGTAAAGCTAGTATAGGAGCTGTAGTTAGTCTCTTCTTCAGTTCTTAGAAACTGGATTCACATTTGGCATGCCAGTTGTAAGTAACTTTCTTTCGAGTCGACTGGCTTAAAGGTCCAGAAATTTTGGAAAAGTCTTTAACAAACCTCCGGTAGTAACCTGCCAACCCAAGAAAACTCCAAATCTCTGACACCGTTTCAGGTCTTTTCTAGGATGAAACAACTACTATCTTAGCTGGGTCTACTGAAATTCCTTGATGTGAAATGATATGACCTAGAAAAGATATCTAATTCAACCAGAACTCGCATTTGTTGAATTTAGCAAAAAGCTTGTTTTCTTGCAAAGTCTATAGCACAATCCTCAACTGTTGTTCATGTTCAGCCTCATTCTTCAAGTACACTAAAATGTCGTCAATAAAGATCACGACAAACTGATCAAGACAAGGTCGAAAAACCCTCTGCATCAAGTCCATGAATTCGGCTGGTGCATTCGTCAATCCAAACGACAATACAACAAATTCATAGTGGCCATATCAAGTCCTGAATGCCGTCTTTGGTATGTCGTCACTTCGAATTCTGAGTTGATAGTAACCCTGCCTCAAATCAAATTTGGAGTAAACAGTCGCACCCTGCAACTGGTCAAACAATTCTTCAATCAACGGCAAGGGGTATTTGTTCTTAATCGTGACTTGATTAAGTCCCCTGTAATCAATACATAACCGTAGCGTGCCGTCTTTCTTTCTCACAAACAACACAGGCGCACCCCACAGTGAAGAACTAGGTTGTATAAACCCTTTTTCAAGCAAGTTCTGGATCTGAATTTTCAATTCCTGAAGTTCAGCCGATGCCATTCTATAAGGACTTCTAGAAATTGGCGCAGTGCCTGGCACAAGATCAATCACAAATTCAATCTCCCTATCCAGTGGTAAACCTGGTAATTCCTCGGGAAATACACCAGGGAAGTCTCTAACAATCGGAACCTCATTCAAATTCAACTTATCAGTAGGCTGATTGATCAAATAAGCTAAGTAAGCTTCACAACCTTTATTCAACAACTTAGAAGTCTTGATCGATGATAAAAGAGGAATTCGGGCAGCCCTGCAGTTCCCAACAATCTCCAGTACCGGTAGGTCAGGAACTTGAAGATAAACAATCTTTGTTCTACAATCCAACTAAGCATAATACTTCCCCAACCAGTCCATTCCCAAAATGATTTCAAAGTCACGGAATGGCAGTATAATTAAATTAGCAGGAAATTTACGGTTCTCTATGCATATATCACAAGATTTGCAAATAGACTCAGTAACAAATTTCTCAACCAAAGGCGTACTAACTTCAACTTCATGCGGCAGTTTATCAATGCAAACATTCACAGATCGTGCACATGCAGGAGTTATAAACGAATGTGTAGCTCCGGGATCAATCAAAACTTTAACTGGCTGAGTATTGAGAAGAAAGGTACCTTCCACTATAGCTGTAGTATCGGGTAGCTCCTCTGCATCCAGTGCAAAGACCCTAGCCTGAACCCTCTGTGCTGGACCTGCACCTGCAGCCCTATTCTGAACACCCTGGCCTCCAGTACGACCCTGAACATTCCTATACTTAGGGCAATCTCTCACCCTATGGTCATCGCTACCACAACCCGTACATTTACCACTCTTCCTCCAGCAATTAGCCTCAACATGCCCCGATCGGTTACAAAAGTTACACTGCTGATTTTGCCTTACAACAGTGTTTCCCGTAGGTGCGGGGACTCTGGTAGTAGTAGGAACTGTACCTCCCTGCTGGGGTCTAGTCACAGCTGGCCTCCCTGAATCTGATGTTGAGGCTGAAACGGACGTTGCTGAGGAACCTGTGCAGAAGTCTGATACTGCCTCGGCTGACTCTGGCTGCTCTGGCCCAAATACTGTTTCTTACTCGGCTGACTGCTCTCCGCTATCATCTCAGCCTTTCGTTTCTCAAACTTTGAGGCTGCTTGGAATGCCTCGGGAAAAGTAATGTAGGTCTGCCCAGTCAAATGTAACTGTATGTCCATTCCCAACCCACGAACAAACCTATGAATCATCCTCCTAGCTGGCCGTACCAGCTCAGGCATATACCTCGACAGGCTAACAAACCTAGCCTCATACTGTGCAATAGTCATGTTTCCCTGCTTCAGGGCCACAAACTCATCTTCCCACCTTTCCATAGCCATCTCGAGAATATACTTGCCCCGAAACTCACTCACAAAATCATCCCACAAATGTGGTACATCCTCACAATCCCACCTCAACCTGACAGTATTCCACCACTGCTCTGCATCACCCTCAAACAGGAATGACGCATAATCTATTCTTGCCTCATCAGTGTACCTCCAAGCGGTGAAAATCTTCTCAACACGGTTAATCCATCTCTCGGCTACCTCATCATCCGGCTTTCCAAAGAACTTACCCGGCTCGTGCCTCAGGAATTTCTCTAACTGGTTATTCTCAACCCTATACCCCTGTCCACCAGGATTAGCTTGATTCCCCTAGGGATTATTATTCCTATCCTGCCTCTACTCATGTAGTACCTGGGTAATCCGGTCAACTGCTGTAGTCATAGTAGCCATAAACTACTCAGGCAACGGTTGCTGACCCTGTTCTGCTGCCTCTTCATTTGACCCTAGACCTTGAGTACCACAACGTGGCATAGTAACAACTCACAATAGCTGGCATCATATAAAAGCAGTTTATAGACAGAAATGTAGCACATAAGATTAGATAACACTCAAGTCAATAACAATCAAATATCCTATCACACAATTCACATATCACAAGGTTGACATGCCAAACTATTTCCCTTAAACACATAAGCACTCTAAGTTCACATAGTCATACTATAACATTTTTTTTCCACTTAACAATCATACAATAACACTTTAGCATTTTAGACCTTTACCCTACAGACCGAGAAACATATCCCGGCTCATGCAAGACTATCATGCTCTGATACCACCAAAAGATGTCACGCCTCGACCCGACCCCGCAAAAGGCCAAGCCCGGACCCGATACACGGACGGAGTCTCCTCTATACCGTGGACGTTCCGAAACCCTACATTCAATATAATATTCGAGAAACCACAACATTCATTTGAGACAAGCCAACATTCTTTTAGAAAACATACATCTTGTCATTACAACTTTGCAACCCAAAAATGATATGCATACTACACAATTATTTATGCCACTAAACAATTAACCATTAGCATGCATTTCCTTACTAGTCACATGAGTATATATTTACAACATTACAACCTTTAATCTTTTACAACATAAGACCATCTAGGCCTCAAGTTAGATACTACATACAAGGCTACAAGCCTCAAAATAAAGCGACGACCAAGCATTAAACACGTCAAGCATGGCTCGCACAAAAGTCTGGCAACCAACCACCAGCAAAGCAAAGAAGTGCTATCACGGAAACACCTCCACCTGTTCCTCCTCCTCAATTACCTCAAGAGGGTCTGCTTCAACTACTCCTGTAAAAATATAGTATAGAGAGGAATGAGCAAAAACTATTGCTCAGCGAGGGCAATTGGTCTCAGAGACGGAGATGAGAGGAGTATGCAATGCAATTAGTCAAGCAATTCATACAAATATCATATAGAGATACAATAAAGCCATCAATAAAGCAAGGCAAGCATTAAAACTATAAACACTAATTCAAAGGATACGGTGCTCTTTTCACGAGCAACTTCAATCACGAATTCGATGACGACGCGCCGGCCCAAACCACCTTATAACACCAGTTTGGAATACCCCGGAAGTATCCATCAATCTACGACGCAAATCTCCCTGGGAGGCAATGTAATACCCCGATCCTCTTGAGACCGGGAGTTCTATCAATCGATCTAATCACAACCCAAACAAAACTCGGGCATAATTTTCAGGGAAAACAGACGGAGTCTCCCCTGTTTCTAGGCAAAATGTAAAACCTGCGATAGCATATAAGTGGACCAATACCATGTCCAAACATTCAAAACAACCTCAAGGCCATCCGAGCCTCGATTCTCAACAATTTAAACTCAGCAAGTATACATACATTTCCAATTTAAAAGCTAACCTATCTCTTTTCATTTTTGACAAGTACATTCGAACTAGACGGTTAAACCATACTAAGCTACTACATAAAATAAACTATCATACCATTCTAACTCTTTTCCTTTGGACATTACAGACATGCATTGAAGTTAAGCTATGCTAACTGATTACATAAACTAGCTTATCAATTCACCTCAGCTACTTAGCTAAATTTAAATTACATTTCTTTTGACAATAAGTACAAACAACATATGAACATACATCTTTACAAACTTCGACACTCAAGCCACATAGGCACGCAAGACAACTTTTCAGGCAACGAACTTTCACGAAATCACGAACTTTCCAGCTAACATGACATTTCCTGAAATGTGGTGGTGAGGAGTGAGTATACACAACACGTATACTCAGTGAGGGTGAGACAGATATCGAATTGGAGAGAAAGAAAGTCGTGCAATGCAAATAAGACAGTTAAGCAATATAACTGATAAATAAGCAATCAAGACAAACAATCAATACAATAAGCAATTATTGAAAGCATTAACACAACCATTCAAAGCTATACCACACTCTGAAGGCTATGGTTCACTCATACGAGCAATGTACCATTTCACGAGCGATACATCAATCTCGAGCTTGATGTTGACAACGATGACAATAAGCGCGCAACCACCTTATAACACCAGTTTGGAATACCCCGGAAGTATCCATCAATTCTACGACCCAAATCTCCCTGGGAGGCAACCCAAGCGAGAAGAGGGAATAGCTACGGAGCTAGAGCAACCAACACTGGCAACCTGAGGCTACCCAGAGAGGCCCATCACTCACGCGCTGGACACTATGCAATGCAAGACTCGATACAAGGCGATAAACGAGCGATAAACAAGATATCAAGCATTATCAACAATTGATAAACATTTCAATCAATAAACAACTCTAACAAGCGTAATAAGTATTTACAATCAAACAAGTAACAAGAACAACACCAATTAACCTTATCAAGCAATAACAAGTATCCTATAGGCATTATAAGCATTCTATAAGCAATATAAACATTCTATAAGCATTATAAACATTCTATAAGCATTATACTATGAAAACACACAAAATCCCAAAAATGACCCCAACTTTCAAATGCTACTACTTTCAAACGAGCCACGAGCTTTGGAAACCGACTTCACCAATCCTCCTAGGTCACCATAAGGCACGTCTAAAGACCCCGAAACCCTACTTTACCCTAGAATTCACGCAAAGTCCCGATTTCTCCCTTTGCTCGTTTGAACTACAACTATACTAACCAAACACCCAACCAACGCCATAATTGCACCAAAAGTGCTTCCATGGCCTTCCATGCCAACACGCAAAACGAGATAATGCCAAACTCGACCTAAACGACCCCGACTTTCACTAAGCCGTTTTTCTCCATTTTTCCGTTACACATTCCAATTAAACCACACATTTAGGCATTCTAGCATATCTAGCATCTTCCTACATCAACAGAACGCGTAACAGAGCAACTTCATCGAAACGGGGGTTTACTATTCATAATTTACTATTCATTACACAATTTATATTTCAAATTCGATATTCAACCGCAGAAAATGTTAAAAAGCTATAAATACATGTTCTACAATTAACAAGGAACATTCTTTAAGCATTAAAACGATTAAACTAACGATCTACGCATAAAATCTAAAAATCAAAGTTTAGATACAAATATTTCAAATGCGCAAATAACGATGAAACCCTCACCTTAGATGCTCCTAGACGCTAGGGAAACCACGCTGGATGCCTCGGAAACCACCCCGCACAAGCTCACGCGACGGAATGAAGATTTGAAGTTGAAATGTTTTTTTTTTCTTTTTCCTCCATGGTTTCAGCCATGGCTCTTTATTTTTCTGGTTTTTGCTCTTTTGTTTCGTATTTCATAGTTAAATAAAAGATGACAAATGGTCAAAGCTTCGGTCAACCCGCTAAACCAAAACAGCTATGCGCGACCTTACGAAAACGGCCATAACTTCTTCTAGAAAACTCCAATTCACGAACGGTTTGAAGCCTCAGAAACTAGACTCATAGAGCTTTCCAACCATATATAATTTGATACCTAACTCTTCCCCAATTGGTTCAGATTTAATTCCAAAGTTGACCCAAAATTTGACTAACTTAACATTGCATTTTTTTATTTCTAATCCCAAGTTTGCCCTTTATTAAACATTTCAAAAATTTTCACCTTGTCCTAGTTGGTCATTGTAGATGAAAAGTCAACTAGTTTGGTCAAAGAAGGTGAAAGGTCAATAAAATGCAATTTAAATGAACTTTAAATGCTATTAAATATATGCCAGGTTTGGGGTATCACATCCTCCCCCCTTAAAACAATTGCATCCTCGCAATTCTTCTTCCAATAGAACTCTGCATCCACTGAAATCCAACTCTAACTAATCTTCTTCAGCTGCTGAGCAAGTATATTAATCAAGATAACCAATAGGGAAGTTTAAGAAGAAATTCCAAGTAGTAATGCCGAATAAAGGCTCAAATGTAGATACCGCACAAGAATCCCGTTGACATGAATACCGAAAAAGAATAAAATTTGAACCAAAAGTGCCGAGATAATACCAATAAAGACTAAAGCAACGATACTGTAAATGTCATTAATACCACACAATAACGACAAGAAGAATACCCCACGCACGAATCTCTAATAGAAGTCTAACTTTTACTGCCCGAGAATCCCCAAGCAAAAAGCCAAATAAAGGCCCAATCAAAGGTTCCATCTAGAGGTCCAAAGAATTACCCGCTGGGCATGAATTTCATAGAAAAATTCCATGTTAAGAGTGCTAGAGAAAATACTAAGAAACCCAATCAAATATACTTCAAAAGTTCCAAAGAAGCCTTCCAAACAATAACCCCATAGGACAACCAATTAGATTCTGAGTATTGATATCAAATGCTAAGAAGAAGGTCTAAGGAATAGCAGAGAAAATATAATGTGCCCAATAAGACAATCAAGTTGAATAACAAACATAGCTTCCCAGATGGATGAAAACTCCAAGGATAAACACCGAACTGGTGAACAATATACCGAAACCAAACTCTGAGGCCTCTTCACTGTTTGCCAAGTGAGAACTTCATACAACCTTGCTAATAAGGAAAATACCAATAGAACGCCCACTAAGAATTTCAAAGAATACCATAAGTAGTATTATACAATAAGTCTGATAGGAACTCCAAATACCAAACCTACTGAGGAACACTGAAAAAGATATCCAAAACAATGCTCCAATAAGAAAGTAGCCAAGTTTGCCCAATAAGTAAATACTAAATAATTGGCCACTGAGAATTCCATAAAATACCATTGAAGAATTTCCAATCAGGAATGCCAGTATCACACCAATAGAGACCGAGACACATATGCCATAGATAATACCATACAGTAAGTCCGATTGAGATCCCAATAGCCAAGTCCACCGAGAAGTGCCAACAAAAGATTCCAAAGAATACCCAATAAGAAAACCAAAGAATGCTCTCCAAAGAACAGCCAAATAGAACCTTAAAAGAAAACTACTCTTTCACAGCTGTTAAGCACAGAAGAGGACCCTAGAGATTCGCCAATAACTGAGCTCCAAAAGCAAACACCAACTTCCAAATCAATGCTAGTTAAATGCCATTCATTTCCTGCCAATCCCTACACCTTGAAAAGCCAGCGGTGAACCACTTTCTTCAGGGGAGGAAGATGACTTACTTACCATTTGCATAGGACATGTATGAATGCCAATATATCACAATTATACACATGCCTTAAACTATTATGCAAGCAAGTTTACGAAACAGTTTATTCAACAAGGTCACTCAAGCTCGGCAATCAAGTCAAGCACAACATAATCAATTCAAATCACGGCATAGCTAATTCAAGACATTCTATACACACATTACAAGTAATACTTCAAGCAAATAACAATTCACGAGATCAATTCAATTCACGATGCCAATTCGATTCACAATGCCAATTCGATAGGTCAATTCAATGCACAACTAGCCACTTCACTTAGCACACAATTAACACATAACACATAACTATATCACATAAGAGCACACATTCAGATCAAGACACATAATCTCACATACAAGCATACACTTTCAAGACACACTTAACAAGCACACATTCAAGGGTCACTACCCACCAGACCAAGGACCCTGTCCCGGCTTATGAGCTAGACAAGCTCTGATACCACCTGTAACACCCCGATCCCTCTCGAGACCGGGAGTTCTATCAATCAATCTAATCACAACCCAAACCAAACCCGGGCAGAATTTTCAGGGAAAACGGACGGAGTCTCCCCTGTTTCTAGGCGAAATGTAAAACCTGCGATAGCATATAAGTGGACCAATACCATGTCCAAACATTCAAAACCACCTCAAGGCCATCCGAGCCTCGGTTCTCAACAATTTAAAGTTAGCAAGTATACATACATTTCCAATTTAAAAGCTAACCTATCACTTTTCATTTTTGACAAGTACATTCGAACTAGACGGTTAAACCATACTAAGCTACTGCATAAATTAAACTATCATGCCATTCTAACTCTTTTCCTTTGGACATTACAGACATGCATTGAAGTTAAGCTATGCTAACTGATTACATAAACTAGCTTATCAATTCACCTCAGCTACTTAGCTAAATTTAAATTACATTTCTTTTGACAATAAATACAAACAACATATGAACATACATCTTTACAAACTTCGACACTCAAGCCACATAGGCACGCAAGACAACTCTTCAGGCACGAACTTTCACGAAATCACGAACTTTCCAGCTAACATGACATTTCCTGAAATGTGGTGGTGAGGAGTGAGTATACACAACACGTATACTCAGTGAGGGCGAGACAGATATTGAATTGGAGAGAAAGAAAGTCGTGCAATGCAAATAAGACAGTTAAGCAATATAACTGATAAATAAGCAATCAAGACAAACAATCAATACAATAAGCAATTACTGAAAGCATTAACACAACCATTCAAAGCTATACCACACTCTGAAGGCTATGGTTCACTCATACGAGCAATGTACCATTTCACGAGCGATACATCAATCTCGAGCTTGATGTTGACAACGATGACAATAAGCGCGCAACCACCTTATAACACCAGTTTGGAATACCCCGGAAGTATCCATCAATTCTACGACCCAAATCTCCCTGGGAGGCAACCCAAGCGAGAAGAGGGAATAGCTACGGAGCTAGAGCAACCAACACTGGCAACCCGAGGCTACCCAGAGAGGCCCATCACTCACGCGCTGGACACTATGCAATGCAAGACTCGATACAAGGCGATAAACGAGCGATAAACAAGATATCAAGCATTATCAACAATTGATAAACATTTCAATCAATAAACAACTCTAACAAGCGTAATAAGCATTAACAAGCATTTACAATCCAACAAGTAACAAGAACAACACCAATTAACCTTATCAAGCAATAACAAGTATCCTATAGGCATTATAAGCATTCTATAAGCAATATAAACATTCTATAAGCATTATAAACATTCTATAAGCATTATACTATGAAAACACACAAAATCCCAAAAATGACCCCAACTTTCAAATGCTACTACTTTCAAACGAGCCACGAGCTTTGGAAACCGACTTCACCAATCCTCCTAGGTCACCATAAGGCACGTCTAAAGACCCCGAAACCCTACTTTACCCTAGAATTCACGCAAAGTCCCGATTTCCCCCTTTGCTCGTTTGAACTACAACTATACTAACCAAACACCCAACCAACGCCATAATTGCACCAAAAGTGCTTCCATGGCCTCTTGAAACAATGCCAACACGCAAACCGAGATAATGCCAACCTCGACCTACACGACCCCAACTTTCACTAAGCCGTTTTTCTCCATTTTTCCATTACACATTCCAATTAAACCACACATTTAGGCATTCTAGCATATCTAGCATCTTCCTACATCAACAGAACGCGTAACAGAGTAACTTCATTGAAACGGGGGTTTACTATTCACAATTTACTATTTATTACACAATTTATATTTCAAATTCGATATTCAACCGCATAAAATGTTAAAAAGCTATAAATACATGTTCTACAATTAACAAGGAACATTCATTAAGCATTAAAACGATTAAACTAACGATCTACGCATAACATCTAAAAATCAAAGTTTAGATACAAATATTTCAAATGCGCAAATAACGATAAAACCCTCACCTTAGATGCTCCTAGACGCTAGGGAAACCACGCTGGATGCCTCGGAAACTACCCCTCACAAGCTCACGCGACGGAATGAAGATTTGAAGTTGAAATGTGTTTTTTTTTCTTTTTCCTCCATGGTTTCAGCCATGGCTCTTTATTTTTCTGGTTTTTGCTCTTTTGTTTCGTATTTCATAGTTAAATAAAAGATAACAAATGGTCAAAGCTTCGGTCAACCCGCTAAACCAAAACAGCTATGCGCGACCTTACGAAAACGTTCATAACTTCTTCTAGAAAACTCCAATTCACGAACGGTTTGAAGCCTCAGAAACTAGACTCATAGAGCTTTCTAACCATATATAATTTGATGCCTAACTCTTCCCCAATTGGTTCAGATTTAATTCCAAAGTTGATCCAAAATTTGACTAACTTAACATTGCATTTTTTTATTTCTAATCCCAAGTTTGCCCTTTATTAAAGATTTCAAAAATTTTCACCTTGTCCTAGTTGGTCATTGTAGATGAAAAGTCAACTAGTTTGGTCAAAGAAGGTGAAAGGTCAATAAAATGCAATTTAAATGAACTTTAAATGCTATTAAATATATGCCAGGTTCGATGTATCACAGGCAACCCAAGCGAGATGAGGGAATAAGACATGGAGCTAGAGCAACCAACACTGGCAACCCGAGGCTACCCAGAGAGGCCCATCACACCGCCCTGACTCTATGAATGCAATACAATATACAATGCAACAATCGAGCAATAAAGCCACACATGGGAGAATAACAAAGTAGGTTACTCTCGCACGCAATAGCCACAGTTCATAAACATTTCAACCAAATCAACTCTAACAATCATATCAAGCTATTTAAAACATTCTACAGGCATAATATCAAGAAAAACAAGCAGAATCACAAATCGACCCCAACTATCAAAATGCTACTACTTCCAAACGAGCCACGAGTTTTGAAAATCGACTTCACCAGTCCTCCTAGGTCACCATAAGGCACGTCTAAAGACCCCGAAACCCTACTTTACCCTAGAATTCGTGCAAAGCCCTGATTTCCTCCTTTGCTCGTTTGAACTACAACTATACCAACCAACGCCATAATCGCACCAAAAGTACTTCCATGGCCTCCCGAAACAATGCCAACACACAAAATGAGAAAACGCCAAACTCAACCTAAACGACCCCGACTTTCACCAAGGCATAGTTCTCATTTTTTTCATTACGCAACCTAAACAAACCATGCATTTAGGCATTCTAGCATACCTAGCACATTTTCACATCAACAGATAGCATAACAGCGCAACTTCATCGTTTCAAGGGTTTACTATTCACAAATTACTATTCAATTGACATTTAAATTACAATCTCAACATTCAACCGCAGAAAATGTTAAAAAGCTATAAATACATGTTTTACAATTGTCAATGAACATTCTAGAAGCCTCAAAACGATTAAAACAACAATCTACGGATAAAATCTAAAAATCAAAAAGTTGACATACATAACATTTAAATGCGCAAATAACGTGATTCCCTCACCTTAGGCACTCCTAGTCGCTAGGAAAACAATGCTGGATGGCTCGGTAACAACCCCGCACGAGCTCACGCGAAGATTTGAATTTTTTTTTCTTTCCCTCTTGGTTTCGGCCTCTTCAAGTTTTGTTTTCAGCTTTTTTTTTTTTTTTTTTGCTTTGTTTTAAGCTTATAAGGTGATAACTTGGTCAAAAGTCAGGGCAACTTGGTCAACTAACTTAGAATTGGCCAATTTAGCCTATTTTGTGCATTTTAAAGCCATATTAACTAAGGAAAAAATTAATTCTAGCTAACAACAAATAAGATACAAAATTTAAGTCATCTAAATACTAGTTTCACTATTTGCTGAGGACTAGAAACCGCTCTCTATCTATCGCTCTCGATATGCAATGCACGTTGCGACAGCAAAGAAGTAACAATTAAATCTCAAAGAATCTAAGAAAATATAATTTTCAGAATAATAAACAAGAAAATTTCACATTCCGGGCTCGGGTATTACAACCTATTCCTGGTCTTCTTCACCTGAGATGATAAAAGAGGGTGAGTCCTTATAAACGCAGCGAGGGAGAATGAGAAATACGTTTTGAAACTCTTTTTCCGGTTAACTTATGAAAAATCCCTTTTGAAAACATGTCACGTATTACAAGTAATAAGAATCAAATTGAGCAACAGATACACATTTCAAGGATACGGTGAGCATTTGCTCTCAATATCGATTTCGATACGATTGTTGTGGCCGAGTTCAATAATCCACTTATCGCTCCCATTTGGGTGTACTCCGGATGTACCCCGAAAATCTACAACCCAACTCTCCGAGGGTGGAATGCCAAGCGAGAGAGGGAATCGGACCATGGTAGTCATGGTAGCACCGGCAAGCCCGATGCCGCCCGGCGTGCGTGAAACGCTACCATGCCACAATGAAATGTTGCAATCTTGTATGCAATACACATTTATAACATTTAATATATCACATTAGGAGGACAACAAAGTAGGTCGGGCAGTTATAAAATCGCACATTGACAAGTAAACACATGAGGCATGTTTGACATGTAATTTCACTTGTAAAATGCATGGAGTTATATGAATATTAAACGGGCAGCCATGTAACACATGTAAATCAAGTCATATAACTCATTTCGGAGTTCACGTAATCAAGTAATAAAGTTATACAAGCATACGACGACGTTTACATGAGATCAGGAGCAAGAAAAGTCTACTTATCAACATGTAATTGTCGGAATCATATTTAGGGCTATAAAGACAACTACGGGCAGCCCCTTAATTACATAATTAGACACGATAACCCTAGGATCAACACTTAGCGCGTTTTCATAGTCACTAGGGTTTCAATTCATGCTTACCCGTGCGATTAAGCCACAAGTTGTCACGTAATTAAACTCAAGCCATCCATCGATTAATTAAAACACCCTCAATCATCCAAAACAGTCCACACAACATCCAAGTGCCACAATCTCAAGCATTTAATACAACAAGAGAAGTTACAATAATTTTCAAAGCATATCACTAGATGAAAACCTCATTGCAATGGTCTGTTTTCCCACGATCATTTAGACAAGCAAACAATCTCCATTTCGAGTGAATAAAATCTCAACTTAAAGCTTATTAATTGAACTAAATCTAGAAACAAACCTCGCATCATTTGGCATTCGGATTCAAGAGTTATAGCCAAAACCGTGAGACTACGCAAAACTATCCAGATTTGTACACATTTCAATACTTGTCGTTTTTTAGGATCTTAGGGCCAGATTTAGCCTTAGTATATTTCTGACAAAAATGTCCATAACGGAAAAATATAGCAACCTACCAAATTTCATGGATTTTGGATATCATTTATTAAGTCAAAACTTGTTCGTTCTACAAGGACAGTGAACTGTCAAAAACCTGCTTCATTTTTCCAGATTTTCCAAATTTGGACTCCTTTCGATGGTTTGCCATTTTGGAGACCTTAGAGTCAAAATTGGCCTTGGCCTATTTCTAAAAAAAATGCTCAAAACTGGCAAAGCTAGTTACCTACCAATTTTCATGCATTTTCAACACTATTTACCTGGTCAAATTCACTTCGCTTTAACAAGTCAGAAAACTGTCATTTACACGATTTCACCTATCTTCAAATTCTAGCCAAATATCTTGCCATGCATGTCACGCCCCAACCCGACCTATAGAGGTTAGACTAGGATTTGATCTAAACATTCATATCATTTCACGTACTTAACTGTTCATGAGGGTTTAACATTTAACATTTAGCCTAAACTCCACAGATTCTCCGAAAAAACCGGCAGCATAACGGCTGTAATTGGGCTATTTACTTTGACTGAATTCTCCAAATGCCTCAAAACCTTCAACCTCAATTTCATTTCCAACAAAGATTACTATTTATCACCGATTGAAGCGCCTACTAGTTATCTCGAAGTCTCGTTTGATTAACAACCTAGCATAAATAACTATGTCTCGTTTGTTTGTTAATCCTTATTGCAAAAGTACTTGTTCATCTTAGCCTACCAATGAGTACCTACTTAAGATTGGATAGATTCATTTTACTTAGTCCTTTACATGATACTTCATAAGCCTGTGATAGATACTAACCAGTAGCGATAGCAAAAACGACCATAAGAGTGTCTATCTAGTTATGATCAGTACAAGCCAAAATGTGACCCCAAATTACAACGGGGGTCATTTACAATACAACAACATCAACATAAGAAATAGTCTTCAAGCAACATATCGTTCACAAAATGGCCATAGTCAAATAAGGCACGTAGGGCAAGCAATCATTCCAAGGAGTCATCAATAGGTACGTTTTCCTCGGGTACTTGTTCCTGGTCTTCTTCACCTGAGATGATAAAAGAGGGTGAGTCTTTACGAACTCAGCGAGGGGGAACGAGAAATACGTTTTGAAACTCTTTTTCCGGTTAACTTATGAAAAACCCCTTTTGAAAACATGTCACGTATTACAAGTATAAGAATCAAATTGAGCAACAAATACAATTACCAATCATTTCAAGGATACGGTGAGCATTTGCTCTCAATATCGATTTTGATACGATTGTTGCGGCAGACTTCAATAATCCACTTATCGCTCCCATTTGGGTGTACTCCGGATTTACCCCGAAAATCTATGACCCAACTCTCCAAGGGTGGAATGCCAAGCGAGAGAAGGAATTGGACCATGGTAGTCACGATAGCACCGGCAAGCCTGATGCCACCCGGCGTGCGTGAAACGATACCATGCCAAAATGAAAGGTTGCAACCTTGTATGCAATGCACATTTATAACATTTAACATATCACAATAGGAGGACAACAAAGTAGGTTGCCTCCGAGCAGTTATAAGATCGAACGTTGACAAGTAAACACGCAAGGCATGCTATGTCAGGTAATTTCACTTGTAAAACGCATGGAGTTGTATGAATATTAACGGACATCCATGCAACACATGTGAATCAAGTCATATAACTCATTTTGGGTTCACGCAATCAAATAATAAGATTATAGAACATGCAACAACATCTACGTGGGACTGGGTGCAAGAAAGGTCTACTTGTCAACATGTAATCATCGGAATCACATTTAGGGCTATAAGGGAAACTACGGGCAGCCTACTAATCATATAATTAAACACGATATCCATAGGATCAACACTTAGCGAGTTTTTCTAGTCACTAGGGTTTCAATTCATACTCACCCGTGCGATTAAGCCCCAAGTTGTCACGTAATTAAATTCAAGCCATGCATCGATTAATTAAAACACCCTCAAGCATTCAAAACAGTCCACACAACATCCTAGTGCCACAATCCCAAGCATTTAACACAACAAGAGAAGTTACAATAATTTTGAAAGCATATCACTAGATAAAAACCTCACTGCAAAGGTCTGTTTTCCCACAATCATTTGGACAAGCAAATAATCTCCAATTCTAGTGAAAAAAATGTCAAATTAAAGCTTATTAAGTCAACAAAATCCAGAAACAAACCTCGCATCATTGGAGTTCGGATTCGAGAGTTATAGCCAAAACCGTGAGACTACACAAAACTGTCCAGATTTGCACACATTTCAATACTTGTCGTTTTTTGAGGACCTTAGGGTCAGATTTAGCCTTAGTATATTTCTGACAAAAATGTCCAGAACTGAAAACTCTAGCAGAAAACCAAATTTTATACATTTTGGATATCATTTGCTAAGTCAAAACTGGTTTGTTCTACAAGGACAGTGAATCTGCCAAAACATGCTTCATTTTCCCAGATTTTCCAGATTTGGACACATTTTGATATTTTGCCATTTGGGGATCTTCGAGTCAAAATTGGCTTTGGCCTATTTCTATGAAAAATTCTCAGAACTGGCAAAATTAGTTACCTACCAATTTTCACGCATTTTCAACATCATTTACCTGGTCAAATTCACTTCGCTCCAACAAGTCAGAAGACCGTCATTTACGCAATTTCACTTATCTTCACATTCTAGCCAAATATCTTGCCATGCATGTTTATAAAAGCTCATGTACACACATATATCACAAGTACAGAGGAAAAAATAGACATTTAAAGGCATGCATGTGGTTTTTGAAAGCTTTTCAAAGGAGTTTTAGCCCTCACCTTAGCAAGACAATAATGAAGATGCACAAAGCTCTTGATGATGCACAAGATCGACTTTTCTCCTTGCTTGGCTGAGAGATAACTTGAGATTCTCTAATTCCTAGCTTAGTAACCATGTTCTTAGTATGTGCAAGTGGCTAGAACAAAAAGAAAATGAAATAGGAGCTATCAAACATACCTAAGGGCCGAATGAGTGTTCTATGAGCTTGCATGCATGTTTCTTTGCCTCTAGCTTGCTTGGTCGAGTTCCTTAGTAGCTTGAATGTCTTGATGAACCTTACGATGATGAACTTAAGCTATGGAGACTAAAATTGCAGCTAAGACCGAGAGAGAGAGAGAGAGAGAGAGTGAATGAGAGAAAGAGAGAATGTGAGAAAGAAAAATGAAATGCTTGGAAGAGTTTTGATGCTTTTGGGGGCATGTGTCAGCCTTGTGCTTCTAAATTTTAGAATTTGTGTCTTCAAGAGCATAATTTGAATCATCTTAGCATGGGTGATTGAGTGGGCCGAGATTGTGGTGCATGGGGTAGGGTTTTAAGTCATTTTTTTATGCTTTGTTTTATGTGTTGTTGTCATAGAATGTCTAGGTATAATCTTTGAATTATGCAAAGCATGCACAAAACCCTTCACATGGTCGGCCAAGGCTTGATCAAATTTGAATTTTTTGTCTTGTTTGAGCTTATTTTATTGTGTGCTTGGAATGTGCAAAAGAATAAAGAATAAAGCATAAGAATGTTTAGCTTTTGGTGAAATTTCGTCTTCTAGTGAGTTGAATTAGCATTTTAATATTAGTTAATGGAGTTGTAGGATTAATTAATAATCTAGTGCTTCATGTAAGATGCTTTCTTGATTAGTGTGCGGGCACGCTTACCTAGGTTTAGGGCATGCACTATGAGGTAAGGCACGAACTATGAGACAAATGCACGTTTCCCAAGCAAATGCACGCAACCCTAAATAAATGTACATAATTCGATGCAAGGCACATAAAACGAGACACGACTCTTAAACCTAGGTCAAGGCACGCAAATCTAGGTTAGGACATACAAAATGAGGTATCACACACAAATCGAGGTCAGGCCTCACATCATCCTCTCCTTAAAAGAATTTCGTCCCGAAATTCAATTTTACCTTTGAAATAATGATGGATACTGTTGCTCCATCTGGTCTCACCTTTCCCACGTTGCTTCTTCAACTCCATGGTGATCCCACAACACTTTCACCATCGGTATAGATTTGTTGCACAACTCCCGATCTTGCTGGTCTAGGATCCGAATGGGCTTCTCTTCATAAGACAAGTTCTCCCGAAGCTGCAACGGCTCTGGCTCCAAGATATGCGATGGATCAGGGTGATACTTCCGTAGCATTGAAACATGAAAGACGTCGTGAATATTGGAGAGGTTTTGGGGTAGTTCCAGGCGATACGCCAATTTGCCAACCTTCTCAACTATCTCAAATGGTCCTACAAATCTCGGGCTCAACTTTCCACCCTTGCCGTGTTTAATCAGTCCCCTCCGAGGTGATATCTTCAAGAACACCTTATCACCAACCTCAAATTCCAAGTTCCGTCTCCGTCGGTCTGCATAACTTTTTTGCCTACTTTGGGCGGTAAGCATCCGTTTTCGGATGAAGCAGACATTCTCACAGTCTTCATTAGTTCTAGTAGAAGGGTCGGGTCAAATGTCTTTGTCTCACCTACTTCATCCCAATATATCGGGGACCGACACTTACGTCCATACAATGCCTCATATGTGGCCATCCCAATAGTGGCCATATAGATGTTATTATAAGCGAACTCCACTAGAGACAGGTACTTCTCCCAACCTTTTCTGAAGTCTAAGACACACGCCCTCAACATATCCTCCAAAATCTGAATAGGTCTCTCAGATTGACCATCCGTCTAGGGTGATAAGCTGTACTGAAACTCAACTTCGTCCCCAAAGCTTCTTGTAATCTTTTCCAAAATTGGGAAGTAAAATGAGGATCCCTATCCGATACAATACTCACAGGCATCCCGTGCAACCTTACAATATCCGTCACATACATATCTCCCAATTTCTCAGGACTATCTTCCTTGTTCATCGGTAAGAAGTACACTGACTTGGTCAATCTATCCACTATGACCCAAACGGCGTCATGACCCTTTTGTGACCTGGGCAGGTCCATGACAAAGTCCATAGTTATGTGTTCCCATTTCCATTGAGGAATTTCCAATGGTTGAAGTAAACCTGCTGGTCGTTGATGTTCTGTTTTGATTCTCTGGCACGTCAAACACCGTGCCACAAACTCCGCAATCTCTCTCTTCATGTTATTCCACCAATAGTGTTGCTTCAAATCTCGGTACATCTTTGTTTCGCCAGGGTGAATAGTATATCTAGAGTTATGGGCTTCTTCAAGAATCTTCTTTTTCAACTTTGGCTCATTAGGAACACAAATTCGATTCCTGAACCTCCAAATACCATCATCATGAAACTTGAAATATGTGTTGATTTCTTTAATCTTCTGAAACTGTTGGTCCTTCTGTTGAGCCTCTCGTAAATCAGACAACAAGGTCGATTGAACTTGTGTAGTGGCAAATAGTAACCCTTTTTGAGTTAATTGTGGTTTCCACAAAAATACTTCCTCTAACAACTCCTGCACCTTAACTTCTAGTTCTACCATGCTCGTTTTCCGACTTAAGGCATCTGCAACTACATTTGCTTTACCAGGCACATAATTGATTGTGCAGTTATAATCATCCAAAAGCTCCATCCACCGTCTTTGCCTCATGTTCAACTCTTTTTGTGAGAACAAGTATTTCAAGCTCTTGTGATCAGTAAACACCTTGAACTTGTTACCCCACAGATAGTGTCTCTATTTCTTGAGTGCAAACACAATAGCCGCTAACTCCAAATCATGCGTCGGGTAGTTCAATTCATACGGCTTCGGTTTCCTAGAGGCATACGCAATCACTCTACCATTTTGCATCAACACACAACCTTGTCCTTCCTTCGAAGCATTGCTATAGATTACAAAACCTTGACTCCCTTCAGGCAATGCAAGAACAGGTGCAGTAGTCAATCTCTTCTTCAATTCTTGAAAGTTGTTCTCACACTTGTCATCCCACACAAACTTTGTTTTCTTTTGAGTGAGCTTTGTAAGCAGTCCCACAATCTTTAAGAAATCTTTCACAAACCTCCGATAATAGCCGACTAAACCAAGAAAACTCCAAACCTCCGTAACATTTTCTGGCTTCTTCCAAGACATCACCGCTTCTATCTTTGCTGGATTCACCGCTATTCCCTCTTGGGATATGATGTACCCAAAAAATGCAATATGCCGCAACCAAAATTCGCATTTGCTAAACTTCGCATACAATTGATGCTCTCGAAGTTTCTGCAGTACCAATCGCAGATGTTGTTCATGCTCAACCTCGAATTTCGAGTATAACAAAATATCATTGATAAAGATCACCACAAATTGGTCCAAGTGGGGTTGAAACACCCTGTGCATCAAGTCCATAAAAGCTACAGGGGCATTAGTTAGCCCAAATGGCATCACCACATATTCATAATACCCATATCTCGTCTTGAAAGCCGTTTTAGGCACATCCTCCTTTTTGATTCGCAACTGGTAGTACTCTTGCCTCAAGTCGAGCTTTGAATACACTTTGGCTCCCTGAAGTTGATCAAACAACTCGTCGATCAGTGGAAGTGGGTATTTATTCTTGACAGTCACTTGGTTTAATCCTCGGTAATCGATGCATAGCCTCAACGTTCCATCTTTCTTCTTTACAAATAGGACTAGCGCCCCCACGAAGAAGAACTTGGTTGAACAAACCCCTTCTTCAACAATCCTTACAATTGGTCCTTCAATTCTTGTAGCTCGGCGGGTGCCATACAATAGGGAGCTTTATATATCGGCTAGGTGCCAGGCAGTAATTCTATAATGAACTCGATCTCCCGATCCGGGGGTAAATCGGGCAATTCTTCTGGAAACACATCCGCATAATATTTAATAACTGGCATCTCCTCCAACTTTGCTTTGTCCGATGGCTTGTTGATGAGGTAAGCTAAGTATCTACTACACCCTTTTCTCAAGGACTTCACTGCTTTCGTAGATGAAATGATGGAACTCCCGTTGAAGTCTCTTCGACCCATTACCTCCAATGTTGGTTGACCAGGTATCTGGAATGTTACAATCGTTGTCCAGCAATCTAGTTGGGCATAATGCTTTGCCAACTAGTCCATCCCTAAGATGACTTCATAGTCTCGAAAGGGTAACACTATAAGATTGGCCGAGAATTCCATATCTTAATTTGAATTTTACATGCTTTACAAGTTGAGCGAGTAACAACTTTAGAACACATCGGAGTACCAACTTCTACTTCGTAAGGCAAATATATAACTCGTAGTTTCACACGTTGCACATATAAGGGAGTAATAAATGAATGAGTAGCACCTGGATCAATTAGCACCCTAACAGGTTGATTTAGTATCAAGAATTTACCTTCAACAACAGCGGCCTCCTCAGGAAGCTCCTCGCACTCAATAGCATAAGCTCGGGCCTGAACTCTAGGAACTGGAGTCTTGCCTCTACCAGTTGGTTTAATCTGATTTTGTCCCCCTTGCCATTTAAGACAATCCTTGACCTGGTGTTGATCGCTGCCACACCCTACACATCGTCCCGATTTCCTCCAACACTGGGCCTCAGTGTGACCTTTCCTGTTACAGTAAGAACATGTGGCAGTCTGAGTAGCAGGTGAACTACTTGTGGATTCGCGGGTGGAAGAGGCTGATGGTGCTTTAGTCGGGCCACGGTTATTAACTGGTCTATTTTGGCTCTGGCTCTGACTGCGACTTTGAGTCTGGAATTTCCTCTGTTGTCCTGAAGGTTGATATGGTTTCTTGTTCAGCTGGCTCGAATCGGCTCTATCAAGTTTCCTCTTCTCAACTCGGGAGGCAGCCGCAAGGAGAACAGAATAGGTAATGAAGTCGTGTGAAGCCAATTGATCTTGAATTTCTGGCCTCAATCCATTCGTAAATTTCCACATCTTCGCCTCAGGGGTACTGACCATGTATTGAGCATAGCAGGACAGTCTGTCGAAACGAGCCTCATACTGGGCCACCGTCATGTTACCCTGGTTCAAGTGCATGAATTCCTCAATTCGCCTCTGCCTAGAAACTGTAGGTACATATTTCTCTTGAATGCCTTAACGAAATTACCCCACAAGCGAGGTGTACGATCAGTTTCCCGAAGTGCCTCCACAGTGTGCCACCAATGCTCAACATCCCCGTGCAACAGAAACACAGCGAACTCAATCTTTTCCTCGTCAGTATAGTCAAGTGGCCTGAAAATCCTTTCAATCTCGGACAGCCAAGCCTCTGCCTTTTCATCATCAGCTTCCCCGTAGAATTTGGTCAGGTGAAAGTCAAGGAACTCCCGCATTCTGCTATTTCTCCCATTGTTACCATCATTCCTGTTGTTGTTGTTGTTTGCTTCACGTGCATCTTGACATTCCATCACTTGCAACACGCGATCCATGGCATTTGCCATCATGTTAAACATAGCCATGCCGGGATTAGTTTGATGAGCAACTCTGGTCTCTTGGGGCTCGCCGCTCCTATTAGTTTTTCGGGTACTAGGGCCAGCCATCTTAGGCACAGATTATTATGCACAATTTATTGGAATACGACAAACAAGAATTTAATGTATAAGGTATGCAACATACAATTTTATATAGACACATAATTCTCAAAATAGTTAAGACATGTTAATCACATAAGCACATAGAAATAGAGAAGGCACGATTGATATTGTCACACAATAACACACATAAACAAGTCATCCTGATAATCTTAGGGATTCTACCCATGGTCCGAGAGTTAAACCTGGCTTAAGCAATCTAAGCTCTGATACCATTTCTCTAGGGTGTCACACCCCAACCCGACCTATAGAGGTTAGACTAGGGAGTGATCATGAGGGTTTAACATTTAACGTTTAGCCTAAACTCCACAGATTCTCCGGAAAAACTGGCAGCATAACGGTTGTAATTGGGCTCTTTAGTTGACCTAATTCTCCAAATGCCTCAAAACCTTCAACCTCAATTTCATTTCCAACAAAGATTACTATTTATCACCGATTGAAGCGCCTACTAGTTATCTCGAAGTCTCGTTTGATTAACAACCTAGCATAATAACTCTGTCTCGTTTGTTTGTTAATCCTTATTGCAAAAGTACCTGTTGATCTTAGCCTACCAATGAGTACCTACTTAAGATTGGATAGATTCATTTTACTTAATCCTTTACCTGAAACTTCATAAGCCTATGACATATACTAACCAGTAGCGATAGCAAAAATGACCATAAGAGTGTCTATCTAGTTATGATTAGTACAACCCAAAATTTGACCCCAAATTACAACGGGAGTCATTTACAACACAATAACAAGCAACATAAGAAATAGTCTTCAAGCAACATATCGTTCACAAAATGGCCATAGTCAAGTAAGGCATGTAGGGCAAGCAATTATTCCAAGGAGTCATCAATTGGCACGTTATCCTCGGGTACCTGTTCCTGGTCTTCTTCACCTGAGATGATAAAAGAGGGTGAGTCCTTATGAACTCAGCGAGGGGGAACGAGAAATACGTTTTGAAACTCTTTTTCAGGTTAACTTATGAAAAACCCCTTTTGAAAACATGTCACGTATTACAAGTAATAAGAATCAAATTGAGCAACAGATACAATTACCAATCATTTCAAGGATACGGTGAGCATTTGCTCTCAATATCGATTTCGATACGATTGTTGTAGCCGACTTCAATAATCCACTTATCGCTCCCATTTGGGTGTACTCCGGATGTACCCCGAAAATCTACGACCCAACTCTCCGAGGGTGGAATGCCAAGCAAGAGAGGGAATTAGACCATGGTAGTCACGGTAGCACCGGCAAGCCCGATGCCGCCCGGCATGCGTGAAACGCTACCATGACACAATGAAAGGTTGCAACCTTGTATGCAATACACATTTATAACATTTAACATATCACATTAGGAGGAGAACAAAGTAGGCTGCCTCCGGGTAGTTATAAGATCGCACATTCACAAGTAAACACATGAGGCATGTTTGACATGTAATTTCACTTGTAAAACGCATGGAGTTATATGAATATTAAACAGGCAGCCAAGTAACACGTGTAAATCAAGTCATATAACTCATTTAGGAGTTCACGTAATCAAGTAATAAAGTTATACAAGCATACGACGACGTTTACATGAGATCGGGTGCAAGAAAAGTCTACTTATCAACATGTAATTGTCGGAATCACATTTAGGGCTATAAAGACAACTACGGGCAGCCCCCTAATTACATAATTAGACACAATAACCATAGGATCAACACTTAGCGTGTTTTCATAGTTACTAGGGTTTCAATTCATGCTTACCCATGCGATTAAGCCACAAGTTGTCACGTAATTAAACTCAAGCAATGCATCGATTAATTAAAACACCCTGAATCATCCAAAAAAGTCCACACAAAATCCAAGTGCCACAATCCCAAGCATTTAATACAACAAGAGAAGTTACAATAATTTTCAAAGCATATCACTAGATGAAAACCTCACTGCAATGGTCTGTTTTTCCACGATCACTTAGACAAGCAAACAATCTACAATTCCAGTGAATAAAATTTTAATTTAAAGCTTATTAAGTTAACTAAATCCAGAAACAAACCTCGCATCATTTGGCATTCGGATTCAAGAGTTATAGTCAAAACCGTGAGACTACGCAAAACTATCCAGATTTATACACATTTCAATACTTGTCGTGTTTGAGGACCATAGGGTCAGATTTAGCCTAAGTCTATTTCTGACAAAAATGTCCAGAACTAAAAAATCTAGCAACTTGCCAAATTTCATGCATTTGGGATATCATTTACTAAGTCAAAAATGGTTCATTCTACAAGGACAGTGAACTGCCAAAAACCTGCTTCATTTTCCCAGATTTTCCAGATTTGGCCACCTTTCGATGTTTTGCCATTTTGGAGAACTTAGAGTCAAAATTGACCTTGGCCTATTTCTATGAAAAATGTTCAGAACTGGAAAAACTAGTCACCTAATAATTTTCATGCATTTTCAACTCTATTTACCTGGTCAAACTCACTTCGCTCCAACAAGTCAGAAAACTACCTTTTACACGATTTCACCTATCTTCAAATTCTAGCCAAATATCTTGCCATGCATGTTTACAAAAGCTCATGTATACATATATATCACAAATATAGAGGTAATATGAAGGCATGCATGTGGTTTTTGAAAGCTTTTCAAAAGAGTTTTAGCCCTCACCTTAGCAAGACAATAATGAAGATGCACAAAGCTCTTGATGATGCACAAGATCGTCTTTTCTCCTTTCTTGGCCGAGAGATAACTTGAGATTCTCTAATTCCTAGCTTAGTGACCATGTTCTTAGTATGTGCATGTGGCTAGAACAAAATGAAATGAAATAGAAGCTATCAAACATACCTAAGCCGAAATGAAGGTTCTATGAGCTTGCATGCATGTTTCTTTGCTTCTAGCTTGCTTGGTCGAGCTTCCTAGGGCCTTGAGTGTCTTAAGGTATGGAGACTAAGATTGCAGCTAGGGCCGAGAGAGAGAGGAAATGAGAGAGTGAGAGAATGAGAGAAAGAAAAATGAAATGCTTGGAAGAGTTTTGATGCTTTTGTGGGCATGTGTCGGCCTTGTGCTTCTAAATTTCAGAATTTGTGTCTTCAAGAGCATAATTTGAATCATCTTAGTATAGGTGATTGAGTGGGCCGAGATTGTGGTGCATTGGGTAGGGTTTTAAGTCATTTTTTATGCTTTGTTTTATGTGTTGTTGTCATAGAATGTCTAGGTATAATATTTGAATTATGCAAAGCATGCACAAAACCCTTCACATGGTCGGCCAAGGCTTTGATCAATTCTGAATTTTTTTGTCTTGTTTTGAGCTTATTTTATTGTGTGTTTGGGATGTGCAAAAGAATAAAGAATAAAGAATAAGAATGTTTAGCTTTTGGTGAAATTTTTTCCTCTAGTGAGTTGAATTAGCATTTTAATATTAGTTAGTGGAGTTGTAGAATTAATTAATAATCTAGTGCTCGTGTAAGATGCTTTCTTGATTAGCGTGCGGGCACGCTTTCCTAGGTTTAGGGCACACACTACGAGGTAAGGCACAAACTACGAGATGAATGCACGTTTTCCAAGCAAATGCACGCAACCCTAAATGAATGCACACAATTCAATGCAAGGCACATAAAATGAGACACGACTCTTAAACCTAGGTCAAGGCACGTAAATCTAGGTTAGGACACACGAGACGAGGTATCGCACGCAAGTCGAGATCAGGCCTCACACTGTGCGCCGCATAACTTCTTACGGATCAAAAGTTATGGGCACCAGAGCGACGGATACCTGGTCACAAGGCCCATGCCCTCGATTTGCGGGCCCAGTCTCAATGTGAAGTAAAGTTGTCTTGGCCAAAGTGCCATGGGCCTCGGTAATAGAAATGTGATGTGTAATACCCGAGTCCGGAATGTGAAATTTCTTGTTTATTATTTTGAAAATTATATTTCCTTAAATTCTTTTAGATTTAATTGTTACTTCTTAGTTGTTGCAAAGTGCATTGCATTTTAGGAGCGATAGCTAGAGAGCAGTTCCTAGTCCTCAGCAAATAGTGAAACTAGTATTTAGATGACTTAAATTTTTTATTTTAATTGTTGCTAGCTAGAATTAATATTGGTGATAGTTATTTTAGCTTAAAATGCATAAAAATAAGACAATTTGACCAATTTTAAGTTATTTGACCAAGTAGCCTTGACCTTTGACCAAGCTTGTCACCTAATAAGCTTATAACATAACAAAATAAAATAAAAAACAAAGCAAAATCAGAACTTGAAGAGGCCGAAACCAAGAGGGAAAGAAAAAAAAGCCATTTCAACTTCCAATCGTTCAATCTTTGCGTGTGCTCGTGCGGGGTGGTTTCCAAGGCAACCAGCGTTGTTTTCCTAGCGACTAGGAGTGCCTAAGGTAAGGGAAGCACGTTATTTGCGCATTTAAATGATATGTATGTCAACTTTGTGATTTTTGAGATTTATCCGTAGATTGTTGTTTAAATCGTTTTGATGCTTCTAGAATGTTCCTTGACAATTGTAGAACATGTATTTATAGCTTTTTAACATTTTCTGCGGTTAAATGTTGAGATTGTAATTTAAATGTCAATTGAATAGTAATTTGTGAATAGTAAACCCTTGAAACGATGAAGTTGTTTCGTTATGCTGTCCGTTGATGTAAAAATGTGCTAGGTGTGCTAGAATGCCTAAATGCATGGTTTGTTTAGGTTGCGTAATGGAAAAAATGAGAAATATTCCTTGGTGAAAGTCGGGGTCGTTTAGGTCGAGTTTGGCATTTTCTCGTTTTGCGTATTGGCATTGTATCGGGAGGCCATGGAAACACTTTTGGTGCGATTATGGCGTTGGTTGGGTGTTTGGTTGGTATAGTTGTAGTTCAAACGAGCAAAGGGGAAAATCGGGGCTTTGTGTGAATTCTAGGGTTAAGTAGGGTTTCGGGGTCTTTAGATGTGCCTTATGGTGACCTAGGAGGATTGGTGAAGTCGGTTTCCAGAACCCGTGGCTCGTTTGGAAATGGTAGTGTTTTGATAGTTGGGGTCGGTTTGTGATTTTGCTTGTTTTCTTGATATTATGCCTATAGAATGCTTAGGGTTGCTTGATATACTTGTTTGAATTGATTCTGATTGAAATGCTTATCAATGGTTGCTATTGCGTGGAGAAGTAACCTACTTTGTTATTCTCCCACGTGTGGCTTTATTGCTCGTTTATCGCCTTGTATCGAGTCTTGCATTGCATAGTATCCAGCGCGTGAGTGATAGGCCTCTCTGGGTAGCCTCGGGTTGCCAATGTTGGTTGCTCTAGCTCCGTGGCTATTCCCTCTTCTCGCTTGGGTTGCCTCCCAGGGAGATTTGGGTCGTAGTTTGTTGGGTTCTTCTGGGGTGTTGCGAACTGGTGTGATAAGGTGGTTTGGGCCGGCGCGTCGTGATCGAATTCGTGATTGAAAGTTGCTCGTGAAAAGAGTATCGTATCCTTTGAATGAGTGTTTATAGTTTTAATGCTTGCCTTGCTTTATTGATGGCTTTACTTGTATCTCTATATGATATTTGTATGAATTGCTTGACTAATTGCATTGCATACTCCTCTCATCTCCGTCCTTGAGACCAATTGCCTTGCTGAGCAATAGTTTTTGCTCATTCCTTTCTATACTATATTTTTACAGGGGTAGTTGAAGCAGACCCTATTGAGGTAATAGAGGAGGAGGAACAGGTGGAGGTGTTTCCGTGATAGCACTTATTTGCTTTGCCGGTGGTTGGTTGCCAGACTTTTGTGCGAGCCATGCTTGATGTGTTAATGCTTGGTTGTCACTTTATTTTGAGACTTATAGCCTTGTATGTAGTTCTATTTTGAGACCTTAATGGTTTTTTTGTAAAGGTTGTAAAGTTGTAAAGTTGTACTCTTATGACTAGTAAAGTATTGCATACTAATGGTTAAATGTTTAGTGGCATAAATACTTGTGTAGTATGCATGGCATTTTGGTTTGGGAAGTTGGTTAATAAGAGGATGTATGATTTGAAAGAAAGTCGGCTTGTTTTAATTGTTTTATGTCTTTCGTATGTACTATGTTGATTTTAGGGTTTTTGGATCGTCCGCGGTACAGAGGAGACTCCGTCCATGTGTCGGGTCCGGGCTTGGCCTTTTGCAGGGTCCGGTCAGGGCGTGACATCTTTAGGTGGTATCAGAGCATGATAGTCTTGCATGAGCCGGAATATGTTTCTCGGTCTGTGGGGTAAAGGTCCAAAATGCTAGAATGTTATTGTATGATTGTTAAGTGGAAAGAAAATGTTATAGCATGACTTTGTGAACTTAGAGTGTTTATGTGTTTAAAGTGAATTAGCTTGGCATGCCAATCTTGTGTTATGTGAATTGCGTGTTAGAATGTTTGATTGTTATTGACTTGAGTGTTATCTAATCTTATGTGCTATATTTCTTTCTATAAACTGCTTTTGTATGCTGCCAGCTATTGTGAATTGCTACTATGCCGCCACGTCGTGGTACTCAAGGTCTAGGGTCAGATGAAGAGGCAGCAGAACAGGGTCAGCAACTGTTGCCTGAGCAGTTTATGGCTTCTATGATTACAGCGGTTGACCGAATTACACAGGTACTGCATGAGCAGAGGCAGGACAGGAATAATAATCCCCAGGGAAATCAAGCTAATCCTGGTGGACAGGCGTATAGGGTTGAGAATAACCAGTTGGAGAAATTCTTGAGGCACGAGCTGGGAAAGTTCTTCGGAGAGCCGGATGATAAGGGAGCCAAGAGATGGATTAGTCAGGTTGAGAAAATTTCACCGCTTTAAGGTACACTTACGAGGCAAAAATAGATTATGCGTCATTCCTGTTTGAGGGCGACATAGAGCAGTGGTGGAATACTGTCAGATTGAGGTGGGATTATGAGGATGTTCCACATTTATGGGATGATTTTGTAAGTGAGTTTCAGGACAAGTATATTCCTGAGATGGCTATGGAAAGGCGGGAAGATGAGTTTGTGGCCCTGAAGCAGGGAAACATGACTGTTGCACAGTACGAGGCTAGGTTTGTCAGCCTGTCGAGGTATATGCCCGAGCTGGTATGGCCAGCTAGGAGGATGATTCATAGGTTTGTTCGTGGGCTGAGAATGGATATTCAGTTGCATTTGACTGGGCAGACCTACACTACTTTTCCCGAGGCATTCCAGGCAGCCTCGAAGTTTGAGAAACGGAAGGCTGAGATGTTAGCTGAGAGCAGTCAGCCGAGTAAGAAACAGTATTTGGGCCAGAGCAGCCAGAGTCAGCCGAGGCAGTATCAGACTTCTGCACAGGTTCCTCAGCATCGTCCGTATCAGCCACAGCAGCAGATTCAGGCTAGGCCAGCTGTGACTAGACCCCAGCAGGGAGGTATAGTTCCTACTACTACCAGAGCCCCAACACCTACGGGAAACACTGTTGTAAGGCAAAATCAGCAGTGTAACTTTTGTAATCGATCGGGCATGTTGAGGCAAATTGTTGGAGAAAGAGTGGTAAATGCACTGGTTGTGGGAGTGATGACCATAGGGTGAGAGATTGCCCTAAGTATAGGAATGTTCAGGGCCGTACTGGAGGCCATGGTGTTCAGAATAGGGCTGTAGGTGCAGGTCCAGCACAGAGGGTGCAGGCTAGGGTCTTTGCACTAGATGCGGAGGAGCTGCCTGATACTGCAACTATAGTGGAAGGTACCTTTCTTCTCAATACTCAGCCAGTTAAAGTTTTGATTGATCACGGAGCTACACATTCATTTATAACTCCTGCATGTGCACGATCTGTGAATGTTTGCATTGATAAACTGCCGCATGAAGTTGAAGTTAGTACGCCTTTGGGTGCAAAATTTGTTACTGAGTCTATTTGTAAATCATGTGATATATGCATTGAGAACTGTAAATTTCCTGCTGATTTAATTATATTGCCATTCCGTGACCTTGAAATCATTTTGGGAATAGACTGGTTGGGAAAATATTATGCTCAGTTGGATTGTAGAACAAAGATTGTTTATCTTCAGGTTCCTGACCTACCAGTACTGGAGATTGTTGGGAACTGCAGGGCTGCCCGAATTCCTCTTTTATCATTGATCAAGACTTCTAAGTTGTTGAATAAAGGTTGTGAAGCTTACTTAGCTTATTTGATCAATCAGCCTACTGATAAGTTGAATTTGAATGAGGTTCTGATTGTTAAAGACTTCCCTGGTATATTTCCCGAGGAATTATTGGGTTTACCACCGAATAGGGATATTGAGTTCGTGATTGACCTTATGCCAGGCACTGCGCCAATTTCTAGGAGTCCTTATAGAATGGCATCGGCTGAACTTCAGGAATTGAAAATTCAGCTTCAGAACTTGCTTGAGAAAGGGTTTATACAACCTAGTTCTTCGCCGTGGGGTGCGCCTGTGTTGTTTGTGAGAAAGAAAGACGACACGCTACGGTTATGTATTGATTACAGGGGACTTAATCAAGTCACGATTAAGAACAAATACCCCTTGCCGTTGATTGAAGAATTGTTTGACCAGTTGCAGGGTGCGAGTGTTTACTCCAAATTTTACTTGAGGCAGGGTTACTATCAACTTAGGATTCGGAGTGACGATATACCAAAGACGGCATTCAGGACTAGATATGGCCACTATGAATTTGTTGTGTTGCCGTTTGGATTGACGAATGCTCCAGCCGCATTCATGGACTTGATGTAGAGGGTTTTTTGACCTTATCTTGATCAGTTTGTCGTGATCTTTATTGACGACATTTTAGTGTACTCGAAGAACGAGGCTGAACATGAACAACATTTGAAGATTGTGCTACAGACTTTGCAAGAAAACAAGCTTTTTGCTAAATTCAGCAAGTGCGAATTCTGGTTGAATCAGATATCTTTTCTACGCCATATCATTTCAAATCAAGGAATTTTAGTAGACCCAGCTAAGATTGAAGTTGTTTCGTCTTGGAAGAGACCTGAAACGGTGTTAGAGATTCGGAGTTTTTTTGGGTTGGAAGGTTACTACTGGAGGTTTGTTAAAGACTTTTCCAAAATTTCTGGACCTTTAAGCCAGTTGACTCGAAAGAAAGTTACTTACAACTGGGATGCTAAATGTGAATCCAGTTTTCAAGAACTAAAGAAGAGACTAACTACAGCTCCTATATTAGCTTTACCTGAGGGAACAGAGAACTTCGTTGTCTACAGTGATGCATCTAAGGAAGGATTGGGTTGTGTTTTAATGCAGAATGGAAAGGTGATTGCCTATGCTTCTAGGAAGTTGAAACCTTATGAAGTCAATTACCCTACGCATGATCTTGAGTTAGCTGCAGTTGTGTTTTCTTTGAAGAAGTGGCATCATTATTTGTGGGGTAGCAGATTTGAAATTTTTACTAACCACAAGAGTCTCAAGTATTTGTTTTCACAGAAGGATTTGAATATGAGGCAGCGGAGATGGCTTGAGCTATTGAGTGGTTACAACTGTTCAACTAACTACGTGCCAAGTAAGGCAAATGTTGTTGCTGATGCTTTGAGCCGAAAGGCTACTGTTGCAAGCTTAATTATCAAGGATTGGGAGACTTTGGAAGAAATTTGTTCATGGAAGCCAGAAGCTACTGAAGTAGGGATTCGATTTGCTAGTTTGCAGATTCAGTCAGGGGTGCTAGCACAGAGCGGAGAGGCTCAGAAGACTGATCCTCACATCTTGAAAATCCAAGAAAAAGCTAAAGGGGGAGAGTCAGAGTTTAAATTACATGCAGATGGTATCTTCAGATTCAGGGACAGAGTATGTGTTCCTGGTGATCCGACTTTGAAGAATAAGATTCTGTCCGAGGCACATAATTCGAGGTATACGATTCATCCGGGCAGTACTAAAATGTATAGAGATTTGAAACAACACTTCTGGTGGAACAATATGAAGAGGGATATTTTTGGGTATGTATCCAGATGTTTGACTTGTTAGAGGGTTAAAGTTGAGCATCAGAGGCCAGCCGGGCTTCTACAGCTGTTATCGATTCCGCAATGGAAGTGGGTGCATATAACAATGGACCTTGTGACCGATCTTCCTAGATCTCCGAGAGGATGTGATTCTGTTTGGGTTGTTGTGGACCGCTTGACTAAAGTTACACATTTTATTCCCATGAACAAACAGGATATCCTTGATAAACTAGCTGAGCTTTATGTTGCTAATATTGTGAGACTTCATGGTGTGCCACAGAGTATATTGTCAGATAGGGATCGCAGATTCAGATCTCATTTTTGGCAGAAGTTGCAAGAGGCCATGGGAACTAAGTTAAGCTTCAGTATTGCATATCATCCACAAACCGATGGCCAATCTGAGAGAACTATCAGGATCTTGGAAGACATGCTACTGGCATGTGTGTTAGACTTTGGGAAGAATTGGGAGAAGTTTTTGCCTTTAGCGGAGTTCGCCTACAATAATAGTTATCAATCTACTATAGGTATGGCTCCCAACGAGGCGTTGTACGGTTGTAAATGCAGATCCCCATTGTATTGGGATTCGGTTGGAGAAATGAAAATAGTTGATCTGACTGTATTACCTGTGATGATTAAGATGGTGGATAATGTTCACCTTATTTGCCAGCGTATGCTTACAGCTTAGAGTCGTCAGAAGAGTTATGCGGATAAGCACCGTCGGGATCTTGAGTTTGATTTGGGAGATTGGGTGTTTCTTAAGATTTCTCCTCGAAAGAGATTGATTCGGCACAGTAAGAGCGGGAAACTTAGTCCCAGGTATGTGGGTCCGTATGAGATCATCGAAAAGGTAGGTCATTTGGCTTATCGGTTAGCTTTACCTCTGAGCTTGTTGAGACTGCACGATGTTTTCCACGTGTCAATGTTAAAGAAATACCATCCAGATCCTTCACATGTACTTGAACCAAAGCCTTTGCAGATTGAAGAAAAGTTGTCTTATGAGGAGAAACCGATTCGAATTGTGGATCGGAAAGTTCAAGAACTTCGTAGAAAGAGTATTCCGTTAGTAAAGGTTCTGTGGAATCATCATGGGTTTGAGGAAGCCACTTGGGAAAGAGAGGACCAAGTTCGGAATCAGTATTCGGAGTTGTTTGTTGACCAGGTAAGAATTACGTGGGCGCAATTGTTTTAAGAGGGAGAAGGTGTAATACCCGAGCCCGGAATGTGAAAATTTCTTGTTTATTATTTTGAAAATTATATTTTCTTAGATTCTTTGAGATTTAATTGTTACTTCTTAGTTATTGCAAAGTGCATTGCATTTCGGGAGCGATAGCTAGAGAGCGGTTCCTAGTCCTCAGCAAATAGTGAAACTAGTATTTAGATGACTTAAATTATATATTTTAATTGTTGCTAGCTATAATTAATATTGGTGATAGTTATTTTAGCTTAAAATGCATAAAAATAAGACAATTTGACCAATTTTAAGTTGTTTGACCAAGTAGCCTTGACATTTGACCAAGCTTGTCACTTAATAAGCTTATAACATAACAAAATAAAATAAAAAAACAAAGCAAAATTAGAACTTGAAGAGGCCGAAACCAAGAGGGAAAGAAAAAAAAACCATTTCAACTTCCAATCGTTCAATCTTCGCGTGTGCTAGTGCGGGGTGGTTTCCAAGGCAACCAGCGTTGTTTTCCTAGCGACTAGGAGTGCCTAAGGTGAGGGAAGCACGTTATTTGTGCATTTAAATTATATGTATGTCAACTTTGTGATTTTTGAGATTTATCCGTAGATTGTTGTTTAAATCGTTTTGATGCTTATAGAATGCTCCTTGACAATTGTAGAACATGTATTTATAGCTTTTTAACATTTTCTACTGTTAAATGTTGAGATTGTAATTTAAATGTCAATTGAATAGTAATTTATGAATAGTAAACCCTTGAAACGATGAAGTTGTTTCGTTATGCTGTCCGTTGATGTAAAAAGGTGCTAGGTGTGCTAGAATGCCTAAATGCATGGTTTGTTTAGGTTGCGTAATGGAAAAAATGAGAAATATGCCTTGGTGAAAGTCGGGGTCGTTTAGGTCGAGTTTGGCATTTTCTCGTTTTGCGTGTTGGCATTGTTTCGGGAGGCCATGGAAGCACTTTTGGTGCGATTATGGCGTTGGTTGGGTGTTTGGTTGGTATAGTTGTAGTTCAAACGAGCAAAGGGGGAAATCGGGGCTTTGCGTGAATTCTAGGGTTAAGTAGGGTTTCGGGGTCTTTAGACGTGCCTTATGGTGACCTAGGAGGATTGGCGAAGTCGGTTTCCAGAACTCGTGGCTCGTTTGGAAATGGTAGTGTTTTGATAGTTGGGGTCGATTTGTGATTTTGCTTGTTTTCTTGATATTATGCCTATAGAATGCTTAGGGGTGCTTGATATAGTTGTTTTAATTGATTCTGATTGAAATGCTTATCAACTGTTGCTATTGCGTGCGAGAGTAACCTACTTTGTTATTCTCCCACGTGTGGCCTTATTGCTCGTTTATCGCCTTGTATCGAGTCTTGCATTACATAGTGTCCAGCACGTGAGTGATGGCCTTCTCTGGGTAGCCTCGGGTTGCCAGTGTTGGTTGCTCTAGCTCCGTAGCTATTCCCTCTTCTCGCTTGGGTTGCCAGTGATGGATTTACTTGTATCTCTATATGATATTTGTATGTATTGCTTGACTAATTGCATTGCACTCTCCTCTCATCTCCGTCCTTGAGACCTATTGCCCTCGCTGAGCAATAGTTTTTGCTCATTCCTTTCTATACTATATTTTTACAGGAGTAGTTGAAGCAGACCCTATTGAGGTAATTGAGGAGGAGGAGCAGGTGGAGGTGTTTCCGTGATAGCACTTCTTTGCTTTGCTGGTGGTTGGTTGCCAGACTTTTGTGCGAGCCATGCTTAATGTGTTAATGCTTGATTGTCGCTTTATTTTGAGGCTTATAGCCTTGTATGTAGTTCTATTTTGAGACCTTAATGGTTTTTTTTGTAAAGGTTGTAAGGTTGTAAAGTTGTACTCTTATGATTAGTAAAGTATTGCATACTAATGGTTAAATGTTTAGTGGCATAAATACTTGTGCAGTATGCATGGCATTTTGGTTTGGGAAGTTGGTTAATAAGAGGATGTATGATTTGTAAAGAAAGTCGGCTGTTTTGATTATTTTATGGCTTTCGCAAGTATTATATTGATTTTAGGGTTTTCGGATCGTACGCGGTACAGAGGAGACTCCGTCCGTGTGTCAGGTCCGGGCTTGGCCTTTTGCTGGGTCGGGTCGGGGCATGACATGATGGATTAGTTTGTCGTCCTTTTCGCGGCTCAAGACTTACGATCCAGGATGGAAAAACAGCACAAAAAGAAGAAAAATGGCCCAAAACTAATGAAAACACTCGATTTTGTTCTCCAAAATCAGGCGCAACCGAGAAGGCTTGACACCCCTATCGTAGCGTTCCCGGAGAGCTTTCCAACGATATGCTGTGCGCCGTGTAACTCTTTAAGGATCAAAAGTTATGGGCACCGGAGCGACGGATACCTGGTCAAAAACCCCACGCACTTGGTTTGCGGGCCTAGCCTCTACGTGAAGTGAAGTTCTTTTGCCCAAGGTGCTGTAGGATTCGGTTATAGAAATGTGATGGATTAGGTTGTCGTTCTTTTCGTGGCTCACGACGTACGATCCGGGACGAAAAAATAGCGCAAAAGCAGAAAAGTGTCCCGAAACATATGAAAATGTTGGATTTTGGTCTCTAAAAACTGGCGCAGCATAGCATGTTTGCTGCCCCTGTCGTAGAGCTCTCGGAGTGCTTTCCAACGGTCTACTGTGCGCCGCGTAACTCCTTACGGATCAAAAGTAATGGGCACCAGAGCGACGGATACTTGGTCACAAGCCCCACGCCTTCGGTTTGCGGGCCCAGCCTCTACGTGAAGTAAATTTCTCTCGCCCAAGGTGGCGTGGGATTCTATAATAGAAATGTGATAGATTAGGTTGTCGTCCTTTTCGCGGCTCACGAAGTACGATCAGGGACGGAAAAATAGCATAGAAGAAGAAAAATATCCCAAAACTAATGAAAATGTTCGATTTTGTGCCCCGAAAATAGGCCCAGCCAATCAGGCTTGCTGTCCTCGCCGTAGCGCTCTCTGAAAGCTTTCGAACTTTATGTTGTGCACCGCGTAACTCCTTACAGATCAAAAGTTATGGGCACTGGAGTGACGGATACCTAGTCACAAGCCCCACACCCTCGGTTTGCTGGCCCAACCTCTAAGTGAAGTAATGTTCTCTTACCCAAGGTGCCGTGGGATTCGGTAATAAAAATGTGATGGATTAGGTTGTCGTTTTTTTTGCAGCTCACTACGTACGATCTGGGATGGAAAAAAAGCGCAAAAGAAGAAAATTGGCTCGAAACTGAAGAAAATGCGCGATTTTGGGCTCCGAAACAGGCGCAACCGAGAAGGCTTGCCTCCACCGTCAAAGAACTCTCGGAGAGCTTTCCAACGGTATGTTGTGCGCCTCGTAAATCCTTACGGATCAAAAGTTATGGGCACCGGAGCGACGGCTACCGGGTCACAAGCCCCATGCCCTTGGTTTGCGGGCCAAGCCTCTATGTGAAGGGAAGTTCTCTTGCCCAAGGTGTCATGGGATTCGGTAATTGAAATGTGATGGATTAGGTTGTCATCCTTTTCGCGACTCACGATGTACGATCCGGGACGGAAAAACAGTGCAAAAGAAGAAAAGTGTCCCGAAACAGATGAAAACTTTGGATTTTGGGCTCCGAAAATTGGCACAGCCGAGTAGGCTTACTGACCCCGTTGTAGAGCTCTCGGAGAACTTTCCAACGGTATGCTGTGCACCGCGTAACTCTTTACGGATCAAAAGTTATAGGCACCGGAGCGACGGATACCTGGTCACAAGCCCCACGCCCTCGGTTTACTGACCCAGCCTCTACGTGAAGTAAAGTTCTCTTGCCCAAGGGGCCGTGGGATTCTGTAATAGAAATGTGATGGATTAGGTTGTCAACCCTTTCGCGGCTCACGATGTACGATCCGGGACGAAAAAACTGCGCAGAAGAAGTAAAGTGTCCCGAAACTGATGAAAATGTTTAATTTTGGGCTTCTAGAATAGGTGCAGCTGAGTAGGATTGCCGCCTCTGTCGTAGAGCTCTTCGAGAGATTTCCAACGATATGTTGTGCACTGCGTACCTCCTTACGGAGCAAAAGTTATGGGCACCAGAGTGACGGATACCTAGTCACAAGCCCTATGCCCTCTATTTGCGGGCCCAGCCTCTACCTGAAGTGAAGTTCTCGTTCCTAGGGTGCCGTGGGATTCGGTAATGGAAATGTGATGGATTAGGTTATCGTCCTTTTCGTGGCACACAACGAACTATTCGGGAAGGAAAAATAGCGTAAAAGAAGAAAAGTATCCCGAAATTGACAAAAACGTTCGATTTTGGACTCTGAAAACAAGCGCAGCCGAGCAAGCTTTTGCCCCTGTCGTAGAGCTCTCGGTGAGCTTTCCAAGGTATGCTGTGCGCCGCGTAACTCTTTACGGATCAAAAGTTATGGACACCAGAGCGATGGAGACCTAGTCCCAAGCCCTACGCCCTCGGTTTGCGGGCTCAGCCTTTACGTGAAACAAAGTTCTCTTGCCCAAGGTGCAGTGGGATTCTATAATAGAAATGTGATGGATTAGGTTGTCGTCCTTATCGCGGCTAACGACGTACGATCCGGAATGAAAAAAAAGCACAAAAGAAGAAAAGTATCCAAAAACTGATGAAAATGTTCAATTTTGGGCTGCAAAAAAAGGCGCAGGCGAGCAGGCTTGCTACCCCCGTAGCAGAGCTCTCGGAGATCTTTCCAACAGTATATTGTGCACCGCGTAACACCTTATAGATCAAAAGTTATGGGCACCGGAGCGACGGATACCTGGTCACAAGCCCCACGCCCTTGGATTGCCCACCCTGCCTCTACGTGAAGTGAAGTTCTCTTGCCTAAGGTGCCATGGGATTCGTTAACAGAAATGTGATGGATTAGGTTGTCGCCCTTTTCGCAGCTGACGACTTATGATCCGGGACGGAAAAACAACACAAAAGAAGAAAAGTGTCCCGAAACTGATGAAAAAATTAGATTTTGGTCTCCAAAAACTGGTGCAGCATAGCAGGTTTGCTGCCCTCTCATAGAGCTCTCAGAGTGCTTTTCAATGGTACGCTGTGCGCTGCGTAACTCCTTACGGTTCAAAAGTTACGGGCACCGGAGCGACGGATACCTGGTCAAAAGCCCCACGCCCTCGGTTTGCGGGCCCAGCCTCTACGTGAAGTAAAGTTCTCTTGCCCAAGGTGCCGTGGGATTCTATAATAGAAATGTGATGGATTAGGTTGACCTCCTTTTCGCAGCTCACGAAGTACGATCCGGGACAGAAAAACAGAGCAGAAGAAGAAAAATGTCCCAAAACTAATTAAAACATTGGATTTTGGGCTCTGAAAACTGGCACAGCCAAGCAGGCTTACTGACCTCGTAGTAAAGCTCTCAGATAGCTTTCCAACGGTATGCTGTACACCGCGTAACTCCTTACGGATCCAAAGTTATGGGCACCAGAGCGACGGAAACCTGGTCACAAGCCCCACGCCCTCGGTTTGCTGGCCCAGCCTCTACGTGAAGTAAATTTCTCTTGCCCAAGGGGCCGTGGGATTCTGTAATAGAAATGTGATGGATTAGGTTGTCGTCCTTTTCACGGCTCATGACGTACGATACGGGACGGATAAACAGTGTAAAAGAAGAAAAATGTCCCAAAACTGATGAAAATATTCGATTTTGGGCTCTGAAAATAGGTGCAGCTGAGAGGGCTTGCTGCCCTTGTCGTAGAACTCTCGGAGAGCTTTCCAACGATATGCTGTGTGCCGCGTAACTCCTTACGGATCAAAATTTATGGGCACTGAAGCTACAGATACTGGTCACAAGCCCCATGCCCTCTGTTTGCTGGCCCAGCCTGTACCTGAAGTGAAGTTTTCTTGCCCAAGGTGCCTTGGGATTCAGTAATAGAAATGTGATGGATTAGGTTGTCGTCGTTTTCGCGGCTTACGACGTACGATCCAGGATGAAAAAATAGCGCAAATGAAGAAAAGAGTCCCAAAACTGATGAAAACGTTCGATTTTGGGAACTGAAAACAAGCGCAACAGAGCAAGCTTGATGCCCCTGTCTTAGAGCTCTCGGAGAGCTTTCCAACGGTATGTTGTACGCACCGTAACTTGTCACGCCCCAACCCGACCTATAGAGGTTAGACTAGGATGTGATCTAAACATTCATATCATTTCACGTACTTAATCGTTCATTAAGGTTTAACACTTAACGTCAGCCTAAACTCCAAAAATTCTCTGAAAAACCGGCAGCATAACGGCTGCAATTGGGCTCTTTAGCTTGACCTAATTTTCTAAAGGCCTCAAAACTTTCAATCTCAAATTCATTTCCCACTAAGATTACTATTTATCACCAATCGAAATGCCTACTAGTTATCTCGAAGTCTTGCTTGATTAACAACCTAGCATGATAACTATGTCTCGTTTGTTTGTCAATCCTTGTTACAAAAGTACCTGTTGATCTTAGCTTACCGATGTGTACCTGCTTAAGATTGGATAGATTCATTTTACTTAACCCTTTACCTAATACTTCATAAGCCTGTGATAGATACTAAATTAGTAGTAAAACGAGCAAATAGGGTGTCTGTCTAGTTAATATTGGTACAAATCAAAATTAGACCCCAAATTACAACAGGGGTCATTTACAACAACGACAGTAAGCAACACAAGAAATAGTCTTCAATACAACATATTGTTCACAAAATAGCCACAATCAAGAAGGGCAGACAATCACTCCAAGGAGTCATCGATAGGCACATTATCCTCATGTACCTGTTCCTGATCTTCTTCACCTGAGATGATAAAAGAGGTTGAGTCCTTATGCACTCAGCGAGGGGAACGAGAAATAAGTTTTGAAACCCTTTTTTTCAGTTCAACTTTACGAAAACCCTTTTTGCAAGCATGACATATATCACAAGTAAGTTTATACTGTAATATAAAAGTAAAAGACCACAATTACCCGTCTTTCCTTCCCGAGGTCCTCTAGGAACCAAGCGAGAGTACTTATACACATAGTGAAAAGGATACGGTGAGCTTTTGCTCTCAGTTCATTTCCAGTATCAGTTGTTGTGGCTGACTTCAAATCATCCACTTATCACGCCAAATGGGTGTACTCCGGATGTACCCCGAAATCGTACGACCCAACTCTCCGAGGAAGTCTAGCCCCCAAGCGAGAGAGAGAATTGGACAATGGTAGTCACAGTTGCACCGGCAAGCCCGATGTCGTCCGGTGTGCGTGAAACGCTACCACGCTAGAATGAAAGGTTGCAACCTTGTATGCAATGCACATGTATGACATTTATTATATCACATTAGGAGGACAACAAAGTAGGTTGCCTCCGAATAGTTATAAAATCGCACATTGACAAGTAAACACACAAGGCATGCTTTGACATGTAATTTCACTTGTAAAGCACATGGAGTTATATGAATATTAAACGGGCAGCCATGTAACACATGTAAATCAAATCATATAACTCATTTCGGGGTTCACGTAATCAAGTAATAAGTTTATGCAAGCATGCAACGACATCTACATGGGACCTGGTACAAGAAAGTTCTACTTGTCAACATGTAATCATCAGAAATCACATTTAGGGCGATAAGGACAACTACGGGCAGCCCACTAATCACATAATTAGACACGATAACCATAGGATCACACTTAGCGAGTTTTCATAGTCACTAGGGTTTCAATTCATGCTTACCCATACGATTAAGCCACAAGTTGTCACGTAATTAAGTCAAGGACATGCATCGATTAATTAAACTTCCTCAATCATTCAAAACAGTCTGCACAACATCCAAGTGCCACAATCCCAAGCATTTAATACAACAAGAGAAGTTACAATAATTTTCATAGCATATCACTAGATAAAAACCTCACTGCAATGATTTGTTTTCCCACAATCATTTATACAAGCAAAAAATCTCCAATTTCAGTGAAAAAAATTTCAAATTAAAGCTTATTAAGTGAACTAAATCTAGAAACAAACCTCGCATCATTTCGAGTTCGGATTCAAGAGTTATAGCAAAAACCGTGAGACTACGCAAAACTGTCCAGATTTGTACACATTTCAATACTTGTCATTTTTATGGGCCTTAGGGTCAGATTTAGCCTTAGTCTATTTCTGAAAAAAATGTCCAGAACTGAAAACTCTAGCAACGTAACAAATTTCATGTATTTTAGATATTATTTGATAAATCAAAACTGGTTCGTTCTACAGGGACAGTGAACTGCCAAAAACCTGCTTCATTTTCCAGATTTTCCAGATTTTTCAGATTTAGACACATTTCGATGTTTTGCCATTTTGGACACCTTAGAGGAAAAATTGGCCTTAGCCTATTTCTACACAAAATGCTCAGAACTGGAAAAAATAGTCACTTACCAATTTTCATGCATTTTCAACATCATCTACCAGTCCAAATTCACTTCGCTCTAACAAGTCAGAAGTCTGCCATTTTGCGATTTTTCCTATCTTCAAGTTCTAGCTAAATATCTTGTCATGCATGGTTACAAAAGCTCATGTACACACACATACCACAAGTACAGAGGTAAAAATAGACATATGAAGGCCTCCATGTGGTTTTTGAAAGCTTTTAAAAGGATTAACCTTCACCTTAGCCTATTGACAACAAATGATGCTCAAATCTCTTGAAGATGCACAAATGGTCTTCTCACCTTGTTTGGCCGAGGGATATTGCTTGATTTCCTTAATTCCTAGCCAAGTTACCATGTCCTTAGTATGTGCATGTAGTTAGAACAAAAGGGAGATGAAAGAAAAGCTATCAAACATACATAGGGCCGAAATAGGTGTTATATGAGCTTGCATGCATGTCTCTTTGCTTCTAGCTTGCTTGGTTGAGCTTCCTAGGGCCTTGAGTGTCTTGATGAACCTTAGGATGATGAGATTAAGCTATGGAGACTAAGATTGCAGCCAAGGCCGAGAGACAGAGTGTAATGAGAGAATGAGAAGTTTGAAATGAATGAAGTGTTGGTGTTTGTGAGTGTGTCGGCCTAAGGCTTCAAAATTTATGATTTTTGTGTCTTCAAGAGCATGTTTTGAATTGTCTAGCATGGGCATTGAACGGATCGAAAATGTGGAGCATGGTGGAGGATAAAATAATGCTTTGGTTTCATTTTTTTTTTTTGCATTGTGTCATAACTTGTCTAAGTTTAATTTTGAAATTGCAAAGCATGCACAAAACCCTTCACATGGTCGGCCAAGGCTTGCTCAAATCTGAATTTTTTTTTGTTGTTTGAGCTTATTTTATTGTGTGCTTGGAATGTGCAAAAGAATAACGAATAAAGAATAAGAATGTTTAGCTTTTGGTGAAATTTCGTCTTCTAGTGAGTTGAATTAACATTTTAATATTAGTTAGTGGAGTTGTAGGATTAATTAATAATCTAGTGCTTCATGTAAGATGTTTTCTTGATTAGCGTACAGGCACGCTTTCCTAGATTTAGGGCACGCACTATGAGATAAAGCACGAACTACGAGGCAAATGCATGTTTCCCAAGTAAATGCACGCAACTCTAAATGAACGCACGTAACTCGATGCAACACACATAAAACGAGACACGACTCTTGAACCTAGGTCAAGGCACGCAATTCTAGGTTAGGGCATACGAAACGAGGTATCACACGCAAATCGAGGTCGGGCCTCACACTGTGTGTCGTGTAACTCCCTATGAATCAAAAGTTATGGGCACCGGAGCGACGGATACCTGGTCACAAGCCCCATGCCCTCGGTTTACGGGCCCAGCCTCTACGTGAAGCAAAGTTCTCTTGCCCAAGGTGCAGTGGGATTCTATAATGGAAATGTGATGGATTAGATTGTCGTCCTTTTCGCGGCTCATGACATATGATCCGGGACAAAAAAATAACGCAAAAGAAGAAAAGTATCCCGAAATTGATGAAAATGTTCAATTTTGGGCTCCAAAAATAGGCGCAGCCGAGCAGGCTTGCTGTCCCCGTCGTAGATCTCTCGGAGAGCTTTCCAACAGTATGTTGTGCGCCGCTAACTCCTTACAGATCAAAAGTAATGGTCACCGGAGCGACGGATACCCGGTCACTAGTCCCATGCCCTCGGTTTGCGGGCCCAGCCTCTTCGTGAATTGAAGTTGTCTTGCCCAAGGTACCGTCGGATTCGTTAATAGAAATGTGATGGATTAGGTTTTTGTCCTTTTCGCGACTGACGACTTATGATCCGGGACGAAAAAATAGCGCAAAAGAAGAAAAGTGTCCCGAAACTGATGAAAACATTAGATTTTGGTCTCCAAAAATCAGCGCAGGATAGCAGGCTTGCTACCCCCGTCGTAGAGCTATCGGAGTGCTTTCCAACGGTATGCTGTGTGCCACGTAACTCTTTACGGATCAAAAGTTATGGGCACCGGAGCGACGGATACCTGGTCACAAGCCCCACGCACTCGGTTTGCGGGCCCAGCCTCTACGTTAAGTAAAGTTCTCTTGCCCAATGTACCATGGGATTCTATAATAGAAATGTGATGGATTAGGTTGTCATCCTTTTCGCGGCTCACGACATACGATCCGTGATGAAAAACCAGCACAGAAGAAGAAAAGTGTCCCGAAATTGAAGAAAATATTCAACTTTGGGCTCCGAAAATAGGCGCAGCCAAGCAGGCTTGCTTCCCCCATCGTAGAGCTCTCAAAGAGCTTTCTAACAATATGTTGTGCGCCGCGTAACTCCTTACGGATGAAAAGTTATGGGCATCGAAGCGATGGAGACCTGGTCACAAGCCGCACGCCCTCTGTTTGCGGGCCCAACCTCTAAGTGACGTGAAGTTCTCTTGCCTAAGGTGCCGTGGGATTCGGTAATAAAATATGGCGGATTACGTTGTAGTCCTTTTCGCGGCTCATGACGTACGATCCGGGATGGAAAAACAGCGCAAAAGAGGAAAAGTGTCCTAAAATCAATGAAAATATTGGATTTCGGGCTCCGAAAATAGGAGCAGCTGAGCAGGCTTGTTGCATTCGTTGTAGAGCTCTCAAAGAGCTTTCCAACGGTATGTTGTGCGCCACGTAATTGCTTACGGATCAAAAATTATGGGCACCGGAGCGACGGATGCCTGGTCAAAAGCCCCACGCCCTCGGTTTGCAAACCCAGCCTCTACGTGAAGTAAAGTTCTCTTGCCCATGGTGCCGCGGGAGTTTATAATAGAAATGTGATGGATTAGGTTGTTGTCCTTTTTGCAGCTCACAACATACGATCCGGGACGGAAAAACAATGCAAAAGAAGAAAAGTGTCCCGAAACTGATGAAAACGTTCTATTTTGGGCTCCAAAAATAGGCGCAGCCGAGCAAGCTTGCTACCCCCATCGTAGAGCTCTCGGAGAGCTTTCCAACGGTATCCTGTGCGCTGTGTAACTTCTTACGGATCAAAAGTTAGGGCACCGGAGCAGCAGATACCTGGTCACAAGCCCCACACCCTCGGTTTGCGGGTCTAACCTCTATGTGAAGTGAAGTTCTCTTGTGGAAGGTGTCGTGGGATTTTGTAATAGAAATGTGATGGATTAGGTTGTCATCCTTTTCGCGACTGACAATGTACGATCCGGGACGGAAAAATAGCGCAAAATAAGAAAAGTATCCTAAAATTGATGAAAACGTTGTATATTGGGCTCCAAAAACCAGAGTAGCCAAGCAGGCTTGCTAACCCCGTCGTAGAGCTCTCGGAGAGCATTCCAACGGTATGTTGTGCGCCGCGTAACTCCTTACGGAACAAAAGTTATGGGCACCGGAGCGACGGACACCTAGTCACAAGCCCTAAGCCCTCGGTTTGCGGGCCAAGCCTCTACGTGAAGTGAAGTTCTCTTGCCCAAGGTGCCATGGGATTCTGTAATAGAAATGTGATGGATTAGGTTGTCGTCCTTTTCGCGGCTCACGATGTACGATCCGGAACGGAAAAACAGCGCAGAAGAAGAAAAGTGTCCCGAAACTAATGAAAACGTTCGATTTTGGGCTACGAAAACAAGTGCAGCTGAGAAAGCTTATCACCTCCGTCGTAGAGCTATCGGAGAGCTTTCCAACAATATGTTGTGCGCCGCGTAACTCCTTACGGATCAAAAGTTATGGGCATCGGAGCGACGGATACCTGGGCACAAGCTCCACTCCTTTGTTTACTGGCCCAGCCTCTACGGGAAGTGAAGGACTCCTGCCCAAGGTGCCCTGGGGGTCTCAAGTAGAAATGTTATGGATTAGGTTGTCATTTTTTTCGCGGCTCACGACATACGATACGGGACGAAAAAATAGCGAAAAAAAAAGTATCCCAAAATTTATAAAAATGTTCGATTTCGGCCTCCGAAAATAGATGCAGCCGAGCAGGATTGCTGCCCCCGTCGTAGAGCTCTCGAAGAGCTTTTCAACGGTATGTTGTGCGCCGCGTAACTCCTTACAGATCAAAAGTTATGGGCACCGGAGCGACAGATACCTGGTCATAAGCCCCACGCCCTCGGTTTGCGAGCCCAGCCTCTACGTGAAGTGAAGTTCTCTTGCCCAACGTGTCATGGGATTCGGTAATAAAAATGTGATGTATTAGGTTGTCGTCCTTTTCGCAGCTCACGAGGTACGATTCGGGACGAAAAAAAAGTACAAAAGATGAAAAGTGGCCCAAATTGATTAAAATATTCAATTTTGGGCTCCTAAAACGGGCGCAATTGAGCAAGTTTGCTACCCCCATCGTAGAGCTCTCGGAGAGCTTTCCAACGATATGTTGTGCGCCGTGTAACTCCTTACGGATCAAAAGTTATGGGCACCGGAGCGACGGATACCTAGTCACAAGCCCCACCCCCTCAGTTTATAGGCCCAGCCTTTACGTGAAGTGAAGTTCTCTTGCCTAAGCTGCCGTAGGATTCTAAAATAGAAATGTGATGGATTAGGTTGTCCTCCTTTTCGCGGCTGACGACGTACAATCCGGGATGAAAAAATAGCAAAAGAGAAGAAAATTATCCCAAAATAGATGAAAACGTTCAATTTTGGCCTCCAAAAACAAGTGCAGCTGAACAGGTTTGCTACACCCGTCGTAGAGCTCTCGGAGAGCTTTCCAACGGTATGCTGTGTGCTGCGTAACTCCTTACGGATCAAAAGTTATTTGCACCAGAGCGACGGATACCTGGTCACAAGCCCTACACCCTCGGTTTGCGGGCCCAGCCTCTACGTGAAGTGAAGTTCTCTTGCCCAAGGTGCTGTGGGATTTGGTAATAGAAATGTGATGGATTAGATTGTCATCCTTTTTGCGACTCACGATGTAATATCTGGGATAAAAAAAATAGTACAAAAGAAGAAAAGTGTCCCGAAATTGATGAAAACGTTGGATTTTAGGCTTCGAAAACCAGTGCACTTGAGCAGGCTTCCTGACCCCGTCGTAGCGCTCTCAGAGGGCTTTCCAACGGTATGCTGTGCGCCACGTAACTCCTTACGGATCAAAACTTATGGGCACCGGAGCGACGAATACCTGGTCACAAGCCCCACGCCCTCGGTTTGCGGGCCAAGCCTCTACGTAAAGTGAAGTTCTCTTGCCCAAAGTGTCGTGGGATTCGGTAATAGAAATGTGATGGATTAGGTTGTCATCCTTTTCACGACTCACGATGTACGATCCGAGTAAAAAAAAATAGCACAAAAGAAAAAAAGTGTCTCAAAACTGATGAAAACTTTAGATTTTAGGCTCTAAAAACTGGCACAACCAAGCAGGCTTACTGACCCTTATCGTAGAGCTCTCGGAGAGCTTTCCAATGATATGTTGTGCGCCGCATAACTCCTTACGAATCAGAATTTATGGGCACCAGAGCGATGGATACCTGGTCACAAGCTCCACGCCCTCGGTTTGCGGGCCCAGCCTCTACGTGAAGTGAAGTTTTCTTGCCCAAGGTGCCATGGGATTTGGTAATAGAAATATGATGGATTAGGTTGTCGTCCTTTTTGCGGCTCACGACATACGATTCGGGATGGAAAAACAGCGCAAAAGAAGAAAAGTGTTCCGAAACATATGAAACTGTTGGATTTTGGGCTCTGAAAATAGGTACAGCAAAGCAGGTTGGGTGCCCCCGTCGTAGAGCTCTCATAGAGCTTTTCAACGATATGCTGTGCGTTGCGTAACTCCTTACGGATCAAAAGTTATGGGCACTGGAGCGACGGATACCTTGTCACAAACCCCACGCTCTCGGTTTGCGGGCCCAGCCTCTATGTGAACCAAAGTTCTCTTGCCCAAGGTGCAGTGGGATTCTATAATAGAAATGTAATAGATTAGGTTGTCATCCTTTTCGCGGCTCATGACTTGCGACCCGGGACGGAAAAACAGCGCAAAAGAAAAAAAAGTATCCTGAAACTGATGAAAATGTTCAATTTTGGGCTCCGAAGAAAGTCGCAGGCGAGCAGGTTTGCTGCCCCATTCTTAGAGCTCTCGGAGACCTTTCCAACAATATATTGTACGCCACATAACACCTTGCGGATTAAAAGTTATGGGCACCGGAGTGACAGATACCTGGTTATAAGTCCCACACCCTTGGTTTGCGGGCCCAGCCTCTACCTGAAGTGCAGTTCTCTTGCCCAAGGTGCCGTGGGATTCAGTAATAGAAATGTAATGGATTAGGTTGTCGTCCTCTTCGCGGCTCACGACTTACGATCCAGGACGGAAAAACATCACAAAAGAAGAAATGTGTCCCGAAACTGATTAAAACGTTGAATTTTGGTCTCTGAAAACCAGTAAAGCATTGCAGGCTTGCTACCCCCGTCGTAGAGCTCTCGGAGTGCTTTCCAAACGTATGCTGTGTGCCGTGCAACTCCTTATGAATCAAAATTTATGGGCACCGGAGCGACAGATACCTGTTCAAAAGCCCCACGCCCTCGGTTTTTGGGCCCAGCCTATACGTGAAGTGAAGTTCTCTTGAGCAATGTGCCGTGGGATACTATAATAAAAATGTGCTGGAATAGGTTGTCGTCCTTTTCGCGGCTCACGACGTACGATACGTGACGGAAAAAGAGCGCAGAAGAAGAAAAGTATCCCGAATGTTAACAAAAACGTTCAATTTTGGGCTCCAAAAGAAATCGCAGCCAAGCAAGCTCGCTGCCCCCTTCGTAGAGCTCTTGGAGACCTTTCTAACGGTATGCTGTGCGCCGCGTAACTCCTTACGGATCAAAAGTTATCGGCACCGGAACGACGGATACCTAGTCACAAGCCCCACGCCCACTGTTTACGGGCCCAGCCTCTAAGTGAAGTGAAGTTCTCTTGCCCAAGGTGCCGTGGGATTCGATAATAAAATGTGATGGATTAGGTTGTCATTCTTTTCGAGGCTAACGACGTACAATCCGAGATGGAAAAATAACACAAAAGGAAGAAAAGTATCCCGAAACTGATGAAAACGTTCAATTTTGTGCTTCGAAAATAGGCGCAACCAAGAAGGATTTCTACCCCTGTCGTATGGCTCTCGGAGAGCTTTCCAACGATATGTTGTGCGCCGCGTAACTCCTTACGGATCAAAAGTTATGAGCGCCAGAGCGACGGATACCTGGTCACAAGCCCCACACCCTCAGTTTGCGGGCCCAACCTCTACCTGAAGTGAAGTTGTCTTGCCCAAGGTGCTGTGGGATTCGGTAATAAAAATGTGATGGATTAGGTTGTCATCCTTTTTGCGGCTCACGACGTACGATTCGGGACAGAAAAACAGCACAAAACAAGAAAAATGTCCCAAAACAGATAAAAACGTTGGATTTTTGTCTCTGAAAACTAGCGCAGCAATGCAGGTTTGCTGCCTTTATTGTAGAGCTCTCAGAGTGCTTTCCAATGGTATACTGTGCGCTGCGTAACTCTTTATAGATAAAAAGTAATGGACACCGGAGCGACGGATGCCTGGTCACAAGCCCCACGCCCTCGGTTTGCGGGCCCAGCCTCTACATGAAGTAAAGTTCTCTTGCCTAAGGTGCCGTGGGATTCTATAATAGAAATGTGATGGATTAGGTTGTCGTCCTTTTCACGGCTCTTTATGTACGATCCGAGACAGAAAAACAGCGCAGAAGAAGAAAAGTGTACCAAAACTGATGAAAACTTTTGATTTTGGGCCCTGAAAATAGGCCTTGCCAAGCAGGCTTGCTGTCCCCGTAGTAGAGCTCTCGGAGAGCTTTCCAACGTTATGCGTTGCTCCGCGTAACTCCTTACGAATCAAAAGTTATGGGCATCGGAGTGCGGATACCTGGTCACAAGCCCCACGCCCTCGGTTTGCAGCCCTAGCCTCTAAATGAAGTGATGTTGTCTTGCCTAAGGTGCCGTGGGATTCGGTAATAGAAATGTGATGGATTAGGCTGTCGTCCTTTTCGCGGCTCACGATGTACGATCCGGGATGGAAAAATAACTCTAAAGAAGAAAAATATCTCGAATCTAATGAAAACGTTCCATTTTGGGCTCCAAAAACAGGCACAGCCGAGCAGGCTTGCCACCCCCGTCGTAGAGCCCTCGGAGAGATTTCCAACGATATGATGTGCGCCGCGTAACTTCTTACGGATCAAAAGTCATGGGCACCGGAGCGACAGAGACTTGGTCCCAAGCCCCACGCCCTCAGTCTACGGGGCCAGCCTGTCCATGAAGTGAAGTTCTCTTGCCCAAGGTACCGTGGGATTCGGTAATAGAAATGTGATGGATTAGGTTGTCGTCCTTTTCACGACTCACGATGTACGATCCGGGACGAAAAAATAGCGCAAAAGAAGAAAAGTGTCCCGAAACAAATGAAAACATTGGATTTTGGTCTCTGAAAACTGGCGCAGCATAGCAGGTTTGCTGCCCCTGTCGTAAGAGATCTCGTAGTGGTTTCCAATGGTATGTTGTGCACCGCGTAACTCCTTACGGATCAAAAGTAATGGGCACCGGAGCGACGGATGCCTGGTTACAAGCCCCATGCCCTCGGTTTGCGGGCCCAGCCTCTACTTGAAGTGAAGTTCTCTTGCCCAAGGTGACGTGGGATTCTATAATAGAAATGTGATGGATTAGGTTGTCGTCCTTTTCGCGACTCAAGATGTACGATTCAGGACGGAAAAACAGCGCAAAAGAAGAAAAGTGTCCCCAAACAGATGAAAACGCTGGATTTTGGTCTCCGAAAACTGGCGCAGCATTGCAGGTTTTCTGCCTTTATTGTAGAGCTCTCGGAGTGCTTTCCAATGGTATACTATGCGCTACGTAACTCTTTACAGATAAAAAGTAATGGACACCGGAGCGACGGATGCCTCGTCACAAGCCCCACGCCCTCCCTTCCCAGGCCCAGCCTCTACGTCAACTGAAGTTCTCTTGCCCAAGGTGCCGTGGGATTCTATAATAGAAATGTGATGGATTAGGTTGTCGTCCTTTTCGCGACTATTTACGTACGATCCGGGATGAAAAAACAGCGCAGAAGAAGAAAAGTGTACCAAAACTGATGAAAACTTTCGATTTTGGGCCCTGAAAATTGGCCTTTCCAAGCAAGCTTGCTATCCCCGTCGTAGAGCTCTCGGAGAGCTTTCCAACGGTATGATGTGCGCCGCGTAACAACTTACCGATCAAAAGTTATGGGCACCGGAGCGACAGATACCTGGCCACATGCCCCACGCCCTTGGTTTGTAGGCCCAGCCTCTACGTGAAGTGAAGTTGTCTTGGCCAAGGTGCCGCGGGATTCGGTAATAAAATGTGATGGATTAGGTTGTCGTCCCTTTCGCGGCTCACGACGTACAATCCGGAATGGAAAAACAGCACAAGAGGAAGAAAAATATCCTGAAACTGATGAAAACGTTAGATTTTGAGCTCCAAAAACAGGCGCAACCGAGAAGGCTTGCCACCGCTGTCGTAGCACTCTCGGAGAGTTTTCCAACGATATGATGTGCGCCACGTAACTCCTTACGGATCAAAAGTTATGGGCACCAGAGCGACGGATACCTGGTCAAAAGCCCCACGCCCTCGGTTTGCAGGTCCATCCTCTACGTGAAGTGAAGTTCTCTTGCCCAAGGTGGCGTGGGATTTGATAATAGAAATGTGATGGATTAGGTTGTCGTCCTTTTCGCGACTCACTATGTACGATCCGGGAAGGAAAAACAGCGCAAAAGAAGAAAAGTGTCCCAAAACTGATGAAAACATTAGATTTTGGTCTCTGAAAACTGGCGCAGCATAGCAGGTTTGCTACCCCTGTCGTAGAGCTCTCGTAGTGCTTTCCAATGGTATGTTGTGCGCCGCGTAACTCCTTACGGATCAAAAGTAATGGGCACCGAAGCGACGGATACCTGGTCACAAGCCCCACGCCTTCGATTTGCGGGCCCAGCCTCTACGTGAAGCAAAGTTCTCTTGCCCAAGGTGCCGTGGGATTCTATAATAGAAATGTGATAGATTAGGTTGTCGTCCTTTCCGCAGCTCACGACGTACGATTCGGGACGAAAAAACAGCGCAGAAGAAGAAAAGTGTTCCAAAACTGATAAAAACGTTCGATTTTTGGCCCCGAAAATAGGCCCAGCCAAGCAGGCTTGCTATCCCCATCGTAGAGCTCTTGGAAAGCTTTCCAACGTTATGATGTGCACCGCGTAACTCTTTACGGATCAAAAGTTATGGGCACCGGAGCGACGGATACCTAGTCACAAGCCCCATGCCCTCGGTTTGCGGCCCCAGCCTCTAAGTGAAGTGATGTTCTCTTGCCCAAGGTGCCGTGAGGTTCGGTAATAGAAATGTGATGGATTAGGTTGTTGTCCTTTTAGCGACTCACGACATACGATCCGGGATGAAAAAACAGCGCAAAAGAAGAAAAATATCCCGAAACTGATGAAAACGTTCAATTTTGGGCTCCGAAACAGGCACAACCGAGAAGACTTGCATCCCCCGTCACAGAACTCTCAGAGAGCTTTCCAACGGTATGATGTGCATCGCATAAATCTTTACTGATCAAAAGTTATGGGCACCGGAGCGACGGATACCGGGTCACAAGCCCCACGCCCTCGGTTTGCGGGCCAGGCATCTACGTGAAGTGAAGTTCTCTTGCCCAAGGTGTCGTGGGATTCGGTAATTGAAATGTGATGGATTAGGTTGTCGTCTTTTTTGTGACTAACGATGTACGATCTGGAACGGAAAAACAGCGCAAAAGAAGAAAAGTATCCCGAAACTGATGAAAACTTTGGATTTTGGGCTCCGAAAACTAGCACAGCCAACCAGCCTTACTGACCCCGTCGTAGAGCTCTTGGAGAGCTTTCCAACAGTATATTGTGCACCGCGTAACTACTTACAGATCAAAAGTTATGGGCACCGGAGCGACGGATACCTGGTCACAAGCCCCACGCCCTCGGTTTGCCGGCCCTGCCTCTATGTGAAGTGAAGTTCTCTTGCCCAAGGTGTCATGGGATTCGTTAACAAAAATGTGTTGGAATAGGTTGTCGTACTTTTCGCGGCTCACGACATACGATCCGGGACGGAAAACCAATGCAAAAGAAGAAAAGTGTCCCGAAAATGATGAAAACGTTGGATTTTGGTCTCCAAAAACCGGTGCAGTATAGTAGGTTTGCTGCCCTCGTCGTAGAGCTCTCGGATTTCTTTCCAACGGTATGTTGTGCGTCGCGTAACTCCTTACGGATCAAAAGTTATGGGCACCGGAGTGACGAATACCTAGTCACAACCCCCACGCCCTCGGTTTGCAGGCCCAGCCTCTACATGAAGTAAAGTTTTTCTTGCCCAAGGTGCCGTGGGATTCGGTAATAGAAATGTGATGGATTAGGTTGTCATCTTTTTTGCGGCTCACGACGTACGATCCAGGACCCGAAACAGATGAAAACTTTGGATTTTGGGCTCCGAAAACTGGCACAGCTGTCACGCCTCAACCCAGCCTATAAGGTTAGACTAGGGTGTGACCTAAACGTTTAGGACATGTCACATACTTAACCGTTTATGAAGATTTAACACTTATCATTTTAGTCTAAACTCTAAGTTTTTCCAGAAAACCAGCAGCAAAACGGCTGTAATTGGGCTATTTGGTTTGGCCTAATTCTCTAAACGCCTCAAAGTTTACTATCTCAATTTCATTTCCAACTAAAATTGCTATTTATCATCAATTGAATTGCCTATTGGTTATTTCGACGTCCCGTTTGATTTATAACCTAGCATAATACTATGTCTCGTTTGTTTATTTATCCTCGTTACAAAAGTACCTGTTGATCTTAGCTTAAAAGCGTATACCTATTTAAGATTTGATAGGTTCATTTACTTAGTCCTTACCTAATACGTCATAACCTATGATAAATACTAGCGGTAATAAAAGCAAACACGATCATAGTAATGTCTAGTATTTATCTAGCAATATCAGTACAAACCATTATTAGACCCCAAATTACAACGGGGGTCTTTTACATTAAAAATAACAAGCAACATAAAATAAATAGTCTTCAAGTAGCACAAAGTTCACAAGTAGCCACATTCAAGCAAAGCAAACGATGACAGGCAATCACTCCAGGGGTTCATCATTAGGCACATTGTCCTCGGGTACCTGTACCTGTTCTTCTTCACCTGTGATGAAAAAGAGGGCGAGTCCTTATGAACTCAGCGAGGGGGAAACGAGAAATACGTTTTGAAACTCATTTTTTGGTTCAATTATGAAAACTCTTTTTTTTTTTTGAAAACATGTCACGTATTACAAATAATAAGGTACGCAAATATATGAAACAAATTGAGTAACATATACATTTACCAATCATTTCAAGGATACGGTGAGCATTTGCTCTCAATATCAATTTCGATTCATTTGGTGCGGCCGACTTCAATAATCCACTTATCGCTCCCAATTGGGTGTACTCCGGATGTACCTCAAAACCTACGACCCAACTCTCCAAGGGTGAAATTCCAAGCAAGAGAGGGAATTGGACCATGGTAGTCACGGTAACACCGGCAAGCCCGATGCTGCCCGGCGTGCGTGAAATACTACCATGCCACACTGAAAGGTTGCAACCTCGTATGCAATGCACATTTATAACATTTAACATATCACATTAGGAGGACAACAAAGTAGGTCGCCTCCGAGCAGTTATAAGATCGCACGTTATCAAGTAATCAAACGAGGCATGACAAGACAAGTAATTTCACTTGAAAGGCATATAGAGCCATATGAACATTAAACGGGCAGCCATGTAACACATGCAAGTTAAGCCATATAACTCATTTCGAAGTCCACGTAATCAAGTGATACGATTATTCAACATGCAACAACATCTACTTGGGTTCGGATGGAAGAAAAGCCTATTTGTCAACATGCAATGATCAAAATTACATTTAAGCTTATAAGGGCAACTACAGGCAGCCTACTAAACATATAATTCCACACAATATCCAAATGATCAACACTTAGCAAAACTACCTAGTCATTAGGGTTTCCATTTCGTGCATATTCGTGCAATTTGAGCCTCAACCCAACTCAAAGTCAATCTCAAACCATGCATCATTTAATTCAACATCCTTAAACATTCAAAACAGTCCACACAACATCCCGAAGCTACAATCCCAAGCATTTAATTCAACAAGAGGAGTCACAACAATTTTCTAAGCACAACATTAAGTGAAACCCTTACTGCAATAGGCTGTTTTCTCACAATCAATCGGATAAGCAAAAAATCTCCAAATTCAGTGAATAAGATGTCAAATTAAATCTTAAGAAGTTAACTAAAATCAGAAACAAACCTTGCATCAATTGGAGTTCGGGATCATTAGATATAGCCGAAACAGTGGAATAGCACAAAACTGTCCAGATTTGCACACTTTTCAGTAATTGACGTTTTTGAGGTCCTTAGGGTCAGATTTAGCCTTTGTCCATTTCTGAAAAAACTGTCCAGGACTGAAAACTATATCAGAATACCAATTTTCATGCATTTTGGACGTCATTTACTAAGTCAAATATGGTTCATTCCACAAGGTCAGTGCATCTGCCAAAACCTGCTTCGTTTTTCCAGATTTCCAGGTTTGGACACATTTTAAAGATTTGCCATTTTGAGGACCATAGAGTCAAAATTAGCTTCGGCCTATTTCTGGGAAAAATGTTCAAAACTGTCCAAACTAGTAACCTACCAATTTTAAATCATTTTTCAAAATTATTTGCCTAGCTAAACTTACCTCGAAATAGACTGGTCAGAGAGCTGTCAACAATCCGACTTCACCTAGCATCATTTTCAAGCCAAGATCTTGCCATGCTTAGTTGTTTAAGCTTATGAACGACCATATAACTCAAGTACAGAAGCAAAGAAATACATTTATGAGCATGCATGTGAATTTTTGAAGGAATTTCAAAAGATTTTAGCCCTCACCTTAGCAATCAACCAAGAAGATGCACAAAAACTTGTTGAAGCACAAATTTCTTCTTCTTCCTTGCTTAGCCAAGACTCTACCCGATTTCTCTTTATTTTTCCTAGCTTAGTGGCCAAGTTCTTAGTACATGCATGTGGTTATAACAAGAAGAAAAGAAATGGAAGCTAGGGAACTCACCAAGGCCGAAAATGGTGACTCAAAATGCTTGCATGTGTGTTTCTTGCATCCTAGCTTGCTTGGCTGAGTTTCTTTGCATGTTGTTTGTCTTGATGCACCATAGGATGATGAGGATGAGCTAAGGGATGAAGAAACTTAGCCCAAAACCGAGATGGAGAGAGAAGAATGAGAGGGAGAGAGAGAAAATGTGAGGAGAATGAGAGAAAAGAAAGAAAAATGAGGCTTAATGCAAAAATTGATGCATTGGTTCAGCCTTGAGCTTAGCAATTCTGATTTTTATGTCTTCAAGAGGCATTTTGAAATTCCTAGCATGGGCAAGGAGCACTTGGTCGAAAATGGTGTGCATTGGGTAGGGTTTTGGGGCTATTTTTTATGCATTTGTGTCATAATATGTCATAGATTGTCTAGGACTAATTTTTTATGCATTTGTGTCATTAGAATTGTCATAGGAATGTTGGGAAATTAGGGAATCTAGGTAGAATAAAATATAGAAATGTTTGTTGATGAGTTGAATTATGAATAGAATAATAGTTAGTGGGAAATGTATGAATAGTTTAGTATTATTTTATTGTTAGTGGAGTTTGTAGAGAATTGGAATTAGGAATATAATATTTGTTAGTGGATTGTGTAGGATTATTTTAGTGTCTAGTGCTTTGTCTAGGATTCTTTCTTGATTAACGTAGTGGCACGGATTCCTAGGTCTAGGGCACGCACTATGAGGTAGGACACAAACTTCAATACTAAGGCACGTACTTGAAGGCTAATGCATGCAATCGTAGGTGAATGCACATAAACAAATGCAAGGCACATAATTCAATGCAATGCATGTAAATCAAGGCATGACTCTATATCTAGGTTAAGGTACGCAGTTCAAGGTTAGGGCACACGAAACGACATAATGCACGTACATCGAGGTCAGGGCACGTATATCTAGGTATCGCACGTCAGTCGAGGATTAGGGCACACTATTTTAGGTCAAGACACGAATGACGAGGCATGCACAAAAACCAAGACAAGGCACATAATCTAAGGTCAGTCATATCATTCTTGGTCTATGGCACGCAAATCAAGGTAACGCACGTTATTCGGGGTCGGGCCTCACATCCTCCCCTCCTTAAAAGAATTTCGTCCCGAAATTCATTCTTACCTGTTGAGGTCATTTAGACGGATTCCGACCATTATTCTTTTCCATCTCCGGGTCGTCCTTCGCTCTGTGATCTCTCTTACCACAACGAATTCACTTCCTAGCTTTCTCCAATCATTTAATTCGGTGTGACCCCTACATTTACAGTTTGTTCCTTTGAACAACTCTATTTTCTCCAATTGATCTTAAGGTCGAGTTCATTAACTAAGGTTAGAATCTCCAAACATAGTCATCAAAGCTGCATTGGTATTCTAACAATATAACTACAACTCCAAAATCATGACTCATGTTGTATCAATCTTGCATTCATACCTCAAAAGGAATATCACAATAATTCCATGATCCTAGGGTAACATACGCTAATTTCAAGATGATAGGTCTATATCCGATTTACATATCATATCTACTAGCTTCAAATTGTTAGCACATAAGACATACACATGTTATGGATTATTTTCACGATACGACCCTATTTTTAGGAAGAACTCACCAAGCAACTAATTCATCTCAAATCGTCATCCATCGATGGTATCATAGCCCTTTCTTTCTCGTAGGTACATTAGATTAGCAAATCTTCTAATGACTAGTCTCCCAATTACAGGCTCCTATTCACTAACCTCATTTCCCGGCTTTGTTAATCTTCACGCTCGTAATCAATGAGAAAGACCGTTGAGATTCGTTAAACTCAAACTCTAAGGTTTATTAGGTACCACCAACAAATTGCCATTGAAATTGCATGGGCAAACCGATCACGTTGCACTAGTTCAACTCTTACAAGTAAACTCATCAACTCGTAATCCACAATTTATTTCCTTATTCAAATCCCTATCTTCAAGTCACGAGGCTTCAGAATTTCTTTAATCTTATCCAAAACTCCTAAGGTGAATAGTTTCAACCTCAAATAAATTCCACTCACCTCAATCTAAGGTTACGTCATACTTAAGAAGACAATGGTCCTACTCATTTAGTGACCTAGTCATTCCTTCGAACACTTAATGCCCGCCAATATATCTCCAACATTAATGTTACTAAGCTGGGTTCATAGCCATGTAAGTGATATCAATTCTCTACTAGGTTGCCAGTCATACAACAACAATCCTAGGACTATAAATGGGTACCGAAATGATCTAGCTCATAAGATACTTACCATACTAATCTAAGTAGCTTATTACATGAAATAACTTCAAGGATATGTCATCATAAGAATTATAACCACAAGTCATCCTACAATATAATCTAATAGAATTTCAAAATTAATCAACCACTCATTTAATTATCACTATAAGATTCACCCTCTATTCAACAACCAAGATTCGAAGTCTACCAACTGCTAGTTTCTAGAAGTGAAACGGTGCACATAGATACGGTGGTCTAACAATAGTTTCATGGGTCATTATGACCTTGATTCATCTCTATCTTACTCTCTTCATTTACATGTTCAACTAGCTAAGAGCATCAAGACTCATTGACCTTAGGTCCTAGGGTTCACCATGAATCATCATGCATACTCACTATTAGCTATTTAGGATTACTAATCATACCCTAACGACTCCACTTTGTAACCGAATGCTTTAATCTCATTTCCATGTTTTATATATTAGGTCCATCGGTAATACTTAGGGATATATGCTTCCTAATATCCTTTAGGGTATCCAAATAACCAGTGCATAGAATGACATACTTGGCATAATCATAACTAAATCCGAGGGGCAACAATTTGATACCATGATTCTTAATATCACCAATATCCAACTTAGGACCTTAGCAACATTAGTCATCTAATACATAATTCAATACCTTATACTTCCATTCGACCTAACATTTAGGTGTAGTCCTCCGAACACAAGTTCTAGCTACGTGAATTCCTCGATTCCGACATCTCTGTATCTTGTTATACCAAAGAATCATCAACCTTGTTAAATTCGGTCTCCAGAGTTGCCTACATGTCTTGAGGTTATCCATTGTTAAGTTACTTAAACACACTATTCACGCCTTAATAATCTAACCCCTATCGTCAATTTTCACGAGTTTATCTCTTAATTTCTAGGTCACAATCTTACAATTGAGTGAACTTGAAACTCGCTAGTATACAGCATATCAGATTCATCAATGCTTAATTCCAATCAAGTAAGGATTCAATCATTTAAACAATCTATTACACCAATTCAAGATATAAGAATTTGATTCAAAAGTACCTCTTAAGTCAACTTCCATTATAAGCATATGAATATATATATGCTACTCCACATGTCCAATAGTATACTCTTATACCTAAGGAAAGTTGTATGTCCTTAACATTTATACTTGAACCGCAATTAGAAGAACGGTTTAACAGAATCAAGAACTCTATGGCTATAAAATTGATAACTTATTCACAAGCATATGTATTCCAAAGATAAGGAGATAATTTTACCTCAACAATTATACCTGTGTTACGCATTTTATATATATGCATATCCAACAATACATATGATCCATCGAGTATCTGTAAAGATGCGAGAAATCTCTAACCGAGCCCTTTCGTTCGTCCTGCACAAATTCACTTCCCTGAAAGTTCTAATCCTAACTATCTATGTGTATAAACAGTCATTCACAGTTATATAACATGCACATGTATCAAGGAAGGAGTATAAAATCATGCATGCATTATTGAGGTCACTAACGTGTCGGTGTGCATGACACATAATACATATGGTCCACAAAGGCACATAACACTCAATACTTAAAGCAATTAAAGCACATTAGCACACATTAACACATATAAACAAGACATCATAGTTACCTTAGGGATTCTACCCATGGTCCGAGAGTTGAACCCGACTAACGCCTAGTTAGTAAACTAAGCTCTGATACCATTCTAGTTATAAGGTGTCACACCCCAACCCGGCCTATAAGGTTAGACTAGGGTGTGACCTAAACGTTCAGGACATGTCACATGCTTAACCGTTTATGAAGATTTAACACTTATCGTTTTAGTCTAAACTCCAAGTTTTTTGGTAAACCGGCAGCATAACGGCTGTAATTGGGCTCTTTGGTTTGACCTAATTCTCTAAACGCCTCAAAGTTTACTATCTCAATTTCATTTCCAACTAAGATTACTATTTAACATCAATTGAAATGCCTATTGGTTATCTCGACGTCCCGTTTGATGTATAACCTAGCATGATACTATGTCTCGTTTGTTTATTTATCCTCGTTACGAAAGTACCTATTGATCTTAGCTTAAAATCGTGTACCTGTTTAAGATTTGATAGGTTCATTTACTTAGTCCTTACCTAATACGTCATAACCTATGATAGATACTAGCAGTAATAATAGCAAAACGATCAAAACAGTGTCTAGTATCTATCTAGCATATCAGTACAAACCAAAATTAGACCCCAAATTACAACGGGGATCTTTTACATTAGAAATAACAAGCAACATAAAATAAAAAGTCTTCAAGTAGCACAAAGTTCACAAGTAGCCACATTCAAGCAAAGCAAACAATGGCAAGCAATCACTCTAAGGGTTCATCGTTAGGCACATTGTCCTCGGGTACCTGTACCTGTTCTTCTTCACCTGTGATGAAAAAAAGGGTGAGTCCTTATAAACTCAGCGAGGGGAAAATGAGAAATACGTTTTGAAACTCATTTTCCGGTTCAATTATGAAAACTCTTTTTTTTTTTTTAAAAACATGTCACATATTACAAATAATAAGGTACGCAAATATATGAAACAAATCGAGTAACAGATACATTTAACAATCATTTCGAGGATACAGTGAGCATTTGCTCTCAATATCAATTTCGATTCATTTGGTACGGCCGACTTCAATAATCCATTTATCGCTCCCAATTGGGTCTACTCCGGATGTACCCCGAAACCTACGACCCAACTCTCCGAGGGTGAAATGCCAAGCGAGAGAGGGAATTGGACCATGGTAGTCACGGTAACACCGGCAAGCCCGATGTCGCCCGGCCTGCGTGAAACACTACCATGCCACACTGAAAGGTTGCAACCTCGTATACAATGCACATTTATAACATTTAACATATCACATTTGGAGGACAACAAAGTAGGTCGCCTCTGAGTAGTTACAAGATCGCACGTTATCAAGTAATCAAATGAGGCACGGTAAGACAAGTAATTTCACTTGAAAGGCATATAGAGCTATATGAACATTAAACGGGCAGCCATGTAACACATGCAAGTCAAGCCATATAACTCATTTCAAAGTCCATGTAATCAAGTGTTACGATTATTCAACATGCAACAACATCTACGTGGGTTCGGATGCAAGAAAAGCCTAATTGTCAGCATGCAATGATCAAAATTACATTTAAGCTTATAAGGGCAACTACGAGCAGCCTACTAAACATATAATTCTACACAATATCCAAATGATCAACACTTAGCAAAACTACCTAGTCATTAGGGTTTCCATTTCGTGCCTATTCGTGCAATTTGAGCCTCAACCCAACTCAAAGTCAATCTCAAACCATGAATCATTTAATTCAACATCCTTAAACATTCAAAACAGTCCACACAGCATCCCAAAGCTACAATCCCAAGCATTTAATTCAACAAGAGGAGTCACAACAATTTTTCTAAGCACAACATTAAGTGAAACCCTTACTGCAATAGGCTATTTTCTCACAATCAATAGGATAAGCAAAAAATCTCCAAATCCAATGAATAAGATTTCAAATTAAATCTTAAGAAGTTAACTAAAATCAGAAACAAACCTTGCATCAATTGGAGTTCGGGATCATTAGATATAGCCGAAACAGTGGAATAGCACAAAACTGTCCAGATTTGCACACTTTTCAGTATTTGATGTTTTTGAGGTCCTTAGGGTCAGATTTAGCCTTGCTCCATTTCTGACAAAATTGTCCAGAACTGAAAACTCTATCAGAATACCAATTTTCATGCATTTTGGACGTCATTTACTAAGTCAAATATGGTTCATTCCACAAGGTCAGTGCATCTGCCAAAACCTGCTTCGTTTTTCCAGATTTCCAGGTTTGGACACAGTTTAAAGATTTGCCATTGTGAGGCCCTTAGAGTCAAAATTAGCTTCGGCCTATTTCTGGGACAAATGTTCAAAACTGTCCAAACTAGTCACCTACCAATTTTAAAGCATTTTCAACGTCATGTGCCTAGCTAAACTTACCTCGAAATAGACTGGTCAGAGAGCTGTCAACAATCCGACTTCACCTAGCATCACTTTCAAGCCAAGATCTTGCCATGCATGGTTGTTTAAGCTCATGAACGAACACATAACTCAAGTACAGAAGCAAAGACATACATTTATGAGCATGCATGTGAATTTTTGAAGGAATTTCAAAAGGTTTTAGCCCTCACCTTAGCAACCAACCAAGAAGATGCACAAAAACTTGTTGAAGCACAAATTTCTTCTTCTTCCTTGCTTAGCCAAGACTCCACCCGATTTCTCTCTATTTTTCCTAGCTTATTGGCCAAGTTCTTAGTACATGCATGTGGTTAGAAAAAGAAGAAAAGAAATGGAAGCTAGGTGACTCAAAATGCTTGCATGTGTGTTTCTTGCATCCTAGCTTGCTTGGGTGAGTTTCTTTGCTTGTTGTTTGTCTTGATGCACCATAGGATGATGAAGATGAGCTAAGGGATGAAGAAACTCAGCCCAAAACCGAGATGGAGAGAGAAGAATGAGAGGGAGAGAGAGAAATGTGAGGAGAATGAGAGAAATGAAAGAAAAATGAGGCTTTTTGTAAAAGTTGATGCATGGGTTAAGCCTTGAGCTTAGCAATTCTGATTTTTATGTCTTCAAGAGGCATTTTGAAATTCCTAGCATGGGCAAGGAGCACTTGGTCAAAAATGGTGTGCATTGGGTAGGGTTTTGGGGTTATTTTTTATGCATTCGTGTCATAATATGTCATAGATTGTCTAGGACTAATTTTTTTATGCATTTGTGTCATTAGAATTGTCATAGGAATGTTGAGAAATTAGGGAATCTAGGTAGAATAAAATATAGAAATGTTTGTTGATGAGTTGAATTATGAATAGAATAATAGTTAGTGGGAAATGTAGGAATAGTTTAGTTTTATTTTATTATTAGTGGAGTTTGTAGAGAATTTGAATTAGGAATATAATATTGGTTAGTGGATTGTGTAGGATTATTTTAGTGTCTAGTGCTTTGTGTAGGATTCTTTCTTGATGAACGTAGTAGCACAGATTCCTAGGTCTAGGGCACGTACTACGAGGTAGGCACAAACTTCAAGACTAAGGCACGTACTTCAAGGCTAATGCACGCAATCCTAAGTGAATGCACGTAAACCAATGCAAGACATGTAATTCAATGCAATGCACACAAATCAAGGCACGACTCTATATCTAGGTTAAGGTACGCAGTTCAAGGTTAGGGCACACGAAATGAGGTAACGCACGTACATCAAGGTCAGGGCACGTATATCTAGGTATCGCACGTCAGTCGCGGATTAGGGCACACAATTTTATGTCAAAGCACATATGACGAGGCATGCACGAAAACCAAGACAGGGCACATAATCCAAGGTCAGTCATATCATTCTTGGTCTATGGCACGCAAATCGAGGTAACACACGTTATTTGGGGGTGGGCCTCACAACAGCCAAGCAGGCATACTGACCCCATTGTAGAGCTCTCGGAAAGCTTTCCAACGGTATGCTATGCACCGCGTAACTCCTTACGGATCAAAAGTTATGGGCACCGGAGCGACGAAAAACAGGTCACAAGCCCCACGCCCTCGGTTTGCTGGCCCAGCCTCTACGTGAAGTAAAGTTCTCTTGCCCAAGTGGCCGTGGGATTCTGTAATAGAAATGTGATGGATTAGGTTGTCGTCCTTTTCGCGGCTCATGACGTACGATACGGGTCGGAAAAACAGCGCAGAAGAAGAAAAGTATCCCAAAACTGATGAAAATGTTTGATTTGGGGCTGTAAAAATAGGCGCAGCTGAGAAGGCTTGATGCCCCCGTCGTAGAGTTCTCGGAGAGCTTTCCAACGGTATGCTGTGTGCCGCATAACTCCTTACGGATAAAAAGTTGTGGGCACCGGAGCGACAGATACCTAGTCACAAGCTAGATGCCCTTGGTTTGCGGGCCCATCCTCTACCTGAAGTGAAGTTGTCTTGCCCAATGTACAGAGGGATTCGATAATAGAAATGTGATGGATTAGGTTGTCGTCCTTTTCGCGGCTCACGAGGTACGATCCTGGACGAAAAAATAGCGCAAATGAAGAAAAGTGTCCCGAAACGGATGAAAACATTCGATTTTGGTCTCCTAAAATAGGCACAGCAGAGCAAGCTTGATGCCCCCGTCTTAGAGCTCGGAGAGCTTTCCAACGGTATGCTGTGTGTCACGCTCTAACCTGACCTATAGAGGTTAGACTAGGATGTGATCTAAACATTCATATCATTTCACGTACTTAATCGTCCATTAAGGTTTAACACTTAACGTCAGCCTAAACTCCAAAAATTCTCCTGAAAATCGGCAGCATAACGGCTACAATTAGGCTCTTTAGCTTGACCTAATTTTCTAAAGGCCTCAAAACTTTCAATCTCAAATTCATTTCCCACTAAGATTACTATTTATCACCAATCGAAATGCCTACTAGTTATCTCGAAGTCTTGCTTGATTAACAACCTAGCATGATAGCTATGTCTCGTTTGTTTGTCAATCCATGTTACAAAAGTACCTGTTGATCTTAGCTTACCGATGTGTACCTACTTAAGATTGGATAGGTTCATTTTACTTAACCCTTTATCTAATACTTCATAAGCCTGTGATAGATACTAAACCAGTAGCAAATTGAGCAAATAGGGTGTCTGTCTAGTTAATATCGGTACAAATCAAAATTAGACCCCAAATTACAATAGGGGTCATTTACAACAACGACAGTAAGCAACACAAGAAATAGTCTTCAATACAACATATCGTTCACAAAATAGCTACAGTCAAGTAAGGCACGTAGGGCAGGCAATCACTCCAAGGTGTCATCGATAGGCACATTATCCTTAGGTACCTGTTCCTGATCTTCTTCACCTGAGATGATAAAAGAGGGTGAGTCCTTATGAACTCAGCGAGGGGGAACGAGAAATAAGTTTTGAAACTCTTTTTCTGGTTCAACTTATGAAAACCCTTTTTGCAAGCATGACATATATCACAAGTAAGTTTATGATGTAATATAAAAGTAAAAGCCTACAATTACCCGTCTTTCCTCCCCGAGGTCCTCTAGGAACCAAGCTAGAGTACTTATACACATAGTGAAAAGGATACGGTGAGCTTTTGCTCTCAGCTCATTTCCAGTATCAGTTGTTGCGGCCGACTTCAAATCATCTACTTATCACGTCAAATGGGTGTACTCCGGATCTACCCCTAAATCCTACAACCCAACTCTCCGAGGAAGTCTAGCCCCCAAGCGAGAGAGGGAATCGGACAATGGTAGTCACGGTTGCACCAGCAAGCCCGATGCCGCCCGGTCTGCGTGAACCTCAACAACGCCAGAATGAAAGGTTGCAACCGTGTATGCAATGCACATTTATGACATTTATTATATCACATTAGGAGGACAACAAAGTAGGTTGCCTCCGAACAGTTATAAAATCGCACATTGACAAGTAAACAAACGAGGCATGCTTTGACATGTAATTTCACTTGTAAAGCACATGAAGTTATATGAATATTAAACGGGCAGCCATGTAACACATATAAATCAAATCATATAACTCATTTCGGGGTTCAGGTAATCAAGTAATAAGTTTATGCAAGTATGCAACGACGTCTACGTGGGACCGGGTGCAAGAAAGGTCTACTTGTAAACATGAAATCATCGAAAATCACACTTAGGGCTATAAGGACAACTACGGGCAGCCCATTAATCACATAATTAGACACGATAACCATAGGATCACACTTAGCGAGTTTTTATAGTCACTAGGGTTTCAATTCATGTTTACCCGTGCGATTAAGCCACAAGATGTCACGTAATTAAGTCAAGGCCATGCATTGATTAATGCAACATCCTCAATCATTCAAAACAGTCCGCACAACATCAAAGTGCCACAATCCCAAGCATTTAATACCACAAGAGAAGTTACAATAATTTTCAAAGCATATCACTAGATAAAAACCTCACTGCAATGGTCTGTTTTACCACAATCATTTAGACAAGCAAACAATCTCCAATTTCAGTGAAAAAAAATGTCAAATTAAAGCTTATTAAGTGAAATCTAGAAACAAACCTTGCATCATTTGGAGTTCGGATTCAAGAGTTATAGCCAAAACCGTGAGACTACGCAAAACTGTCCAGATTTGTACACATTTCAATACTTGTCATTTTTTTGGGCCTTCGGGTCAGATTTAGCCTTAGTCTATTTCTGACAAAAATGTCCAGAACTGAAAATTCTAAAAACCTTTGAAATTTTATGCATTTTAGATATCATTTGCTAAGTCCAAACTGGTTCGTTCTACAGGGACAGTGGACTGCCAAAAACCTGCTTCATTTTCAAGATTTTCCAGATTTAGACACCTTTCGATGTTTTATCATTTTGGAGACCTTAGAGGCAAAATTGGCCTTAGTCTATTTCTATGACAAATGCTCAGAACTGGAAAAACTATTCACCTACCAATTCGCATGCATTTTCAACATCATCTACCAGGCCAAATTCACTTTGTTCTAACAAGTCAGAAGTCTGCCATTTTGCAATTTTTCCTATCTTCAAGTTCTAGCTAACTATCTTGCCATGCATGGTTACAAAAGCTCATGGACACACACATACCACAAGTACAGAGGTAAAAATACACATATGAAGGCATCCATGTGGTGTTTGAAAGCTTTTAAAAGGATTAACCCTCACCTTAGCCCATTGACAACAAATGATGCTCAAATCTCTTGAAGATGCACAAATGGTTTTCTCTCCTTGTTTGGCCGAGGGATATTGCTTGATTTCCTTAATTCCTAGCTAAGTTACCTTGTCCTTAGTATGTGCATGTGATTAGAACAAAAGGGAGATGAAAGAAAAGCTATCAAACATACCTAGGGCCGAAATGGGTGTTCTATGAGCTTGCATGCATGTCTCTTTGCTTCTAGCTTGCTTGGTCGAGCTTCCTAGGGCCTTGAGTATCTTGATGAACCTTAGGATGATGAGCTTAAGCTATGGAGACTAAGATTGCAGCTAAGGCCGAGAGAGAGTATGTAATGGGAGAATGAGAAGTTTGAAATGAATGAAATGTTGGTGTTTGTGAGTGTGTCGGCCTAAGGCTTCAAAATTTCTGATTTTTGTGTCTTCAAGAGCATGTTTTGAATTGTCTAGCATGGGCATTGAATGGATCGAAAATGTGGAGCATGGTGGAGGATAAAATAATGCTTTGGTTTCATTTTTTTTTTTTTTTGCATTGTGTCATAACTTGTCTAAGTTTAATTTTGAAATTGCAAAGCATGCACAAAACCCTTCACATGGTCGGCCAAGGCTTGCTCAAATCTGAATTTTTTTGTGTTGTTTGAGCTTATTTTATTGTGTTCTTGGAATGTGCAAAAGAATAACGAATAAAGAATAAGAATGTTTAGCTTTTGGTGAAATTTCGTCTTCTAGTGAGGTGAATTAACATTTTAATATTAGTTAGTGGAGTTTGTAGGATTAGTTAATAATCTAGTGCTTCGTGTAAGATGCTTTCTTGATTAGTGTACGGACATGCTTTCCTAGGTTTAGGGTACGCACTAAGAGGTAAGGCACGAACTACGAGATGAATGCACGCTTCCCAAGCAAATGCACACAACCCTAAATGAATGCACGTAATTCGATGCAAGGCACATAAAACGAGACACGACTCTTAAACCTAGGTCAAGGCACGTAATTCTAGGTTAGGGCCCACGAAACGAGGTATCGCATGCAAATCGAGGTCGGGCCTCACACTATGCGCCATGTAACTCCCTACGAATCAAAAGTTATGGGCACTAGAGCGACGGATACCTGGTCACAAGCCCCACGCCCTCGGTTTGCGGACCCAGCCTATACGCGAAGTAAAGTTCTCTTGCCCAAGGTGCAGTGGGATTCTATAATAGAAATGTGTGGATTAGGTTGTCAACCTTTTCGCAGCTCACGACGTACGATTCGGGACAGAAAAACAGCGTAAAAAAAGAAAAGTAGCCCGAAATTGATGAAAATGTTCCATTTTGGGCTCCGAAAAAAGGCGCAATTGAGTAGGCTTGCTGCCCCCGTCGTAGAGCTCTCGGAGAGCTTTCCAACAGTATGTTGTGCGCCGCGAAACTCCTTACGGATCAGAAGTTATGGGAACCGGAGCGACGGATACCTGGTCACAAGCCCCACGCCCTCGGTTTGTGGGCCCAGCCTCTACATGAAGTGAAATTCTCTTGCCCAAGGTGCCATGGGATTCATTAATAGAAATGTGATAGATTAGGTTGTCGTCCTTTTCGCGGCTGACGACTTACGATCCGGGACGGGAAAACAACGCAAAAGTATAAAAGTGTCTCGAAACTGATGAAAACGTTGGATTATGGTCTCCGAAAACCGATGCAAGATAGCAGGCTTGCTGCCCTCGTCGTAGAGCTATCGGAGTGCTTTCCAACGGTATGCTGTGCGCCGCGTAACTCCTTACGGATCAAAAGTAATGGGCACCAGAGCGACGGATACCTGGTCACAAGCCCCACGAACTCGGTTTGCAGGCCCAGCCTCTACGTTAAGTAAAGTTCTCTTGCCCAATGTACCATGGGATTCTATAATAGAAATGTGATGGATTAGGTTGTTGTCCTTGTCGCTGCTCACGACATACGATCCGGGACGAAAAAACAGCGCAGAAGAAGAAAAGTGTCTTGAAACTTATGAAAACGTTCGATTTTGGGCTTTGAAATAGGCACAGCCAAGCAGGCTTGCTTCCCCCGTTGTAGAGCTCTTGGAGAGCTTTCCAACAGTATTTTGTGCGCCGCGTAACTCCTTACGGATCAAAAGTAATAGGCACCGGAGCGACGGATACCTGGTCACAAGCCCCACACCCTCGGTTTGCGGGCCCAGCCTCTAAGTGACGTGAAGTTCTCTTGCCCAAGGTGCCATGGGATTCGTTAATAAAATGTGGTGGATTACGTTGTAGTCCTTTTCGCGGCTTATGATGTACGATCCGGGATGGAAAAATAGTGCAAAAGAGGAAAAGTGTCTCGAATTGATGAAAATGTTCAATTTTGGGCTCCGAAAATAGACGCAGCTCAGCATGCTTGTTGTACCCGTCGTAGAGCTCTCAGAGATCTTTCCAACGGTATGCAGTGCACCGCGTAACTCCTTATGGATCAAAAGTTATGGGCACCGGAGCGACGGATACCAGGTCACAAGCCCCACGCCCTCGGTTTGCGGGCCCAGCTTCTACGTGAAGTGAAGTTCACTTGCCCAAGGTGCCATTTGATTTGGTAATAAAAATGTGATGGATTAGGTTGTCGTCATTTTCACGGATCACGACATACAATCCGGGACGAAAAAATAGCGCAAAAGACGAAAAGTGTCTCGAAACTAATGAAAACGTTTGATTTTGGGATTCAAAAACATGCACAGCCGAGCAGACTTGCTACCCCCGTCGTATAGCTCCCGGAGAGCTTTCCAACAGTATGATGTGCGCCGCATAACTTTTTACGGATCAAAAGTTATGGGCACCGGAGTGACGGATACTTGGTTACAAGCCCCACTCCCTCGGTTTGCGGGCCCAGCCTTTATGAGAAATGATGTTCCCTCGCCCAAGGTGTCGTGGGATTCGAAAATAAAAATGTGATGGATTAGGTTGTCGTCCTTTTCGCAGCTCACGACGTATGATCCGGGACGGAAAAACAGCGCAAAAGTAGAAAAAAGTGTCCCGAAACTGATGAAAATGTTCGATTTTGGGCTCCGAAAATAGGAGCAACTGAGCAGGCTTGTTCAAATTGTCGTAGAGCTCTCGGAGAACTTTCCATCGGTATGTTGTGCACTGCGTAACCCCTTACGGATCAAAAGTTATAGGCACCGGAGCGACGGATACTTGGTCAAAAGCCCCACGCCCTCGGTTTGCAAGCCTAGCCTCTACGTGAAGTAAAGTTCTCTTGCCCAAGGTGTCATGGGATTTTATAATAGAAATGGGATGGATTAGCTTGTCGTCTTTTTCGCTGCTCACGACGTACGATCCGGGACGAAAAAATAGCGCAAAAGGAGAAAAGTGTTCCGAAACTGATAAAAATGTTCGATCTTGGGCTCCGAAAATAGGCGCAGTCGTGCAAGCTTGCTGCCCCCGTGTTAGAGCTCTCGAAGAGCTTTCCAACGGTATGATGTGCACCGCGTAACTCCTTACAAATCAAAAGTTATGGGCAAGGGAGCGACGGATACTTGGTTACAAGTCCCACTCCCTCGGTTTACGGGCCCAGCCTCAATGAGAAATGAAGTTCTCTCACCCAAGGTACCATGGGATTCGGTAATAGAAATGTGATGGATTATGTTGTCGTCCTTTTCACGGCTCACGACGTATGATCCGGGACGAACAAAAAGTGCAAAAGAAGAAAAGTATCCCAAATCTGATGAAAACGTTCAATTTTGGGCTCCGAAAATAGGTACAGCCTAGCAGGCTTGCAGCCCTCGTCGTAGAGATCTCAAAGATGCTTTCCAACAGTATGCTGTGCGCCGCGTAACTCCTTACGAATCAAAAGTTATGGGCACCGGAGCGACGGATACCTGGTCATAAGCCCCACGCCCTCGGTTTGCGGGCCCAGCCTCTACGTGAAGTGAAGTTCTCTTGCCGAAGGTGCCATGGGATTATGTAATAGAAATGTGACAGATTAGGTTGTCATCCTTTTCGCGATTGACGATGTACGATCCGGGACGGAAAAACAGCACAAAAGAAGAAAAGTATCCCAAAACTGATGAAAACGTTGTATTTTGAGATCCAAAACCTAGCGTAGCCAAGCAGGCTTGTTGACCCCGTCGTAGAGCTCTCGGAGAGCTTTCCAACGGTATGTTGTACACCACGTAACTCCTTACGGATCAAAAGTTATGGGCACCGGAGCGACGGATACCTGGTCATAAGCCCCACGCCCTCAGTTTGCAGGCCCAGCCGCCACGTGAAGTGAAGTTCTCTTGCCCAAGGTGCCTTGGGATTCAGTAATAGAAATGTGATGGATCAGGTTGTCGTCATTTTCACTGCTGACGACGTACGATCCGGGATGAAAAAATAGCGCAAATGAAGAAAAGTATCCCAAAACTGAAGAAAATGTTCGATTTTGGGATCCAAAAAAGGGCGCAGCCATGCAAGCTTACTGCCCCCGTCCTAGAGCTCACAGAGAGCTTTCCAACGGTTTGATGTGCACCTCATAACTCCTTACAAATCAAAAGTTATGGGCACCGGAGCGACGGATACCTGGTTACGAGCCCCACTCCCTCAGTTTACGGGCCCAGCCTCTACAAGAAATGAAGTTCTCTCACCCAAGGTGCCGTGGGATTCGGTAATAAAAATGTGATCGATTAGGCTGTCGTCAGTTTCGCGGCTCAGGACGTATGATTCAGGACAGAAAAAAAGAGCAGAAGATGAAAAGTGTCCCGAAATTGATGAAAACGTTCGATTTTGGGCTCCGAAAATAGGCGCAGCCGAGAAGGCTTGCTGTCCTGTCGTTGGGCTATCGGAGAGCTTTCGAACGGTATGCTGTACGTCACGGAACTCCTTACGGATCAAAAGTTATGGGCACCGGAGCGACGGATACCTTGTCATAAGCCCCACGCCCTCGGTTTGCGGGCCCAGCCTCTTTGTGAAGTGAAGTTCTCTTGCCCAAGGTGCCGTGGGATTCGGTAATAGAAATGTGATGGATTAGGTTGTCGTCCTTTTCGCGACTGACGATGTACGACCCGGGACGAAAAAATAGCGCAAAAGAAGAAAAGTGTCCCGAAACTGATGAAAATGTTGGATATTAGGCTACGAAAACCGGTACAGCCGAGCAGGCTTGCTGACCCAATCGTAGAGCTCTCAGAGAGCTTTCCAACGGTATGCTGTGCACTGCGTAACTCCTTACGAATCAAAAGTTTTGGGCACCGGAGCGACGGACACCTGGTCACAAGCCCCACGCCCTCGGTTTGCGGGCCCAGCCTCTATGTGAAGTGAAGTTCTCTTGCCTAAGGTGCCGTGGGATTCTGTAATAGAAATGTGATGGATTAGGTTGTCGTCTTTTTCACGGCTCAAGACGTACGATCCAGGATAAAAAAATTGCGCAAAAGAAGAAAAGTGTCCCGAAACTTATGAAAATGTTCGATTTTGAGCTCCAAAAATAGGCGTAGCTAAGCAGGCTTGCTACCACTATCGTAGAGCTCCCGAAGAGCTTTCCAATGATATATTGTGCCCCACATAACTCCTTACGGATCAAAAGTTATTGGCACCGAAGCGACGGATACCTAGTCACAAGCCCCACTCCCTCGGTTTGCGGGCCTAGCCTCTACGTGAAGTGAAGTTGTCTAGCACAAAGTGCCACGGGATTCGATAATAGAAATATGATGGATTAGGTTGTCATCCTTTTCGCGGCTCACGACGTATGATCCGGGATAGAAAAACAGCGAAAAGGAATAAAAGTGTCCTGAAACTGTTGAAAACGTTCGACTTTAGGCTTTAAAAATAGGCGCAGCTAGTAGGCTTGCTGCCTCGGTCGTAGAGTTCTCGGTGAGCTTTCCAACGGTATGTTGTGCGCCATGTAACTCCTTACGGATCAAAAGTTATGGGCACTAGAGCGATGGATACCTGGTCATAAGCCCTATGCCCTCTGTTTGCGGGCCCAGCCTCTACGTGAAGTGAAGTTGTCTTGCCTAAGGTGCCGTGCGATTTGGTAATAGAAATGTGATGAATTAGGTTGTCATCCTTTTTGCGACTCACGATGGAATATCCGGGACAGAAAAATAGCTCAAAAGAAGAAAAGTGTCCCAAAACTGATGAAAACATTGGATTTTGGGCTCCAAAACCAGGGCAGCCAAGCAGGCTTGCCGACCCTGTCATAGAGCTCTCGGAGAGCCTTCCAACGGCATGCTGTGCGCCGTGTAACTCCTTACGGATCAAAAGTTATGGGCACCGGAGTGACAGACACCTGGTCACAAACCCCACGCCCTCGGTTTGCAAGCCCAGCCTCTACGTGAAGTGAAGTTCTTTTGCCCAAGGTGCCATGGGATTCGGTAACATAAATGTGATGGATTAGGTTGTCGTCCTTTTCGCAGCTCACGACGTACGATCCAGGATGAAAAAATAGCGCAAAAGAAGAAAAGTGTCGCGTAACTGGTGAAAACGTTCGATCTTGGTCTCCGAAAATAGGCGCAGCCGTACGAGCTTGCTGCCCCCACCTTAGTGCTCTTGGAGAGCTTTCCAACGGTATGATGTGCGCCGCGTAACTCCTTATAGATCAAAAGTTATGGACACCGGAGCGACAGATACTTGGTTACCAACCCCATTCCCTCGTTTTGCGGGCCCAGCCTCAACGAGAAATGAAGTTGTCTTGCCCAAGGTGCCGTGGGATTCGATAATAGAAATGTGATGGATTAGGTTGTCATCCTTTTCGCGGCTCACGATGTTAGATCCGGGACGGAAAAACAACACAAAAGAAGAAAAATATCCTGAAACTGATGAAAATGTTCAATTTTGGGTTCCAAAAATAGGCACAGTCTAGCAGGCTTGCTGCACTCGTCGTACGGCTCTTAGAGAGCTTTCCAACAGTATGCTGTGCACCACGTAACTCCTTATCGATCAAAACTTATAGGCACCGGAACGACAGATACCTGGTCACAAGCCCTATGCCCTCAGTTTGCGGGCCCAACCTCTACGTGAAGTGAAGTTCTCTTGCCAAAGGTGCCGTGGGATTCGATAATAAACATGTGATGGATTAGGTTGTCGTCCTTTTCGGGAATGACGATGTACGATCCGGGATGGAAAAACAGCGCAAAAAAAGAAAAGTGTCATGAAACTGATGAAAACATTCGATTTTGTGCTCTGAAAACTGGCACAGCTGAGCAAGCTTGCTGACCCTGTTGTAGAGCTCTTGGAGAGCTTTCCAATGGTATGTTGTGCGCCGGGTAACTCCTTACAAATCAAAAGTAATGGGCTTCGGAGCGACGGACACTTGGTCACAAGCCCCACACCCTCGGTTTGCGGGCCCAGCCTCTACGTGAAGTGAAGTTCTCTTGCCCAAGGTGCTGTGGGATTTGGTAATAGAAATGTGATGGATTAGATTGTCATCCTTTTTGCGACTCACGATGTAATATCTGGGATGGAAAAACAGCGCAAAAGAAGAAAAGTGTCCCGAAACTAATGAAAACGTTAGATTTTGGGCTCCAAAAATAGGCGCATCCCAGTAGGCTTGCTGACTTCGTCGTAGAGTTCTCGGAGAACTTTCCAACGATATGCTGTGCGCTGCGTAACTCCTTACGGATCAAAAGTTATGGGCACCGGAGCGACAGACACCTGGTCACAAGCCTTATGCCCTCAGTTTTGCGGGCCCAGCCTCTACCTGAAGTGAAGTTGTCTTGCCCAAGGTGCCATGGGATTCAGTAATAGAATTGTGATTGATTAGGTTGTCGTCCTCTTCGCGTCTCATGATGTACGATCCGAGACGGAAAAACAGCCCAAAAGTAGAAAAGTTCCCAAAACTGATTAAAACTTTCGATTTTGGGCTTCTAAAACAGGCGCAGCCAAGCAGGCTTTATGCCCCCGTCGAGGAGTTCTCGGACAGCTTTCCAACGGTATGTTGTGCGTCGCGTAACTCCTTACGGATCAAAAGTTATGGGCATCGGAGCAACGGATACCTGGTCACAAGCCCTACGCCCTCGGTTTGCCGGCCCAACCACTACGTGAAGTGAAGTTCTCTCACCCAAGGTGGCATATGATTCGGTAATAGAAATGTGATGGATTATGTTATCGTCCTTTTCGTGACTCACAACGTACGATTCGAGACGGAAAAAAAGCGCAAAAGAAGAAAAGTATCCTAAAATTGTTGAAAACATTCAATTTGAGGCTCCGAAAATAGGCACAGCCTAGCAGGCTAGCTGCCCCCGTCGTAGAGCTCTCGGAGAGCTTTCTAACGGTATGCTGTGCACCGCGTAACTCCTTACGGATCAAAAGTTGTGGGCACCAGAACGATAGATACCTGGTCACAAGCGCCACGCCTCAGTTTGCGGACCCAGCCTCTACGTGAAGTGAAGTTCTCTTGCCAAAGGTGCCGTGGGATTCGGTAATAGAAGTGTGATGGATTAGGATGTCGTCCTTTTCGCGACTGACGATATACGATCCAAGATGGAAAAACAACGCAAAAGAAGAAAAGTGTCCTAAAACTGATGAAAACGTTAGATTTTGGGCTCTGAATATCGGCATAGCCGATCAGGCTTGCTGCCCCTGTTGTAGAGCTCTCGGAGAGCTTTCCAACGGTATGTTGTGCGCCGCGTAACTTCTCACGGATCAAAAGTTATGGGCACCGGAGTGACGGACACCTAGTCACAAGCCCCTCACTCTCGGTTTGCGGGCCCAGCCTCTATGAGAAATAAAGTTCCCCCGCCCAAGGTCCCGTGGGATTCGGTAATAGAAATGTGATGGATTAGGTTGTCGTCCTTTTCGCGACTGACGATGTACGATCCAGGACGGAAAAGCAGCGCAAAAGAAGAAAAGTGTCCCGAAACTGATAAAAACGTTGGATTTTGGGCTCCGAAAACCGGCACAACCGATCAGGCTTGCTGCCCCCGTCGTAGACCTCTTGGAGATATTTCCAACAGTATGTTGTGCGCCGCGTAACTCCTCACAAATCAAAAGTTATGGGCACCGGAGCGACGGACACCTGGTCACAAGCCCCTCGCCCTCGGTTTGCGGGCCCAGCCTCTACAAGAAATGAAGTTCCCCCGCCCAAGGTCCCGTGAAATTCGATAATAGAAATATGATGGATTAGGTTGTCGTCCTTTTCGCAGCTCACGACGTACGATCCGGGATGGAAAAATAGCGTAAATGAAAAAAAGTGTCCCGAAATTGATGAAAACGTTCGATTTTGGGCTCCAAAAACAGGCACAGCCGAGCTAACTTGCTGCCCCGTCATAGAGCTCTCAGGGAGTTTTCCAACGGTATGCTGCGCGTCGTGTAACTCCTCACGAATCAAAAGTTATGGGCACCGGAGCGACAGATACCTGGTCGCAAGCCCCAAGCCCTCGGTTTGAGGGCCCAGTCTCTATGTTAAGTGAAGTTCTCTTGCCCAAGGTGCAGTGGGATTCTATAATAGAAATATGATGGATTAGGTTGTCGTCCCTTTCGCGGCTCACGACGTACGATCCGGGACAGAAAAATAGCGAAAAAGACAAAAAGTGTCCAGAAACTGATGAAAATGTTCGATTTTGGGCTCCAAAAATAGGCGCAGCCAAGCAGACTTGCTACCCTCGTCGTAGAGCTCCCGGAAAGCTTTCCAAAGGTATGATGTACGCTGCGCAACTTTTTACGAATCAAAAGTTATGGGCACCGGAGCGACGGATACCTAGTCATAAGTCCCATGCCCTCGGTTTACGGGCCCAGCCTCTACGTGAAGTGAAGTTCTTTTGCCTAAGGTACCATTTGATTCGGTAATAGAAATGTGATGGATTAGGTTGTCGTCCTTTTCACAGCTCACGACGTACGATCCAGGACTGCAAAATAGAGCAGAAGAGGAAAAGTATCCCGGAACTGATAAAAACGTACAATTTTGGGCTATGAAAATTGGCGCATCCGAGTAGGCTTGTTGCCCCCATCGTAGAGCTCTCGGAGAGCTTTCCAACTGTATGTTGTGCGCCGCATAACTCCTTATGGATCAAATGTTATGGGCACCGGAGCGACGGATACCAGGTCATAAGCCCCACGCCCTCGGTTTGCAGGCCCACCCTCTGCGTGAAGTGAAGTTCTCTTGCCCAAGGTACTGTGGGATTTGGTAATAGAAATGTGATAGATTAGGTTGTCGTCTTTTTCGCGGCTCACGACGTACGATCTGAGACTGAAAAACAACGCAAAAGAAGAAAAGTGTCCTAAAACTGATGAAAACATTCAATTTTCGGCTCTAAAAATAGGCGCAGCTAATCAAGCTTGCTGCCCCTGTCGTAGAGCTCTCGGAAAGCTTTCCAACGGTACGCTTTGCGCCGCGTAACTCCTTACGAATTAAAAGTTATGGGCACCAGAGCGACGGATACCTAGTCAAAAGCCCCACACCCTTGGTTTACGGGCCTAGCCTCTACATGAAGTGAAGTTCTTTTGCCTAAGGTACTGTTTGATTCGGTAATAGAAATGTGATGGATTTGGTTGTCGTCCTTTTCGCGGCTCGCGACGTACGATTCGGGACTGAAAAACAGAGCAGAAGAGGAAAAGTATCCCAAAACTGATGAAAACGTTCGATTTTGGGCTCTGAAAGTTGGTGCAGCCAAGCAGGCTTGCTGCCCCCATCGTAGAGCTCTCGGAGAGCTTTCCAACTGTATGTTGTGCGCCGTGTAACGCCTTGCGGATCAAAAGTTATGGGCACCAGAGCGACGGATACCTGGTCACATGCCCTAGGTTTGCGGGCCCGGCCTCTACGTGAAGTGAAGTTCTCTTGCCCAAGGTGCCATGGGATTCGGTAATAGAAATGTGATGGATTAGGATGTTGTCCTTTTTGTGGCTCATGACTTACGATCCGAGACGAAAAAACAGCGCAAAAGAATAAAAGTGTTCCAAAATTGATGAAAATGTTGGATTAAGGTCACCGAAAACCATCGCAGCTGAGCTGGCTTGCTTCCCCCATCGTAGGGCTCTTGGAGTATTTTCCAACGGTATGCTGTGTACCGCATAACTCCACACGGATCAATAGTTATGGGCACCGGAATGACGGATACTTGGTCACAAGCCCCACGCCCTGGATTTGCGGGCCCAGCCTCTACATGATGTAAAGTTCTCTTGCCCAACGTGTCATGGGATTCTGTAAAAGAAATGTGATAGATTAGGTTGTCGTCCTTTTCGCGGCTCACCACGTACGATCCGGGACGAAAAAACAGCACAGAAAAAGAAAAGTGTCCCAAAACTTATGAAAACGTTCGATTTTGGGCTCATAAAATAGGCGTAGCTAAGCAAGCTTGCTGCCCCCGTCGTAGAGCTCTCGGAGAGCTTTCCAACGGTATGCTGTGCACCACGTAACTCCTTACGGATCAAAATTTATGGGCACCGGAGCAACGGATACCTGGTCACATGCCCCACTCCCTCGGTTTGCAGGCCCAGCCTCTAAGTAAAGTGAAGTTCTCCTACCCAAGGTGCCGTGGGATTCTGTAATAGAAATATGATGGATTAGATTGTCGTCCTTTTCGCGGCTCACGACGTACGATCCTGGATGGAAAAACAGTGCAAAAGAATAAAAGAGTCCCGAAACTGATGAAAACGTTCGATTTTGGGTACTGAAAGTAGGCGCAACCGATCAAGCTAGTTGCCCTCGTCGTAGAGCTCTTAGAGAGCTTTCCAGCGGTATGTTGTGCGTTGCATAACTCTTTACGGATCAAAAGTTATGGGCACCGGAGCAACGGATACCTGGTCACAAGCCCCACGCCCTTGGTTTGAGGGCCTAGCCTCTGCGTGAAGTGAAGTTCTCTTGCCCAAGGTGTGGTTTGATTCGGTAATAGAAATGTGATAGATTAGGCTATCGTCCTTTTCGCGACTCACGACGTACGATCCGGTACTGTAAAACAGAGCAGAAGAGGAAAAGTGTCACAGAACTGATGAAAACATTCAATTTTGGGCTCCGAAAATAGGCGCAGCCAAGCAGGCTTGCTTCCCCTATCATACAGCTCTCGGAGAGCTTTCCAACGGTATACTGTGTGCCGCGTAACTCCTTACGGATCAAAAGTTATGGACACCGGAGTGACAGATACCTGGTCATAAACCACACGCCCACAGTTTGCGGGCCCAGCCTCTACGTGAAATGAAGTTCTCTTGCCCAAAGTACCGTGGGATTCGGTAATAGAAATGTGATGGATTTGGTTGTCGTCCTTTTCACGGCTCACGACGTACTAACCGGGATAAAAAAATAGCGCAAAAGAAGAAAAGTGTCCCAAAATTGGTGAAAACGTTCGATTTTGGAAGCCAAAAATAGGTGCAGCCGAACAAGATTGTTGTCCCCGTTGTAGAACTCTCGGATAGCTTTCCAACGATATGCTGTACGCCGCATAACGCCTTACCGATCAAAAGTTATGGGCACCGGGACGACGAATACCTAGTCACAAGCCCTACGCCCTTGATTTGCGGGCCCAGCCTCTATGCGAAGTGAAGTTCTCTTGTCCAAGGTACAATGGGATTCTGTAATAGAAATATGATGGATTAGGTTGTCGTCCTTTTTGCGGCTCACGATGTACTATCTCGGATGGAAAAACCGTGCAAAAGAAAAAATGTATCCCAAAACTAATGAAAACGTTCCATTTTGGGCTCCAAAAATAGGTATAACCGAGCAGGCTTGCTGCCCATGTCGTAGTGCTCTCAGAGAACTTTCCAACGGTATGCTGTGCGCCGCGTAACTCCTTACGGATCAAAAGTTATGGGCACCAGAGCGGCCGATACCTGGTAACAAGCCCCACGCCCTCAATTTGTGGGCCCAGGCTCTACGTGAAGTAAAGTTGTCTTGCCCAAGGGGCCATGGGATTGTGTAATAGAAATGTGATGGATTAGGTTGTCGTCCTTTTCGCGACTCACGACGTACGATCTGGGACGAAAAAACAGCTTAGAAGAAAAAAATTATCCCAAAATAGATGAAAACATTGGATTTTGGGCTCCGAAAATAGGCGCAGCCGAGAAGACTTGCCTCCTATGTCATAGAGCTCTCGGAGAGCTTTCCAACGGTATGTTGTGCGCCGCGTAACTCCTTACGGATCAAAAGTTATGGGCACCGGAGCGACGGATACTTGGTCACAAGACCCATGCCCTCGGTTTGCGGGCCCAGCCTCTACGTGAAGTGAAGTTCTCTTGCCCAAGGTGCTGTGGAATTCGGTAATAGAAATGTGATGGATTAGGTTATTGTCTTTTTCACGGCTCACGACATACGATCCGGGATGGGTAAACAACGCAAAAGAAAAAAAGTGTCCTAAAATTGATGAAAACGTTCTATTTTGGGCTCCAAAAATAGGCATAGCCGAGCAAACTTGCTGCCCATATCTTAGAGCACTCGAAGAGCTTTCCAACAGTATGCTGTGCACCATGTAACTCCTTATGAATCAAAAGTTATGGGCATCAGAGCGACGGATACCTGCTCACAAGCCCCACGCCCTCGGTTTGCGGGCACAGCCTCTATGTGAAGTGATGTTCTCTTGCCCAAGGTACAGTGGGATTCTATAATATAAATGTGATGGATTAGCTTGTCGTCTTTTTCACGGCTCACGACGTACGATCCTGGACGGAAAATCAGCGCAAAAGAAGAAAAGTATCCCGAAACTGATGAAAACGTTCAATTTTGGGCTCTGAAAACAGGTGCTGCATGGCAGGCTTACTGCCCTCGTCGTAGAGCACTTGGAGAGCTTTCCATAAGTATGCTTTGCACCGCGTAACTCATTACGGATCAAAAGTTATGGGCACGGGAGCGACGGATACGTGGTCGCATGCCCCACGCCCTCGGTTTGCGGGCCCAGGCTCTACGTGAAGTGAAGTTCTCTTGCCCAAGGTATCTTGGAATTTTGTAATAGAAATGTGATGGATTAGGTTGTCGTCCTTTTTGCGGCTCACGACGTACGATCCGGGTTAAAAAAACAACGCAGAAGAAGAAAAGTGTCTGAAACTGATGCCAATGTTTGATTTTGGGCTCTAAAAACAGGCGCAGCCGAGCAGGCATGTTGTTCCCGTCGTATAGCTATCGGAGAGCTTTCCAACGATATGTTGTGCGCCGCGTAACTCCTTACGGATCAAAAGTTATGGGCACCTGAGCGACGGATACCTGGTCATAAGCCCCACGCCCTCGGTTTGTGGGCCTAGCCTCTATGTGAAGAGAGGTTGTCTTGCCCAAGGTGACATGGGATTCGATAATAGAAATGTGATGAATTAGGTTGTCGTCCTTTTCGTGGCTTACGACGTTTGATCCGGGACGAAAAAATAGCGCAAAAGAAGAAAGGTATACCAAAAATGATAAAAACGTTATATTTTGGGCTCCGAAAATAGGTGCAGCCGAGCAGGCTTGCTGGCCCCATCGTAGAGCTGTCGGAGAGCTTTCCAACGGTATGCTTTGCGCCGCGTAACTCCCTACGGAACAAAAATTATGGGCACCGGAACGACGGATACCTGGTCACAAGCCCCACGCCCTCGGTTTCTAGGCCCAGCCTCTACGTGAAGTGAAATTCTCTTGCCCAAGGTACCATGGGATTTTGTAATAGAAATGTGATAGATTAGGTTGTCCTCCTTTTCGCGGCTTCGGACGTACAATCCGGGACTTAAAAATAGAGCAGAGGAGGAAAAGTATCCCGAAACTGCTGAAAATGTTCGATTTTGGGCTCCGAAAACAGGCGCAACTAAGAAGGCTTGCTGCCCCCGTCGTAGAGCTCTCAGAGAGCTTTCCAACGGTATGCTGTGCGCCGCGTAACTCCTTATGGATCAAAAGTTATGGGCACCGGAGCGACGGATACCTGGTCACGAGCCCCACGCCCTCAGTTTGCGGGCCCAACCTCTACGTGAAGTGAAGTTCTCTTGCCCAAGGTGCCGTGGGATTCGGTAATAGAAATGTGATTGTTTAGGTTGTCATCCTTTTCGCGGCTCATGATGTATGATCTGGGATGGAAAAACAGCGCAAAAGAAAAAAAGTATCCCGAAACTGATGAAAACATTTGATTTTGGGCTCAGAAAATAGGCGCAGCTAAGCAAGCATGCTACCCCCGTCGTAGAGCTCTCGGAGAGCTTTCCAACGGTATGTTGTGCGCCGCGTAACTCCTCACTAAACAAAAGTTATGGGCACCGGAACGACGGATACCTGGTCACAAGCCCCACGCCCTCGATTTGTGGGCCCAGCCTCTATGTGAAGTGAAGTTCTCTTGTCCAAGGTGCAATGGGATTCTATAATAGAAATGTGATGGATTAGGTTGTCGTCCTTTTCACGGCTCACGACGTACGATTCGGGACTAAAAAATAGAGCAGAAGAGGAAAAGTGTCCCGGAACAGATAAAAACGTTTGATTTTGGGCTCCGAAAATAGGCGCCCCTGTCACGCCTCAACCAGACCTATAGAGGTTAGACTAGGGTGTGATCTAAACATTCATATCATTCCACGTACTTAATCGTTCGTTAAGGTTTAACGCTTAACGTTTGCCTAGAACTCCAAAATTCTCCGAAAAACCGACAGCATAACGGCTGTAATTGGCTCTTTAGTTTGACGTAATTTCCTAAACATCTCAAAACTTTCAATCTCAAATTTGATTCCAACTAAGATTACAATTTATCACCAATTGAAATGTCTACTATTTATCTCAAGTCTCGTTTGATTAACACCTAGCATAGCAATTATGTCTCGTTTATGAGTCAATTCTTGTTACACAAGTACTTGTTTGTCTTAGCTTACACATGAGTACCTACTTAAGATTGGATAGATTCATTTTACTTAGCCCTTTGCCTAACACTTCACAAGCCTGTAGTAGTTACTAATCAAAGTAGCAAAACGAGCGAATAGGGTGTCTGTCTAGTTAATATCGGTACAAATTAAAATTACACCCCAAATTACAATGGGGGTCTTTTACAATAACAACAACAAGCAATATAAGAAATAGTTTTCGAAACAACATATCATTCACAAAAAAGCCACACTCGCGTAAGGCACGTAGGGCATGCAATCACTCCAAAGAGTCATCATTAGGCACGTTGTCCTCAAGTACCTGTTCCTGATCTTCTTCACCTGAGATGATAAAAGAGGGTGAGTCCTTATGAACTCAGCGAGGGAGAACGAGAAATAAGTTTTGAAACTCTTTTTCTGGTTCAACTTATAAAAAAACCCTTTTTGAAAGCATGACATATAACACAAGTAAGTTCATAATGTAATATAAAAGTAAAAGAACACAATTACCAGTCTTTCCTCCCCGAGGTCCTATACGAACCAAATGAGAGTACTTATACATATAGTGAAAAGGATATGGTGATCTTTTCCTCTCAATTGATTTCCAATAGCAGTTGTTGCGGCCGACTTCAAATCATCCACTTATCACGCCAAATGGATGTACTCCGGATGTACCCCGAAATTCTACAACCCAACTCTCCGAGGAAGTCTAGCCCTCAAGCGAGAGAGGGAATTGGACAATGGTAGTCATGGATGCACCGGCAAGCCCGATGCCGCCCGGTGTGCATGGAACGCTACCACGCCAGAATGAAAGGTTGCAACCTTGCATGCAATGCACATTTATAACATTTAACATATCAAATTAGGAGGACAACGAAGTAGGTTGCCTCCGAGCAGTTATAAGATCGCACATTGACAAGTAAACACACAAGGCGTGCTTTGACATGTAATTTCGCTTGTAAAGCACATGGAGTTATATGGATATTAAACGGGCAGCCAAGTAACACATGTAAATCAAGTCAAATAACTCATTTCGGGGTTCACGTAACCAAGTAATAAGGTTATACATGCATACAACGACGTTTACATGAGACCGGGTGTAAGAAAAATCTATTCATCAACATGTAATCATCGGAAATCACATTTAGGGGTATAAGGACAACTACGGGCAGCCCACTAATCACACAATTAGACACAATAACCATAGGATCAACATTTAGCGTGTTTTCATAGTCACTAGGGTTTCAATTCATGCTTACACGTGCGATTTAAGCCACAAGTTGTCACGTAACTGACCCAAACCATGCATCGATTTATTAAAACACCCTCAATCATCCAAAACAGTCCACACAACATCCAAGCGCCACAATCCCAAGCATTCAATATCACAAGAGAAGTTACAATATTTTTTCAAAGTATATCACTAAATAAATTCATCACTGCAATGGTCTGTTTTCCCACAATAATTTAGACAAGAAAACAATCTGCTATTCCAGTGAATAAAATTTCAATTTAAAGCTTATTGAGTGAACTAAATCCAGAAACAAACCTCGCATCATTTGGAGTTTGGATTCAAGAGTTATAGCTAAAACCGTGAGACTACACAAAACTGTCCAGATTCGTACATATTTCAATACTTGCCATTTTTTAGGGTCTTAGGGTCAGATTTTGCTTTAGTCTATTTCTGACAAAAATTTCCAGAACTGAGAAATCTATAAACATACCAAATTTCATGCATTTTATATATCATTTACTAAGTCAAAACTGGTTTGTTCTACAAGGACAGTGAACTGCCAAAAACCTGCTCCATTTTCCCAGATTTTTCAGATTTAGACATCCTTCGATGTTTTGCCATTTTGGAGACCTTAGAGTCAAAATTGGCCTTGGTCTATTTCTACAAAAAATGTTCAGAACTTACAAAACTAGTCACCTACCAATTTTAACGCATTTTCAACATCATTTACCAAGCCAAATACACTTCGTTCTAACAAGTCAGAAATCTGCCATTTTCGCTATTTTACCTATCTTCAAGTTCTAGCTAAATATCTTGCCATGCATGGCTACAAAAGCTCATGTACACACATATACCACAATTACAGAGGTAAAAATAGACATATGAAGGCATGCATGTGGTTTTTGAAAGCTTTTAAAAAGGATTAACCCTCACCTTAGTCTATTGACAACAAATGATGCTCAAAACTCTTGAAGATGCACAAATGGTCTTCTATCCTTGTTTGGCCAAGAGATATTGCTTGATTTCCTTAATTCCTAGCTGAGTTATCATGTCCTTAGTATGTGCATGTGGTTAGAACAAAAAGGAAATGAAATAGAAGCTATCAAACATACCTAAGCCGAAATGAGTGTTCTATGAGCTTGCATGCATCTTTTCTTGCTTCTAGCTTGCTTGGTCGAGCTTCCTAGGGTACTTGAGTGTCTTGGTGAGCTTTAGGAGATGATCTTAAGTTATGGAACTTGAGGGTGCAGCTTTGGCTGAGAGAGAGAGAGATAGAGAGAGAGAGAGAGAAAATGAGGGAATGAGAGTTGAGAGAAAGACAATGATGTGTTTGAGCATATGGTCGGCCTTGAGCTTCTACAAATCTGATTTGTGCCACTTCTTTTGAGCATTTGAATTATCTTAGCATGGGAAATTGAGTGGGCCAAGAATGTGGAGCATTGGGTAGGGTTTTAGGTAATTTTTTTAATGCATTGTTTGAAGTAATTGTCATAGGCTTGTCTAGGAAAGTTTTTAAATTATGCAAGCTTATTAAAATGCAAGTGGTCGGCCAAAGCATGCTCAAATCTGAATTTTTTTGTCTTGTTTGAGCTTTATTTTATTGTGTGTGCTTGGGATATGCAAAAGAATAAGGAATAAAGAATAAGAATGTTTAGCTTTTGGTGAAATTTTATCTTCTAGTGCATTGACTTAGCATTTTAATATTAGTTAGTGGAGTTTGTAGGATTAATTAATAATCTAGTGCTTCATGTAAGATGCTATCTTGATTAGCGTGCGGGCACGCTTTCCTAGGTTTAGGGCACACACTACGAGGTAAAGCACGAACTACGAGATGAATGTACATTTCCCAAGTAAATGCACACAACTCTAAATGAATGCACATAATTCGATGCAAGGCACATAAAACGAGACACGACTTTTGAACCTAGGTCAAGGCACGCAATTCTAGGTTAGGGCACACGAAACGACATATCGCACGCAAATCGAGGTCGGGCCTCACATCCTCTCCTCCTTAAAAGAATTTTGTCCCGAAATTCAATATTACCTTTGAAATAGTGCTGGATACTGTTGCTCTATCTGGTCTCGTCTTTCCCACGTTGTTTCTTCAACTCCATGGTGATCCCACAACACTTTCACCATCGGTATAGATTTGTTGCGCAACTCTCGATCTTGCTCGTCTAGGATCCGGATAGGCTTTTCTTCATAAGACAAGTTCTCCTGAAGCTGCAACGGCTCGGGCTCTAACACGTGTGATGGATCAGGGTGATACTTCCGTAGCATTGAGACATGGAAGACATCATGAATATTGGAGAGGTTTTGGGGTAGTTCCAGACGATACGCCAATTTGCCAACCTTCTCAATTATCCCAAATGGTCCTACAAACCTTGGGCTCAACTTTTCACCCTTGCCATGTTTAATCAGTCCCCTCCGAGGTGATAACTTCAAGAACACCTTGTCGCCGACCTTAAACTCTAGACTCCGTCTCCGTCAGTCTGCATAACATTTCTACCTGCATTGAGCAGTAAGCATCCGTTTCAAGATGAGGTGGACATTATCAATAGTATTCATAAGTTCAAGTAGAAGGGTCTGGTCAAAAGTTTTCGTCTCACCTACTCCATCCCAGTATATTGGGGATCGACACTTGCGCCCATATAATGCCTCAAATGGGGCCATCCCGATAGTGGCCTGATAGCTGTTATTATAAGCGAACTCCGCTAGGGACATATATTTCTCCCAACCTTTTCCAAAGTCTAGAATGCACTCCCTCAGCATATCTTCCCGAATCTAAATAGTTCTCTCAGATTGTCCGTCCGTCTGTGGGTGATAAGTTGTACTGAAACTCAACTTGGTTTCCAAAACTTCTTGCAATCTCTTCCAAAATCGGGAAGTAAAACGAGGATCTCTATCTGATACAATACTCACGGGCATCCCGTGCAACCTTACAATATTCGCCACATACATATCTCCCAGTTTCTCAAGGCTATCCTCCTTGTTCATCGGTACGAAGTGCACTGACTTGGTCAATCTATCCACTATGACCCAAACGGCATCATAACCCTTTTGTGACCTGGGTAGGTCCATGACAAAGTCCATAGTTATATGTTCCCATTTCCATCGGGGAATTTCCAACGGTTGAAGCAAACCTGTCGGTCGTTTATGTTTTGCTTTGACTCTCTGACAAGTTAAACATCGTGCCACAAACTCCACGATCTCCCTCTTCATGTTATTCCACCAATAGTGTTGCTTCAAATCCCGGTACATCTTTGTTCTACCGGGGTGAATAGTGTATCTTTAATTATGGGCTTCTTCAAGAATCTTCTTTTTCAACTCTGTCTCATTAGGAACACAAATCCGATTCCTGAACCTCCAAATACCATCATTATGAAACTTGGAATCTGTGTTGCTTTCTTTAATCTTCTGAAACTGTTGGTCCTTCTGTTGAGCCTCTCGTAATTTAGACAACAAGGTCGACTGAACTTGTGTAGTGGCAAATAGTAACCCTTTTTGAGTCAATTGTGGATTCCACAAAAATGTTTCCTTTAACAACTCCTGCACCTTAACTTCTAGTTTTGCCATGCTCGCCTTCCGGCTTAAGGTATCTGCAACTACATTTGCTTTACCAAGCACATAATTGATTGTGCAGTTATAATCATCCAAAAGCTCCATCCACCGTCTTTGCCTCATGTTCAACTCTTTTTGTGAGAACAAGTACTTCAAGCTCTTGTGATCAGTAAACACCTCAAACTTGTTACCCCACAGATAGTGCCTCCATTTCTTGAGTGCAAACACAATGGCCGCCAACTCCAAATCATGTGTTGGGTAATTCAATTCATACGGTTTTGGTTTCCTAGAGGCATACGCAATCACTCTACCATTTTGCATTAATACACAACCCAGTCCTTCCTTAGAAGCATCACTATAGATTACAAAGCCTTGACTCCTTTTAGGCATTGCAAGACCAGGTGTGGTTGTCAATCTTTTCTTCAATTCTTGAAAGATGTTCTCACACTTGTCATCCCACATGAACTTTGTTTTCTTTTAAATGAGCTTTGTAAGCGGTCCTGCAATCTTTGAGAAATCCTTCACGAACCTCCGATAATAGTTGGCCAGACAGAGAAAACTCCGAACTTCCGTAACATTTTCCGGCTTCTTCCAAGACATCACCACTTCTATCTTTGTTGGGTCCACCGCTATTCCCTCTTGGGATATAATGTGCCCCAAGAATGCAATCTGCCGCAACTAAAATTCTCATTTGCTAAACTTTGCATACAATTGATGCTCCTGAAGTTTCTGCAATACCAATCGCAGATGTTATTCATGCTCAGCCTCGGACTTCGAGTATACCAAAATATCATCAATAAAGATCACCACAAATTGGTCCAAGTAGGGTTGAAACACCATATGCATCAAGTCCATAAAAGATGCAGGGGCATTAGTTATCCCAAATGGCATCACCACAAATTCATAATGCCCATATCTTGTCCTGAAAGCCGTTTTAGGCACGTCCTCCTTTTTGATCCGCAACTGGTAGTACCCTTGCCTCAAATCGAGCTTCAAACAACTCGTCGATCAGTGGAAGTGCGTATTTATTCTTGACGGTCACTTGGTTCAATCCTCGATAATCGATGCATAGCCTCAACGTTCCGTCTTTCTTCTTTACAAATAGGACTGGCGCGCCCTACGGAGAAGAACTTGGTTGAACAAACCACTTCTTCAACAATCCTTGCAATTGGTCCTTCAATTCTTGTAGCTCGGCTGGTGCTATACGATAGGGAGCTTTAGATATTGGCTGGGTGCCAGGCAGTACTTCTATTATAAACTCGATTTTCCGATCTGGGGGTAAACTGGGAAATTCTTCGAGAAACACATCCGCATAATCTTTAATCACTGGCATCTCCTCCAACTTAGCTTTGTCCGACGGCTTGTTGATGAGGTAAGCTAAGTATCCACTACACCCTTTTCTCAAAGACTTCACTGCTTTCGTAGATGATGCTTTGCTTACCACTACACTCTTCGACCCATTACCTCTAATATTGGTTGACTAGGTATCTGAAATGTTACAATCTTTATCCGGCAATCTAATTGGGCATGATGCTTTGCTAACCAGTCCATCCCTAAGATGACTTCATAGTCTCGAAAGGGTAATACAATAAGATTGGCTGAGAATTCCCTATCTTTAATTTGGATTTTACATTCTTTACAAGCTGAGCGAGTAACAAGTTTAGAACCCATCGGAGTACCAACTTCTACTTCGTAAGGCAAACATACAACTCGTAATTTCACATGTTGCACACATAACGGAGTTTTAAACGAATAAGTAGCACATGGATCAATTAGCACCCTAACAGGTTGATTTAGTATCAAGAATGTACCTTCAACAACAGTAGTCTCCTCAGGAAGCTCCTCGCACTCAACAGCATAAGCTTGGGCCTGCACTCTAGGAAGTGGAGTCTTGCCTCTACTAGCTGGTTTAATCTAATTTTGTCTTCCTTGCCATTTAGGGCAATCCTTGATCTGATGCTGATTATTACCACACCACGCGCATCGTTCTGACTTCTTCAGTACTAGGCCTCGGTGTGATCCTTCTTGTCATAGTAAGAAAAGTTGACAGACTGAGTAGTAGGTGAACTACCTGTGGATCCACGGGTAGAAGAGGCTGATGGTGCTTTAGTCGGGCCACGGTTATTGACTGGTATGTTCTGGCTCTGGCCCTGACTGTGACTCTGAGTCTGGAATTTCCTCTGTTGTCCTGGAGGCTGATATGGTTTCTTGTTCGGCTGGCTTGAACCGGCTCTATCGAGTTTTCTCTTCTCAACTCGGAAGGCAGCAGCAAGGAGAACATAATAGGTAGTAAAGTCATGAGAAGACAACTGATCCTGAATTTCTGGCCTCAACCCATTCGTAAATTTTCACAATTTCGCCTCAGGGGTACTAACCATGTATTGAGTATAACGGGACAGTCTGTCAAAGCGAGCCTCATACTGAGCCACCGTTATGTTACCCTGGTTCAAGTGCATTAATTCTTCAATTCGCCTCTGCCTGGAAACTGCAGGTACGTATTTATCCTTGAATGCCTTAACGAAATTACCCCACAAGCGGGGTGTATGATCAGTTTCCCAAAGTGCCTCCACAGTGTGCCACCAATGTCCAACATCCCCGTGTAACAGAAACACAGTGAACTCAACCTTTTCTTCATCAGTATAGTCAAGTGGCCTGAAAATCCTTTCAATCTCAGACAGCCAAGCCTCTGCCTTTTAATCATCAGCTGCCCCGTAGAATTTGGACGGGTGAAAGTCAAGGAACTCCCGCATTATGCTATTTCTCCCATTGTTACCACATGTTGTTGTTGTTTGCTTCATGTACATCTTGACGTTCCATCACTCGCGACACGCGATCCATAGCATTCGCCATCATGTTAAACATGGCCATGCCGGGATTAGTTTGATGAGCATCTCCAGCTCCTTGAGGCTCATCGCTCCTATTGGTATTACAGGTACTAGGGCCAGCCATCTATAGGCACAAATTATGATGCACAATTTATCGGAATACGACAAGACAAGAATTTAATGTATAAGGTATGCAACGTACAATTTTACATAGACATAAAATTTTTGAAACAATTAAGACATGTTAATCACATAAGCACATAGAAACAAAGAAGGTACAACTGATATTGTCACACATTAACACACATAAACAAGTCATCCCAATAACCTTAGGGCTTCTTTCTTCTACCCATGGTCCGAGAGTTAAACCTGGCTTAAGCAATCTAAGCTCTAATACCATTCTATAAGGTGTCACGCCCCAACCCGACCTATAGAGGTTAGACTAGGGTGTGATCTAAACATTCATATCATTTAACGTACTTAATCGTTCATTAAGGTTTAACGCTTAACGTTAGCCTAGAACTCTAAAATTCTCCAGAAAACCGGCAGCATAACGGCTGTAATTGGCTCTTTAGTTTGACCTAATTTCCTAAACGCCTTAAAACTTTCAATCTCAAATTTGATTCCAACTAAGATTACTATTTATCACCAATCGAAATGTCTACCATTTATCTCAAGTCTCGTTTGATTAACACCTATCATAGCAACTATGTCTCGTTTATGAGTCAATTCCTGTTACACAAGTACCTGTTGGTCTTAGCTCACACATGAGTACCTGCTTAAGATTGGATAGATTCATTTTACTTAGCCCTTTGCCTAACACTTCACAACCTGTAGTAGTTACTAATCAAAGTAGTAAAACGAGCGAATAGGGTATCTGTCTAGTTAATATCAGTACAAATTAAAATTAGACCCAAATTACAACGGGAGTCTTTTACAATAACAACAACAAGCAATATAAGAAATAGTCTTCGAAACAACATATCGTTCACAAAACAGCCTCATTCACGTAAGGCACGTAGGGCATGCAATCACTCCAAAGAGTCATCATTAGGCACGTTGTCCTCAGGTACCTATTCCTGATCTTCTTCACCTGAGATGATAAAAGAGGATGAGTCCTTAAGAACTCAGCGAGGGGGAACGAGAAATAAGTTTTGAAACTCTTTTTCCGGTTCAACTTATGAAAAACCCTTTTTGAAAGCATGACATATAACACAAGTAAGTTCATAATGTAATATAAAAGTAAAATAACATAATTACTCGTCTTTCCTCCCCGAGGTCCTCTAGGAACCAAGTGAGAGTACTTATACATATAGTGAAAAGGATTCGGTGAGCTTTTGCTCTCAATTCATTTCCAATAGCAGTTGTTACGGCCGACTTCAAATCATCCACTTATCACGCCAAATGGGTGTACTCCGGATGTACCCCGAAATCCTACGACCCAACCTCCGAGGAAGTCTAGCCCCCAAGCGAGAGAGGGAATTGGACATTGGTAGTCACGGTTGCACCAGCAAGCTCGATGCCGCCCGGTGTGCGTGAAATGCTACCACGCCAGAATGAAAGGTTGCAACCTTGTATGCAATGCACATTTATAACATTTAACATATCACATTAGGAGGAAAACGAAGTAGGTTGCCTCCGAGCAGTTATAAGATCGCACATTAACAAGTAAACACACAAGGCATGCTTTGGCATGTAATTTCGCTTGTAAAGCACATGGAGTTATATGGATATTAAATGGGCAGCCAAGTAACACATGTAAATCAAGTCAAATAACTCATTTCGGGGTTCACGTAACCAAGTAATAAGGTTATACATGCATACAACGACATTTACATGAGACCGGGTGCAAGAAAAGTCTATTCATCAACATGTAATCATCGGAAATCACATTTAGGGCTATAAGGACAACTACGGGCAGCCCACTAATCACACAATTAGACACAATAACCATAGGATCAACACTTAGCGAGTTTTCACAGTCACTAGGTTTTCAATTCATGCTTACACGTGCGATTTAAGCCACAAGTTGTCACGTAACTAACCCAAACCATGCATCGATTTATTAAAACACCCTCAATAATCCAAAACAGTCCACACAACATCCAAGCGCCACACTCCCAAGCATTCAATATCACAAGAGAAGTTACAATATTTTTTAAAAGTATATCACTAAATAAATACCTCACTGCAATGGTCTGTTTTCCCACAATAATTTAGACAAGAAAACAATCTCCAATTCCAGTGAATAAAATGTCAATTTAAAGCTTATTGAGTGAAATAAATCCAGAAACAAACCTTGCATCATTTGGAGTCAAAACTGTTTCGTTCTACAAGGACAGTGAACTGCCAAAAACCTGCTCCATTTTTCCAGATTTTCCATATTTAGACACCTTTCGATGTTTTGCCATTTTGGAGACCTTAGAGTCAAAATTGGTCTTGGTTTATTTCTACGAAAAATGCTCATAACTGGAAAAAATAGTCACCTACCGATTTTCACGCATTTTCAACATCATTTACCAGGCCAAATACAGTTCGTTCTAACAAGTCAGAAATCTGCCAGCTACGCAATTTTCCCTATCTTCAAGTTCTAGCCAAATATCTTGCCATGCATGGTGATATAAGCTCATGCACACACATATACCACAAGTACAGAGGTAAATATAGACATATGAAGGCATGCATGTGATTTTTGAAAGCTTTTAAAAAGGATTAACCCTCACCTTAGTCTATTAACAACAAATGATGCTCAAAACTCTTGAAGATGCACAAATGGTCTTCTCTCCTTGTTTGGCCGAGAGATATTGCTTGATTTCCTTAATTCCTAGCTGAGTTATCATGTCCTTAGTATGTGCATGTGGTTAGAACAAAAAGGAAATGAAATAGAAGCTATCAAACATACCTAAGCCGAAATGAGTGTTCTATGAGCATGCATGCATCGTTTCTTGCTTCAAGATTGCTTGGTCGAGCTTCCTAGGGTACTTGAGTGTCTTGGTGAGCTTTAGGAGATGAGCTTAAGCTATGGAACTTGAGCGTGCAGCTTTGGCCGAGAGAGAGAGAGAGAAAAAAATGAGAGAATGAGAGTTGAGAGAAAGACAATGATGTGTTTGAGCATATGGTCGGCCTTGAGCTTCTACAAATCTGATTTGTCCCATTTCTTTTGAGCATTTGAATTATCTTAGCATGGGCAATTGAGTGGGCCAAGAATGTGGAGCATTGGGTAGGGTTTTAGGTCATTTTTTTAATGCATTGTTTGAAGTAATTGTCATAGGCTTGTCTAGGAAAGTTTTTAAATTATGCAAGCTTATTAAAATGCAAGAAGTGGTCGGCCAAAGCACGTTTAAATCTGAATTTTTTTGTCTTGTTTGAGCTTTATTTTATTGTGTGTGCTTGGGATATGCAAAAGAATAAGGAATAAAGAATAAGAATGTTTAGCTTTTGGTGAAATTTTTTCTTCTAGTGCATTGACTTAGCATTTTAATATTAGTTAGTGGAGTTTGTAGGATTAATTAATAATCTAGTGCTTCGTGTAAGATGCTTTCTTGATTAGTGTGCAGGCACGCTTTCCTAGATTTAAGGCACACACTAAGAGGTAAAGCACGAACTACGAGATGAATGCACATTTCCCAATTAATTGAACGCAACTCTAAATGAATGCATGTAATTTGATTCAAGGCACATAAAACGAGACACGACACTTGAGCCTAGGTCAAGGCATGCAATTCTAGGTTAGGGCACATGAATCAACATATCGCAATCAAATCGAGGTCGGGCCTCACAGTCACCGAGCAGGCTTGTTGGCCCCGTCGTAGAGCTCTTGGAGAGCTTTCCAACGGTATGCTATGCGCCACGTAACTCCTTAGGGAACAAAAGTTATGGGCACCGAAGCGACGGATACTTGGCCACAAGCCCCACGCCCTCGGTTTGCAGGCCCAACCTCTGTGTGAAGTGAAGTTCTCTTGCCCAAGGTACCGTGGGATACAAAAATAGAAATGTGATAGATTAGGTTGTCCTCCTTTTCGCAGCTCACGACGTACGATCTGGGACTTAAAAACATAGCAGAAGAGGAAAAGTGTCCCGGAACTGATGAAAATGTTCAATTTTGGGCTCTGAAAATGGGTGCAGCCAAGAAGCCTTGCAGTCCCCGTCATAGAGCTCTCGGAGAGCTTTCCAATGGTATGATGTGCGCCGCGTAACTCTTTACGGATCAAAAGTTATGGGCACCAGAGTGATGGATACCTTGTCACAAGCCCACATCCTCGATTTATGGGCCCATCCTCTACGTGAGGTGAAATTGTCATGCCCAAGGTGCTGCGGGATTTGGTAATAAAAAAGTGATGGATTAGGTTGTCGTCCTTTTCGCAGCTAATGACATATGATCCGGGATGGAAAAACAGTGCAAAAGAATAAAAGTGTCCCGAAACTGATGAAAATGTTCGATTTTATGCTCTGAAAATAGGCGCAGCAGAGCAAGCTTGTTGCCTCCGTCGTAGAGCTCTCGGAGAGCTTTCCAATGGTATGTTGTGCGCTGCGTAACTCCTTACGGAACAAAAGTTATGGGCACCGGAGCAACGGATACCTGGTCACAAGCCCCATGCCCTCGATTTACGGGCCCAGCCTCTATGTGAAGTGAAGTTCTCTTGTCCAAGGTGCAATGAGATTCTGTAATAGAAATGTGATGGATTAGGATGCCATCCTTTTCGGGGCTTACAACGTACAATTCGGGATGGAAAAACAGCGCAAACGACGAAAAGTATCTCGAAACTAATGGAAATGTTCCATTTTGGGCTCTGAAAATAGGCACAGCCGAGTAGGGTTGCTGCCCACGTTGTAGAACTCTCGGAGAGCTTTCCAACGGTATGATGTGCGCAGCGTAAATCGTTACGGATCAAAAGTTATGGGCTCCAGAGCGACGGATACCTGGTCACAAGCACCATGCCCTTGGTTTGCGGGCCCAGCCTCTACGTGAAGTGAAGTTCTCATGCCTAAGGTGTCGTAGGATTCAGTAATAGAAATGTGATGGATTAGGTTGTCGTCCTTTTCGCGACTCATGATGTACGATCCGAGACGAAAAAACAACGCAAAAGAAGAAAATTATCCTAAAACTGATGAAAACTTTGGATTTTGGGCTTTGAAAACCAGCGCAGCATAGGAGGCTTGCTGACCCCAGCGTAGAGCTCTTGGAGAGCTTTCCAACGGTATGCTGTGCGCCGCGTAACTCCTTACGGATCAAAAGTTATGGTCACCGGAGCGACGGATACTTGGTCCCAAGCCCCATACCCTCGGTTTGTGGGCCCAACCTCTACGTGAAGTGAAGTTGTCTTGCCTAAGGTGCCATGGGATTCGGTAATAGAAATGTGATGGATTACGTTGATGTACTTTTCGCGGCTCATGACGCACGATCTAGGATGGAAAATAGCAAAAAAGAAGAAAAGTGTCCCGAAACTGATGAAAATGTTCAATTTTGGTCTCCAAAAATAAGCGCAGCTGAGCAGGATTGCTGCCCACTTCGTCGAGCTCTCGGAGAGCTTTCCAACGGTATGCTATGCACCACGTAACTCCTTACGGATCAATAGTTATGGGCACCGAAGTGACGGATACCTGGTCACAAGCCCCACGCCCTCGGTTTGCGGGCCCAGCCTCTATTTGAAGAAAAGTTCTCTTGCCAAACGTGTTGTGGGATTCTGTAATAGAAATGTGATAGATTAGGTTGTCGTCCTTTTCGCGGCTCACGACGTACGATCCGGGATGGAAAAATAGCGCAGAAAAAAAAGTGTCTCGAAACTGATGAAAAATGTTCAGTTTTGGGCTCCAAAAATAGGCGCAGCCAGGCAGGCTTGTTGCCCCCATTGTAGATCTCTCATATAGCATTCCAACGGCATTCTGTGCACCGCATAACTCCTTACGGATCAAAAGTTATGGGCACCGGAGCAACGGATACCTGGTCAGAAGCTCCATGCCCACGGTTTGCGGGCCCAGCCTCTAAGTGAAGGGAAGTTCTCCTGCCCAAGGTGCCGTGGGATTCGGTAATAGAAATGTGATGGATTACATTGTCGTCCTTTCGCGGCTTACGACGTGCGATCCTGGATGGAAAAACAGTGCAAAAGAAGAAAAGTGTCCTGAAACTGATGAAAATGTTCAATTTTAGGCTTTGAAAATAAGCGCAGCTGATCAGGCTTGCTGCCCTTGTCATAGAGCTCTCAGAGAGCTTCTCTACAGTATGTTGTAGGCCGCTTAACTCCTTACGGATCTAAAGTTATGGGCACTGGAGCGACGGATACCTAGTCACAAACCCCACGCCCACGGTTTGCGAGCCCAGCATCTACGTGAAGTGAAGTTCTCTTGCCCAAGGTGTCGTTCGATACGGTTATAGAAATGTGATGGATTAGGTTGTCATCCATTTCGCGGCTCACGATGTACGATCCGGGACTTAAAAATAGAGCAAAAGAGCAAAAGTGTCCCGAAACTGAAGAAAACGTTCGATTTTGTCCTCCAAAAATAGGCCCAGCCAATCAGGCTTGCTGCCCCGATGGTAGAGCTCTCAGAGATCTTTCCAACGGTATGGTATGCGCCGCGTAACTCCTTATGGATCAAAAGTTATGGGCACCAGAGCGACGGATACCTGGTCACAAACCCCACCCCTCGATTTGCGAGCCCAGCCTCTACATGTAGTGAAGTTCTCTTGCCCAAGGTGCTGTGGGATTCTATAATAGAAATGTGATGGATTAGGTTGTCGTCCTTTTCGCGGCTAACAACGTACGATCCGGGACAGAAAAACAGCGCAAAAGAAGAAAAGTGTCACGAAAATGATGAAAATGTTCGATTTCGGGCACCAAAAACAGGCGCAGACGAGTAGCCTTTCTGTCCCCATCATAGAGCTTTCAGATAGCTTTCTAATGGTATGTTGTGCACCGCGTAACTCCTTACGGATCAAAAGTTATGGGCACCGAAGCGACGGATACCTGGTCACAAGCCCCACGCCCTCGATTTGCGGGCCCTGCCAATTTGTGAAGTGAAGTTCTCTTGTCCAAGGTGCAGTGGGATTCTATAATAGAAATGTGATGGATTAGGTTGTCGTCCTTTTCGCGGCTCACGACGTACGATTCGGAATGGAAAACAGCGCAAATGAAGAAAAGTATCCCGAAACTGATGAAACGTTCCATTTTGGGCTCCAAAAATAGGCACAGCCGAGCAGGCTTGCTGCCCACATCGTAGAGCTCTCGGAGAGCTTTCCAACGGTATGCTATGTGTCGCATAAATCCTTACGGATCAAAAGTTATGGACACCGGAGCGACGGATACCTGGTCACAAGCCCCACTCCCTCGGTTTGCGGGCCCAAGCTCTGCGTGAAGTGAAGTTCTCTTGCCCAAGGTGCCATGGGATTCGGTAATAGAAATGTGCTGGATTAGGTTGTCGTTTTTGCGACTCACGATGTACGATCCGGGACAGAAAAAGAGGCAAAAAGAAGAAAAGTGTCCCGAAACTGATAGAAACGTTGAATTTTGGGATCCAAAAACCAGCGCAACATGGCAGGATTACTGACCCCATCGTAGAGCTCTTGGAGAGCTTTCCAACGGTATGCTGTGCGTCGCGTAACTCCTTACAGATCAAAAGTTATGGGCACCGGAGCGACGGATACCTGGTCACAAGCTCCACGCGCTAGGTTTGCGGGCCCAGCCTCTACATGAAGTGAAGCTCTCTTGCCCAAGGTGCCGTGGGATTCGGTAATAGAAATGTGATGGATTAGGTTGTCGTCCTTTTCGCGGCTCATGACCTGTGATCTGGGATGAAAAAACAGCGCAAAAGAAGAAAAGTGTCCCGAAACTGATGAAAACGTTGGATTTTGATCTCTGAAAAATGGTGCAGCTTTGCAGGCTTGCTGTCCCCATCGTAGAGCTCTCAGATTGCTTTCCAACGGTATGCTATGCGCCGCGTAACTTCTTACGGATCAATAGTTATAGGCACCAGAGTGACGGATACCTGGTCACAAGCCCTACGCCTTTGGTTTGCGAGCCCAGCCTCTATGTGAAGCAAAGTTCTCTTGCCCAACGTGCCGTGGGATTCTGTAATACAAATATGATGGATTAGGTTGTCGTCCTTTTTACGGCTCACGACGTACGATCCGAGAAGAAAAAAGAACGCAGAAAATAAAAACTGTCCCGAAACTGATGAAAACGTTCGATATTGGGCTCCGAAAACAAGTGCAGCTATGCAGGCTTGCTGCCCCCGTCGTAGAGCTCTCGGAGAGAGTTCCAACGGTATTCTGTGCGCCGCGTAACTCCTTACGGATCAAAAGTTATGGGCACCGAAGCAACGGATACCTGGTTACAGGCCCCACACCCTCGGTTTGCGGGCTCAGCCTCTAAGTGAAGTGAAGTTCTCCTGCCCAAGGTGCCATAGGATTCGGTAATAGAAATGTGATGGATTAGGTTTTCGTCCTTTTCGCGGCTTATGATGTACGATCCTGGATGGAAAAACAGAGCAAAAGAAGAAAAGTATCCCGAAAATTATGAAAATGTTTGATTTTAGGCTCCGAAAATAGGCGCAGATAATTAGGCTTGCTACCCCCGTCGTAGAGCTCTCAGAGATCTTTCCAGCGGTATGCTTTACGCCACGTAACTCCTTACGGATCAAAAGTTATGGGCAATAGAGCGACGGATACCTGGTCACAAGCCCCACGCCCTCAGTTTGCTGGTCTAGCCTCTACGTGAAGTGAAGTACTCTTGCCCAAGGTGCCGTTTGATTCGGTAATAGAATTGTGATGGATTAGGTTGTCGTCCTTTTCCCGGCTCATGACGTACGATCTGGGACTAAAAAACAGAGCAAAAGAGGAAAAGTGTCCTGGAACTGATGAAAATGTTCGATTTTGGGCTCCGAAAACAGGCGCAGCTGCGAAGGCTTGCTGCCCCAGTCATAGAGCTCTCAGAGAGATTTCCAATGGAATGATGTACGCTGCGTAACTCCTTATGTATCAAAGTTATGGGCACCGGAGCGACGGATACCTGGTCAATAGCCCCATGCCCTCAGTTTGCTGGCCCAGCCTCTACGTGAAGTGAACTTCTCTTGCCCAAGGTACCGTGGGATTCTGTAATAGAAATGTGATAGTTTAGGTTGTCGTCCTTTTCGCGGCTCATGACGTACGTTCCGGGATCGAAAAATAGCTTAAAAGAAGAAAAGTGTAACGAAACTGATGAAAATGTTCAATTTTGGGCTCCGAAATTAGGCGCAATTGGGCAAGCTTGCTGCCATCGTCGTAGAGCTCTCGAAGAGCTTTCCAATGGTATGTTGTGCGCTGTGTAACTCCTTATGGTTCAAAGTTATGGGCACCGGAGCGACAGATACTTGCTCACAAGCCCCACGCCCTCGGTTTGCGGGCCCAGCCTCTACGTGAAGTGAAGTTCTCTTGTCCAAGGTACAATGGGATTCGGTAATAGAAATGTAATGGATTAGGTTGTCATCCTTTTCGCGGCTCACGACATATGATCCGGGACAGAAAAACAGAGCAAAAGAAGAAAAGTATCTCGAAACTGATGAAAATGTTCAATTTTGGGCTTTGAAAACAAGCACAGCCGAGCAAGCTTGCTACACATGTCGTAGAGGTCTCGGAGAGCTTTCCAACGGTATGTTGTACGCTGCATAACTCCTTACGGAACAAAAGTTATAGGCATCGAAGCAATGGATACCTAGTCACAAGCCCCACGGCGTCGATTTGCAGGCCCAGCTTCTAGGTGGAGTGAAGTTCTCTTGTCCAAGGTGCAATGGGATTCTGTAATAGAAATGTGATGGATTAGGTTGTCGTCCTTTTCGCGGCTCACGACGTACAATCCGTGATTGAAAAACAGCTTAAAAGAAGAAAAGTATCCCGAAACTGATGAAAACGTTCCAGTTTGGGCTCCGAAAATAGGCACAGCTGAGCAGGCTTGCAACCCACGTAGTAGAGCTCTCGGAGATCTTTCCTACGGTATGCTGTGCCCCGCGTACCTCCTTACGGATCAAAAGTTATGGGCCCCGGAGCGACGGATACTTGGTTACAAGCCCCACACCCTCGGTTTGCGGGCCCAACCTCTACGTGAAGTGAAGTTCTCTTGCCTAAGGTGCCGTAGGATTCAGTAATCAAAATGTGATGGATTAGGTTGTCGTCCTCTTTGCGGCTCATAACTTACGATCCAGGACAGAAAAACAGCACAAAAGAAGAAAAATATCCCAAAATTGATGAAACCGTTGGATTTTGGGCTCCGAAAATAGGCGCAACATAGCAGGCTTCCTGACCCCATTGTAGAGCTCTCGGAGAGCTTTCAAACGGTATACTGTGCGACGCGTAACTCCTTATGGATCAAAAGTTATGGGCATTGGAGCAACAGAGACTTAGTCACAAGCCTCACGCCCTGGGTTTGCGGGCCCAACCTCTACGTGAAGTAAAGTTCTCTTGCCCAAGGGGCCGTGGGATTCTGTAATAGAAATATGATGGATTAGGTTATCGTCCTTTTCGCGGCTCACGACGTACGATCCGTGATGGAAAAATAGTCCAAAAGAAAAAAAGTGTCCAAAACTGATGAAAATGTTGAATTTTGGGCTCAAAAAATCGGCGCAGCCGAGTAGGCTTGCTGACAACATCGTAGAGCTCTCAGAGAGCTTTCCAACGGTATGCTATGCACCGCGTAACTCCTTACGCATCAAAAGTTATGAGCACCGGAGCGACGGATACCTGATCCCTAGCCCTACGCCCTTGGTTTGCAGGCCTAGGCTCTACCTGAAGTAAAGTTCTCTTGTCCAAGGGGCCGTGGGATTCTGTAATAGAAATATGATGGATTAGGTTGTCGTCCCTATCGTAGAGCTCTCGAAGTGCTTTCCAACGGTATGCTGTGCGCCGCGTAACTCCTTACGGATCAATAGTTATGGGCACCTGAGTGACGGATGCCTAGTCACAAGCCCCACGCCCTCTGTTTGCGGGCCCAGCCTCTAAGTGAAGTGAAGTTCACCTGCCCAACGTGCTGTGGGATTCTATAATAGAAATGTGATGGATTAGGTTGTCGTAATTTTCACGGCACACGACGTACGATCCAGGATGAAAAAATAGCATAAAAGAAGAAAAGTGTCCCAAAAAATATGAAAACATTTTCTTTTTGGACTCCGAAAATAGTGGCAGCCGAGCCGGCTAGGTAACCCCATCATAGAGTTCTCAGAGAGATTTTTAACGGTTTGTTGTGCGCTGCGTAACTCCTTACGGATCAAAAGTTATGGGCACCGGAGCGACAGATACCTGGTCACAAGCCCCACGCCCTCTGTTTGCGGGCCTAGCCTCTACGTGGAGTGAAGTTGTCTTGCCTAAGGTGCCATTTGATTCGGTAATAGAAATGAAATGGATTAGGTTGTTGTCCCTATCGTGGCTCACGATGTAAGATCCGGGACGGAAAAGTAGAGCAGAAGAGGAAAAGTGTCCTGAAACTAATGAAAATGTTCAATTTTGGGCTCCGAAAATAGGTGCAGCTGAGCAAACTTGCTGCCCCCGTCGTAAAGCTCCCGGAGAGCTTTTCAACGGTATAATGTGCGCCGCGTAACTTAATATGGATCAAAAGTTATGGGCACCAGAGCGACGGATACCTGGTCACACGCCCCATGCCCTCGGTTTGTGGGCCCAGCCTCTACGTGAAGTGAAGTTTTCTAGCCCGAAATGTGATGGATTAGGTTGTCGTCCTTTTCGTGGCTCACGACATACGATCCGGGACGAAAAAACAGCGAAAAAGACGAAAAGTGTAACGAAACTGATGGAAACATTCAATTTTGGGCTCCAAAAATAGGCGTAGCTAAGCAAGCTTGCTTCCCCCGTCGTAGAGCTCCCGGAGAGCTTTCCAACGGTATGATGTGTGTTGCGTAACTCCTTACGGAACAAAAGTTATGGGCACAGGAGCGACGGATACCTGGTCACATGCCCTACGCCCTCGATTTGCGGGCCCAGCCTCTATGTGAAGTGAAGTTCTCTTGTCCAAGGTGCAATGGGATTCTGTAATAGAAATGTGATAGATTAGGTTGTCGTCCTTTTCGCGGCTCACGACGTACGATCCGGGATGGAAAAACAGCGTAAAAGAAGAAAAGTATTCCAAAAATGATGAAAATGTTCCATTTTGGGCTCTGAAAATAGGCACAGCCAAGCAAGCTTGCTGCACACGTCATAGAGCTCTCGGAGAGCTTTCCAAGGGTGTGTTGTACGCCGCGTAACTCCTTGTGGAACAAAAGTTATGGGACCCGGAGCGACGGATACTTGGTTACAAGCCCCACGCCCTCGATTTGCGAGCCCAGCTTCTATGTGAAGTGAAGTTCTCTTGTCCAAGGTACAATGGGATTCTGTAATAGAAATGTGATGAATTAGGTTGTCGTCCTTTTCGTGGCTCACGACGTACGATTCGGGTTGCAAAAACAGCGTAAAAGAAGAAAAGTATCGGAAAAAAGATGAAAACATTCAATTTTGGGCTCCGAAAAGTAGCACAGCCGAGCAGGCTTGGTGCCCTTGTTGTAGAGCTCTCGGAGAGCTTTCCAATGGTATGCTATGCGCCGCGTAACTCCTTACAGATCAAAAGTTATGGGCACCGGAGCGACGGGTACTTGGTCACAAGCCCCACGCTCTCGGTGGGCCCAGCTTCTACGTGAAGTGAAGTTGTATTGCCCAAGGTGTCGTGAGATTCGGTAATAGAAATGTGATAGATTCTATTGTCATCCTTTTCGTGACTAACGATGTACGATCCGAGACGAAAAAATAGCGCAAAAGAAGAAAAGTGTCCCGAAACTGATGAAACCGTTGGATTTTGGGCTTCGAAAACTGGCGCAGCATAGCAGGCTTGCTGACCCTATCGTAGAGCTCTTGGAGAGCTTTCCAACGGTATGCTGTGCACCGCGTAACTCCTTACGGATCAAAAGTTAATGGCACTGGAGCGACGGATACCAGGTTACTAGCCTCATGCCCTCGGTTTGCGGGCCCAGCCTCTATGTGAACTAAAGTTCTATTGCCAAAGGGGCCGTGGGATTCTGTAATAGAAATGTGATGGATTAGGTTGTCGTCCTTTTTGCGGCTCACGATGTACGATCCAGGAAGGAAAAACAGCGCAAAAAAAGAAAAGTGTCTGAAACTGATGAAAACGTTGAATTTTGGGCTCCAAAAACTGGCACAGCTGAGCAGGCTTTCTGACCACATCGTAGAGCTCTCAGAGAGCTTTTCAACAGTATGTTGTGCACCGCGTAACTTCTCACGCATCAAAAGTTATAGGCACCGGAGCGACGGATACCTGGTCACAAGCCCCACGCCCTCGGTTTGCGGGCCCAGCCTCTACGTGAAGTAAAGTTCTCTTGCCCAAGGGGCCATGGGATTCTATAATAGAAATGTGATGAATTAGGTTGTCGTCCTTTTCGCGGCTCATGACATACGATCCGGGACGGAAAAACAGTGCAAAAGAATAAAAGTATCCCGAAACTGATGAAAACATTCCATTTTGGGCAACGAATATAGGCACAGACATGCTGGCTTGCTGCCCACGTTGTAGACATCTCGGGGAGCTTTCCGACGGTATGCTGTGCGCCGTGTAACTCCTTACGGATCAAAAGTTATGGGCATCGGAGCGACGGATACCTGGTCACATGCCCCATGCCCTCGGTTTGCAGGCCCAGCCTCTACGTGAAGTGAAGTTCTCTTGCCCAAGGTGCCGTTGGAATCGGTAATAGAAATGTGATGGATTAGGTTGTCGTCCTTTTTGCGACTCACGATGTACGATCCGAGATGGAAAAACAGCGCAAAAGAAGAAAAGTGTCCCAAAACTGATGAAAATGTTGGATTTTGGGCTCCGAAAACTGGTGTAGCCGAGCAGGCTTGTTGATCGCATCGTAGAGCTCTCGGAGAGCTTTCTAGTGGTATGTTGTGCGCCACGTAACTCCTTATGCATCAAAAGTTATGGGCACCGGAGCGACGGATACCTGGTCACAAGCCCCACGGCCTCGGTTTACTGGCCCAGCCTCTACGTGAAGTGAAGTTGTCTTGCCCAAGGTGCCGTGGGATTCTGTGATAGAAATGTGATAGATTAGGTTGTCGTCCTTTTCGCGGCTCACGACGTACGATCCGGGACGGAAAAACAGCGCAAAAGAAGAAAAGTATCCTGAAACTGATGAAAATGTTTGATTTTGGTCTCTAAAAACTGGTGCAGCAAAGCAAGCTTGCTGCCCCTATCGTAGAGCTGTCGATGTGCTTTCCAACGGTATGTTGTGCGCCGCATAAATCCTTATGGATCAATAGTTATGGGCACCGGAGTGACAGATACCTGGTCACAAGCCTCACGCCCTCAGTTTGCAGGCCCAGCCTCTACATGTAGTAAAGTTCTCTTGCCCAACGTGCCGTGGGATTCTATAATAGAAATGTGATGGATTAGGTTGTCGTCCTTTTCGCGGCTCACGACGTACGATCCGAGATGGAAAAACAGCCCAGAAAAAGAAAAGTGTTTCGAAACTAATGAAAACGTTCGATTCTGAGCTCTAAAAATAGGCGAAGCAAAGCAAGCTTGCTGCTCCCATCGTAGAGCTCTCAGAGGGCTTTCCAACGGTATGCTATGGGCTGCGTAACTTGTGAGGCCCGACCTCGAATTGCGTGTGATGCCTCGTTTCGTGTGCCCTAACCTAGATTTGTGTGCCTTGAACTAGGTTTAAGAGTCGTGTATCATTTTATGTGCCTTGCATTAAATTACGTGCATTCATTTAGAGTTATATGCATTTACTTGGGAAACGTGCATTCATCTTGTAGTTCGTACTTTACCTCGTAGTGCATGCCTTAAACCTAGGAAAGCGTGCCCGCACGCTAATGAAGAAAGCATCTTACACGAAGAACTAGATTATTAATTAATCCTACAAACTCCACTAACTAATATTAAAATGCTAATTCAACTCACTAGAAGACGAAATTTCACCAAAAGCTAAATATTCTTATTCTTTATTCCTTATTCTTTTGCACATCCCAAGCACACAATAAAATAAGCACAAACAAGACAAAAAAATTCAGATTTGATCAAGCCTTGGCCGACCATGTGAAGGGTTTTGTGCATGCTTTGCAATTTTAAATCAAACTTAGACAAGTTATGACACAATGTAAAAAAAAAAAAATGAAACCAAAGCATTATTTTATCCTCCACCATGCTTCACCTTTTCGATCCATTCAATGCCCATGCTAGAAAATTCAAAATATGCTCTTGAAGACACAAAAATCAAAAATTTTGAAGTTCAAGGCCGACATACTCACAAACACCAACATTTCACTCTTTGCAAACATTCTCTCAAGCTCTCATTCTCTCTATCTCTCGGCCTAGGCTGCTTCATCACCTCTCCATAGCTTAAGCTCATCATCCTAAGGTTCATCAAGACACTCAAGGCCCTAGGAAGCTCGACCAAGCAAGCTAGAAGCAAAGAAACATGCATGCAAACTCATAGAACACTCATTTCGGCTTAGGTATGTTTGATAGCTTCTATTTCATTTCCTTTTTATTCTAACCACATGCACATACTAAGGACATAGTAACTTAGATAGGAATTAAGGAAATCAAGCAATATCCCTCGGCCAAACAAGGAGAGAAGACCATTTGTGCATTATTTGTTGTCAATAGGCTAAGGTGAGGGTTAATCCTTTTTAAAAGCTTTCCAAAACCACATGCATGCCTTTAAATGTCTATTTTTACCTCTGTACTTGTGATATATGTGTGTACATGAGATTTTGTAACCATGCATGGCAAGATATTTAGCTAGAATTTGAAGATAGGTGAAATCGTGAAAATGGCAGATTTTTGACTTGTTAGGAAGAAGTGAATTTAACCTGGTAAATGATGTTGAAAATGCATGAAAATTGGTAGGTGACTATTTTTTCCAGTTCGGAGCATTTTTTGTAGAAATAGGCCAAGGCCAATTTTGACTCTAAGTCTCCAAAATGGCAAAACATCGAAGGGTGTCTAAATCTGGAAAATCTGGAAAATCTGGAAAATGAAGCAGGTTTTTGGCAGTTCACTATCCCTATAGAACGAACCAGTTTTGACTTAGTAAATGATATCTAAAATGTATGAAATTTTTAATATTGCTATATTTTTCAGTTCTGGACATTTTTGTCAGAAATAGACTAAGCCTAAATCGGACCCTCTGGACAGTTTTGCGTAGTCTCACCGTTTTGGCTATAACTCTTGAACCCGAACCCCAAATGATGTGAGGTTTGTTTCTGGATTTAGTTCACTTAATAATATTTAATTTTAAATTTTGTTCACTAAAATTGGAGATTTTTTTCTTGTCTAAATGATTGTGGGAAAACAGACCATTGCAGTAAGGTTTTATCTAGTGATATGTTTTGAAAATTACTGTAACTTCTCTTGTGGTATTAAATGCTTTGTATTGTGGCACTTGGATGTTGTGTGGACTGTTTTGAATGATTGAGGATGTTTAATTAATCGATGCATGGCTTTGGTTTAATTACGTGACAACTTGTGGCTTAATCGCACGGGTAAGCATGAATTGAAACCTTAGTGACTATGAAAACTCGCTAAGTGTTGATCCTATGGTTATCGTGTATAATTATGTGATTAGTGGGCTGCCCTTAGTTGTCCTTTTAGCCCTAAATGTGATTCCGATGATTACATGTTGACAAGTAGACCTTTCTTCCACCCGGTCCCACGTAGACGTCGTTGCATGTTGTATGACCTTATTATTTGATTACGTGAACCCTGAAATGAGTTATATGACTTGATTCACATGTGTTACATGGCAGTCCATTTAATATTCATGTAACTCCATGTGCCTTACAAGTGAAATTACCTGTCATAGCATGCCTTGTGTGTTTACTTGTCAACGTGCGATCTTATAACTGCTCGGAGGCTACCTACTTTGTTGTCCTCCTAATGTGATATGTTAAATGTTATAAATGCGCATTGCATACAAGGTTGAAACCTTTCATTGTGGCATGGTAGCGTTTCACGCACGCCGGGTGGCATCGGGTTTGCCGGTGCTACCGTGACTATCATGGTCCAATTTCCTCTCTCGCTTGGCATTCCACCCTCAGAGAGTTGGGTCGTAGATTTTCAGGGTACATCTGGAGTACACCCAAATAGGAGCGATAAGTGGATTATTGAAGTCAGACGCAACAATCGTATCGAAATCGATATTGAGAGCAGATGCTCACCGTATCCTTGAAATGATTGGCAATTGTATCTGTTGCTCAATTTGATTCTTATACTTTGCGTACCTTATTACTTGTAATACGTGACATGTTTTCAAAAGGGGTTTTTTATAAGTTAACCGAAAAAATAGTTTCAAAACGTATTTCTCGTTCCCCATCACTGAGTTCATAAGGACTCACCCTCTTTTATCATCACAGGTGAAGAAGACCAGGAACAGGTACCCGAGGATAATGTGCCTATTGATGACTCCTTGGAATGATTGCTTGCCCTACGTGCCTTACTTGACTATGGACATTTTGTGAACGATATGTTGCTTGAAGACTATTTCTTGTGTTGCTTGTTGTTGTATTGTACATGACCCCCGTTGTAATTTGGGGTCTAATTTTGTCTTGTATTGATCATAACTAGATACACACTCTTCTGGTCATTTTGCTATCGCTACTTTGGTTTAGTATCTATCACAGATTCATGAAGTACTAGATAAGAGTTAAGTAAAATGAATTTATCCAATCTTAAGCAGGTACTCATTTATAAGCTAAGATCAACAGGTACTTGTGTAACTGGATTGACAAATAAATGAGACGTAGTATCATGCTAGGTTGTTAATCAAACGAGGCTTCGAGATAACTAGTAGGCACTCTGATTGGTGATAAATAGTAATCTTAGTTGGAAATGAATTTGAGATTGAAAGTTTTGACTGATTGGTGATAAATAGTAATCTTAGTTGGAAATGAATTTGAGATTGAGAGTTTTGAGGCGTTTAGAGAATTAGGTCAAACTAAAGAGCCAATTACAGCCGTTATGCTGCCAATTTTCTAGGAGTCTTTTGGAGTTCTAGGCAAACGTTAAGCATTAAACCTTAATGAACGATTAAGCACGTGAAATGATATGAATGTTTAGATCACACCCTAGTCTAACCTCTATAGGTCGGGTTGGGGCGTGACACCTTATATTAATGGTATCAGAGCTTAGATTGCTTAAGCCAGATTTAACTCTCGGACCATGGGTAGAAGCCCTAAGATTATTGGGATGACTTGTTTATGCGTGTTATGTGTGACAATATCAATTGTGCCTTCTCTGTTTCTATGTGCTTATGTGATTAACATGTCTTAACTATTTCGAAAGTTGTGTGTCTATGTAAAAATTGTATGTTGCATACCTTATACATTAAATTCTTTTCTTGTTATATTCCAATAAATTGTGCATAATAATATGTGCCTATAGATGGCTGGCCCTAGTACCCGCAATACCAATAGGAGCGATGAGCCTCACGAAGCCGGAGTTGCTCATCAAACTAATCCCGGCATGACTATGTTTAATATGATGGCGAATGCTATGGATCACGTGTCGCGAGTGATGGAACGTCAAGATGCACGTGAAGCAAACAACAACAACAACAACAACAATAGGAATTGGGGTAACAATGGGAGAAACAACAGAATGCGGGAGTTCCTTGACTTTCACCCGTTCAAATTCTACGGGAAAGCTGATGATAAAAAGGCAGAGGCTTGGCTGTCCAAGATTGAAAGGATTTTCAAGCCACTTGACTATACTGATGAAGAAAAGGTTGAGTTCGCTGTGTTTCTGTTGCACGGGGATGCTGAGCATTGGTGACACACGGTGGAGGCACTTTGGGAAACTGATCATACACCTCATTTGTGGGGTAATTTTGTTAAGGCATTCAAGGAGAAATACGTACCTGCAGTTTCCAGGCAGAGGCGAATTGAAGAATTCATGCACTTAAACCAGGGTAACATGACGGTGGCCCAGTATGAGGCTCGCTTTGACAAACTGTCCCGTTATGCTCAATATATGGTCAGTACCCCTAAGGCAAAAATGTGGAAATTTATGAATGGGTTGAGCCCAGAAATTCAAGGCCAGTTGGCTTCGCATGACTTCACTACCTATTCTGCTCTCCTTGCTGCTACCTCCCAAGTTGAGAAGAGGAAACTTGATAGAGCCAGTTCAAGCCAGCCGAACAAGAAACCATATCAACCTCTAGGACAACAGATGAAATTCTAGACTCAGAGTCGCAGTTAGGGCCAGAGCCAGAACAGACAAGTCAATAACCGTGGCCCGACTAAAGTACCATCAGCCTCTTCCACCCGCGGATCCACAAGTAGTTCACCTGCTACTCAAACCGTCACCTGTTCTTACTGTAACAGGAAGGGTCACACTGAGGCCCAGTGTTGGAGGAAATTGGGATGGTGTGTAGGGTGTGGCAGTGATCAACACCAGGTCAAGGATTGTCCTAAATGGCAAGGATGACAAAATCAGATTAAACCAGCTGGTAGAGGCAAGATTCTAGTTCCTAGAGTCCAGGCTCAAGCTTATCCTATTGAGTGCGAGGAGCTTCCTGAGGAGACCACTGTTGTTGAAGGTACATTCTTGATACTGAATCAACCTGTTAGGGTGCTAATTGATCCAGGTGCTACTTATTCATTTATTACTCCCTTATGTGTGCAACGTGTGAAATTACGAGTTGTATGTTTGCCTTACGAAGTAGAAGTTGGTACTCTGATGGGTTCTAAACTTGTTACTAGCTCAGCTTGTAAAGCATGTAAAATCCAAATTAAAGATAGGGAATTCTCAGCCAAACTTATTGTATTACCCTTTCGAGACTATGAAGTCATCTTAGGGATGGACTGGTTGGCAAAGCATCATGCACAACTAGATTGTTGAACGAAGATTATAACATTCCAGATACCTGGTCAACCAATATTAGAGGTAAAGGGTCGAAGAGACTTCACCGGGAATTCCATCATTTCCTCTACGAAAGCAGTGAAGTCCTTGAGAAAAGGGTGTAGTGGATACTTAGCTTACCTCATCAACAAGTCGTCGGACAAAGCTAAGTTGGAGGAGATGCCAGTGATTAAAGATTATGCGGATGTGTTTCCAGAAGAATTGCCGGGTTTACCCTTGGATCGGGAGATCAAGTTCATAATAGAATTACTGCCTAGCACCTAGCTGATATCTAAAGCTCCCTATCGTATGGCACCAGCCGAGCTACAAGAACTGAGGGACCAATTGCAAGGATTGTTAAAGAAGGGATTTGTTCAACCAAGTTCTTCTCCGTGGGGAGCGCCAGTCCTATTTGTAAAGAAGAAAGATGGAACGTTGAGGCTTTGCATCGATTATCGAGGATTGAACCTAGTGACTGTCAAGAATAAATACCCACTTCCACTGATCGACGAGTTGTTTGATCAAATTCAAGGAGCTAAAGTGTATTCGAAGCTCGACTTGAGGCAAGGGTACTACCAGTTCTGGATCAAAAAGGAGGACGTGCCAAAAACAGCTTTCAGGACGAGATATGGGCATTATGAATTTGTGGTGATGCCATTTGGGCTAACTAATGCCCCTGCAGCTTTGATGGAATTGATGCACAGGGTGTTTCAACCCTACATGGACCAATTTGTGGTGATCTTTATTGATGATATTTTGGTATACTCAAAATATGAGGCTGAGCATGAACATCTGCGATTGGTATTGCAGAAACTTAGAGAGCATCAATTGTATGCAAAATTTAGCAAATGCGAATTTTGGTTGCAGCAGATAGCATTCTTGGGACACATCATATCCCAAGAGGGAATAGCGGTGGACCCAGCAAAGATAGAAGCGGTGATGTCTTGGAAGAAGCCGGAAAATGTTATGGAAGTTCGGAGTTTTTTCGGTTTAGCCGGCTATTATCGGAGGTTCGTAAAGGATTTCTGAAAGATTGCAGGACCTCTTACAAAGCTCACTCAAAAGAAAACAAAGTTCGGAGAGCTTTCCAACGGTATGTTGTGCGCCGCGAAACTCCTTACTAATCAAAAGTTATGGGCACCGAAGCGACGAATGCCTGGTCACAAACCCCATGCCCTAGGTTTGCGGGCCCAACCTCTAAGTGAAATAAAGTTCTCTTGCCCAAGGTGCCGTGGGATTCGGTAATAGAAATGTGATGGATTAGGTTGTAGTCCTTTTCGCGACTCACGACTTACGATCCGGGACGGAAAAACAGCGCAAAAGAAGAAAAGTGACTTGAAACTGATGAAAACATTGGATTTTGGTCTTTGAAAACCGACACACCATAGTTGGCTTGATGCCCCTATCGTAGAGCTCTCGGAGTGTTTTCCATCGGTATGCTGTGCGCCGCGTAACTCTATACAGATCAATAGTTATAGGCACCGGAGTGACGGATACCTGGTCACAAGCCCCACGCCCTCGCTTTGCGGGCCCAGCCTCTACGTGAACTAAAGTTCTCTTGCCCAACATGTCATGGGATTCTGTAATAGAAATGTGATGGATTAGGTTGTCGTCCTTTTTCGCAGCTCACGACGTACGATCCGGGATGGAAAAACAGCGCATAAAAAGAAAAGTATCCCGAAACTGATGAAAACGTTCGATTTTGGGCTCTGAAAATAGGCGCAGCTAAGAAAGCTTTCTGCTCCCGTCGTAGAGCTCTCGGAGAGCTTTCCAACGGTATACTGTGTAGCGCGTAACTCCTTACGGATTAAAAGTTATGGGCACCGGAGCGAAGGAGACCTGGTCACAAGCCGCATGCCATAGGTTTGCGGGCCCAGCCTCTACGTGAAGTGAAGTTCTCTTGGCCAAGGTGCTGTGGGATTCGGTAATAGAAATGTGAAGGATTAGGTTGTCATCCTTTTCGTTGCTCACGACGTACGATCCGGGACGAAAAAAGTTGCGCAGAAGGAGAAAAGTGTCCCGAGACTTATGAAAACGTTCAATTTTGGGCTCTGAAAATAGGTGCAGCTAAGCAAGCTTGAAACCCCCGTCGTAGAGCTCTCAGAGAGCTTTCCAACGGTAAGTAGTGCGCCGCGTAACTCCTTACATATCAAAAGTTATGGGCACCGGAGCGACATATTCCTGGTCACAAGACCCACGCCCTCGGTTTGCGGGCCCAGCCTATACATTAAGTGAAGTTGTCTTGCCCAAGGTACCGTGGGATTCGGTAATAGAAATGTGATGGATTAGGTTGTCGTCCTTTTCGCTGCTCACGACGTACGATCCGGAATGAAAAAACAGCGCAAAAGAAGAAAAGTATCCCGAAACTGATGAAAATGTTCGATTTTGGGCTCTGAAAAGAGGTGCAGACAATCAAGCTTCCTACCCCTGTCATAGAGCTCTCAGAGAACTTTCCAACAGTATGTTGTGCGCCGCGTAACTCCTTATGGATCAAAAGTTATGGGCACCGGAACGACGGATACCTGGTTACAAGCCCCACTACCTCGATTTGCGGGCTTAGCCTGTACGTGAAGTGAAGTTCTCTTGCCCAAGGTGCCATGGGATTCTATAATAGAAATGTGATGGATTAGGTTGTCGTCCTTTTCTAGGCTCACTACGTACGATCCGGGACAAAAAAATAGCGCCAAAGAAGAAAAATGTCCCGAAAATGATGAAAATATTCAATTTTGGGCTCCAAAATAGGCGTAGCCTAGCAGGCATGCTGCCCATTCGTAGAACTCTCGGAGAGCTTTCCAACGGTATGCTGTGCGCCGCGAAACTCCTTACGGATCAAAAGTTATGGGCACCGGAGCGACGGATACCTGGTCACAAGCCCCACGCCCTCAGTTTGCAGGCCCAGCCTCTATGTGAAATGAAGTTCTCTTGCCCAAGGTGTCATGGGATTCGGTAATAGAAATGTGACGGTTTAGGTTGTCGTCCTTTTCGCTGTTCATGACATATGATCCGGGACGGAAAAACAACGAAAAAGAAGAAAAGTATCTGAAAACTGATGAAAATATTCGATTTTGGTCTCCGAAAATAGGCACAGCCGAGCAAGCTTCCTGCCCCCGTCGTAGAGCTCTCGGAGTGCTTTTTAACGGTATGCTGTGCGCCGCGTAATTCCTTACGGAAGAAAAGTTATGGGCACTAGAGCAACGGATACCTGGTCATAAGCCCCACGCCTCGATTTGCGGGCCCAGACTCCATGGGAAGTGACGTTATGTTGTCCAAGGGGCAATAGGATTCAGAAATAGAAATCTGATGGATTATGTTGTCGTCCTTTTCGCGACTCACGACGTACGATCTGGGATGAAAAAACAGCGCAAAAGAAGAAAAGCATCCCGAATTTGATGAAAACGTTTAATTTTGGGCTTCAAAAATAGGCATAGCCAAGCAGGCTTGCTGCCCACGTCGTAGAGCTCTCGAAGAGCTTTCGAATGGTATGTTGTGCACCGCGTAACTCCTTACGGATCAAAAGTTATAGGCACCGGAGCGACAGATACCTAGTCACAAGCCCCACACCCATGGTTTGCGGGCCCAGCCTCTACGTGAAGTGAAGTTCTCTTGCTCGAGATGCCATGGGATTCTGTAATATAAATGTTATGGATTAGGTTGTCGTCCTTTTATCGGCTCACGGTGTACAATCTGGGATGAAAAAATAGCACAAAAGAAGAAAAGTGTCCGAAACTAATGAAAATGTTGGAATTTGGGCTTCGAAAACTGGCACAACCAAGCCGGCTTGCTGACCGCATCGTAGATCTCTCGGAGAGCTTTCCAACAGTATGCTGTGCACTGCGTAACTCCTTACGCATCAAAAGTTATGGGCACCAGAGCGACGGATGCCACGTCACAAGCCCCACGCCCTTGGTTTGCGGGCCCAGCCTCTACGTGAAGTAAAGTTCTCTTGCCCAAGGTGCCATGAGATTCGGTAATAGAAATGTGATGTATTAGGTTGTCGTCCTTTTCGCAGCTTACGATGTACGATCCGGGATAAAAAAATAGCCCAAAAGAAGAAAAGTGTGTCAAAACTAATGAATACTTTCAATTTTGGGCTCCGAAAATAGGCGCAGGTGAGCTAGCTTGCTGCCCCCGTTGTAGAGCTCTCGGAGATCTTTCCAAAGGTATGCTGTGCGACGCGTAACTCTTTACGGATCAAAAGTTATGGGCACCGGAGTGACGGATACCTAGTCACAAGTCCCACGCCATCGGTTTGCGGGCCCAGCCTCTACAGAAGTGAAGTTGTCTTGCCCAAGGTGCAGTGGAATTCGGTAATAGAAATGTGATGGTTTAGGTTGTCGTCCTTTTCGCGGCTCACGACATACGATCCGGGACGAAAAAATAGCGTAAAAGAAGAAAAGTATCCCAAAACTGTTGAAAACGTTTGATTTTGGGCATCAAAAATAGGTGCAGTGGAGCAAGCTCGCCGCCCCCATCGCAGAGCTCTCAGAGAGCATTCCAACGGTATGTTGTGCGCCACATAACTCTTTACGGATCAAAAGTTATGGCCATTGGAACTACGGAGACCTGGTAACAGGCCCCACGCCCTCGGTTTGCGGGCCCAGCCTCTACATGAAGTGAAGTTCTCTTGCCCAAGGTGCCGTGGGATTCGGTAATAGAAATGTGATGGATTAAATTGTCGTCCTTTTTGCGGCTCATGACATACGATCCGGGATGGAAAAACAGCGTAAAAGATGAAATGTGTCCTAAAATTGATGAATACGTTCGATTTTGGTCTTCGAAAACCGGAGTAGCATAGCAAACTTGCTACCCCCATCGTAGAGCTCTCAGAGTACTTTCTAACGGTATGCTGTGCGCCGTATAACTCCTTACGGATCAATAGTTATGGGCACCAGAGTGACGGATACCTAGTCATAAGCCCTACGCCCTCGGTTTGCGGACCAAGCCTCTACATGAAGTAAAGTTCTCTTGCCCAACGTGCCGGGGGATTCTGTAATGGAAATGTGATGGATTAGGTTGTCGTCCTTTTCGCGGTTCACGACGTACGATCTGGAACAAAAAAATAGCCCAAAAAAAGAAAAGTGTTTCGAAACTGATGAAAACATTCGGTTTTAGGCTCCGAAAATAGGCGCAGCCGATCAGGCTGGCTGCCCCCATTGTAGAGCTCTCAGAGAGCTTTCCAGCGGAATGCTGTACGCCACGTAACTCCTTATCGATCAAAAGTTATGGGTACCGGAGCGACGGATACCTAGTCACAAGCCCCACGCGCTCGGTTTGTGGGCCCAACCTCTACGTGAAGTGAAGTTGTCATGCACAAGGTGTCATTTGATTCGGTAATAGAAATGTGATGGATTAGGTTGTCGTCCTTTTCGCGTCTCACGACGTACAATCCGGGACCAAAAAACAGCGCAAAAAAAGAAAATTATCCCAAAACTGATGTAAACGTTCAATTTTGGGCTTTGGAAATTGGCGCAGTCGAGTAGGCTTGCTGCCCCATTCGTAGAGCTCTAGGAGATCTTTCCAACTGTATGTTGTGCGCCGCGTAACTTCTTACGGATCAAAAGTTATGGGCACCAGAGCGACGGATACGTGATCACAAGCCCTACACCCTCGATTTGCGGGCCCAGCCTCTACGTGAAGTGAAGTTCTCTTGTCCAAGATACAATGGGATTCTGTAATAAAAATGTGATGGATTAGGTTGTCGTCCTTTTCGTAGCTCAGGACGTACGATCCGGGACAGAAAAATAGCGCAAAAGAAGAAAACTATCCCGAAACTGATGAAAATGTTTGATTTTGGGCAATGAAAATAGGCACAGTCGAGCAGGGTTGCTACACACGTCATAGAGCTCTTGGAGAGTTTTTCAATGGTATGCTGTGCCCCGCGTAACTCCTTACGGATCAAAAGTTATGGGCACCGGAGCGACAGAGACCTGGTCACAAGCCCCACGCCCTCGGTTGCAGGCCCAGCCTCTACGTGAAGTTAAGTTCTCTTGCCCAAGGTGCCGTGGGATTTGATAATAGAAATGTGATGGATTAGGTTGTCGTCCATTTTGCGACTCACGATGTAATATCTGGGATGGAAAAACAGCGCAAAAGAAGAAAAGTGTCCCGAAACTGTTGAAAACTTTGGATTTTCGGCTCCGAAAACCAGTGCAGCCGAGCAAGCTTGCTGACCCCGTCGTAGAGCTCTCGGAGAGCTTTCCAACGGTATGTCGTGCACCGCGTAAGATCAAAAGTTATGGGCACCGGAGTGACGGAGAGCTGGTCCCAAGCCCCACGCCCTCGGTTTGCGGGGCCAGCCTCTACGTGAGGCAAAGTTGTCTTGCCCAAGGTGTCGTGGGATTTTGTAATAGAAATGTGATGGATTAGGTTATCGTCCTTTTCGCGGCACACGACGTATGATCCGGGACGAAAAAACAGCGCAGAAGAAGAAAAGTATCCCGAAACTGATGAAAATGTTCGATTTGATGCTCCAAAAATAGGCGTAGCCCTGCAATCTTGCTGCCCCCGTCTTAGGGCTCTCAGAGAGCTTTCCAACGTTATGATGTGCGCTGCGAAACTCCTTACAGATCAAAAGTTATGGGCACCGGAGCGACGGATACCTGGTTACAAGCCTCATTCCCTCGGTTTACGGTCCCAGCCTCTACGAGAAATGAAGTTCTCTCACCCAAAGTACCATGTGATTCGGTAATAGAAATGTGATGGATTAGGTTTTCCTCTTTTTCGTGACTCACGATGTACGATCCGGGATGAAAAAACAGTGGAAAAGAAGAAAAGTATCTCGAAACTGATGAAAACGTTTGATTTTGGGCTCTGTAAACAGGCACAGCCGAGCAGGGTTGCTGACCACATTGTAGAGCTCTCGTAGAGCTTTCCAACGGTATGCTGTGTACCGCGTAACTCTTTATGGATCAAAAGTTATGGGCACCGAAGCGACGGATACCTGGTCACAAGCCCCACGCCCTCAATTTGGTGGCGCAGCCTCTACGTGAAGTGAGGATGTCTTGCCCAAGGTGCCATGGGATTCGGTAATAGAAATATGATAGATAAGGTTGTCGTCCTTTTCGCGGCTCATGACGTACGATCCGGGATGGAAAAATAGCGCAAATGAAGAAAAGTGTCCCAAAACTGATGAAAACGTTCCATTTTTAGTTCTGAAAATAGGTGCAGCCGAGCAGGCTTGCTGCCCTTGTCGTAGAGCTCTCGGTGAGTTTTCCAACGTTATGCTGTGCCCGCGTAACTCTTTACAGATCAAAAGTTATGGACACCGGAGCGACGGATACCTGGTCACAAGCCCCACTCCCTCAGTTTGCGGGCCCAGCCTTTATGAGAATTGAAGTTCTCTCACCCAAGCTGCCGTGGGATTCAGTAATAGAAATGTGATGGATTAGGTTGTCGCCCCTTTCACGGCTCATGAGGTACGATCCGAGATGGAAAAACAGTGCAAAAGAAAAAATGTGGCCCGAAACTGATGAAGACGTTAGATTTTGGGATTCGAAATTAGGTGCAGTCGAGCAGGCTAGCTGCCCTCGTCATAGAGCTCTCGAAGAGCTTTCCAAGGGTATGCTGTGTGCTGCGTAACTCCTTGCGGATCAAAAGTTATGGGCAGCGGAGCGACGGAGACCTGGTCCCAAGCCCCAGGCCCTCGGTTTACGGGCCTAGCCTCTACGTGAGGCGAAGTTGTCTTGTCCAAGGTGCCGTGGGATTCTATAATAGAAATCTGATAGATTAGGTTGTCATCCTTTTCGCGGCTCACGACGTACAATCTGAAAAATAGCGAAAAAAACAAAAAATGTCCCGAAAATAATGAAAATGTTTGATTTTCGTCTCCGAAAATAGGCGCTGCCAAGCAGACTTGCTGCCCCCGTCGTAGAACTCCCGGAGAGCTTTCTAACGGTATGATGTGCGCCGTGTAACTTCTTACGAATCAAAAGTTATTGGCACCGGAGCGACGGATACCTGGTTATAAGCCCCACTCCCTCGCTTTGCGGGCCTAGCCTCTACGAGAAATGAAGTTCCCCCGCCCAAGGTGCCGTGGGATTCGGTAATAGACTTGTGATGGATTTGGTTGTCGTCCTTTTCGCGGCTCACGACGTATGATCCGGGACGAAAAAATAGCGCAAAAGAAGAAAAGTGTCCCGAAACTGATGACAACATTTGATTTTTAGCTCCAAAAATAGGCGCAGCGGAGCAAGCTTGTTGCCCCCGTCGTAGAGCTCTCGGAGAGCTTTCCAACGGTATGCTGTGCACCGCGTAACTCCTTACGGATCTAAAGTTATGGGCACGAGAGCAACGGAGGCTTGGTCCCAAGCCCCACACCCTCGGTTTGCGGGCCTAGCCTTTATGAGAATTGAAGTTCTCTCACCCAAGGTGCCGTGGGATTCGGTAATAGAAATGTGATGGATTAGGTTGTCATCCATTTCGCGGCTCACGAGGTACGATCCGGGATGGAAAAACAGCGCTAAAAAAGAAAAGTGTCCCAATACTGATGAAAATGTTGGATCTTGGGCTCCAAAAATAGGTGCAAACGAGCAGGCTTGTTGCCCTCGTCGTAGAGCTTAACAACGGTATGATGTGCGCCGCGTAACTCCTTACGGATAAAAAGTTATGGGCATCGGAGCGACAGATACTTGGTCACAAGCTTCACGCCCTCGGTTTGCGGGCCCAGCCTCTATGTTAAGTGAAGTTCTCTTGCCCAAGGTGTAGTGGGATTCTATAATAGAAATCTGATGGAGTCGGTTGTCGTCCTTTTCGCGGCTCACGACGTACAATCTGAAAAATAGCGAAAAAGACGAAAAGTGTTCCGAAACTAATGAAAATGTTCAATTTTTGGCTCCGAAAATAGGCACAGCCAAGCAGACTTGCTGCCCCCATCGTAGAGCTTTTGGAGAGCTTTCTAACGGTATGATGTGCACCGCGTAACTTCTTACGAATCAAAAGTTATTGGCACCGGAGCGACGGATACCTGGTTATAAATCCCACTCCCTCCGTTTGCGAGCCTAGCCTCTACGAGAAATGAAGTTCCCCTGCCCAAGGTGCCGTGGTATTCGGTAATAGAAATGTGATGGATTAGGTTGTCGTCCTTTTCGCGGCTCACGACGTATGATCCGGACGAAAAAATAGCACAAATGAAGAAAAGTGTCCCAAAATTGATGAAAACGTTAGATTTTGGGCACCAATAACAAGTGCAACTGAGCTAGCTTGATGCCCCCGTCTTAGAGCTCTCGGAGAGCTTTCTAACGGTATGTTGCGCACTGTGTAACTCCTTACGAATCAAAAGTTATGGGCACTGGAATGACGGATACCTGGTCACAAGCCCCACGCCCTTGGTTTGCGGGCCCAGCCTCTATGTTAAGTGAACTTCTTTTGCCCAAGGTGCTGTGGGATTAGCTAATAGAAATGTGATGGATTAGGTTGTTGTCTTTTTCGCGGCTCACGATGTACGATCTGGGACGTAAAAACAGCGGAAAAGATGAAAAATGTCCCGAAACTAATGAAAATGTTCGATTTTGGGCTCCGAAAATAGGCTCAGCCAAGCAGACTTGCTGCCCCCATCGTAGAGCTTCCCGGAGAGCTTTCCAATAGTATGATGTGCGCCGCGTAACTTCTTACGAATCAAAAGTTATGGGCACTGGAGCGACGGATACCGAGTTACAAGCCCCACTCCCTCGGTTTGCGGGCCCAGCCACTACGAGACCTGCCTAAGGTACCGTGGGATTTGGTAATAGAAATGTGATGGATTAGGTTGTCATCCTTTTCGCGGCTCACGACGTATGATCCGGGATGAAAAAATAGCGCAAAAGAAGAAAAGTATCCCGAAACTAACGAAAATGATTGATTTTGGGCTCTGAAAATTGGTGCAGCCGAGCAGGCTTGCCGCCCACGCCGTAGAGCCCTTGGAGAACTTTCCAACGGTATGTTGTGCGCCGCGTAATTCCTTACAGATCAAAAGTTATGGGCACCGGAGCAACGGATACCTGGTCACAAGTCCCACGCCCTCATTTTGCGGGCCCAGCCTTTACGTGAAGTGAAGTTGTCTTGCCCAAGGTGCCGTGGGATTTGGACATAGAAATGTTATAGATTAGGTTGTCGTCCTTTTCGCGGCTCACGACATATGATCCGGGATAGAAAAATAGCGCAGAAGAAGAAAAGTATCCTGAAACTGATGAAAATGATCAATTTTTGGCTCCGAAAACAAGCGTAGTGTAGGAGGCTTGTCGCCCCCATCGTAGAGCTCTCGGAGAGCTTTCTAACGATATGTTGTGCGTCATGTAACTCTTTACGGATCAAAAGTTATGGGCACCGGAATGACAAATACCTGGTCACAAGCCACACCCCCTCGGTTTGCAATCCCAGCCTCTACGTGAAGTGAGGTTCTCTTGCCCAAGGTGCTGTGGCATTCTATAATAGAAATGTGATGGATTAGGTTGTAATCCTTTTCGCGGCTCACGACGTACGATCCGGAACGGAAAAACAACGCAAAAGAAGAAAAGTGTGTTGAAAATGATGAAAACATTCAATTTTGGGCTCCGAAAACAGGTTCAGCCGAGCAGGCTTGCTAGCCCCGTCGTAGAGCTCTCGGAGGGCTTTTCAACGGTTTGTTGTGCTCCGCGTAACTCCTTACGGATCAAAAGTTATGGGCACCGACGTGACGGATACATGGTCACAAGCCTCACGCCCTCGGTTTGCGGGCCCAGCCACTACGTGAATTGAAGTTGTCTTGCCCAAGGTGCCATGGGATTCGGTAATAGAAATATGATGGATTACGTTATCATCCTTTTCGCGACTCACGACGTACGATCCGGGACAGAAAAACAGCGTAAAAGTAGAAAAGTGTCCCAAAATTGATGAAAATATTCTATTTTCGGCTCCGAAAATAGGCGCAGCTGATAAATTTGTTTTTTTTGTAACTTTAACCCATTAAATCATGTATATTGCATTATTATTTCAAGCTTAATTGTATATTTTACACAAATTTAATGCAATATAGGTTCTTATAATTCACTTCAAAAGTTGGCTTTTGTGGCCCTTTTTGCTATTTCTTCTTCAGAACCTATATTGCATTAAATTTGTGTAAAATATACAATTAAGTTTGAAATAATAATGCAATATACATGATTTAATGGGTTAAAGTTATTAAAAATACAGATTTATCAACCTCCTCAAACCCATTCTTTGCTTGTCCTCAAGTAAAGGCATCAATTACTTCATATATTCATAAATATTAAATCTAAGCAGTCAATGTATTTATACAGTTAAATTTTATAAAATTACAAGATTAACAGTGAATTTGTCTTCCAAACAATTCCACCCCAAGAAATCATTTTGTATCTAGAAGAAATGAAACTAACTTAATTACAAAAAATCCTTTGAGCCTTTTTAAGCACTTGTAACTCAATTAAGAAGTAAGAAAATTAATCACGCAAAATTTATAAAATCGAAAATATTTTCTATGGATCCAGTCATGAAATGTTAAAATTCAACTACCTTCCAAATCATGTAGTACTCCCTTAGATTTTTTCTATATATATATATTTTTTTCTTTTTATGAAATAGATTACTTGAATGATAGATGTTGGTTGATTCAACGACTTCATTGAAGTATTGCCTTTTCTTCGGTTGAATTGTGTTTGGTGAAAGAAGACTTGTCTGGCAAGATTTGTATTGATAGCTTTTTCATAACAAAAATGCTCAAAAATGATTAGAAGAAAGCATTTGTTATGGATTTCTTTTCTGCCTCTTTTTGTTGAATCAACATTTTTGATATTTGAATGATGTTGAGCGAGTCATCTACTTTTTTTTTTTTTTTTGGTATCAGGTTGGTATCAACTTTTTTTTCCCTCCTCAAACTCAAACCTTACATTGTCCTCAATGAAAAAAAACTATGTAATGCAAAGTAAAAAGAAAGACACAACCTGATAAACAACCCAAGCAATGTTCCTCAAAAACTTTCTGAAAGAAGAATTGTCAAACAAAATCTCAAAAACCAACATTAGCCGTGAGTTTAAATAAAAACTAAAATATAAAAAAAAACGATGAAATAACTAAAATAACATTAAAAAAAAACACCCCACTGAATTACGATGGTGGTGGCAGCTGAGGGCCTGAGCCTGAACCTCTCATTGAAACAAGTTCAGCTCGTAATGCAGCAAACTCTTCCTTCTGTGACTGCTTAAATTCAGCAAATTCAGCTTTCAGTTCACCTATGTCTCCCAATCCTGCAGCAAGGTTAGTATTCATGGCTTGCAGTTCTTTGTATATTTTTTTCATTAATGATTCTTCAGATTGAGCACCCTGTTGTTGGGAAGAAGTGGCGCCTTCAACAAATTGAGTGGAAGGTCGTGGAGCATTTAATGCTAAGGGCATTTTTCGAACAGCGCGCTCCAAATGTTTAAAACTCTTCGAGAACTCTGATTTACCATATGAAGTAATAGGGAGATCCATGTATGGCTCATAAGGTGCAAAAGGAAAATCAAACCATTGAAGGAAAGAAATTTTCAGTCGAGAAAAACGAAGTGTAGATGTAGCATCAAACCTCCTCATGTGGTCTATAAGACTCATCATGTTGTCCCCAATAACAGCTCCAACATCAAAAAGAGCACCTTGATAAATCCAATATAAAACTTGTAAAATAACTCCCGTCCTTTCATGATTATGACCATAAGGGCAAAGGTTCTTTTTAACAATAATATTTGTTAACCACATGTCCCTTGGAAGGGAATATCTCCTTACACCCACACCGTGTGGCAGAATCGGACCCCCACACAAATTTGTAGCAAGGGCTAAATCAGTAGATGTAGTAGGGAAATCCATATTTTCCTCATAAAAATAATCACGCCCACAAAGTATAGTCATGATATCAACAGCAGTAGATTGAAAATCAAAACCATCAATAGATGCAGTAAATTTTTCATTATCGTACAAAAGATGCTCATAAAAATGGCGAATGAGACGAGGAAAAACAGGAACATCATCAAAAGGTGAGTGCATAAAACAATCAAGAAAATACCCCTCAAAAAATTCAAAAGCACATTGCCCACCTTCGGAGGCTCTCAACGCATCCGAAAAATTAGTTTCGGCCTCAATTTGAGCATTGTCAAGTCTTGCAGTCAATGATAATTTCTGCCTTTTGGGAGCCATAATCTTAATAATAAACAAAAAAAAAAACTAAATCATAAAAGTCACAAAACAAAATTATATATATATTGTTTTTTTTAAAATTTAAATAAATACTATTTATTCAAACAACACCAAATAACAACTGCAAAATCATCCTTAACACACAACATTATAAATCATCCGGTTAAATTCTATAACATGTAAATAATTTATAAATCTTAGATGTAGGGTAACAAAAATAATAGACATAAATGAATCTACATAAATCTGATTTTTTTTATTTTAATTTTCGGTTTTTTTTTCATAATTAAATTTAAAGGAATTCTAACATAAAATTTAAAATTAAAATCTAACCAAATTCTATATACATTCTATATATATACACATATACATACACATATACATTCATATATACATACATAAATCTGAAAAAAAAAAAATCATTCCAAAACGAAGATTAAGAGCTATAGAACAACAATAAACTGAAAGGAAGAAGTAAGAATCATCCTAAAGCCTTCAAATATGCATATATACATACGTAAATAAATATGTAAAAATAGATCTAATACTTGAAATAAACTGAAAATAAATTCAAAAATAAAAAAGAAAGCATAAAAACTAACCTCTTAATGTAGATCTAGAGAAAACTTGGGGTGGGGAAGTGTTTTGTTGAGGTTTGTGGGTGATTTCCGTGGGTGGGAGGGGGGCTGTATTTTTTTAGGTTTCAAGGCTGCTGCAATCGGGGCTTATGTTATAAGCCCCGACTGTGGTTGGGCGCTTGAGAGCCTACAGGGCGCTCAAGCGCCCTGCTACATTCTTTTAGTGAATTTTTTTTATTTTTTATTTTTTTTAATAGCAATAAATACATATATAGCAGACTAACATATATATACATACATAAATTTATATACATTATTTAACATAAATATCTTAACATAAAAATACATACATATATATATATATATATATATATATATATATATATATATATATATATATATATAGATTATATGAAAACAAAAGTCATAAACAAACCACACTATTTTATTAATCATAAAGACATTACATAAAAGAAATAAAAATACAACAACAGAGGACTATCCTCTAAACTTGGAAAGACATGATTAACTTCAATCATTCCTAATATTCCTACGATCCCATTTGACTAGGAGATAAATAAAAAAATGTAAAGGATGAAAATGCTTGCAAAATAGTACACAACCATGGCAAATTGATCAGGGATAAGAGGTCCGAATATCATTTTGTTGAATTGAGCTAAATAGAGAAATGAAATAAAAAAATTTTTGAGAGAAAGAGAGAGAGAGAGGAGGCGGCAGTGGAGAGAAAGGAAAATGAGGAGAAGAAGAAAGAAAGAGGGCTTTAAACCCGTCGGTTAGGTCCTACCGCGCTCGAGCACCCTTTAAGTGCGTTCGAGCATGATTCTTTCCGTTTCTGCCTTAAATGCTTTTGCAAATTCACAAAATAGGAAGATATAATCTTCTTCAAACCTATTTTCTACAAGAGTTTTTTTTTTTTTTATAAAATAAAATAAAATTGGTGCATGAGAAAAATAAATGCACGAATTTTAAACCATTTAAATATTCTAAAACAAGTGTAAGAATATACAAATGAACACCGAACAATAGTCATCCATCAAGATTCAAATCTTAAATATGCTTCCAAAAGGAACAGTTGGATCCAGATTTAATTTAAGAAAATTTGAGTTTAAACTAAATTTAGAGTTCATCAACTTAACGAAGAGTTGTCCGCCAGTTTGGAAGGCAATACTGGAAGCCTGAGAAAAGCAAAAATAGGATCCTAACCCTATTTCAGTTTCATACCTATGCAGGAAAGTAAATCACATCCGAATGCCAAGTGAATGGCATTAAAATATGGAAAGTAAATCTACCTGCCATAGCGTAAGAACTGGCCGAAGCAGAGGTGATAAATCACGTATCACTTACCCCTCAAAATGGTATAAGTTATCTTTCTCTCAAATACCATGAGAGCCACTATTTCCATAACAGTGGAAAAAGACCTCCTAACGTTGAAGTTAACGCCAATTTAAAGCTAATTGGTAACCAAACGACAACATCTAGGACGAACCTTGGAATGTTACCGCCACGAGATCTTAGAATACCCAGAGATCACTTGGGTTCATGTGAGGCACACACCCTAGTACAAATAACACCCTGTTTTATCCTCAGACAGTCACTACCGAATGTTGCCACTGTGTACCCATCCTCCCACCCATTTAGGATGAGCGCGTCACATAAATTGTTAGAGTTTTTTTTCCTTCAAACCGGGAATGGGCACTGGAACCATTTAATGTCAGCCAACAAGACATGCACACATAGTTAAGTGTCGTAGTTTAACGCCTTTGGGCAAATTTTTTTTTTTTTTATAGAATTTAAAATTAAGGGACTAGCTCTTCCAGAGGTTTCTGTGTTCACGCCATTCAATACTTTCCTTCGGCACTCACATGGGGCTACAGCCAGTTCCACAGGGTCAAGAGCAAGAAAGTGGGGTTTTACGTTACAGATAAAACCGTCTAGTGAATGCTCTCACTCCTAACTACCTTATCAAGTAATGCCCAAACAAACCATAAACTACATTAAGCTGGTGGAGTGGCAAGTATTGTTAGACAGAGTTGCACTGGTCAGACAACCGCACACAGAAAACGTACAATGGCCATTAGTATCATGACAATTATACCTTTATGAGTGTTTTTCAGGGTTAAGACCCAAACTACTTTAAGCTGGAGAAAGACTCATTTGGTACTAATAAAAATAACAAAAAGAATAAAAAATAAAATTAAAAATCCTAGGTTGCCTCCTAGGAGCGCTAAGTATAACGTCTTCAGCCAAACAGAATTACTTTGAAATTGTTACTCTACAGGGATTGGATTCTTAAGTTCAATTGACTCTTCACCCTAATTCTTTAACTGGATCACTGGTTTTAGCCTTTGTCCATTTACAAACATAGTTTTCCCATTTGTTTTATCTTTTATCTTGACAACCCCAGATGGAAAAACTTGTTCAACCTTAAATGGTCCATCCCACCTAGACCTTAATTTTCCTTGAAACAATCGTAACTTAGAATTAAATAACCACACTTCTTCTCCAGGAATAAATGACTTACGAATAATCATTTTATCATGCGCTCTCTTCATTTTCTCACTGTAAATCTTGGCATTCTCGTATGCCTCTAAACGCATTTCTTCAAGTTCATTTAGATGGAATAACTTGTTTTTACCAGCTTTCTGCAAGTCAAAATTAACAGTTCTAATTGCCCAATAAGCCTTATGTTGTAACTCAACAGGTAAATGACATGCTTTTCCATAAACTAAACGAAAAGGTGATATTCTTATGGGAGTTTTATATGCAGTTCTATATGCCCAAAGTGCATCATTCAATCGAGTGGACCAATCCTTCCTATCAAGTCTAACTGTCTTCTCAAGGATTGATTTAATTTCTCTATTAGAAACCTTAACCTGTCCACTAGTTTGTGGGTGATATAGAGTTGCAACCTTATGAATGACTGAGTATTTCTTCAACAATTTTTCAAAAGTTCGGTGAATGAAATGACTTCCACTGTCACTAATGATGGCTCGTGGAATTCCAAACCGATAGAAAATGTTTTCTTTTATAAATTTCATCACAACAGTGTGATCATTAGTCCTTGTTGCAATTGCTTCAATCCATTTAGACACATAATGAACACCAACCAAAATGTATTGAAAACCAAAGGAGATGGGGAAAGGACCCATGAAATCAATACCCCAAACATCAAAAAGTTCACAAACCACAATGGGATTTAAGGGCATCATATCCCTTTTTCCCATGTTACCTATCTTTTGGCATCTTTCACATGCCTTGCAAAACTCATAAGTGTCCTTGATTAATGTGGGCCAATAAAACCCACTTTGCAAAACTTTGATAGCTGTCCGTTGTCCTCCAAAGTGTCCCCCACATTCCTGCGAATGACAAAATGACATGATGCTTAGCTGTTCAGACTCGGGTACACTTCTACGAATAATTTGAACAGAACAAATACGGAACATATGAGGATCCTCCCAAAAATAATTCTTTGCAATTGAGAAAAATCGATCTCTCTCAGCCTTGTTCCACTCCTTGGGTATTTTACCAACTGCAAGATAATTCACAATATGAGCATACCAAGGAAGTTTAGGAGTAGAAATTAACAGTAACTGTTCATCAGGAAATGTATCTCTCAGGGGTAACTCATTTTCTGTTTCTTGAGTTACAATCCTTGACAAATGATCAGCAACAACATTTTCTCGACCTTTCTTATCCTTGATTGTTAAATCAAATTCTTGAATTAATAACAACCATCGAATAAGCCTAGGTTTAACATCTTTCTTTTCCAACAGGTATCTTAATGCCGAGTGGTCAGAATAAATGATTATTTTTTACCCTAACACATAAGACCGAAATTTTTCTAATGCAAAAACTACAGTAAGCAATTCTTTCTTTGTGGTAGTATAGTTTTTCTGGGCATCATCTAAAGTTCGGTTGGCGTAATAGATCACACAAGGAACTCGATCATTGCGTTGACCTAATACAACTCCTATGGCATAATCCGAAGCATCACACATAATTTCAAAAGGAATAGAGTAATCTGGTGGTTGAATCACTAGAGTAGTGGAAAGTGCATTTTTCAGTGTTTCAAAAGTAGTAACACATTTTTCATCAAATTGGAATGGAGTATCCTGTGCCAACAAATTTGATAAAGGTCTAGCAATTTTACTAAAATTCTTTATAAATCGTCGGTAGAAACCAGCATGTCCAAGGAACGATCTCACCTGTTTAACAGTTGTTGGAGAGGGAAAATCAGAAATATTATCAACCTTAGCTTTATCAACCCGAACTCCTTCCTTGGATATAATGTGTCCGAGAACAATTCCCTCTTGAACCATGAAATGACTTTTCTCCCAACTAAGTATGAGATTAGATTTCTGACATCTTTTCAGCACTAAAGAAGGATTATTCAAACAAGTGTCAAATGAAGAGCCAAAGATAGAAAAATCATCCATAAAGACTTCAACAAATTCATCCATCATATCAGTGAAAATAGACATCATGCAGCATTGAAAAGTGGCTGGTGGATTACAAAGGCCAAAAGGCATTCTTCTATAATCAAACGTGCCAAAAGGACATGTAAAAGTTGTTTTTCCCTGATCTTCAGGGTCCACAGGGATCTGATTGTATCCCGAGTACCCGTCAAGAAAACAGTAATAACCTTGTCCTGCCAACCTGTCCAAAATTTGATCAATGAATGGTAAAGGAAAATGATCATTTCTTGTTACAGCTTTAAGTTTCCTATAATCAATACACACACGCCATCCAATTGTGGTGCGAGTAGGTACCAATTCACTTTTATCATTTGTCACCACAGTGATTCTTTATTTCTTAGGTACAACCTGTATAGGACTAACCCATTTACTATCCGAAATAGGATAAATTATACCTGCATTTAACAACTTCACTATTTCCTTCTTTATAACTTCCCTCATGTTCGGGTTCAGCTTACGTTGCATCTCTCTAGATGTCTTGGCTCCATCTTCCAAATTAATCTTATGCATGCAAAAAGAGGGATCTATTCATTTAAGGTCTGCAACAGTCCAGCCTAATGCTTCCTTATTCTTAGACAACACATCTACAAGTTTAGCTTCCTGTTCCAAAGAAAGGTTAGAAGCAATAATAACTGGAAGTGTTTGATCTGCCCCTAGCAAAACATACTTGAGATGACTAGGAAGTTGCTTCAGTTCCAACTCAAGAGGAGATTGTATAGAAGGAAGCATGGGTTCTTTAGAAAGAGTCAAGGATGCTTCTATTGCACAAACTTGAAGTTTTTCATCAAATCTTAAATTGCTTTCTAAAAATTCATCAGATTCCTCCTCAAACCTAATCAACACTAATTCATCATCATTCAAAGTATTCTCCAAAAAATCTTTTTGCATAAGACTAAGAAAAGACTCTTTAATTAATGGATCAATCTTATCAAGAATAAAACATTCAAGACCATCATCTCCATCTGCAAACCTAGCAGCATTAGCAACATTCAGCTTTACCTTAATATCTCCAAATGTAAACTGCAATTCTCCAGTTGCACAGTGAATTTTTGCATTAGCTGTTGCTAAAAATGGTCTCCCTAAAATAACTAGAGTTTGGAACTTTTGAATTTCTCCTGGTTCCATATCTAGCACAACAAAATCCACAGGAAAATAAAATTTATCAACCTTTATCAACACATCTTCAATCATGCCCCTAGGAATTCTAAGAGATCTATCAGCCAGTTGAAGGGTGACAAGAGTAGGTTTCAATTCTCCTATATCTAACTGCTCAAAAAGATTAAAGGGGAGAAGATCATACTAGCTTCTAAATCAAGAAGGGCACGATCTACACAATGATTACCAATATAGCAAGGAATGGTAAATGTACCTGGATCTTTCAATTTTGGTGGAACATGAAAAGTAAGAATGCTGCTTACCTTTTAAGTCAATCTTACTTTGTTTGATATCAAAGCTGAATTCCTTCTTTTCTGAGTGCATAAATCCTTAAGAAACTTTGCATAAGCAGGAATTTTCCTGATGATTTTTAACATAGGTAAATTGATTTTAACTTGCTTAAAGGTTTCAAGCATTTCTTCCCTTTTTTGAATCTTTATTAGGTGGACTACCTAATGCCTGTGGAAAGGGTGCCTTGCGACTCACTGTCAATGGAATATTTTCATGTCAAATTAAACTTTCAGGTTCATTTGTAGTTTCTTTTGATGAATCAACAGTAACTTGAGACTTAGGTTTTTGCTTTACAAGTCTTGCATTTTCGTAAGGTTGGACACTTACCTTATTATCACCTGTCTTACCACTTTGCAGTGTAATGACAGCTTGAAGATCTTCCACTATTTGACTTGTAGATGCTACATGCGCCTTACCTTTTGGGTTTCCATCTGGTTGGGCAGGGAGTGTTCCTTCTTCCCTTTTCTGAATTGTGTTAACTAATTACCCAATTTATCTTTCCAAATTAGCAATTGCCTTTGTATGTGTACTTACTAGTTGCATAGTTAGTTCCTAACTGTGAAGCTTTTTCAAAACTTGTTCTTCAAAAGTAGTCCCATAAGAATTAGAACCTAAATTGGAGCTCGTAGGCACCTGTCCTTGTGGAACTGAATGAAATCTTGGAGGATAGCTTCTTGGTCTTTGTTGTTGAACATCTTCCCGATTCTAATCCCACCGAAAATTTGGATGATCTCGAGGACCTGGATTATAAGTGTTAGAGAATGGATCATAAGTACAGGGATATCTATAAGCAGCACAAGCTTGCTCTGAAATTGAATTGGGATTTGATGCAAGAACACCTTCACCTAAATCAACTACATGCAATGATTCTTTCCTTTTAACCATTTTTTCTAATGCAAGAGTTAGATTTTCAATCTTTGAAGTCAAAGAATTGTAATCATTTGATCCTACACTTTCTCTCTTTTCTCTAGATGAAGTTGCACGCTTTCGTGAATTGTTGCTCAGTTTTATGAACAATTCTATGGCTTCTTCTGGGGATTTTTCAAAAAGTGAGCCATTACAAGCTGAATCGAGCAAACTTTGATTATGCTTATTTAACCTTTGATATAAATTTTGAGCTAATTGCCAATCTGGAATACTGTGGTGTGGACATTCATAAGTTAAGGTTTCAAATCTGTCCCAACTCTCATGAAGTGCCTCTCCACGTAACTCAGAAAAATTATTTAATTTCCTACATTCATTGGTTTTTGAAGAAGAGTAAAATCTTTCAAGAAATTCTCTTTGCAATTGATCCCAAGAAGTAATAGAACCATATCGTAATCTGTAAAGCCAATTTTGTGCTTGACCCATTAAAGAGTAAGGAAACAATCTCAATTTAACAACCTCTTCTGAGGCAGTTCTAGTATTGATCGATCTGCATGTATGAACAAAAGTATTAATGTGATCACACGGGTTTTCATTAGAAAGACCGTGGAACAAGGGAAGCATTGAAATCATGTGATACTTTATTTTAAAACTATCATTAGTTCAGGTAAGGCGATAGATTGTGGAGGAACATAATCTTGTGGTGTGAAAAAATCTTTTATGCTCCTCCTCACATTTCCTACTTCTCTACTTTCAACTTGATCCTGATTTTGGTTTTGATTCAAATGTTGATCAGCCATGATTAGAAAAGTTCGTGCTTTGATTCTTGATTTAAAGGTTTTCTCAATTTCTGAATCTAAGACAAAGATGGGTGGTTTTAAAGATCTCCGACCATGCATACAAAACTAAAACTCAAAAAGAAACAAAAAATAATAATAATAAAAAAGTCTATACAAAATAGCTAAATTGACTTAAATAAAAATAAAAACTAAAATCTAAAATATATACATATAAATACTTATATACATAAATCAAAGACTTACCTTATTTGATGAACACCGATCCCCGGCAACGGCGCCAAATTTTGATTGCATCGTTTTGTGCTAAAAAATTGTAAGGTTAAATGATTAAAAATATTGCTTACCTTGAATTACCTCTAGCTGTGGCGAGGAGCTGGTCAATCCACGGAGATTGGGTTATCAAGTTAAGTTAAGTCCTTAATTTAGAATTGTTTGACTATCTCCAGTCACGGATAAGTTTGATTAAGTCCAAAAGTCCAAAAGTCCAAAAGTACGGAAGTACGAAAAATTAAGTCTAAGAAATGTTCACAAAATGTCCAAAGATACGGTAGTAACAAAGTCCAAAAGTGAATTAATCAAAAGTACTAAATTAAAGAATTACAACACTCAACACTAAAAATCCAAAGGGTTAATGATTCAGGGTGGTTATAGCTCGGTATACGCAAGTACAAAATTATTGATTCAGATTAAAAGTTAAGTCATTCAGAAATAGGGCTACAAGCTCCCACTACTGAAATGAGCCTTTAATTATGTAAGTGATAAGATTAATTAATTAACAAGACTGGATGTGTTGGTACAACCTAATGATTTCCAATCTCTCAATTAATCTTTCACTTTTGTAACCTGGAGGTGTCGGTACAACCAGACTAGAATCCATCCGAGGTAGTCTCGTATTGCCACTGGTTTACAAAACCGGGCGTATATTTACTTTTAATTAAATATAACATAACTACAAATATACATATAATTAATCAAAGAATGCTTAAAAATAGAATTACGAGACTTTAATAAATCTGAATCACAACATATATACAAGAGTAACCTCACACGTACTACCCCGAATCTCGGGTCTAGTGTGCCATAATAAATTGTAAAGTATAAGAAATCATAACGAAAACCAAAATAAAATAATACTTATCGTGTTGAACGGATTTTGGTAGACCGGTATGATTTCGATATGATAATGGCTCACTAGACCCTCCATTTGGGATTAAAACTTTGCACACAAATCAGAATAATAACTAAAGCACTCAAACACAAGAGCAAAATTTAAGCTAAGAAGAGAAAATGGTACAAGAAAAATGAAATGAGGAATGAAGTATTTATAGAGAAATTTTAGCACTATTCACAAGTACTATTCAAACCATGATATCATCAATGTGTCAGTGTGATGTCATTTGCCTAGGTCATCAGCAGCTAAGCAAGCTTGCTGCCCCCGCCGTAGAGCTCTCGGAGAGCTTTCCAATGGTATGCTGTGAGCCGCGTAACTCCTTACAGATGAAAAGTTATGGGCACCGGAGCGACGAATACCTGGTCACAAGCCCCACGCCCTCAATTTGCTGGCCCAGCTTCAACATGAAGTTAAGTTCTCTTGCCCAAGGTACCGTTTGATTCGGTAATAGAAATGTGATGGATTAGGTTGTCGTCCTTTTCGCGGCTCACGACGTACGATTCGGGACTGAAAAACAGAGCAGAAGAGGAAAAGTGTCCCAAAAGGGATGCAAATGTTCAATTTTGGGCTCTGAAAATTGGTACTGCCGAGCACGCTTGCTACCCCCGTCGTGGAGCTCTCAGAGAGCTTTCCAATAGTATGTTGTGTGCTGCGTAACTCCTTACAGATTAAAAGTTATGGGCACCGGAGCGACGGAGACTTGGTCACAAGCCCTACACCCTCGGTTTGCGGGCCCAGCCTTTACGTGAAGCGAAGTTGTCTTGCCCAAGGTGCCGTGGGATTCGGTAATAGAAATGCGATGGATTAGGTTGTTGTCATTTTCGTGGCTCACGACTTACGATCCGGGATGGAAAAACAGCGCAAAAGAATAAAAGTGTCCCGAAATTGATGAAAACATTGGATTTTAGTCTCCAAGAACTAGCGTAGCTTAGCTGGCTTGCTACCCCCATCGTAGAGCTCTCGGAGTGTTTTACAATGGTATGTTGTGCGCCGCGTAACTCCTTACGGATCAATAGTTATGGGCACCGAAGTGACGGATACTTGGTCACAAGCCCCACGCCCTCGATTTGCAGGCCCAGCCTTTACATGATGTAAAGTTCTCTTGCCCAACGTGTCGTGGGATTCTGTAATAGAAATGCGATGGATTAGGTTGTCGTCCTTCTCGCTACTCACCACGTACGATCCGGGACGGAAAAATAGCGCAGAAAAAGAAAAGTATCCCGAAATTAATGAAAACATTCGATTTTGGGCTCCAAAAATAGGCGCAGCTGAGTAGGATTGTTGCCCCAGTCGTAGAGCTCTCGGAGAGCTTTCCAACGGTATGCTGTACGCCGCGTAACTCCTTACGGATCAAAAGTTATGGGCATCGGAGCGACGGATACTTGGTCACAAGCCCTACGCCCTCGGTTTGCTCGCCCAACCTCGACGTGAAGTGAAGTTGTCTTGCCCAAGGTGCAGTGGGATTCGGTAATAGAAATGTGATGGATTAATTTGTCGTCCTTTCCGTGGCTCACGACGTACGATCCGGGATGAAAAAACAGCGCAAAAGAAGAAAAGAGTCCCAAAACTGATGAAAACGTTCGATTTTGGGCTCTGAAAATTGGTGCCGCCGAGCACGCTTGCTACCCCCGTCGCAGAGCTCTAGGAGAGCTTTCCAAAGGTATGTTTTGCGCCGCGTAACTCTTTACGGATCAAAAGTTATGGGCACCGGAGCGACGAATACCTGGTCACAAGCCCCACACCCTCGGTTTGCTGGCCCAGCCTCTACATGAAGTGAAGTATTCTTGCCCAATGTACTGTGGGATTCGGTAATAGAAATGTGATGTATTAGGTTGTCGTCCTTTTTGCGGCTCACGACGTACGATCCGGGACTGAAAAATAGAGCAGGAGAGGAAAAATGTCCCAGAACTGATGAAAACGTTCGATTTTGGCTCTAAAAATTGGTTCAGCCAATCAGGCTTGCTGCCCCCGTCGTAGAGCTCTCAGAGAGCTTTCCAATGGTATGTTGTGCGCCGTGTAACTCCATAAGGATCAAAAGTTATGGGCATCGGAGCGACGGATACCTGGTCATAAGCCCTACCCCCTCGGTTTGCGGGCCCAGCCTCTACGTGAAGTGAAGTTGTCTGGCGCAAGGTGCCATGGGATTCGGTAATAGAAATGTGATGGATTAGGTTGTTGTCCTTTTCATGACTCACGACGTACGATACGGGACGAAAAAACAGCGCAGAAGAAGAAAAATCTCCCGATAATGATGAAAATGTTCAATTTTGGGCTCCGAAAATAGGCGCAGCCGAGCAGGATTGCTTCCCCCGTCATATAGATCTCGAAGAACTTTCCAACGGTATGTAGTGTGCCGCGTACCTCCTTACGGATCAAACGTTATGGGCACCGGAGCGACGAATACTTGGTTATCAGCCTCACGCCCTCGGTTTACGGGCCCAGCCTCTACGTGAATTGAAGTTGTCTTGCCCAAGGTGTCGTGGGATTCGGTAATACAAATGTGATGAATTAAGTTGTCGTCCTTTTCGCGGCTCACGACATACGATCTGGGACAGAAAAATAACGCAAAAGAAGAAAAGTGTCCCGAAACTGATGAAAATGTTCGATTTTGGGCTCCAAAAATAGGCCCAGCCAAGTAGGCTTGCTTCGACCGTCATACAGCTCTCGGAGAGCTTTTCAGCAGTATGCTGTGTGCCGCGTAACTCCTTACGGATTAAAAGTTATGGAAACCAGAGCGACGGATACCTGGTCACAAGCCCCACGCCCTCAGTTTGCGGGCCCAGCTTCTACGTGAAATTAAGTTCTCTTGCCCAAGGTGCTGTGGGATTCGGTAATAAAAATGTGATGGATTAGGTTGACGTCCTTTTTGCGGCTCACGACGTACGATCCGGGTCGGAAAAATAGCGCAAAAGAAGAAAAGTGTCACGAAACTGATGAAAATGTTCGATTTTGGGCTCTGAAAATAGGCGCAGGCGAGCAAGCGTGCTGCCCCCGTTGTAGAGCTCTCGGAGAGCTTTCCAACGGTATGCTGTGCCCCGCGTAACTCCTTACGGATCAAAAGTTATGGGCACCAGGGGGACGGATACCTGGTCACAAGGCCCCAGCCCTCGGTTTGTGGGCCCAGCCTCTACGTGCAGTAAAGTTCTCTTGCCCAAGGGGCCGTGGGATTATGTAATAGAAATGTGATGAATTAGGTTGTCATCCTTTTCGCGACTCACGACGTACGATCCGAGACGAAAAAACAGCGTAGAAGAAGAAAATTGTCATGAAACTAATGAAAATGTTCGATTTTAGGCTCCGAAAATAGGCGTAGCCAAGAAGACTTGCCTCCCCTGTCATAAGCTCTCGGAGAGCTTTCTAACGATATGCTGTGCACCGCGTAACACCTTACGGAGCAAATGTTATGGGCACCAGAGCGACGGATACCTGGTCACAAGCCCCACACCCTATGTTTGCGGGCCCAGCCTCTATGTGAAGTGAAGTTGTCTTGCCCAAGGTGCTGTGGGATTCGATAATAGGAATGTGATGGATTAGCTTGTCATCCTTTTCGCAACTCACGACGTACGATCCAGGATGAAAAATAACGCAAAGGAAGAAAAGTGTCCCAAAATTGATGAAAACGTTCAATTTTGTTCATCAAAAATAGGCGCAGCTAAGGTTGCTTGCTCCCCACGTCGTAGAGCTCTCGAAGAGCTTTCCAACGGTATGCTGTGAGCTGTGTAACTCCTTACGGATCAAAAGTTATGGGCACCGGAGCGACGGATACCTTGTCACAAGACCTACGCCCTCGGTTTGCAGGCCAAGCCTCTATGTGAATTGAAGTTGTCTTGCCCAAGGTGTAGTGGGATTCTATAATAGAAATGTGATGGATTAGGTTGTTGTCCTTTTTGCGACTCACGACGCACTATCCGGGATGGAAAAACAGCGCAAAAGAATAAACGTGTCCCGAAACTGGTGAAAACGTTCAATTTTGGGCTCCGAAAACAGGCGCAGCCACGCAAGCTTGCTACCCCCATCTTAGAGCTCTCGGAGAGGATTCCAACGGTATGCTTTGCACCGCGTAACTCCTTACGGATCAAAAGTTATGGGCACCGGAGCGACGGGGACCTGGTCCCAGGCCCGACGCCCTCGGTTTACAGGCCCAGCCTCTACCTGAAGCGAAGTTGTCTTGCTCAAGGTGTCATGGGATTCTGTAATACAAATGTGATTTATTACGTTGTCATCCTTTTTGCAGCTCACGACGTATGATCCGGGACGGAAAAATAGCGCAGAAGAGGAAAAGTGTCCGAAACTAATGAAAACATTCGATTTTGGGCTCCAAAAGTAGGCGCAGCTGAGGAGACTTGTTGTCCCCTTCGTATAGCTCTCGGAGAGCTTTCCAACGATATGGTGTGCGCCGCGTAACTCCTTACGGATCAAAAGTTATGGGCACCGGAGCGACGGATACCTGGTCACAAGCCACACCCCCTGGGTTTGCGGGCCTTGCCTCTACGTGAAGTGAAGTTCTCTTGCCCAAGGTGCCATGGGATTCTATAATAGAAATGTGATGGATTAGGTTGTCGTCCTTTTTGCGGCTCACGACGTACGATCCAAGAAGGAAAAACAGCGCAAAAGAAGAAAGGTGTACCAAATATGATGAAAATGTTTGATTTTGGCTCTGAAAACAGGCACAGCCGACCAGGCTTACTGCCCCCGTCGTAGAGCTGTCGGAGAGCTTTCCAATGGTATGCTGTGCTCAGCATAACTCCTTACGAATCAAAAGTTATTGGCACCGGAGTGACGGAGACCTGGTCACAGGCCCCATGCCCTCGGTTTGCGGGCCCAGCTTCTACGTGAAGTGAAGTTCTCTTGCCCAAGGTGCCGTGAGATTCAGTAATAGAAATTTGATAGATTAGGTTATCCTCCTTTTCGCGGCTCTTGACGTACGATCCGGGACTGAAAAACAGAGCAGAAAAGAAAAAGTGTCCCAAAACTGATGAAAATGTTCGATTTTGGGCTCCGAAAACAGGCGCAGCCGAGAAGGCTTTCTTCCCCCGTCGTAGGGCTCTCAGAGAGCTTTCCAACAGTATGCTGTGTGCCACGTAACTCCTTATGGATCAAATGTTATGGGCACCAGAGCGACGGATACCTGGTCATAAGCGCCACGCCCCCAGTTTGCAGGCCCAGCCTTTACGTGAAGTGAAGTTCTCTTGCCCAAGGTATCGTGGGATTTGGTAATAGAAATGTGATTGTTAGGTTGTCGTCCTTTTCGCTGCTCATGATGTACGATCCGGGACGGAAAAACAGCACAAAAGAAAAAAAGTGTCCCGAAACTGATGAAAACATCCGATTTTGGGCACAGAAAATAGGCGCAGCTGAGCAAGCTTGCTGCCCCCATCGTAGAGCTCTCGGAGTGCTTTCCAACGGTACGCTGTGCGCCACGTAACTCCTTACGGAACAAAAGTTATGGGCAACAGAGCGACGGATAACTGGTCACATACCCTACGCCCTCGGTTTGCAGGCCCAGCCTCTACGTGAAGTGAAATTCTCTTGTCCAAGGTGCAATGAGATTTTGTAATAGAAATGTGATGGATTAGGTTGTCGTCCTTTTCGCGGCTCACGACGTACGATCCGGGACTAAAAAACAGAGCAGAAGAGGAAAAGTGTCCCGGAACTGATGAAAACATTCGATTTTGGGCTCCGAAAATAGGCGCCGCTGTCACGCCCAAACCCGACCTATAGAGGTTAGACTAGGGTGTAATGTAAACATTCATATCATTTCACGTACTTAATCGTTCATTAAGGTTTAACGCTGAACGTTAGCCTAGAACTCCAAAATTCTCCGGAAAACCGGTAGCATAACGGTTGTAATTGGCTCTTTAGTTTGACCTAATTTCCTAAAAGCTTCAAAACTTTCAATCTCAAATTTGATTCCAACTAAGATTACTATTTATCACCAATTGAAATGTCTACTATTTATCTCAAGTCTCGTTTGATTAATACCTAGCATAGCAACTATGTCTCGTTTATGAGTCAATTTCTGTTACACAAGTACTTGTTGGTCTTAGCTTACACATGAGTACCTGCTTAAGATTGGATAGATTCATTTTACTTAGCCCTTTGCCTAACACTTCACAAGCCTGTAATAGTTACTAATCAAAGTAGCAAAACGAGTGAATAGGGTGTCTGTCTAGTTAATATCGGTACAAATCAAAATTAGACCCCAAATTACAACAGGGGTCTTTTACAATAACAACAACAAGCAATATAAGAAATAGTCTTTGAAACAACATATCGTTCACAAAACAACCACATTCACGTAAGGCACGTAGGGTATGCAATCACTCCAAAGAGTCATCATTAGGCACGTTGTCCTCAGGTACCTGTTCCTGATCTTCTTTACCTGAGATGATAAAAGAGGGTGAGTCCTTATGAACTCAGCGAGGGGGAACGATAAATAATTTTTGAAACTCTTTTTCCGGTTCAACTTATGAAAAACCCTTTTTTGAAAGCATGACATATAACACAGGTAAGTTCATAATGTAATATAAAAGTAAAAGAACACAATTACCCGTCTTTCCTTCCCGAGGTCCTCTAGGAACCAAGCGAGAGTACTTATACATATAGTGAAAATGATACAGTGAGCTTTTGCTCTCAATTCATTTCCAATAGCAGTTGTTGCGGCCGACTTCAAATCATCCATTTATCACGCCAAATGGGTGTACTCTGGATGTACCCCGAAATCCTACGACCCAACTCTCCGAGGAAGTCTAGCCCCCAAGCGAGAGAGGGAATTGGACAATGGTAGCCATGGTTGCACGGGCAAGCCCGATGCAGCCCGGTGTGCGTGAAATGCTACCACGCCAGAATGAAAGGTTGCAACCTTGTATGCAATGCACATTTATAACATTTAACATATCACATTAGGAGGACAACGAAGTAAGTTGCCTCCGAGCAGTTATAAGATCGTACATTAACAAGTAAACACACAAGGCATGCTTTGACATGTCATTTCGCTTGTAAAGCACATGGAGTTATATGGATATTAAATGGGCAGCCAAGTAACACATGTAAATCAAGTCAAATAACTCATTTCGGGGTTCACGTAACCAAGTGATAAGGTTATACATGCATACAATGACGTTTATATGAGACCGGGTGCAAGAAAAGTCTATTCATCAACATGTAATCATCGGAAATCACATTTAGGCCTATAAGGACAACTACGGGCAGCCCACTAATCACACAATTAGACACAATAACCATAGGATCAACACTTAGCGAGTTTTCAGAGTCACTAGGGTTTCAATTCATGCTTACACGTGCGATTTAAGCCACAAGTTGTCATGTAACTAACCCAAACCATGCATCGATTTATTAAAACACCCTCAATCATCCAAAACAGTCCACACAACATCCAAGCGCCACAATCCCAAGCATTCAATATCACAAGAGAAGTTACAATATTTTTTCAAATTATATCACGAAATAAATACCTCACTGCAATGGTCTGTTTTCCCACAATCATTTAGACAAGCAAACAATCTCCAATTCCAGTTAATAAAATGTCAATTTAAATCTTATTGAGTGAACTAAATTCAGAAACAAACCTCACCTTATTTGGAGTTCAGATTCAAGAATTATATCTAAAACCGTGAGACTACGCAAAACTGTCCAGATTCATACATATTTCAATACTTGCCATTTTTTAGGGTCTTAGAGTCAGATCTAGCTTTAGTCTATTTCTGACAAAAATGTCCAAAACTGAGAAATATAGAAACCTACCAAATTTCATGCATTTTAGATATCATTTACTAAGTCAAAACGAGTTCGTTATATAAGGACAGTGAACTGCCAAAAACCTACTCCATTTTCCCAGATTTTCCAGATTTAGACACCCTTCGATGTTTTGCCATTTTGGAGATCTTAGAGTCAAAAATGGCCTTGGCCTATTTCTACAAAAAATTCTCAGAACTGGAAAAACTAGTAACCTACCAATTTTCACACATTTTCAATATCATTTACCAAGCCAAATATACTTCGTTCTAACAAGTCAGAAATCTACCATTTTCGCGATTTTACCTATCTTCAAGTTCTATCTAAATATCTTGCCATGCATGGTTATAAAAGCTCATGTACACACATATACCACAAGTACAGAGGTAAAAATAGACATATGAAGGCATGCATGTGGTTTTTGAAAGCATTTAAAAAGTATTCACCCACACCTTAGTCTATTGACAACAAATGATGCTCAAAACTCTTGAAGATGCACAAATGGTCTTCTCTCCTTGTTTGGCCGAGAGATATTGCTTTATTTCCTTAATTGCTAGCTGAGTTATCATGTCCTTAGTATGTGCATGTGGTTAGAATAAAAAGGAAATGAAATAGAAGTTATCAAACATACCTAAGCCGAAATGAGTGTTCTATGAGCTCGCATGCATCTTTTCTTGCTTCTAGCTTGCTTGGTCGAGCTTCCTAGGGTACTTGAGTGTCTTGGTGAGCTTTAGGAGATGAGCTTAAGCTATGGAAATTGAGGGTGCAGCTTTGGCCGAGAGAGAGAGAGAGAAAATGAGAGAATGACAGTTGAGAGAAAGACAATGATGTGTTTGAGCATATGGCCGGCCTTGAGCTTCTACAAATCTGATTTGTGCCATTTCTTTTGAGCATTTGAATTATCTTAGCATGGGCAATTGAGTGGGTCGAGAATGTGGAGCATTGGGTAGGGTTTTAGGTCATTTTTTAATGCATTGTTTGAAGTAATTGTCATAGGCTTGTCTAGGAAAGTTTTTAAATTATGCAAGCTTATTAAAATGCAAGAAGTGGTCGGCCAAAGCATGCTCAAATCTGAATTTTTTTGTCTTGTTTGAGCTTTATTTTATTGTGTGTGCTTGGGATATGCAAAAGAATAAGGAATAAAGAATAAGAATGTTTAGCTTTTGGAGAAATTTTGTCTTCTAGTGCATTGACTTAGCATTTTAATATTAGTTAGTGGAGCTTGTAGGATTAATTAATAATCTAGTGCTTCTTGTAAGATGCTTTCTTAATTAGCGTGTGGGCACGTTTTCCTAGGTTTAGGGCATGCACTACGAGGTAAAGCACGAACTATGAGACAAATGCATGTTTCCCAAGTAAATGCACGCAACTCTAAACGAATGCACGTAATTCAATGCAAGGCACATAAAACAAGACACGACTCTTGAACCTAGGTCAAGGCACGCAATTCTAGATTAGGGCACATGAAATGACATATCGCACGCAAATTGAGGTCGGGCCTCACAGCAGCCGAGCAGGCTTGTTGGCCCCGTTATAGAGCTCTCGGAGAGCTTTCCAACGGTATGCTATGCGCTGCATAACTCCTTACGGAACAAAAGTTTTGGGCACCGGAGCGACGGATACCTGGTCACAAGCCCCACGCCCTCGGTTTGCAAGCCCAGCCTCTACGTGAAGTAAAGTTCTATTGCCCAAGGTGCCCTGGGATTCAGAAATAGAAATGTGATAGATTAGGTTGTCCTCCTTTTCGTGGATCACGACGTACAATCCGGGACTGAAAAACAGAGCAGAAGAGGAAAAGTATCCTGGAACTGATGAAATTGTTCGATTTTGGGCCTCACATCCTCCTCTCCTTAAAAGAATTTTGTCCCGAAATTCAATATTACCTTTGAAATAGTGCTGGATACTGTTGCTCTATCTGGTCTCGTCTTTCCCACGTTGTTTCTTCAACTCCATGGTGATCCCACAACACTTTCACCATCGGTATAGATTTGTTGCGCAACTCTCGATCTTGCTCGTCTAGGATCCAGATAGGCTTTTCTTCATAAGACAAGTTCTCCCGAAGCTACAACGGCTCGGGCTCTAAGACGTGTGATGGATCAGGGTGATACTTCCGTAGCATTGAGACATGGAAGACATCATGAATATTGGAGAGGTTTTGGGGTAGTTCCAGACGATACGCCAATTTGCCAACCTTCTCAATTATCCCAAATGGTCCTACAAACCTTGGGCTCAACTTTCCACCCTTGCCGTGTTTAATCAGTCCCCTCTGAGGTGATAACTTCAAGAACACCTTGTCGCCGACCTCAAACTCTAGACTCCGTCTCCGTCGGTCTGCATAACTTTTCTGCCTGCTTTGGGCGGTAAGCATCCGTTTCTGGATGAGGTGGACATTTTCAACAGTCTTCATAAGTTCAGGTAGAAGGGTCGGGTCAAAAGTTTTCGTCTCACCTACTTCATCCCAGTATATTGGGGATCGACACTTGCGCCCATATAATGCCTCAAATAGGGCCATCCCGATAGTGGCCTGATAGCTGTTATTATAAGCGAACTCTTCTAGGGACAGATATTTCTCCCAACCTTTTCCAAAGTCTAGAATGCACGCCCTCAGCATATCTTCCAGAATCTGAATAGTTCTCTCAGATTGTCCGTCCGTCTGTGGGTGATAAGCTATACTGAAACTCAACTTCATTCCCAAAGCTTCTTGCAATCTCTTCCAAAATCGGGAAGTAAAACGAGGATCCCTATTTGATACAATACTCATGGGCATCCTGTGCAACCTTACGATATCTGCCACATATATATCTCCCAGTTTCTCAGGGCTATCCTCCTTGTTCATCGGTAAGAAGTGCGCTGACTTGGTCAATCTATCCACTATGACCCAAACGACGTCATGACCCTTTTGTGACCTGGGTAGGTCCATGACAAAGTCCATAGTTATATGTTCCCATTTTCATCGGGGAATTTCTAACGGTTGAAGCAAACCTGCCGGTCGTTGATGTTCTGCTTTGACTCTCTGACAAGTTAAACATCATGCCACAAACTCCGCGATCTTCCTCTTCATGTTATTCCACCAATAGTGTTGCTTCAAATCCCAGTACATCTTTGTTCCGTCGGGGTGAATAGTATATCTTGAATTATAGGCTTCTTCAAGAATCTTCTTTTTCAACTCTGGCTCATTAGGAACACAAATTCGATTCCTGAACCTCCAAATACCATAATAATGAAACTTGAAATCTGTGTTGCTTTCTTTAATCTTCTGAAACTGTTGGTCCTTCTGTTGAGCCTCTCGTAATTCAAACAACAAGGTCGATTGAACTTGTGTAGTGGCAAAAAGTAACCCTTTTGAGTCAATTGTGGATTCCACAAAAATGTTTCCTTTAACAATTCCTGCACCTTAACTTCTAGTTTTGCAATGCTCGCCTTCCGGCTTAAGGCATCTGCAACTACATTTGCTTTACCAGGCATATAATTGATTGTGCAGTTATAATCATCCAAAAGCTTCATCCACCATCTTTGCCTCATGTTCAACTCTTTTTGTGAGACCAAGTATTTCCAGCTCTTGTGATCAGTAAACACCTCAAACTTGTTTCCCCACAGATAGTGGCTCCATTTCTTGAGTGCAAACACAATAGCCGCCAACTCCAAATCATGCATCGGGTAATTCAATTCATACGGTTTTGGTTTCCTAGAGGCATACGCAATCACTCTACCATTTTGTATTAACACACAACCTAGTCCTTCCTTAGAAGCATCACTATAGATTACAAAGCCTTGACTCTCTTTAGGCACTGCAAGAATAGGTGCGATTGTCAATCTTTTTTTCAATTCTTGGAAGTTGCTCTCATACTTGTCATGCCACATGAACTTTGTTTTCTTTTGAGTGAGCTTTGTAAGCGGTCCTGCAATCTTTGAGAAATCCTTCACGAGCCTCCGATAATAGCCAGCTAAACAAAGAAAACTCCGAACTTCCGTAACATTTTCCGGCTTCTTCCAAGACATCACCGCTTCTATCTTTGTAGGGTCCACCGTTATTCCCTCTTGGGATATGATGTGCCCCAAGAATGCAATCTGCCGCAACCAAAATTTGCATTTGCTAAACTTTGCATAAAATTGATGCTCCTGAAGTTTCTGCAATACCAATCGCAGATGTTGTTCATGCTCAGCCTCGGATTTCGAGTATACCAAAATATTATCAATAAAGATCACCACAAATTGATCCAAGTAGGGTTGAAACACCCTATGCATCAAGTCCATAAAAGCTGCAGTGGCATTAGTTAGCCCAAATGGTATCACCACAAATTCATAATGCCCATATCTCATCTTGAAAGCCGTTTTAGGCACGTCCTCCTTTTTTATCCGCAACTGATAGTACCCTTGCCTCAAGTCGAGCTTCGAATACACTTTAGCTCCTTGAAGTTGATCAAACAACTTGTCGATCAGTGGAAGAGAGGATTTATTCTTGACGGTTACTTGGTTCAATCCTCGGTAATCGATGCATAGCCTTAACGTTCTGTCTTTCTTCTTTACAAATAGGACTGGTGCACCCCACAGAGAAGAAATTGGTTGAACAAACGCCTTCTTCAACAATCCTTGCAATTAGTCCTTCAATTCTTGTAGCTCGGTTGGTGTCATATGATAGAGAGCTTTAGATATTGGCTAGGTGCCAGGAAGTACTTCTATTACAAACTCGATTTCCCGATCTGGGGGTAAACCGGGCAATTCTTCTGGAAACACGTTAGCATAATCTTTAATCACTGGCATCTCCTCCAAGTTAGCTTTGTCTGATGGCTTGTTGATGAGGTAAGCTAAGTATCCACTACACCATTTTCTCAAGGACTTCACTGCTTTTGTAGCTGAAATGATAGAACTCCCGGTGAAGTCTCTTCGACCCATTACCTCCAATATTGGTTGACCAGGTATTTGGAATGTTACAATCTTCGTCCAGCAATCTAGTTGGGCATGATGCTTTGCCAACCAGTCCATCCCTAAGATGACTTCATAGTCTCGAAAAGGTAACACTATAAGATTGGCTGAGAATTCCCTATCCCATAATTTGGATTTTATATGCTTTACAAGCTGAGCTAGTAACAAGTTTAGAACCCATCGGAGTACCAACTTCTACTTTGTAAGGCAAACATACAACTCATAATTTCACACGTTGCACACATAAGGGAGTAATAAACGAATGAGTAGCACCTAGATCAATTAGCACCCTAACAGGTTGATTCAGTATCAAGAATGTACTTTCAACAATAGTAGTCTCCTCAGGAAGCTCATCGCACTCAATAGCATAAGTTCGAGCCTGGACTCTAGGAACTAGAGTCTTGCCTCTACCAGCTGGTTTAATCTGATTTTGTCCCCCTTGCCATTTAGGGCAATCCTTGATCTGATGCTGATCACTACCACACCGCACACATCGTCCTGACTTCTTCCAGAACTGGGCCTCAGTGTGACCCTTCTTGCCCCAATAAGAATAGTTGATAGACTGAGTAGCAGGTGAACTACCTGTGGATCCACGGGTGGAAGAGGCTGATGGTGCTTTAGTCGGGCCACGGTTATTGACTGGTCTGTTCTGGCTCTGGCCCTGACTGCGACTCTGAGTCTGGAATTTCCTCTGTTGTCCTGGAGGCTGATATGGTTTCTTGTTCGGCTGGCTTGAACCGGCTCTATCAAGTTTCCTCTTCTCAACTCGGGAGGCAGCAGCAAGGAGAGCAGAATAGGTAGTAAAGTCATGCGAAGCCAACTGATCCTGAATTTCTGGCCTCAACCCATTCGTAAATTTCCACATTTTTGTCTCAGGGGTACTGACCATGTATTGAGCATAACGGTACAGTCTGTCAAAGCGAGCCTCATACTGAGCCACCGTCATGTTACCCTGGTTCAAGTGCATGAATTCTTCAATTCGCCTATGCCTAGAAACTGCAGGTACGTATTTCTCCTTGAATGCTTTAACGAAATTACCCCACAAGCGAGGTGTATGATCAGTTTTCCAAAGTGCCTCCATAGTGTGCCACTAATGCTCAGCATCCCCGTGCAACAAAAACACAGCGAACTCAATCTTTTCCTCATCAGTATAGTCGAGTGGCCTGAAAATCCTTTCAATCTCAGACAGCCAAGGCTCTGCCTTTTCATCATCAGCTTCCCCGTAGAATTTGGACGGGTGAAAGTCAAGGAACTCCTGCATTCTGCTATTTCTCCCATTGTTACCACCATTCCTGTTGTTGTTGTTCTTGTTTGCTTCACGTGCATCTTGACGTTCTATCACTCGCGACACGTAATCCATAGTATTCGCCATCATGTTAAACATGGCCATGCTGGGGTTAGTTTGATGAGCATCTCCGGCTCCTTGAGGCTCATCGCTCCTATTGGTATTGCAGGTACTAGGGCCAGCCATCTATAGGCACAGATTATGATGCACAATTTATTGGAATACGACAAGACAAGAATTTAATGTATAAGGTATGCAATGTACAATTTTACATAGACATACAATTTTCAAAACAATTAAGACATGTTAATCACATAAGCACATAGAAACAGAGAAGGCACAACTAATATTGTCACACATTAACACACATAAACAAGTCATCCTAATAACCTTAGGGCTTTTTTCTTCTACCCATGGTCCGAGAGTTAAACCTGGCTTAAGCAATCTAAGCTCTGATACCATTCTATAAGGTGTCACGCCTCAACCCGACCTATAGAGGTTAGACTAGGGTGTGATGTAAACATTCATATCATTTCACGTACTTAATCGTTCATTAAGGTTTAACGCTTAACGTTAGTCTAGAACTCTAAAATTCTCCGAAAAACCGGCAGCATAACGGCTGTAATTGGCTCTTTAGTTTGACCTAATTTCCTAAACGCCTCAAACTTTCAATCTCAAATTTGATTCCAACTAAGATTACTATTTATCACCAATTGAAATGTCTACTATTTATCTCAAGTCTCGTTTGATTAACACCTAGCATAGCAACTATGTCTCGTTTATGAGTCAATTCCTGTTACACAAGTACCTGTTGGTCTTAGCTTACACATGAGTACCTGCTTAAGATTGGATAGATTCATTTTACTTAGCCCTTTGCCTAACACTTCACAAGCCTGTAGTAGTTACTAATCAAAGTAGCAAAATGAGCAAATAGGGTGTCTGTCTAGTTAATATTGGAACAAATCAAAATTAGACCACAAATTACAACGGGGGTCTTTTACAATAACAACAACAAGCAATATAGGAAATAGTCTTTGAAACAACATATCGTTCACAAAACAGCCACATTCACGTAAGGCACATAGGACATGCAATCACTCCAAGGAGTCATCAATAGGCACGTTATCCTCGGGTACCTGTTCCTGGTCTTCTTCACCTGAGATGATAAAAGAGGGTGAGTCCTTATGAACTCAGCGAGGGGGAACGAGAAATACGTTTTAAAACTCTTTTTCCGGTTCAGCTTATGAAAAACCCTTTTTGAAAGCAAGACATATAACACAGGTAAGTTCATAATGTAATATAAAAGTAAAGGAACACAATTATCCGTCTTTCCTCCCCGAGGTCTTCTAGGAACCAAGCGAGAGTACTTATACACATAGTGAAAAGGATACGGTGAGCTTTTGCTCTCAATTCATTTCCAATAGCAGTTGTTGCGGCTGACTTCAAATCATCCACTTATCACGCCAAATGGGTGTACTCCGGATGTACCCCGAAATCCTACGACCCAACTCGCTGAGGAAATCTAGCCCCCAAGCGAGAGAGAAAATTGGACAATGGTAGTCACGGTTGCACCGGCAAGCCCGATGCCGCCCGGTGTGCGTGAAACACTACCACGCCAAAATGAAAGGTTACAACCTTGTACGTGATGCACATTTATAACATTTAACATATCACATTAGGAGGACAATGAAGTAGGTTGCCTCCGAGCAGTTATAAGATCGCACATTAACAAGTAAACACACAAGGCATGCTTTGATGTGAGGCCCGACCTCAATTTGCGTGCGATACCTCATTTTATGTGCCCTAACCTAGAATTGCGTGCCTTGACCTAGGTTTAAGAGTCGTGTGTCATTTTATATGCCTTTCATTGAATTACGTGCGTTCATTTAGAGTTGTGTGCATTTGCTTGGGAAACGTGCATTTGTCTCGTAGTTTGTGCCCTACCTCATAGTGCGTACCCTAGACCTAGGTAAGCGTGCCTGCACACTAATCAAAAAAGCATCTTACACGAAGTACTAGATTATTAATTAATCCTACAAACTACACTAACTAATATTAAAATGCTAATTCATCTCACTAGAAGACGAAATTTCACCAAAAGCTAAACATTCTTATTATTTATTCTTTATTCTTTTGCATATTCCAAACATACAATAAAATAATGCTTAAAACATAACCAAATTCAGAAATTGCACAAGCTTGGCCGACCATGTGAAGAACTTTGTGCATGCTTTGCAATTTAAAATCACCTTAGACAAGTTATGACAAGCTCAAGACACCATGCCAAAAAAAAAAACTCCTAAATATCCTAACCAAAGCCACCATTCTCGGCCCTTGCAATGCCATGCCCAAAAAACAATTCAAAACATGCTTTTGAAGACACAAAATCAGATTTTTGCAAGCCTATAGCCGACACATGCATTCAAACATCTTCAACTTCATTTTGTGCTTTCAAACCTTCTCTCAAGCTCTCAATTCCTCTCTCTCTCTCGGCCAAAGGTGCAAGAAAAGTCTATTCATCAACATGTAATCATTGGAAATCACATTTAGGGCTATAAGGACAACTACGGGTAGCCCACTAATCACACAATTAGACACAATAACCATAGGATCAACACTTGGCGAGTTTTCATAGTCACTGGGGTTTCAATTCATGCTTACACGTGCGATTTAAGCCACAAGTTGTCACGTAACTAACCCAAACCATGCATCGATTTATTAAAACACCCTCCATCATCCAAAACAGTCCACACAACATCCAAGCGCCACAATCCCAAGCATTCAATATCACAAGAGAAGTTACAATATTTTTTCAAATTATATCACTAAATAAATACCTCACTGCAATGGTCTGTTTTCCCACAATCATTTAGAAAAGCAAACAATCTCCAATTCCAGTGAATAAAATGTCAATTTAAAACTTATTGAGTGAACTAAATCCAGAAACAAACCTCGCATCATTTGGAGTTCGGATTCAAGAGTTATAGCTAAAACCGTGAGACTACGCAAAACTGTCCAGATTTGTACATATTTCAATACTTGCATTTTTAGGGTCTTAGGTTCAGATTTAGCTTTAGTCTATTTCTGACAAAAATGTCCAGAACTGAAAAATATAGCAACCTGTCAAATTTCATGCATTTTAGATATCATTTACTAAGTCAAAACTGGTTCTTTCTACAAGGACAATGAACTGCCAAAAACCTGCTCCATTGATTTTCCAGATTTAGACACCCTTCGATGTTTACCATTTTGGAGCCCTTAGAGTCAAAATTGGCCTTGTCCTATTTCTACAAAAAATTCTCATAACTGGCAAAACTAGTCACCTTCCAATTTTCATGCATTTTCAACATCATTTACCAGGCCAAATACACTTCGTCCTAACAAGTCAGAAATCTACCATTTTCGCGATTTTACCTATCCTCAAGTTCTAGCTAAATATCTTGCCATGCATGGTTTCAAAAGCTCATGTACACACACATACTGCAAGTACAGAGGTAAAAATAGAATATGAAGACATGCATGTGGTTTTTGAAAGCTTTTAAAAAAAGATTAACCCTCACCTTAGCCTATTGACAACAAATGAAGCTCAAAACTCTTGAAGATGCACAAATGGTCTTCTCTCCTTGTTTGGCCGAGAGATATTGCTTGATTGCCTTAATTCCTAGCTGGGTTATCATGTCCTTAGTATGTGCATGTGGTTAGAACAAAAAGGAAATGAAATAGAAGCTATCAAACATACCTAAGCCGAAATGAGTGTTCTATGAGCTTGCATGCATCTTTTCTTGCTTCTAGCTTGCTTGGTCGAGCTTCCTAGGGTACTTGAGTGTCTTGGTGATCTTTAGGAGATGAGCTTAAACTATGGAACTTGAGAGTGCAGCTTTGGCCGAGAGAGAGAGATAGAGAGAGAGAAAATGAGAGAATGAGAGTTGAGAGAAAGACAACGATGTGTTTGAGCATATGGTCGGCCTTGAGCTTCTACAAATCTGATTTGTGCCATTTCTTTTGAGCATTTGAATTATCTTAGCATGGGAAATTGAGTGGGCTGAGAATGTGGAGCAATGGGTAGGGTTTTAGGTCATTTTTTTAATGCATTGTTTGCAGTAATTGTCATAGGCTTGTCTAGGAAAGTTTTTAAATTATGCAAGCTTAATAAAATGCAAGAAGTGGTCGGCCAAAGCATGCTCAAATCTGAATTTTTTTGTCTTGTTTGAGCTTTATTTTATTGTGTGTGCTTGGAATATGCAAAAAAAATAAGGAATAAAGAATAAGAATGTTTAGCTTTTGGTGAAATTTTGTCTTCTAGTGCATTGACTTAGCATTTTAATATTAGTTAGTGGAGTTTGTAGGATTAATTAATAATCTAGTGCTTCGTGTAAGATGCTTTCTTGATTAGAGTGCTGGCACGCTTTCCTAGGTTTAGGGCACACACTACAAGGTAAAACACGAACTATGAGACGAATGCACTTTTTCCAAGTAAATGCATGCAACTCTAAATGAATGCACATAATTTGATGCAAGGCACATAAAATGAGACACGACTCTTGAACCTAGGTCAAGGCATGCAATTCTAGGTTAGGGTACACGAAATGACATATCACACGCAAATCAAGGTCGGGCCTCACAGCCGCCGAGCAAGCTTGTTGGCCCTATCGTAGAGCTCTCAGAGAGCTTTCCAACTGTATGTTGTGTTTCGCGTAACTCCTTACGGAACAAAAGTTATGGGCACCGGAGCGACGGATACCTGGTCACAAGCCCCACGCCCTTGGTTTACAAGCCCAGCCTCTACGTGAAGTGAAGTTCTCTTGCCCAAGGTGCCATAGGATTCAGAAATAGAAATGTGATAGATTAGTTATCCTCCTTTTCGCGGCTCACGATGTACGATCTGGGACTGAAAAATAGAGCAGAAGAGGAAAAGTGTCCCGGAACTGATGAAAATGTTCGATTTTGGGCACCGAAAACAAACCCAACAAAGAAGGCTTACTGCCCCCATCACAGAGCTCTCGGAGAGCTTTCCAATGGTATACTGTGCATCGCGTAACTCCTTACGGATCAAAAGTTATGGGCACCGGGGCAATGGATACTTGGTCAAATGTCCCACGCCCTCGATTTGCGGGCCTAGTCTCTACATGAACTGAAGTTGTCTTGCCCAAGGTGGCATGGGATTTTGTAATAGAAATATGATGGATTAGGTTATCGTCCTTTTCGCGGCTCATGACATACGATCCAGGACGAAAAAATACCGCAAAAGAAGAAAAGTTTCCCGAAATTGATCAAAACGTTGGATTTTGGGCTCCGAAAACAGGCGCAGCCGAGCAAGCTTGTTGCCCTCGTCGTAGATCTCTTGGGGAGCTTTCCAACAGTATGCTGTGTGCCGCGTAACTCCTTACGGATCAAAAGTTATGGGCACCGGAGCAACAAATACCTGGTCACAAGCCCCATGCCCTCGGTTTGCGGGCCCATCCTCTATGTGAAGTGAAGTTCTCTTGTCCAAGGTGCAATGGGATTCTGTAATAGAAATGTGATGGATTAGGTTGTCATCTTTTTCGCGGCTCACGACGTACAATCCGGGATGGAAAAATAGCTCAAAAGAAGAAAAGTATCCTGAAATTGATGAAAATGTTCCATTTTGGGCTCCGAAAATAGATACATCCAAGCAGGCTTGCATACCACATTAGAGCTCTCGGAGAGCTTTCCAACGGTATACTGTGCGCCTCGTAAATTGTGAGGCCTGACCTCAATTTGCGTGCAATGCCTCATTTCGTGTGCCATAACCTAGATTTGCGTGCCTTGACCTAGGTTTAAGAGTCGTATTTCGTTTTGTGTACCTTGCATTGAATTACGTGCATTCATTTAGGGTTACATACATTTACTTGGGAAACGCGTATTCGTCTCGTAGTTTGTGCCCTACCTCGTAGTGTGTGCCGTAGATATAGGAAACCGTGCCCTCACGCTAATCAAGAAAGTATCTTATACGAAGCACTAGATCATTAATTAATCCGACAAATTCCACTAACTAATATTAAAATGCTAAGTCAATGCACTAGAAGACGAAATTGCACCAAAAGCTAAACATTTTTATTCTTTATTCTTTATTCTTTGCATATTCCAAGCACTCAATTAAATAATGCTCAAACAAGACAAAAAATTCAGATTTGAACACATCCTTGGCCGACCACTAGGAGCTTTTGTGCATGCAATTCAATTTTAAATTTGTACCTAAACACTCTATGACAACTAATGACACAAAGCAATAAAAAAAATTGGCTCAAAACCCTCCCCAAAGCTCTACCATCTCGACACAAGCTCCATGCCCATACTAGACAATTCAAAATGCTTCTTGGAGACACAAAAATCTGAAATTTACATGCTCAAGGCCGACACAAGCATCAATGCCCATCTTTCATTTTCTTTCATTTTCTCTCATTTCCTCTCATTCTGCTCTCATTCTTCTCTCTCTCTCAGCCCTAGCTGAAAATATACTCTCTATAGCTAAGTTCTTCATCCTAAGGCTTTTCAAGACTTCCAAGCTACCAAGGAACTTGACCAAGCAAAGCTAGAGTGCAAAAGACACACATGCAAGCTCTTTGAACCTTCATTTCGGCCTAGGTGAGTTGTTAGCTTCCATTTCATTTTCTTCTTGTTCTAACCACATGCACCTACTAAGAACATGGTAACTTATCTAGGAAATTAGAGAAAATCAAGTGGTCTCTCGGCTAAGCAAGGAAAAGAGTCAATCTTGAACATCCTCAAGAGTTTGTGCATCTTCTTTGTTGTCTTGCTAAGGTGAGGGCTAAAACTTTTTGAAAATCTTTCAAAAACCACATGCATGCCCTTAAATGTCTATCTTTACTTCTGTACTTGTGATATATGTGTGTTCTTCAGCTTTTGTAAACATGTATGGCAAGATATTTGGCTAGAATGTGATGATAGATGAAATCGGGTATGTGACAGCCTTCTGCCTTGTTGGTGCGAGGTGATTTTGACCAGGTAAATGAGGTTGAAAATATGTGAAAATTAGTCAGTGACTATTTTTTCCAGTTCTGAGACTTTTTTGCAGAAATAGGATAAAGCTAATTTTGACTCTAAGGTCTTCAAAATGGCAAAATATCAAAATATGTCCAAATCTGGAAAATATGGGAAAATGAAGCAGGTTTTGGCAGATTCATTATTCTTGTAGAACGAACCAGTTTTGACTTAGTAAATGATATCCAAAATGCATGAAATTGGGTTTGCTGCTAGATTTTTTAGTTCTGGACATTTTTATCAGAACTGGACTAAGGTTAAATCTGACCCTAGCCCTCAAAAATGACAAGTATTGAAATGTGTGCAAATCTGGACAGTTTTGCGTAGTCTCACTGTTTTGGCTATAACTCTTGAACCCGAACTCCAAATGATGCGAGGTTTGTTTCTAAATTTAGTTCACTACTTAATATTTAATTTGACAGCTTGTTCACTGGAATTGGAGATTATTTGCTTGTCTCAATGATTGTGAGAAAACAGTCCATTGTAGTGAGGGTTTCACCTATTGATATGCTTAGAAAAATTATTGTAGCTTCTCTTGTTGTATTAAATGCTTGGGATTGTGGCATTTGGATGTTGTGTGGGCTGTTTTGAATACTTGAGGGTGTTGGAATCAATCAATGCATGGCTTGAGTTTAATTACGAGGTGACTTGGGGCTTAATCGCACGGGTAAGCACGAATTGAAACCCTAATGACTAGGAAAACTCGCTAAGTGTTGATCCTATGAATATCATATTTAATTATATGATTAGTAGACTGCCCGTAGTTGCCCTTATATGCCTAAATGTGATTCCGATGATTACATGTTGACAAGTAGGCCTTTCTTGCACCCGGTCCTACATAGATGTTGTTGCATGTTGTATAATCTTGTTAATTGATTACGTGAACTTCGAAATGAGTTATATGACTTGATTTACATGCGTTACATGGCTGCCTGTTTAATATTCATATAACTCTATGTGCTTTATAAGTGAAATTGCCTGTCATATCGTGCCTCGCTTGTTTACTTGTCAATGTGCAATCTTATGACTACTCGGAGGCAACCTACTTTGTTGACCTCCAAATGTGATATATTAAATGTCATAAATGTGCATTGCATACAAGGTTGCAACCTTTCATTCTGTGCGTGGTAGCGTTCACGCTCACCGGGCGGCATCGGGCTTGCCGGTGCAACCATGACTACCATTGTCCAATTCCCTCTCTCGCTTGGGGGCTAGATTTCCTCGGCGAGTTGGGTCGTAGGATTTTGGAGTACATCCGGAGTATACCCATTTGGCGTAATAAGGGGATGAACTGAAGTTGGCTGCAACAACTGATACTGAAAATGAACTGAGAGAAAATGCTCACCATATCCTTTTCACTATGTGTATAAGTACTCTCGCTCGGTTCCTAGAGGACCTCGGGGAAGAAAGACGGATAATTGTGTTCCTTTACTTTTACATTACGTTATGTACTTGTGATATATTCATGCTTGCAAAAAGGATTTTTCATAAGTTGAACCGGAAAATGAGTTTCAAAACTTATTTCTCGTTCCCCCTCGCTGAGTTCATAAGGACTCACCCTCTTTTATCATCTCAGGTGAAGAAGACCAGGAACAGGTACCCGAGGACAACGTGCCTAATGATGATTCCTTGGAATGATTGCTTGCCCTACGTGCCTTGCTTGACTATGGCCATTTTGTGAACATTATGTTGCTTGAAGACTATTTCATTTCTTATGATGCTTGTTATTGTATTGTAAAAGACCCCCGTTGTAATTTGGGGTCTAATTTTGGCTTGTACTAATCATAACTAGATAGACACTACTATGGTCGTTTTGCTATCGTTATTGGCTAGTACCTATCATAGGATTATGAAGTATCAAGTAAGGATTAAGTAAAATGAATCTATCCAATTTTAAGCAGGTACTCATTGTTAAGCTAAGATCAACAGGTACTTTTGTAACGAGGATTAACAAACAAACCAGACATAGCATCATGCTAGGTTATTAATCAAACGAGACTTCGAGATAACTAGTAGGCATTTCAATTGATGGTAGATAGTAATCTTAGTTGGAAATGAAATTCAGATTGGAAATTTTGAGGCATTTAGAGAATTAGGTCAAACTAAAGAGCCCAATTACAGGCGTTATGCTGCCGATTTTTCGGAAAAATTGTGGAGTTTAGGCTAAAATGTTAAGTGTTAAACTTTCATGAACGATTAAGTACGAGATATGACTTGAATGTTTAGATCACACCCTAGTCAAACCTTTATAGGTCGGGTTGGGGCGTGACACCTTAGAGAAGAATGGTATCAGAGCTTAGATTGCTTAAGACGGGTTTAACTCTCGGACCATGGGTAGAAGCCCTAAGATTATTAGGATGACTTGTTTATGTGTTATTGTATGACAATATCAAGTGTGCCTTCTCTGTTTCTATGTGCTTATGTGATTAACATGTCTTAACTATTTCTAGAACTGTGTGTTTATGTAAAATTGAATGTTGTATACCTTATACATTAAATTCTTGTTTGTCGTATTCTAATAAATTGTGCATCGTAATCTGTGCCTATAGATGGCTGGCCCTACTACCCACACTACTAATAGGAGCGGTGAGCCCCAAGAGACGGGAGATGCTTATCACACTAATCCCGGCATAGCTATGTTTAACATGATGGCAAACGCCATGGATCGTGTGTCGCGAGTGATGGAACATCAAGATGCACGCGAAGCGAACAACAACAACAACAGGAATGATGGTAACCATGGGAGACATAGCAGAATGAAGGAGTTCCTTGACTTTCGCTCGTCTAAATTCCACGGGGAAGCTGATGATAAAAAAGCAGAGGCTTGGCTGTCTGAGATCGAGAGGATTTTCAGGCCACTTGATTATACTGATGAAGAAAAGGTGGAGTTCGCTGTGTTTTTGTTGCACGGGGATGCTGAGCATTAGTGGCACACTGTGGAGGCACTTTGGGAAACTGATCAAACCCCTCGCTTGTGGGGTAATTTCGTTAAGGCATTCAAGGAGAAATATGTACCTGCAGTTTCCAAGCAGAGACGGATTGAGGAATCCATGCACTTGCGGTGGCCCAGTAGGAGGCTCGTTTTGACCGACTATCCCACTATGCTCAATACATGGTCAGTACCCCTGAGGCGAAGATGTGGAAATTTACGACTGGATTGAGGCCAGAGATTCAGGACTAGTTGGCTTCGCATGACTTCAATACCTATTCTTCTCTCCTTGCTGCTGCTTCCCGAGTTGAGAAGAGGAAACTTGATAGAGCTGGTTCGAGCCAGCCGAACAAGAAACCATACCAGCCTCCAAGTTAACAGAAGAAATTACAGAGCCAGAGTTATAGTCAAGGCCAGAGCCAGGACAGACCAGTTAATAACTGTGGCCCGACTAATGCACCATCAGCCTCTTCCACCCGTGGATCCACAGGTAGTTCACCTGTTACTCAGTCTATCAACTGTTCTTACTGTGACAATAAAGGTCACACCGAGGCCCAGTGCTGGAAGAAGTCAGGACGAAGTGTGCGGTGTGGCAGTGATCAGCATCAGATCAAGGATTGCCCTAAATGGCAAGCAGGACAAAATCAAGTTAAACCAGCTGGTAGAGGCAAGACTCAAGTTCCTAGAGTTCAGGCTCGAGCTTATGCTACTGAGTGCGAGAAGCTTCCGGATGAGACCACTGTTGTTGAAGGTACATTCTTGATACTGAATCAACCTGTTAGGGTGCTAATTGATCCAAGTGCTACTCATTCATTTATTACTCCCTTATGTGTGCAACGTGCGAAACTACGAGTTGTATGTTTGCTTACGAAGTAGAAGTTGGTACTCCGATGGGTTCTAAACTTATTACTAGCTCAGCATGTAAAGCATGTAAAATCCAAATTAAAGATAGGGAATTCTCGGCCAATCTTATTGTATTACCTTTTCGAGACTATAAAGTCATCTTAGGGATGGACTGGTTGGTAAAACATCATGCCCAACTAGATTGCCGGACGAAGATTGTAACATTCCGGATACCTGGTCAACCAATATTGGAGGTAATAGGTCGAAGAGACTTCACCGGGAGTTCCATCATTCCATCTACAAAAGCAGTGAAGTCCTTGAGAAAAGGATGTAGTGGATACTTAGCTTACCTCATCAACAAGCCGTAGGACAAAGCTAAGTTGGAGGAGATGCCAGTGATTAAAGATTATGCGGATGTGTTACCAGAAGAATTGCCCGGTTTACCCCCAAATTGGGAGATCGTGTTCATTATAGAATTACTGTCTGGCACCCAGTCGATATCTAAAGCTCCCTATCATATGGCACTGGCCGAGCTACAAGAATTGAATGACCAATTGTAAGGATTGTTAAAGAAGGGGTTTGTTCAACCAAGTTCTTCTCTGTGGGGTGCACCAGTCCTATTTGTAAAGAAGAAAGACGGAACATTGAGGCTATGCATCGACTACCGAGGATTGAACGAAGTAACCGTCAAGAATAAATACCTAATCCCACTGATCGACGAGTTATTTGATCAACTTCAAGAAGCCAAAGTGTATTCGAAGCTCGACTTAAGGCAAGGGTATTATCAGTTGCATATCAAAAAGGAGGATATGCCTAAAATGGCTTTCAGGACGAGATATGGGCATTATGAATATGTGGTGATGCCATTTGGGCTAACTAATGCCCTTGTAGCTTTTATGGACTTGATGCACAGGGTGTTTCAACCTTACTTGGACCAATTTGTGGTGATTTTCATTGATGATATTTTGGTATACTCAAAATCTAAGGCTGAGCATGAACAACATCTGCAGTTGGTACTGCAGAAACTTTGAGAGCATCAATTGTATGCATAGTTTAGCAAGTGCGAATTTTGGTTGCAGCAAATTGCATTTTTGGGACACATCATATCCCAAGAGGGAATAGCAGTGGATCCAGCAAAGATAGAAGCGGTGATGTCTTGGAAGAAGTCGGAAAATGTTACGGAGGTTCGGAGTTTTATTGGTCTAGTCGGCTATTATCGGAGGTTCATGAAGGATTTCTCTAAGATCGCGGGACAGCTTACAAAGCTCACTCAGAAGAAAACAAAGTTCGTATGGGATGACAAGTGGGAGAACAGCTTCCAAGAATTGAAGAAAAGATTGACTACCGCACCTGTTCTTGCATTGCCTGAAGGGAGTCAAGGTTTTGTAAATTATAGCGATGCTTCAAAGGAAGGACTAGGTTGTGTGTTGATGCAAAACGATAGAGTGATTGCGTATGCTTCTAGGAAACCGAAGCCATATGAATTGAATTACCTGACGCATGATTTGGAGTTAGCGGCTATTGTGTTTGCACTCAAGAAATGGAGGCACTATCTGTGGGGTAACAAGTTCGAGGTATTTACTAATCACAAGAGCTTGAAATACTTGTTCTCACAAAAAGAGTTGAACATGAGGCAAAGACGGTGGATGGAGCTTTTGGATGATTATAACTGCACAATCAATTATGTGCCCGGTAAAGCGAATGTAGTTGTAGATGCCTTAAGTCGGAAAGCGAGCATGGCAAAACTGGAAGTTAAGGTGCAGGAGTTGTTGGAGGAAGCATTTTTGTGGAAACCACAATTGACTCAAAAAGGGTTACTTTTTGCCACTACACAAGTTCAATCGACCTTGTTGTCTGAATTACGAGAGGCTCAACAGAAGGACCAACAGTTTCAGAAGAATAAAAAAAGTAACACAGATTTCAAATTTCATGAGGATGGTATTTGGAGGTTTAGGAATCGGATTTGTGTTCCTAATGAGCCAGAGCTGAAAAAGAAGATTCTTGAAGAAGCCCATAATTCAAGATATACTATTCACCCAGGTGGAACAAAGATGTACCGGGATTTGAAGCAATAATATTGGTGGAATAACATGAAGAGAGAGATCGCGGAGTTTGTGGCACGGTGTTTGACTTGCCAGAGAGTCAAAGCGGAACATCAACGACTAGCAGGTTTACTTCAGCCGTTGGAAATTCTTCAATGGAAATAGGAACATATAACTATGGACTTTGTTATGGACCAGCCCAGGTCACAAAAGGGTCATGACACCGTTTGGGTCATGGTGGATAGATTGTCTAAGTCAGCGCACTTCTTACCGATGAACAAGGAGGATAGCCCCGAGAAATTGAGAGATATGTATGTGGCGGATATTGTAAGATTGCACGGGATGCCTGTGAGTATTGTATCGGATAGGGATCCTCGTTTTACTTCCCAATTTTGGAAGAGATTGCAAGAAGCTTTGGGAACGAAGTTGAATTTCAGCACGGCTTATCACCCTCAGACTGATGGACAATCTGAGAGAACTGTTCAGATTTTGGAGGATATGCTGAGGGCGTGTGTTTTAGACTTCGGGAGAGGCTAGGAGAAATATCTGTCTCTAGCGGAGTTCGCTTATAATAATAGTTATCAGGCCACTATCGGGATGGCCCCATTTGAGGCATTGTATGGACATAAGTGTCGATCCCCAATTTACTGGGATGAAGTAGGTGAGACGAAGACTTTTGACCCAACCCTTCTACCTGAACTTATGAAGACTGTCAATAATGTCCACCTCATCCGGAAACAGATGCTTACAACCCAAAGCAGGTAGAAAAGTTACGCAGACCGACGGAGACGGAGTCTAGAGTTTGAGGTCGGCGACAAGGTGTTCCTGAAGATATCACCTCGGAGGGGACTGGTTAAACACGGCAAGGGTAGAAAGTTGAGCCCGAGGTTTGTAGGACCATTTGAGATAATTGAGAAGGTTGGCAAATTGGTGTATAGCCTGGCACTACCCCAAAACCTCTCCAATATTCACGACGTCTTTCATGTTTCGATGCTACGGAAGTATCACCCTGATCCATCGCATATCTTGGAGCCAGAGCCGTTGCAGCTTCGGGAGAACTTGTCTTATGAAGAGAAGCCCATTCGGATCCTAGACCAGCAAGATCGGGAGTTGCGCAACAAATCTATACCGATGGTGAAAGTGTTGTGGGATCATCATGGAGTTGAAGAAGCAACGTGGGAAAGGCAAGACCAGATGGAGCAACAATATCCAGCTTTATTTCAAAGGTAATATTGAATTTTGGGATGAAATTCTTTTAAGGAGGGGAGGATGTGAGGCCCGACCTCGATTTGCGTGCGATACCTCGTTTCGTGTGCCCTAACCTAGATTTGCATGCCTTGACCTAGGTTTAAGAGTCGTGTTTCGTTTTGTGTGCCTTGCATTGAATTACGTGCATTCATTTAGGGTTGCGTGCATTTACTTGGGAAACGTGCATTCGTCTCGTAGTTCGTGCCCTACCTCGTAGTGCAATGCCCTAAACCTAGGAAAGCGTGCCCTCATGCTAATCAAGAAAGAATCTTACACGAAGCACTAGATCATCAATTAATCCTACAAACTCTACTAACTAATATTAAAATGCTAAGTCAATGCACTAGAAGACGAAATTGCACCAAAAGCTAGACATTCTTATTCTTTATTCTTTATTCTTTTGCATATTCCAAGCACTCAATTAAATAATGCTCAAACAAGACAAAAAAATCAGATTTGAACACATCCTTGGCCAACCACTAGGAGCTTTTGTGCATGCAATTCAATTTCAAATTTGTACCTAAACATTCTATGACAACTAATGACACAAAACAATAAAAAAAATTGGCTCAAAACCCTCCCCAAAGCTCCACCATCTCGACACAAGCTCCATGCCCATACTAGACAATTCAAAATGCTTCTTGAAAACTCAAAAATCTGAAATTTACATGCTCAAGGCCGACACAAGCATCAATGCCCATCAAGCTTTCATTTTCTCTCATTTCCTCTCATTCTTCTCTCATTCTTCTCTCTCTCCCGGCCCTAGCTGAAAATATGCTCTCCATAGCTAAGTTCTTCATCCTAAGGCTCTTCAAGACTTCCAAGCTACCAAGGAACTCGACCAAGCAAAGCTAGAGTGCAAAAAAACACATATGCAAGCTCTTTGAACCTTCATTTCGGCTTAGGTGAGTTCTTAGCTTCCATTTCATTTTCTTCTTGTTCTAGCCACATGCACCTACTAAGAACATGGTAAATTAGCTAGGAAATTAGAGAAATCCCAAGTTGTCTCTCGGCTAAGCAAGGAAAAGAGTCAATCTTGTGCATCCTCAAGAGTTTGTGCATCTTCTTTGTTGTCTTGCTAAGGTGAGGGCTAAAACTTCTTGAAAATCTTTCAAAAACCACATGCATGCCCTTAAATGTCTATTTTTACTTCTGTACGTGTGATACATGTGTGTTCATGAGCTTTTGTAAACATACATGGCAAGATATTTGGCTAGAATGTGATGATAGATGAAATCGTGTATGAGACAGCCTTCTGTCTTGTTGGTGCGAGGTGATTTTGACCATGTCAATGAGGTTGAAAATTCGTGAAAATTGCTAGGTGACTAGTTTTGCCAGTTCGGAACATTTTTATCAGAAATAGGCGAAAGCTAATTGTGAATCTAAGGTCCTCAAAATGGCAAAATATTAAAATGTGTCCAAATCTGGAAAATCTGGGAAAATGAAGCAGGTTTTGGCAGATTCACTGTTCTTGTAGAACAAACCAGTTTTTACTTAGTAAGTGATATAAAAAAATGCATGAAATTTGGTTTTCTTCTAGAGTTTTCAGTTCTGTATATTTTTGTCAGAAATAGACTAAGGCTAAATCTGACCCTAAGGGCCTCAAAAACGACAAGTATTGAAATGTGTGCAAATCTGGACAGTTTTGCGTAGTCTCATGGTTTTGGCTATAACTCTTGAACCCGAACTCCAAATGATGCGAGGTTTGTTTTTGAATTTAGTTCACTCCTTAAGATTTAATTTGACATCTTGTTCACTGGAATTGGAGATTGTTTGCTTGTCTCAATGATTGTGAGAAAATAGTCCATTGCAGTGAGGGTCTCACCCATTGATATGCTTAGAAAAATTATTGTAGCTTCTCTTGTTGTATTAAATGCTTGGGATTGTGGCATTTGGATGTTGTGTGGACTGTTTTGAATACTTGAGGGAGTTTGAATCAATCAATGCATGGCTTGAGTTTAATTACGAGGTGACTTAGGGCTTAATCGCACGGGTAAGCACGAATTGAAACCCTAGTGATTAGGTAAATTCGCTAAGTGTTGATCCTATGAATATCGTGTTTAATTATGTGATTAGTAGGCTGCCCGTAGTTGCCCTTGCAGCCCTAAATGTGATTTCGATTATTACATGTTGACAAGTAGGCCTTTCTTGCACCCGGTCCCACATAGATGTCGTTGCATGTTGAATAATCTTGTTATTTGATTACGTGAACTTCGAAATGAGTTATATGACTTGATTTAAATGCATTACATGGCTGCCCGTTTAATATTCATATAACTCCATGTGCTTTATAAGTGAAATTGCATGTCATATCGTGTCTCACTTGTTTACTTGTCAATGTGCAATCTTATGACTGCTCGGAGGCAACCTACTTTGTTGACCTCCAAATGTGATATATTAAATGTCATAAATGTGCATTGCATACAAGGTTGCAACCTTTCATTCTGGCGTGGTAGTGTTCACGCACACCGGGCGGCATCGGGCTTGCCAGTGCAACCGTGACTACCATTGTCCAATTCCCTCTCTCGCTTGGGGGCTAGACTTCCTCGGAGAGTTGGGTCGTAGGATTTCGGGGTACATCCGGAGTACACCCATTTGGCGTGATAAGGGGATGATCTGAGGTCGGCCGCAACAACTAATACTGGAAATGAACTGAGAGCAAAAGCTCACCGTATCCTTTTCACTATGTGTATAAGTACTCTCGCTCGGTTCCTAGAGGACCTCGGGGAGGAAAGACGGGTAATTGTGTTCCTTTACTTTTACATTACGTTATGTACTTACTTGTGATATATTCATGCTTGCAAAAAGGATTTTTCATAAGTTGAACCGAAAAATGAGTTTCAAAACTTATTTCTCGTTCCCCCTCGCTGAGTTCATAAGGACTCACCCTCTTTTATCATCTCAGGTGAAGAAGACCAGGAACAGGTACCCGAGGACAACGTGCCTAATGATGATTCCTTGGAATGATTGCTTGCCCTACGTGCCTTGCTTGACTATGGCCATTTTGTGAACAATATGTTGCTTGAAGACTATTTCATTTCTTATGATGCTTGTTATTGTATTGTAAATGACCCCCGTTGTAATTTGGGGTCTAATTTTGGCTTGTACTTATCATAACTAGATAGACACTACTATGGTCGTTTTGCTATCGTTATTGGCTAGTACCTATCATTGGATTATGAAATATCAGGTAAGGATTAAGTAAAATGAACCTATCCAATCTTAAGCAGGTACTCATTGTTAAGCTAAGATCAACAAGTACTTTGTAACGAGGATTAACAAACAAACGAGACATAGTATCATGATAGGTTATTAATCAAACGAGACTTCGAGATAACTAGTAGGTGTTTCAATTGATGGTAGATAGTAATCTTAGTTGGAAATGAAATTGAGATTAAAATTTTGAGGCGTTTAGAGAATTAGGTCAAACTAAAGAGCCCAATTACAACCGTTATGCTGCCGGTTTTCCAGAAAATTGTGGAGTTTAGGCTAAAACGTTAAGTGTTACACTTTCAAGAACGATTAAGTACGAGATATGACTTGAATGATTAGATCACACCCTAGTCTAACCTTTATAGGTCGGGTTGGGGCATGACATAACTCATTGCGGATCAAAAGTTATGGGCACCGGAGCAACGAACACCTAATCACAATCCCCACGCCCTTAGTTTGCGGGCCCAACCTCTACGTGAAGTGAATTTGTCTTGGCCAAGGTGCCGTGGAATTCTGTAATAGAAATATGATGGATTAGGTTGTCATCCTTTTCGCGACTCACGATGCATGATCCGAGACGAAAAAACAGCGCAAAAGAAGAAATGTGTCCCGAAACTAATGAAAACTTTGAATTTTGGGCTCTGAAAACCAGCGCAGCATAGGAGGCTTGCTGACGGATACCAGGTCATAAGCCCCATGCCCTAGGCTTGCTAGCCCAACCTCTACGTGAAGTGAAGTTGTCTTGCCCAAGGTGCTATGGGATTCAGTAATAGAAATGTCATAGATTAGGTTGTCGTCCTTTTCGAGGCCCACGACCTACGATCCGGGACAGAAAAATAGCACAAAGAAAAGTATCCTGAAACTGATGAAAATATTGGATTTTGGTCTCCGAAAATTGGTGCAGCATAGCAGGTTTGCTACGCCCATCGTAGAGCTCTCAGATTGCTTTCCAACGGTATGCTATTCGCCGCGTAACTTCTTACGGATCAATAGTTATAGGCACCAGAGTGACGGATACCTGGTCACAAGCCCTACGCCTTTGGTTTGCGAGCCCAGCCTCTATGTGAAGCAAAGTTCTCTTGCCCAACGTGCCGTGGGATTCTGTAATAGAAATGTGATGGATTATGTGATAACCCGAACCTAGCATATATTTAATAGCATTTAAAGTTCATTTAAATTTCATTTTTTTTTTACCTTTCACCTTCTTTGACCAAACTAGTTGACTTTTCATCTTCATTGACCGACTAGGACAAGGTGGAAATTTTTGAAATGTTTAATAAAGGGCAAACTTGGGATTAGAAATAAAAAAATGCAATGTTAAGTTAGTCAAATTTTGGGTCAACTTTGGAATTAAATCTGAACCAATTGGGGAAGAGTTAGGTAGCAAATTATATATGGTTGGAAAGCTCTAGGAGTCTAGTTTATGAGGGTTCAAACCGTTCGTGAATTGGAGTTTTCTAGAAGAAGTTATGGCCGTTTTCGTGAGGTTGCGCATAGTTGTTTTGGTTTAGCGGGTTGACCGAATTTTGACCTTTGACTTCTTGACATTTTTTTTTAAAATAAGCAGAATGTGCACGAAAAAAAATAGAGAGAAAAAGGCTTGAAACCATGAGGAAAAGAAGGAGAAAAAAAAAAGAAAATCTCAACTTCAAATCTTCGATTCTTCGTGTGGGCTTGTGCGGGGTGGTTTCCGAGGCACTCTACGAGGTTTTCCTAGCGTCTAGGAGCGTCTAAGGTGAGGGAAGCATGTTATTTGCGCATTTATACGTTGTATATGTTAACTTTGTCAATTTTTAGATTTATCCGTAGATCGTTATTTAAAGCGATTTGATGCTTCTAGAATGTTCCTTAGCATTTGTAGAACATGTATTTATAGCTTTGTAATATTTTCTGCGGTTAAATGTTGTGATTGCAAATTAAATTGTGAAATAAATAGTGTTTTATGAATAGTAAAACCTTGAAACGTTGAAATTGCGCTGTTATGCTTTCCGTTGATGTAGAAACGTGCTAGGTATGCTAGAATGCTAAAATGTGTGGTTTGTTTGGGTTGCGTAGTGGAAAAAACGAGAATTAAGCCTTTGGGAAAGTTGGGGTCGTTTTGGTCGACTTTTGCATTTTCTCGTTTTGCGTGTTGGCATTGCTTCGGGAGGCCATGGAAGCACTTTTGGTGCGATTATGGCGTTGGTTGGGTGTTTGGTTGATATAGTTGTAGTTCAAACGAGAAAGGGGGAAAATCGGGGCTTTGTGCGAGTTCTATTGTAAAGTAAGGTTTCAGGGTCTTTAGACGTGCCTTATGGTGACCTAGGAGGGTTGGCGAAGTCGGTTTCCAGAACTCTTGGCTCGTTTGGAAATGGTAGCATTTTGATAGTTGGGGCCGATTTGTGTTTTTGTGTGTTTTCTTGTCTTTATGCTTATAGAATGTTTAGAATTACTTGGAATACTTGTTTGAGTTGTTTTGGATTGAATTACTTATCAAATTGCTGCTATTGCGTGCGAGAGTAACCTACTTTGTTATTCTTTCACGTGTGGCTTTATCGCTTGTTTATCGCCTTGTATCGAGTCTTGCATTGCATAGTGTCTCGCGCGTGAGTGATGGGCCTCTCTGGGTAGCCTTGGGTTGCCAGTGTTGGTTGCTCTAGCTCCGTTGCTATTCCCTTTCTCGCTTGGGTTGCCTCCCAGGTAGATTTGGGGCGTAGAATTGATGGATACTTCCGGGGTATTCCAAACTGGTGTTATAAGGTGGTTTGGGCCTGCGCGTCATCGTTAAAGTCATCGAAATCGTGATCGGTACATTTCTCGCTCGAGTGAACCATAGCCTTCAAAGTGTGGTATAGCTTTGATTGGTTGTGTTAATGCTTTCTTTAGTTGTTTAATTGTATTGTTGTTTATATTGAATGCCTTTTATTGATTGTATTGCTTAACTGTACCTATTTGCATTGCACGATCTTTTTTCTCTCCATTTCGATATTTGTCTCGCCCTCATTGGGTATACGTGTTGTGTATACTCACTCCTCACCACCACATTTCAGGAAATGCCCTGTTAGCTGGAAAGTTCGTGATTTCGTGAAAGTCCGTGCTTCAAGAGTTGTCTTGAGTGCCTATGTAACTTGAGTTGTCAAAGTTGTCAAGTTGTATGCTTTTATGTTGTATGTAATTATTGTTAAAAAAAATGTAATATAAATCTAGCTATGTAGTTGGAATAGTTTGATAAATTAGATTATGTATATAGTTAATGTAGCTTAACTTCAATGCATGTCTGTAATGTCCAAAGGAAAAGAATTAGAATGGCATGATAGTTTATTTTATGGAGTAGCTTTGGATGGTTTAATTGCCTAAATTGAATGTACTTGTCAAAATGAAAAGATAGGTTAGTTTTTAAATTGGAAATGTATGTATACTTGCTGAGTTTAAATTGTTGAGAACCGAGGCTCGGATGGCCTTGAGGAAGTTTTGTATGGTTGGACACGGTGGTGGTCCATTTATATGCTATTACAGGTTTTGCATTTCGCCTATAAACAGGGGAGACTCCGTCCGTTTTCCCTGAAAATTTTGCCCGGGTTTGGTTTGGGTTGTGATTAGTTTGATTGATAGAACTCCCGGTCTCGAGAGGGATCGGGGTGTCACAGGTGGTATCAGAGCTTGTCTAGCTCATAAGCCGGGACAGGGTCCTCGGTCTGGTGGGTAGTGATCCTTGAATGTGTGCTTGTTAAGTGTGTCTTGAAAGTGTATGCTTGTATGTGAGATTGTGTGTCTTGACTTGAATGTATGCACCTATGTGATATAGTTATGTGTTATGTGTTAATTGTGTGCTAAGTGATGTGAATTGTCTAGTTGTGCATTGAATTGACCTATCGAATTGGCATCGTGAATTGAATCGACCTCGCGAATTGTTATTTGCTTGAAGTATTACTTGTAATGTGTGTATAGAATGTCTTGAATTAGCTATGCCGTGATTTGAATTGATTATGTTGTGCTTGACTTGATTTTCGTGCTTGAGTGACTTTGTTGAATAAACTATTTTGTAAACTTGCTTGCATAATAGTTTAAGGCATGTGTATAACTGTGATATATTGGCATTCATACATGTTCCGTGGAAATGGTAAGTAAGTCCTCTTTCTCCCCTGAAGAAAGTGGCTCACCGCTGGCTTTTCAAGGTGTATGGATTGGTAAGAAATGAATGGCATTTGACTAGCCTTGATTTGGGAGTTGGTGTTTGTCTTTGGAGCTCAGTTATTGGCAAACTTCTAAGATTCTTCCTTGTGATTGGCAATCATAAAAGAGTAGCTTTCTTTTGGGATTCTATTTGGTTGTTGTCTGGTGGCATTCTTGGGTTTCTTACTGGGTATTCTTTGGAGACTCCTATTGGCATTTCTTGGTAGACTTGGCTATTGGGTTTTCAGTTGGACTTACTGCATGGTATTATCTATGGCATATCTGTCTCGGTCTTTATTGGAGTGTTACTGGTATTCCTTATTGGAAATTCTTCAATGACATTCTCTAGGATTCTTAGTGGGCATTTATTTAGTATTACTTATTGGGCAATTCTTGGTACTTTCTTACTGGAGCATTGTTCGAGTATTTTCTTTGGCATCCCTTACTTGGTTTGGTAACTGGAATTCCTATCAGACTTATTGTATAATACTACTTATGTTATTCTTTGAAATTCTTATTGGGCGTTCTATTGGTATTTTCCTTATTGGCAACATTGTATGAAGTTCTTACTTGGCAAATAGTGAAGAGGCATCAAAGTTTGGTCTCGGTATATTGTTCACCAGTTCAGAGTTTCTCCTTGGAGTTTTCGTCCATCTGAGAAACTGTATTTGTTATTCAACTTGCTTGTCTTATTGGGCACATTATATTTTCTCTGCTATTTCCTCTGACATTCTTCTTAGCATTTGATAGCGATATTAAAAAATTTAATTGGTTATCCTATGGGGTTATTATTTGGAAGACTTCTTTGGAACTTTTGAAGGATATTTGATTGGGTTCTTAGTATTCCATCAGCACTCTTAACAGGGTATTCTTCTATGAATTCATGACCAGCGGGGTAATTCTTTGGACCTCTAGATGGAACCTTTGATTGGGCCTTTATTTGGCTTTTTGCTTGGGAATTCTCGGGCAGTAATAGTTAGACTTCTATTGGAGATTCGTGCGTGAGGTATTCTTCTTGTCGTTATTGTGTGGTATTAATGACATCTACAGTATCTTTGCTTTAGTCTTTATTGGTATTATCTCGGCGTTTCTAGTTGGAATATATTCTTCTTCGGTGTTCGTGTCAACGGGATTCTTGTACGGTATCTACCTTTGAGCCTTTATTTGGCGTTACCACTTGGCATTTCTACTTGAACTTTCCTATTGGTCATCTTGATGAAATACTTGTTCAGTAGCTAATGAAGACTAGTCAGAGTTGGATTTTAGATGATGCAGAGCCCTATTGGAAGAAGAATTGCGAGAACGCAATTGTTTTAAGGGGGGAAGGATGTGATAACCCGAACCTAGCATATATTTAATAGCATTTAAAGTTCATTTAAATTTCATATTTTTTTTACCTTTCACCTTCTTTGACCAAACTAGTTGACTTTTCATCTACATTGACCGACTAGGACAAGGTGGGAATTTTTGAAATGTTTAATAAAGGGCAAACTTGGGATTAGAAATAAAAAAATGCAATGTTAAGTTAGTCAAATTTTGGGTCAACTTTGGAATTAAATCTGAACCAATTGGGGAAGAGTTAGGTAGCAAATTATATATGGTTGGAAAGCTGTAGGAGTCTAGTTTATGAGGGTTCAAACCGTTCGTGAATTGGAGTTTTCTAGAAGAAGTTATGGCCGTTTTCGTGAGGTCGCGCATAGCTGTTTTGGTTTAGCGGGTTGACCGAATTTTGACCTTTGACTTCTTGACATTTTTTTTTAAATAAGCAGAATGTGCACGAAAAAAAACAGAGAGAAAAAGGCTTGAAACCATGAGGAAAAGAAGGAGAAAAAAAAAAGAAAATCTCAACTTCAAATCTTCGATTCTTCGCGTGGGCTTGTGCGGGGTGGTTTCCGAGGCACTCTACGAGGTTTTCCTAGCGTCTAGGAGCGTCTAAGGTGAGGGAAGCATGTTATTTGCGCATTTATACATTGTATATGTTAACTTTGTCAATTTTTAGATTTATCCGTAGATCGTTATTTAAAGCGATTTGATACTTCTAGAATGTTCCTTAGCATTTGTAGAACATGTATTTATAGCTTTGTAACATTTTCTGCGGTTAAATGTTGTGATTGCAAATTAAATTGTGAAATAAATAGTGTTTTATGAATAGTAAAACCTTGAAACGTTGAAATTGCGCTGTTATGCTTTCCGTTGATGTAGAAACGTTCTAGGTATGCTAGAATGCTAAAATGTGTGGTTTGTTTGGGTTGCGTAGTGGAAAAAACGAGAATTAAGCCTTTGGGAAAGTTGGGGTCGTTTTGGTCGACTTTTGCATTTTCTCGTTTTGCGTGTTGGCATTGCTTCGGGAGGCCATGGAAGCACTTTTGGTGCGATTATGGCGTTGGTTGGGTGTTTGGTTGATATAGTTGTAGTTCAAACGAGAAAGGGGGAAAATCGGGGCTTTGTGCGAGTTCTATTGTAAAGTAAGGTTTCGGGGTCTTTAGACGTGCCTTATGGTGACCTAGGAGGGTTGGCGAAGTCGGTTTCCAGAACTCTTGGCTCGTTTGGAAATGGTAGCATTTTGATAGTTGGGGCCGATTTGTGTTTTTGTGTGTTTTCTTGTCTTTATGCTTATAGAATGTTTAGAATTACTTGGAATACTTGTTTGAGTTGTTTTGGATTGAATTACTTATCAAATTGCTGCTATTGCGTGCGAGAGTAACCTACTTTGTTATTCTTTCACGTGTGGCTTTATCGCTTGTTTATCGCCTTGTATCGAGTCTTGCATTGCATAGTGTCTCGCGCGTGAGTGATGGGCCTCTCTGGGTAGCCTTGGGTTGCCAGTGTTGGTTGCTCTAGCTCCGTTGCTATTCCCTTTCTCGCTTGGGTTGCCTCCCAGGGAGATTTGGGTCGTAGAATTGATGGATACTTCCGGGGTATTCCAAACTGGTGTTATAAGGTGGTTTGGGCCGGCGCATCATCGTTAAAGTCATCGAAATCGTGATCGGTACATTACTCGCTCGAGTGAACCATAGCCTTCAAAGTGTGGTATAGCTTTGATTGGTTGTGTTAATGCTTTCTTTAGTTGTTTAATTGTATTGTTGTTTATATTGAATGCCTTTTATTGATTGTATTGCTTAACTGTACCTATTTGCATTGCACGATCTTCTTTCTCTCCAATTCGATATCTGTCTCGCCCTCACTGAGTATACGTGTTGTGTATACTCACTCCTCACCACCACATTTCAGGAAATGCCCTGTTAGCTGGAAAGTTCGTGATTTCGTGAAAGTCCGTGCTTCAAGAGTTGTCTTGAGTGCCTATGTAACTTGAGTTGTCAAAGTTGTCAAGTTGTATGCTTTTATGTTGTATGTAATTATTGTTAAAAAAAATGTAATATAAATCTAGCTATGTAGTTGGAATAGTTTGATAAATTAGATTATGTATATAGTTAATGTAGCTTAACTTCAATGCATGGCTGTAATGTCCAAAGGAAAAGAATTAGAATGGCATGATAGTTTATTTTATGGAATAGCTTTGTATGGTTTAATTGCCTAAATTGAATGTACTTGTCAAAATGAAAAGATAGGTTAGTTTTTAAATTGGAAATGTATGTATACTTGCTGAGTTTAAATTGTTGAGAACCGAGGCTCGGATGGCCTTGAGGAAGTTTTGTATGGTTGGACACGGTGGTGGTCCATTTATATGCTATTACAGGTTTTGCATTTCGCCTATAAACAGAGGAGACTCCGTCCGTTTTCCCTGAAAATTTTGCCCGGGTTTGGTTTGGGTTGTGATTAGTTTGATTGATAGAACCTCCGGTTTCGAGAGGGGTCGGGGTGTTACAGGTGGTATCAGAGCTTGTCTAGCTCATAAGCCGGGACAGGGTCCTCGGTCTGGTGGGTAGTGATCCTTGAATGTGTGCTTGTTAATTGTGTTTTGAAAGTGTATGCTTGCATGTGAGATTGTGTGTCTTGACTTGAATATATGCACCTATGTGATATAGTTATGTGTTATGTGTTAATTGTGTGCTAAGTGAAATGAAGTGTTTAGTTGTGTATTGAATTGACCTATTGAATTGGCATCGTGAATCGAATCGACCTCGTGAATTGTTGTTTGCTTGAAGTATTACTTGTAATATGTGTATAGAATGTCTTGAATTAGCTATGCCGTGATTTGAATTGATTATGTTGTGCTTGACTTGATTTCCGTGCTTGAGTGACTTTGTTGAATAAAATATTTTGTAACTTTGATTGCATAATAGTTAAAGGCATGTGTATACCTGTGATATATTGGCATTCATACATGTTCCGTGGAAATGGTAAGTAAGTCCTCTTTCTCCCGTGAAGAAAGTGGCTCACCGCTGGCTTTTCAAGGTGTATGGATTGGTAAGAAATGAATGGCATTTGACTAGCCTTGATTTGGGAGTTGGTGTTTGTCTTTGGAGCTCAGTTATTGGCAAACTTCTAAGATTCTTCCTTGTGATTGGCAATCATAAAAGAGTAGCTTTCTTTTGGGATTCTATTTGGTTGTTGTCTGGTGGCATTCTTGGGTTTCTTACTGGGTATTCTTTGGAGACTCCTATTGGCATTTCTTGGTAGACTTGGCTATTGGGTTTTCAGTTGGACTTACTGCATGGTATTATCTATGGCATATCTGTCTCGGTCTTTATTGGAGTGTTACTGGTATTCCTTATTGGAAATTCTTCAATGACATTCTCTAGGATTCTTAGTGGGCATTTATTTAGTATTACTTATTGGGCAATTCTTGGTACTTTCTTACTGGAGCATTGTTCGAGTATTTTCTTTGGCATCCCTCAGTTGGTTTGGTAACTGGAATTCCTATCAGACTTATTGTATAATACTACTTATGGTATTCTTTGAAATTCTTATTGGGCGTTCTATTGGTATTTTCCTTATTGGCAAGATTGTATGAAGTTCTCACTTGGCAAATAGTGAAGAGGCATCAAAGTTTGGTCTCGGTATATTGTTCACCAGTTCAGAGTTTCTCCTTGGAGTTTTCGTCCATCTGAGAAACTATATTTGTTATTCGACTTGAATGTCTTATTGGGCACATTATATTTTCTCTGCTATTTCCTCTGACATTCTTCTCAGCATTTGATAGCGATATTCAAAAATTTAATTGGTTATCCTATGGGGTTATTATTTGGAAGACTTCTTTGGAACTTTTGAAGTATATTTGATTGGGTTCTTAGTATTCCATCAGCACTCTTAACAGGGTATTCTTCTATGAATTCATGACCAGCGGGGTAATTCTTTGGACCTCTAGATGGAACCTTTGATTGGGCCTTTATTTGGCTTTTTGCTTGGGAATTCTCGGGCAGTAATAGTTAGACTTCTATTGGAGATTCGTGCGTGAGGTATTCTTCTTGTCGTTATTGTGTGGTATTAATGACATCTACAGTATCTTTGCTTTAGTCTTTATTGGTATTATCTCGGCGTTTCTAGTTGGAATATATTCTTCTTCGGTATTCGTGTCAACGGGATTCTTGTACGGTATCTACCTTTGAGCCTTTATTTGGCGTTACCACTTGGCATTTCTACTTGAACTTTCCTATTGGTCATCTTGATGAAATACTTGTTCAGTAGCTAATGAAGACTAGTCAGAGTTGGATTTTAGATGATGCAGAGCCCTATTGGAAGAAGAATTGCGAGAACGCAATTGTTTTAAGGGGGGAAGGCTGTGATAACCCGAACCTAGCATATATTTAATAGCATTTAAAGTTCATTTAAATTGCATTTTTTTTTTACCTTTCACCTTCTTTGACCAAACTATTTGACTTTTCATCTACATTGACCAACTAGGACAAGGTGGGAATTTTTGAAATGTTTAATAAAATGCAAACTTGGGATTATAAATAAAAAAATGCAATGTTAAGTTAGTCAAATTTTGGATCAACTTTGGAATTAAATATGAACCAATTGGGGAAGAGTTAGGTAGCAAATTATATATGGTTGGAAAGCTCTATGAGTCTAGTTTATGAGGGTTCAAACCGTTCGTGAATTGGAGTTTTCTAGAAGAAGTTATGGCCGTTTTCGTGAGGTCGCGCATAGCTGTTTTGGTTTAGCGGGTTGACCGAATTTTGACCTTTGACTTCTTGACATTTTTTTTTAAATAAGCAGAATGTGCACGAAAAAAAACAGAGAGAAAAAGGCTTGAAACCATGAGGAAAAGAAGGAGAAAAAAAAAAGAAAATCTCAACTTGAAATCTTCGATTCTTCGCGTGGGCTTGTGCGGGGTGGTTTCCGAGGCACTCTACGAGGTTTTCCTAGCGTCTAGGAGCGTCTAAGGTGAGGGAAGCATGTTATTTGCGCATTTATACATTGTATATGTTAACTTTGTCAATTTTTAGATTTATCCGTAGATCGTTATTTAAAGCGATTTGATGCTTCTAGAATGTTCCTTAGCATTTGTAGAACATGTATTTATAGCTTTGTAAGATTTTCTGCGGTTAAATGTTGTGATTGCAAATTAAATTGTGAAATGAATAGTATTTTATGAATAGTAAAACCTTGAAACGTTGAAATTGCGCTGTTATGCTTTCCGTTGATGTAGAAACGTGCTAGGTATGCTAGAATGCTAAAATGTGTGGTTTGTTTGGGTTGCGTAGTGGAAAAAACGAGAATTAAGCCTTTGGGAAAGTTGGGGTCGTTTTGGTCGACTTTTGCATTTTCTCGTTTTGCGTGTTGGCATTGCTTCGGGAGGCCATGGAAGCACTTTTGGTGCGATTATGGCGTTGGTTGGGTGTTTGGTTGATATAGTTGTAGTTCAAACGAGAAAGGGGGAAAATCGGGGCTTTGTGCGAGTTCTATTGTAAAGTAAGGTTTCGGGGTCTTTAGACGTGCCTTATGGTGACCTAGGAGGGTTGGCGAAGTCGGTTTCCAGAACTCTTGGCTCGTTTGGAAATGGTAGCATTTTGATAGTTGGGGCCGATTTGTGTTTTTGTGTGTTTTCTTGTCTTTATGCTTATAGAATGTTTAGAATTACTTGGAATACTTGTTTGAGTTGTTTTGGATTGAATTACTTATCAAATTGCTGCTATTGCGTGCGAGAGTAACCTACTTTGTTATTCTTTCACGTGTGGCTTTATCGCTTGTTTATCGCCTTGTATCGAGTCTTGCATTGCATAGTGTCTCGCGCGTGAGTGATGGGCCTCTCTGGGTAGCCTTGGGTTGCCAGTGTTGGTTGCTCTAGCTCCGTTGCTATTCCCTTTCTCGCTTGGGTTGCCTCCCAGGGAGATTTGGGTCGTAGAATTGATGGATACTTCCGGGGTATTCCAAACTGGTGTTATAAGGTGGTTTGGGCCGGCGCATCATCGTTAAAGTCATCGAAATCGTGATCGGTACATTACTCGCTCGAGTGAACCATAGCCTTCAAAGTGTGGTATAGCTTTGATTGGTTGTGTTAATGCTTTCTTTAGTTGTTTAATTGTATTGTTGTTTATATTGAATGCCTTTTATTGATTGTATTGCTTAACTGTACCTATTTGCATTGCACGATCTTCTTTCTCTCCAATTCGATATCTGTCTCGCCCTCACTGAGTATACGTGTTGTGTATACTCACTCCTCACCACCACATTTCAGGAAATGCCCTGTTAGCTGGAAAGTTCGTGATTTCGTGAAAGTCCGTGCTTCAAGAGTTGTCTTGAGTGCCTATGTAACTTGAGTTGTCAAAGTTGTCAAGTTGTATGCTTTTATGTTGTATGTAATTATTGTTAAAAAAAATGTAATATAAATCTAGCTATGTAGTTGGAATAGTTTGATAAATTAGATTATGTATATAGTTAATGTAGCTTAACTTCAATGCATGGCTGTAATGTCCAAAGAAAAAGAATTAGATTGTCATGCTATTTTATTTTATCAAATGGTTTTGTATGGTTTAATTCCCTAAATTGAATGTACTTGTCAAAATGAAAAGATAGGTTAGTTTTTAAATTGGAAATGTATGTATACTTGCTGAGTTTAAATTGTTGAGAACCGAGGCTCGGATGGCCTTGAGGAAGTTTTGTATGGTTGGACACGGTGGTGGTCCATTTATATGCTATTACAGGTTTTGCATTTCGCCTATAAACAGAGGAGACTCCGTCCGTTTTCCCTGAAAATTTTGCCCGGGTTTGGTTTGGGTTGTGATTAGTTTGATTGATAGAACTCCCGGTCTCGAGAGGGATCGGGGTGTCACAGGTGATATCAGAGCTTGTCTAGCTCATAAGCCGGGACAGGGTCCTCGGTCTGGTGGGTAGTGATCCTTGAATGTGTGCTTGTTAAGTCTGTCTTGAAAGTGCATGCTTGTATGTGAGATAGTGTGTCTTGATTTGAATATATGCACCTATGTGATATAGTTATTTGTTATGTGTTAATTGTGTGCTAAGTGAAGTGAATTGTCTAGTTGTGCATTGAATTGACCTATCGAATTGGCATCGTGAATTGAATCGACCTCGCGAATTGTTATTTGCTTGAAGTATTACTTGTAATATGTGTATAGAATGTCTTGAATTAGCTATGCCATGATTTGAATTGATTATGTTGTGCTTGACTTGATTTCCGTGCTTGAGTGACTTTGTTGAATAAACTATTTTGTAGACTTGCTTGCATAATAGTTTAAGGCATGTGTATAACTGTGATATATTGGCATTCATACATGTTCCGTGGAAATGGTAAGTAAGTCCTCTTTCTCCCCTGAAGAAAGTGGCTCACCGCTGGCTTTTCAAGGTGTATGGATTGGTAAGAAATGAATGGCATTTGACTAGCCTTGATTTGGGAGGTGGTGTTTGTCTTTGGAGCTCAGTTATTGCCAAACTTCTAAGTTTTTTTGTTGTGATTGGAAATCATAAAAGAGTAGCTTTCTTTTGGGATTCTATTTGGTTGTTGTCTGGTGGCATTCTTGGGTTTCTTACTGGGTATTCTTTGGAGACTCCTATTGGCATTTCTTGGTAGACTTGGCTATTGGGTTTTCAGTTGGACTTACTGCATGGTATTATCTATGGCATATCTGTCTCGGTCTTTATTGGAGTGTTACTGGTATTCCTTATTGGAAATTCTTCAATGGCATTCTCTAGGATTCTTAGTGGTCATTTATTTAGTATTACTTATTGGGCAATTCTTGGTACTTTCTTACTGGAGCATTGTTCGAGTATTTTCTTTGGCATCCCTTAGTTGGTTTGGTAACTGGAATTCCTATCAGACTTATTGTATAATACTACTTATGGTATTCTTTGAAATTCTTATTGGGCGTTCTATTGGTATTTTCCTTATTGGCAAGATTGTATGAAGTTCTCACTTGGCAAATAGTGAAGAGGCATCAAAGTTTGGTCTCGGTATATTGTTCACAAGTTCAGAGTTTATCCTTGGAGTTTTCGTCCATCTGAGAAACTATATTTGTTATTCAACTTGATTGTCTTATTGGGCACATTATATTTTCTCTGCTATTTCCTCTGACATTCTTCTTAGCATTTGATAGCGATATTCAAAAATTTAATTGGTTATCCTATGGGGTTATTATTTGGAAGACTTCTTTGGAACTTTTGAAGTATATTTGATTGGGTTCTTAGTATTCCATCAGCACTCTTAACAGGGTATTCTTCTATGAATTCATGACCAGCGGGGTAATTCTTTGGACCTCTAGATGGAACCTTTGATTGGGCCTTTATTTGGCTTTTTGCTTGGGAATTCTCGGGCAGTAAAAGTTAGAGTTCTATTGGAGATTCGTGTGTGGTGTATTCTTCTTGTCGTTATTGGGTGGTATTAATGACATCTACAGTATCTTTGCTTTAGTCTTTATTGGTATTATCTCGGCGTTTCTAGTTGGAATATATTCTTCTTCGGTATTCGTGTCAACGGGATTCTTGTACGGTATCTACCTTTGAGCCTTTATTTGGCGTTACTGCTTGGCATTTCTACTTGAACTTTCCTATTGGTCATCTTGATGAAATACTTGTTCAGTAGCTAATGAAGATTAGTCAGAGTTGGATTTTAGATGATGCAGAGCCCTATTGGAAGAAGAATTGCGAGAACGCAATTGTTTTAAGGGGGGAAGGATGTGATAACCCGAACCTAGCATATATTTAATAGCATTTAAAGTTCATTTAAATTTCATATTTTTTTTACCTTTCACCTTCTTTGACCAAACTAGTTGACTTTTCATCTACATTGACCGACTAGGACAAGGTGGGAATTTTTGAAATGTTTAATAAAGGGCAAACTTGGGATTAGAAATAAAAAAATGCAATGTTAAGTTAGTCAAATTTTGGGTCAACTTTGGAATTAAATCTGAACCAATTGGGGAAGAGTTAGGTAGCAAATTATATATGGTTGGAAAGCTCTAGGAGTCTAGTTTATGAGGGTTCAAACCGTTCGTGAATTGGAGTTTTCTAGAAGAAGTTATGGCCGTTTTCGTGAGGTCGCGCATAGCTGTTTTGGTTTAGCGGGTTGACCGAATTTTGAACTTTGACTTCTTGACATTTTTTTTTAAATAAGCAGAATGTGCACGAAAAAAAACAGAGAGAAAAAGGCTTGAAACCATGAGGAAAAGAAGAAGAAAAAAAAAAGAAAATCTCAACTTGAAATCTTCGATTCTTCGCGTGGGCTTGTGCTGGGTGGTTTCCGAGGCACTCTACGAGGTTTTCCTAGCGTCTAGGAGCGTCTAAGGTGAGGGAAGCATGTTATTTGCGCATTTATACATTGTATATGTTAACTTTGTCAATTTTTAGATTTATCCGTAGATCGTTATTTAAAGCGATTTGATGCTTCTAGAATGTTCCTTAGCATTTGTAGAACATGTATTTATAGCTTTGTAATATTTTCTGCGGTTAAATGTTGTGATTGCAAATTAAATTGTGAAATGAATAGTATTTTATGAATAGTAAAACCTTGAAACGTTGAAATTGCGCTGTTATGCTTTCCGTTGATGTAGAAACGTGCTAGGTATGCTAGAATGCTAAAATGTGTGGTTTGTTTGGGTTGCGTAGTGGAAAAAACGAGAATTAAGCCTTTGGGAAAGTTGGGGTCGTTTTGGTCGACTTTTGCATTTTCTCGTTTTGCGTGTTGGCATTGCTTCGGGAGGCCATGGAAGCACTTTTGGTGCGATTATGGCGTTGGTTGGGTGTTTGGTTGATATAGTTGTAGTTCAAACGAGAAAGGGGGAAAATCGGGGCTTTGTGCGAGTTCTATTGTAAAGTAAGGTTTCGGGGTCTTTAGACGTGCCTTATGGTGACCTAGGAGGGTTGGCGAAGTCGGTTTCCAGAACTCTTGGCTCGTTTGGAAATGGTAGCATTTTGATAGTTGGGGCCGATTTGTGTTTTTGTGTGTTTTCTTGTCTTTATGCTTATAGAATGTTTAGAATTACTTGGAATACTTGTTTGAGTTGTTTTGGATTGAATTACTTATCAAATTGCTGCTATTGCGTGCGAGAGTAACCTACTTTGTTATTCTTTCACGTGTGGCTTTATCGCTTGTTTATCGCCTTGTATCGAGTCTTGCATTGCATAGTGTCTCGCGCATGAGTGATGGGCCTCTCTGGGTAGCCTTGGGTTGCCAGTGTTGGTTGCTCTAGCTCCGTTGCTATTCCCTTTCTCGCCTGAGTTGCCTCCCAGGGAGATTTGGGTCGTAGGATTGATGGATACTTCCGGGGTATTCCCAACTGGGGTTATAAGGTGGTTTGGGCCGGCGCGGCATCGTTAAAGTCATCGAAATCGTGATCAGGAGATTACTCGCGCGAGTGAACCACAGCCTTCAAAGTGTGGTATAGCTTTGATTGGTTGTGTTAATGCTTTCTTTAGTTGTTTAATTGTATTGTTGTTTATATTGAATGCCTTTTATTGATTGTATTGCTTAACTGTACCTATTTGCATTGCACGATCTTCTTTCTCTCCAATTCGATATCTGTCTCGCCCTCACTGAGTATACGTGTTGTGTATACTCACTCCTCACCACCACATTTCAGGAAATGCCCTGTTAGCTGGAAAGTTCGTGATTTCGTGAAAGTCCGTGCTTCAAGAGTTGTCTTGAGTGCCTATGTAACTTGAGTTGTCAAAGTTGTCAAGTTGTATGCTTTTATGTTGTATGTAATTATTGTTAAAAGAAATGTAATATAAATCTAGCTATGTAGTTGGAATAGTTTGTTAAATTAGATTATGTATATAGTTAATGTAGCTTAACTTCAATGCATGGCTGTAATGTCCAAAGGAAAAGAATTAGAATGGCATGATAGTTTATTTTATGGAATAGCTTTGTATGCTTTAATTGCCTAAATTGAATGTACTTGTCAAAATGAAAAGATAGGTTAGTTTTTAAATTGGAAATGTATGTATACTTGCTGAGTTTAAATTGTTGAGAACCGAGGCTCGGATGGCCTTGAGGAAGTTTTGTATGGTTGGACACGGTGGTGGTCCATTTATATGCTATTACAGGTTTTGCATTTCGCCTATAAACAGGGGAGACTCTGTCTGTTTTTCCTAAAAATTATGACCGGGTTTGGTTTGGGTTGTGATTAGATCGATTGATAGAACTCCCGGTCTCGAGAGGGATCGGGGTGTCACAGATTAGGTTGTCGTCCTTTTGCAGCTCACGACGTAAGATCGGGGACAAGAAAACAGGGCAAAAGAAGAAAAGTGTCCCAACACTGATGAAAACGTTCGATTTTGGGCTCCGAAAATAGGCGCAACTGAGCAAGCTTGCTGCCCCCGTCGTAGAGCTCTCAAAGAGCTTTCCAGCGGTATGTTGTGCGGCGCGTAACCCCTTAGGGATCAAAAGTTATGGGCGCCGGAGCAACGGATACCTGCTCAGAAGCTCCACGCCCACGGTTTGCAGGCCCAGCTTCTAAGTGAAGGGAAGTTCTCCTGCCCAAGGTGCCGTGGGATTCGGTAATAGAAATGTGATGGATTATGTTGCAGTTCTTTTCGTGGCTCACGACGTTCAATCCAGGACGGAAAAACTAAGCAAAAGAAGAAAAGTATCCCAAAACTAATGAAAACGTTTGATTTTGGGCTCTGAAAATAGGCGAAGCCGATCATGCTTACTGCCTCTTTCGTAGAGCTCTTGGATAGCTTTCCAACGGTATGCTGTGCGCCGCGTAACTTCTTACGGATCAAAAGTTATGGGCATTGGAGCGACGGATTCCTAGTCACAAGCCCCACGCCCTCGGTTTGCAGGCCCAGCCTCTACGGGAAGTAAAGTTGTCTTGCCCAAGGTACCATGGGATTTAGTAATAGAAATGTGATGGATTAGGTTTTCGTCCTGTTCGCGGCTCACGGCGTACGATCCGGGACTAAAAAACAGAGCAAAAGAGGAAAAATGTCTTGGAACTGATGAAAACGTTCAATTTTGGCCTCCAAAAATAGGCACAGCCAATCAGGCTTACTGCCCTTATCGTAGAGCTCTCAGAGAGCTTTCCAACGGTATGTTGTGCACCGCGTAACTCCTTATGGTTAAAAAGTTATGGGCACCGGAGCGACGGATACCTGGTCACAAACCCTACCCCCTCGGTTTACGAGCCTAGCCTCTACGTGTAGTGAAGTTCTCTTGCCCAAGGTGTTATGGGATTCTATAATAAAAATGTGATGGATTAGGTTGTCGTCCTTTTCGCGGCTAACGACATACGATCTGGGACAGAAAAACAGAGCAAAAGAAGAAAAGTGTCACGAAAATGATAAAAATGTTCGATTTTGGGATCCAAAAACAGGCACAGACGAGCAGGCTTTCTACCCCCGTCGTAGAGCTCTCGGATAGCTTTCCAACGGTATGTTGTGCGCCACGTAACTCCTTACGGATCAAAAGTTATGGGCACCGGAGTGACGGATCCTTAGTCACAAGTCCCATGCCCTCGATTTGCGGGCCCAGCCTCTATGTGAAGTGAAGTTCTCTTGTCCAAGGTGCAATGGGATTCTGTAATAGAAATGTGATGGATTAGGTTGTCGTCCTTTTCACAGCTCACGACGTATGATCCGGGATGGAAAAACAGCGCAAATGAAGAAAAGTATCCCGAACCTGAAGAAAACGTTCCATTTTGGGCTCCAAAAATATGTACAGCCGAGTAGGCTTGCTGCCCACATCGTAGAGCTCTTAGAGAGCTTTCCAACGGTATGTTGTACGCAGCGTAACTCCTTACGGATCAAAAGTTTTGGGCACTGGAGCGACGAATACCTGGTCGCAAGCCCCACGCCCTCGGTTTGCGAGCCCAACCTCTACGTGAAGTGAAGTTCTCTGGCCCAAGGTGCCATGGGATTCGGTAATAGAAATGGGATGGATTAGGTTGTCGTCCTTTTCGTGGCTCAAGAAGTACGATCCGGGATGAAAAAACAGCGCAAAAGATGAAAAGTGTCTCGAAACGTATGAAAATGTTGAATTTTGGGCTCCGAAAACCAGCGTAGCATAGAAGGCTTGCTGACATCATCGTAGAGCTCTCGGAGAGCTTTCCAATGATTTTCTATGCGCTGCGTAACTCCTTACGGATCAAAAGTTATGGGCACCGGAGCAACGGATACCTGGTCACAAGCCCCACGCTGTCGGTTTGCGGGCCCAGCCACTACGTGAAGTGAAGTTGTCTTGCCTAAGGTGCCATGGGATTCAGAAATAGAAATGTAACGAATTTGGTTGCCATCCTTTTCACGGCTCACGACCTACGATCCGGGACGAAAAAACAGCGCAAAAGAAGAAAATTGTCCTGGAATTGATGAAAACGTTGGATTTTGGTCTCTGAAAACCGGCGCAGCATTCCAGGCTTGCTATCCCCATCGTAGAGCTCTCGAAGTGCTTTCTAACGGTATGATGTGCGATGCGTAACTCCTTACGGATCAATAGTTATGGGCAGCGGAGTGACGGATACCTAGTCATAAGCCCTACGCCCTCGGTTTGCGGGCCCTGCCTCTATGTGAAGCAAAGTTCTCTTGCCCAACGTGCCGTGGGATTCTGTAACAGAAATGTGATGGATTAGGTTGTCATTCTTTTCAAGGCTCACGACGTATGATCCGGGACTAAAAAACAGCGCAGAAAAAGAAAAGTGTCCCGAAACTGATGAAAACGTTTGATATTGGGCTCCGAAAACTGGCGCAGCTAAGCAGGCTTGCTGCCCCCGTCGTAGAGCTCTCGTAGAGCTTTCCAACGGTATTCTGTGCGTCGCATAACTCCTTATAGATCTAAAGTTTTGGGCACCGGAGCAACGGATACCTTGTCACAAACCCCACGCCCTCGGTTTGTGGGCCCAACCTCTAAGTGAAGTGAAGTTCTCTTGCCCAAGTTGCCTTGGGATTTGGTAATAGAAATGTGATGGATTAGGCTGTCGTCCTTTTCGTGGCTCACGACGTACGATCCGGGATGGAAAAACATCTCCAAAGAAGAAAAATATCCCGAAATTGATGAAAACGTTCGATTTTGGGCTCCGAAAATAGGCGCAGCCAATCAGGCTTGTTTCCCCCGTCGTAGAACGCTCAGAGAGCTTTCCAGTGGTATGTTGTGCGCCGCGTACCTCGTTACGGATCAAAAGTTATGGAGAATGGAGCGACGAATACCTGGTCACAAGCCCCACGCCCTCAGTTTGCTGGCTCAGCCTCTATGTGAAGTGAAGTTCTCTTGCCCAAGGTGCCGTTTGATTTGTTAATAGAAATGTGATGGATTAGGTTGTCGTCTTTTTTGTGGCTCACGACGTACAATCCGGGACTAAAAAATAGAGCAAAAGAGGAAAAGTGTCCCGGAACTGATGAAAATGTTCAATTTTGGGATCCGAAAATAGGCACAGCCGAGCAGGCTTGCTGCCCCCGTCGTAGAGCTCTCAGAGAGCTTTCCAACGGTATGTTGTGCGCCGCGTAACTCCTTATGGATCAAAAGTTATGGGCACCAGAGCGACAGATACTTGATTACAAACTCTACCCCCTCGGTTTGCGGGCCCAGCCTCTACGTGAAGTGAAGTTGTCTTGCCCAAGGTGCTATGGGATTCTATAATAGAAATGTGATGGATTAGGTTGTCGACCTTTTCGCGGCTCCCGACGTACGATCCACGACGGAAAAACAGCACAAAAGAAGAAAAGTGTCCCAAAACTTATGAAAATGTTCGATTTTGGGCTCCGAAAATAGGTGCAGCCGAGTAGCCTAGTTGCCCCCACCGTAAAGCTCTCAGAGAACTTTCCAACGGTATACTGTGCACTGTGTAACTCCTTACAGATCAAAAGTTATTGGCACCAGAGCGACGGATACCTAGTCGCAAACCCCACCCCCTCTGTTTGCAAGCCCAGCCTCTATGTGAAGTGAAGTTGTCTTGCCCAAGGTGCCGTGGAATTCGGTAATAGAAATGTGATGGATTAGGTTGTCGCCTTTTTCGTGGCTCATGACGTATGATCTGGGATGGAAAAACAGCGCACAAGAAGAAAAGTATCCCGAAACTGATGAAAACATTCCATTTTGGGCTCCGAAAATATGCATAGCTGAGCAGGCTTGCTGCCCTCGTCGTAGAGCTCTCGGAGAGCTTTCCAACGGTATGCTATGCGTCGCGTATCTCCTTACGGATCAAAAGTTATGGGCAACGGAGCGAAGGATACCTGGTCACAAGCCCCACGTCCTAGGTTTGTGGGCCCAACCTCTACGTGAAGTGAAGTTCTCTTGCCTAAGGTGCCATGGGATTCGGTAATAGAAATGTGATGGATTAGGTTGTCGTCCTTTTCGCAGCTCACGAAATACGATTTGGGACCGAAAAATAGTACAAAAGTAGAAAAGTGTCCCGAAACTGATGAAAACGTTGGATTTTGGACTCCAAAAACCAGCAAAGCCGAGCAGGCTTGTTTCCACGTCGTAGAACTCTTGCAGAGCTTTCTAACAGTATGTTGTGCATCGCGTAACTCCATACAGATCAAAAGTTATGTGCACCGGAGCGACGAAAACATGGTCCCAAGCCCCACGCCCTAGGTTTGCGGGCCCAGCCACTTCGTGAAGTGACATTTTCTTGCCCAAGGTGCCGGGGGATTCGATAATAGAAATGTGACGGATTAGGTTGTCGTCCAATTCGCGGCTCACGACGTACGATCCAGGATGAAAAAACAGCGCAAAAGAAGAAAAGTGTCCCGAAACTGATGAAAATGTTCGATTTTGGGCTATGAAAATAGGCGCAGTCGAGAAGGATTGCTACCCGTGGTGTAGGGCTCTCAAAGCACTTTCAACGATGTGCTGTGCGCCACGTAACTCCTTACGAATCAAAAGTTATGGGCACCAGAGCGACGGATACCTAGTCACAAGCCCCATGCCCTCGGTTTACGGGCCTAGCCTTTATGTGAAGTGAAGTTCTCTTGCCTAAAGTGCCATGGGATTTGGTAATAGAAATGTGATGGATTCGGATGTCATCCTTTTCACGGCTCACGACGTATGATCCGGGACGGAAAAACAGCACAAATGAAGAAAAGTGTCCCGAAACTGATGAACACATTCAATTTTGGGCTCTGAAAACAGGCGCAACCTAGCAAGCTTGCTGCCCCCGTCTTAGAGCTCTCGAAAAGATTTCCAACGGTATGCTGTGCACCGTGTAACTCCTTACGATTCAAAAGTTATGGGCACTGGAGTGACGGATACCTGGTCACAAACCCTACGCCCTCGATTTGCGGGCCTAGCTTCTATGTGAAGTGAAGTTCTCTTGCCCAAGGTACCGTAGGATTCGATAATAGAAATGTGATGGATTAGGTTGTCATCCTTTTCGCAGCTCACGACGTACAATCCGAGATGAAAAAACAGTGAAAAATAAGAAAATTATCCTGAAATTGATGAAAACGTTCGATTTTAGGCTCCAAAATTTGGCGCAACTGAGCAGGCTTGCTGCCTCAGAAGTAGAGCTCTCGGAGAGCTTTCCAACTATATGTTGTGCGCCGCGTAACTCCTTACGGAACAAAAGTTATGGGTACCGGAGCGACGGATACCTGATCACAAGCCCGACGCCTTAGGTTTGCGGGCCCAGCCTCTACGTGAAGTGAAGTTTTCTTGCCCAAGATGCCATGGGATTCGGTAATAGAAATGTGATGGATTAGGTAGACGTCCTTTTCGTGGCTCACGATCTACGATCCGGGACTGAAAAACAGAGCAGAAGAGGAAAAGTGTCCCAGAACTGATGAAAATGTTCAATTTTAGGCTCCGAAAATAGGTGTAGCCGCGATGGCTTGCTGCCCCCATCGTAGAGCTCTCAGAAAGCTTTCCAACGGAACGTGTGCGCTGCCAACTTCTTATGGATCAAAGTTATGGGCACCGGAGCGACGGATACCTGGTCACAAGCCTCACGCTCTCAGTTTGCGGGCCTAGCCTCTATGTGAAGTGAAGTTATGTTGCCCACGGTGCCGTGGGATTCGGTAATAGAAAAGTGATAGTTTAGGTTGTCGTCTTTTTCACGGCTCATGATGTACGATCCGGGATGAAAAAATAGCGTAAAAGAACAAAATTATAAGAAAACTGATGAAAATGTTTGATTTTGGGCTTCAAAAATAGGCGCAGCTTAGCAAGCTAGCTGCCTCTGTCGTAGAGCTCTCAAAGATCATTCCAACGACATGCTGTGCGCCGCGTAACTCCTTACGGAACAAAAGTTATGGGCACCGGAGCGACGGATACCTAGTCACAAGCCCCATGCCCTCGATTTGCGGGCCCAGCCTCTACGTGAAGCGAAGTTGTTTTGCCCAAGGTGCCATGGGATTTGATAATAGAAATGTGATGGATTAGGTTGTCGTCCTTTTCGTAGCTCACGACGTACGATCCGGGACAGAAAAATAGCGCAAAAGTAGAATAGTATCCTAAAACTGAAGAAAACATTCCATTTTGGACTCCAAAAATAGACGTAACCTAGTAGTCTGGCCGCCACCGTAGTAGAACTCTCGGAGAGCTTTCCAACGGTATATTGTGCACCGCATAACTCCTTACGGATCAAAAGTTATGGGTACCGGAGCGACGGCGACCTGGTCCTAAGCCCCACGCCCTCGGTTTGCGGGGCCAGCTTCTATGTGAAGTGAAGTTCTCTTGTCCAAGGTACAATGGGATGCTGCAATAGAAATATGATGGATTAGGTTGTCGCCATTTTGGAGGCTCACGACGTACGATCCTAGACGGCAAAACAGCGTAAAAAAAGAAAAGTATCCCGAAACTGATGAAAACGTTCTATTTTGGGCTCCGAAAAGAGGCACAGCCGTGCAGGCTTGCTGCCCACGTCGTACAGCTCTCGTAGAGCTTTCCAACGGTATGTTGTGCGCCGCGTAACTCCTTACGGATCAAAAGTTATGGGCACTAGAGCGACGGATACCTGGTCACAAGCCCCACGTCCTCGGTTTGCTTGCCCCGCCCCTAAGTGAAGTGAAGTTGTCTTGCCCAAGGTGCCATGGGATTCGATAATAGAAATGTGATGGATTATGTTGTCGTCCTTTTCACGACTCACGATGTACGATCCAGGACAGAAAAACAGCGCAAAAGAAGAAAAGTGTCACAAAACTGATGAAACCATTGGATTTTGGGCTCTGAAAACCGGCGCAGCATAGCAGGCTTGCAGACCCCATCGTAGACCTCTCGGAGAGCTTTCCAACGATATGTTGTGCGCCACGTAACTCCTTACGGATCAAAAGTTATGGGCACCGGAGCAACGGATACCTGGTCACAAGCCCCACGCCATAGGTTTGCTGGCCCAGCCTTTACGTGAAGTGAAGTTCTCTTGCCCAAGGTACCATGGGAATCAGTAATTGAAATGTGATGGATTAGGTTGTCGTACTTTTTGCGACTCACGATGTACGATCCGAGACGGAAAAACAGTGCAAAAGAAGAAAAGTGTCCCAAAACTGATGAAACCGTTGGATTTTGGGATCCAAAAGCCGGCGCAGCATAGAAGGCTTGCTGACCCCATCGTAGACCTCTCAGAGTGCTTTCCAATGGTACGCTGTGCGCCACGTTACTCCTTGCGGATCAAAAGTTATGGGCACCGGAGCGACGGATACCTGGTCACAAGCCCTACGCCATAGGTTTGCCGGCCTAGCCTCTACGTGAAGTGAAGTTCTTTTGCCCAAGGTGCCGTGGGAATTTGTAATAGAAATGTGATGGATTAGGTTGTCGTACTTTTCGCGACTCACGATGTACGATCCGGGATGAAAAAACAGCCCAAAAGAAGAAAAGTATCCCGAAACTGATTTAAATGTCAGATTTTGGGCTCTGAAAACTAGCGTAGCCAAGCAGGCTTACTAACCGCATCGTAGAGCTCTCGGATAGCTTTCCAACGGTATGCTGTGCGCCGCGTAACTCCTTACGCATCAAAAGTTATCGGTACCAGAGCGACGGATACCTAGTCACAAGTCCCACGGCCTCGGTTTGCAGGCTCAACCTCTACATGAAGTAAAGTTGTCTTGCCAAAGGTGCCGTGGGATTCGGTAATAGAAATGTGATGGATTAGGTTGTCGTCCTTTTCGCGGCTCACGACATACGATTTGGGACGGAAAAACAGCGCAAAAGAAAAAAAGTATCCCAAAACTGATGAAAATGTTCAATTTTGGGCTCCGAAAATAGGCGCAAGTGAGCAGGCTTGCTGCCCACTTCGTAGAGCTTTCCAACGGTATGCTGTGCACCGCGTAACTCCTTACGCATCAGAAGTTATGGGCACCGGAGGGACGAATACCTGGTTAGAAGCCCCACGTCCTCGGTTTGCGGGCCCAGCCTCAATGTGAAGTAAAGTTCTCTTTCCCAAGGGGCCGCAGGATTCTGCAATAGAAATGTGATGGATTAGGTTTTCGTCCTTTTCGCGGTTCACGACATACGATCCGGGATGGAAAAACAGCGCAAAAGAAGAAAAGTATCCCGAAACTGAAGAAAACATTCCATTTTGGACTCCGAATATAGGCACAGCCAAGCTAGCTTGCTGCCCACATCGTAGACCTCTCGGAGAGCTTTTCAACGGTATGCTGTGCGCCGCGTCACTCCTTACGGATCAAAAGTTATGGTCACTAGAGCGACGGATACCTGGTCACAAGCCCCACGCCCTCGGTTTGCAGGCCTAGCCTCTATGTGAAGCGAAGTTCTCTTGCCTAAGGTGCCACGGGAATTGGTAATAGAAATGTGATGGATTAGGTTGTCGTCCTTTTCACGACTCACGATGTACGAGCCGGGATGAAAAAATAGCTCAAAAGAAGAAAAGTATCCCAAAACTAATGAAAATGTTGGATTTTGGGCTCAGAAACCGGCTTAGCTGAGCAGGCTTGTTGACCGCAACGTAGAGCTCTCGGAGAGCTTTCCAACGGTATGCTGTGCGCCGCGTAACTCCTTACGGATCAAAAGTTATGGGCACCGGAGCGACGAATACCTGGTCACAAGCCCCACGCCCTCGGTTTGCGGGCCCAGCCACTACGTGAAGTGAAGTTTTCTTGCCCAAGGTGCCATGGGATTCGGTAATAGAAATGTGATAGATTAGGTTGATATCCTTTTTGAGGCTGACGACGTACGATCCGGGACGAAAAAACGGTGCAAAAGAAGAAAAGTATCCCAAAACTGATGAAAACATTCAATTTTGGGCTCCAAAAATAGGTGCAGCTAAGCAAACTTGCTGCCCCCATCATAGAGCCCTTGAAAAGCTTTTCAACGGTACACTGTGCACCGTAAAACTCCTTACGGATCAAAAGTTATGGGCATCGGGCGACGGATACCTGGTCACAAGCCCCACGCCCTAGGTTTGCAGGCCCAATCTCTACGTGAAGTGAAGTTCTCTTGCCCAAGGTGCCCTGGGATTCGAAAATAGAAATGTGATCCATTAGGTTGTCATCCTTTTCGCAGCTCACAACTTACAATCCGGGACGAAAAAATAGCACAAAAAAAGAAAATTATCCCGAAACGGATGAAAACGTTGGATTTTGGTCTCTAAAAATCGGCGCAGCATAGCAGGCTTGCCACCCTCATCGTAGAGCTCTCGGAGTGCTTTCCAACAGTATGCTGTGCGCCGCGTAACTCCTTACGGATCAATAGTTATGGGCACCAGAGTGATGGATACCTGGTCACAAGCCCCACGCCTTCGGTTTGCGGGGCCAGCCTCTACATGAAGTAAAGTTCTCTTGCCCAACAAGCTGTGGGATTTTGTAATATAAATATGATGGATTAGGTTGTCATCCTTTTCGCGGCTCATGACGTACGATCCGGGATGGAAAAACAACGCAAAAAAGGAAAAGTGTCCCAAAACTGATAAAAACGTTTGATTTTGTACTCCAAAAATAGGCGCAGCTAAGCTAGCTTGCTGCCTCCGTCGTAGAGCCCTCAGAGAGCTCTCCAATGGTATGTTTTGCGCCGCGTAACTCCTAACGAATCAAAAGTTATGGGCATCGGAGCGACGGATACCTGGACACAAGCCCCACGCCCTCGGTTTGCGGGCCCAGCCTCTATGTGAAGTGAAGTTGTCTTGCCCAAGGTGCCGTTTGATTCGGTAATAGAAATGTGATGGATTCGGTTGTTGTCCTTTTCGCGGCTCTCGACGTACGATCCAAGACAGAAAAACAGAGCAGAAAAGGAAAAGTATCCCGAATTTGATGTAAACATTCGATTTTGGGCTCTGAAAATTGGCACAGCCGAGTATTGCTGCCTCAGTCGTAGAGCTCTTGGAGAGCTTTCCAACGGTATGTTGTGCGCCGCGCAACTCCTTACGGATCAAAAGTTATAAGCACCGGAGCGACGAATACCTAGCCACAAACCCCACGCCCGATGTTTGCGGGCCCAGCCTCTACGTGAAGTGAAGTTCTCTTGCCCAAGGTGCCGTGGGATTCGGTAATAGAAATGAGATGGATTAGGTTATTGTCCTTTTCGCGGTTCATGACTTACGATCCAGGACGGAAAAACAGCGCAAAAGAAGAAAAGTGTCACGAAACTGATGAAAACGTTGAATTTTGGTCTCCGAAAACTGGTGCAGCAAAGCTTGCTTGCTGCCCCCATCATAGAGCTCTCGGAGTGTTTCCAACGGTATGTTGTGCGCCGCGTAACTCCATACGGATCAATAGTTATGCGCACCAGAGTGACAGATACCTGGTCACAAGCCCCACGCCCTCGCTTTGCGGGCCCAGCCTCTACAAGCAGTAGAGTTCTCTTGCCCAAGGTAACATGCGATTATCTAATAGAAATGTGATGGATTAGGTTGTCATCCTTTTCGCGGTTCACGACGTACGATCTGGGACGGAAAAACAGCGCAAAAGTAGAAAAGTGTAACAAAACTAATGAAAAAGTTCGATTTTGGGCTCCGAAAATAGGCACACCAGAGTAGGCTTGTTGCCCCAATTGTAGAGCTCTCGGAGAGCTTTCCAACGGTATGCTGTGCACTACATAAATCTTTATGGATCAAAAGTTATGGGCACCAGAGCGACGGCTTCCTGGTCACAAACCCCACGCCCTTGGTTTGCGGGCCCAGCCTCTAAGTGTAGTGAAGTTGTGTTTCCCAAGGTGCCATGGAATTTGGTAATAGAAATGTGATGGATTAAGTTGTCATCTTTTTATCGGCTCACGACGTACGATTCGAGACGAAAAAATAGCGCAGAAAAAAGAAAGTGTTCTAAAACTAATAAAAACGTTCAATTTTGGGCTCCGAATATAGACGCAGCTGAGCAGGCTTTCTTCCCCCGTCGTAGAGCTCTGGGAGAACTTTTCAACCATATGTTGTACGCCACGTAACTCCTTACGTATCAAAAGTTAAGGGCACCGGAGCGACGGATACCTAGTCAGAAGCCCCACGCCCTCGGTTTGCGGGCCCAACCTCTACGTGAATCGAAGTTGTCTTGCCCAAGGTGCCGTGGGATTCGGTAATAGAAATGTGATAGATTAAGTTGTCATCCTTTTCGCGTCCCACGACATACGATCCGGGATGGAAAAACAGCGCAAAAGAAAAAATGTATCCCGAAACTAATGAAAATGTTCAATTTTGGGCTCCGAAAATAGGCACAGCCGATCAGGCCTGTTGTCCCCGTCGTAGAGCTCTTCGAGAACTTTCCAACGGTATGCTGTGCGCCGCGTAACTCCTTATGGATCAAAAGTTATGGGCACCAGAGCGACGGATACCTGGTTACAAGCCCTCCCGCCTCGATTTGCGAGCCCAGCCTCTACGGGAAGTGAAGTTCTCTTGCCCAAGGTACTGTGGGATTCGGTAATAGAAATGTGAAGGATTAGGTTGTTGTCCTTTTCGCGGCTCACGACGTACGATCTAGGACAAAAAAAACAGCGCAAAAGAAGGAAAGTGTCCCGAAACTGATGAAAATATTCGATTTTGGGCTCAAAAATAGGCGCAGCCTAGCAGGCTTGCTACCCACATCGTAGAACTCTAGGAGAGCTTTCCAACGGTATGTTGTGCGTCGCGTAAATCCTTATGTATCAAAAGATATGGGCACAGGAGTGACGGATACCTAATCACAAGCCCTACGCCCTCCGTTTGTGGGCCCAGCATCTACATGAAGTGAAGTTCTCTTTCCCAACGTGCCGGGGATTCTGTAATAGAAATGTGATGGATTAGGTTGTCGCCCTTTTCGCAGTTCACGACGTATGATCCGGAACAGAAAAACAGCGCAGAAAAAGAAAAGTGTCCCGAAATTGATGAAAACGTTCGGTTTTGGTCTCCGAAAATAGGCACAGCCGAGCAAGTTTGCAACCCACGTCGTAGAGCTCTCGGAGAGCTTTCTAACGGTATACTGTGCGCCGCGTAACTCCTTACAGAAGAAAATTTATAGGCACCGGAGCAACGGATACCTAGTCACAAGCCCCACACCCTCGATTTGCGGGCCCAGCCTCTATGTGAAGTGAATTTCTCTTGTCCAAGGGGCAATGGGATTCTGTAATAGAAATGTGATGGATAAGGTTGTCGTCTTTTTTGCGGCTCACAACGTAAGATCCGGGACGAAAAAACAGTGCAAAAGAAGAAAAGTATCCCGAAAATGAAGAAAACGTTCAATTTTGGGCTCATAAAATAGGTACAGCTGAGCAGGCTTGCTGCCCACATCGTAGAGATCTCGTAGAGCTTTCCAACGGTATCTTGTGCGCCACGTAAATCCTTACGGATCAAAAGTTATGGGCACCGGAGCGATGGATACCTGGTCACAAGCCCCACGCCCTCGGTTTGCTGGCCCAGCCTCTACGTGAAGTGAAGTTCCCTTGCCCAAGGTACTGTAGGATTCGGTAATATAAATGTGATGGATTAGGTTGTCGTTCTTTTCGTGGCTCACGACGTACGATCCGGGACGAAAAAACAGCTCAGAAGAAGAAAAGTGTCCCGAAACTGATGAAAATGTTCTATTTTGGGCTCCAAAAATAGGCACAGCCGAGCAAGCTTTCTGCCCCCGTCGTAGAGCTCTCAGAGAGCTTTCTAACAGTATGTTGTGCGCCACGTAAGTCCTTACGGATCGAAAGTTATTGGCATCGGAGCAACGGGTACCTGGTCACAAGCCCCACACCCTCAATTTGCGGGCCCAGCCTCTATGTGAAGTGAAATTCTCTTGTCCAAGGGGCAATGGGATTTTGTAATAGAAATGTGATGGATTAGGTTGTCATCATTTTCGCGGCACACGACGTACGATCCGGGATGAAAAAACAGCGCAAAAGAAGAAAAGTATCCCGAAAGTGATGAAAACATTCCATTTTGGTCTTCGAAAATAGGCGCAGCTGAGCAGGCTTGCTATCCACGTCGTAGAGCTCTCGGAGAGCTTTCCAACGGTATGCCGTGCGTCGCGTAACTCCTTTCGGATCAAAAGTTATGGGCACCGGAGCGACGGATACCTGGTTATAAGCCCCACGCCCTCGGTTTGCGGGCCCAGCCTCTACGTGAAGTAAAGTTCTCTTGCCCGAGGTGCCATGGGATTTTGTAATAGAAATGTTATCGATTAGGTTGTCATCCTTTTCGCGGCTCACGATGTACGATCTGGGAAGAAAAAACAGTGCAAAAGAAGAAAAGTGTTCGGAACTGATGAAAACGTTGGATTTTGGGCTCTGAAAATCAGTACAGCTGAGCAAACTTTCTGACCGCATCGTAGAGCTCTCGAAGAGCTTTCTAACGGTATGCTGTGCACCGCGTAACTCATTACGGATCAAAAGTTATGGGCACCAGATCGACGGATACCTGGTCATAAGCCCTACGCTCTCGGTTTGCTGGCCCAGCCTCTATGTGAAGTAAAGTTCTCTTGCCCAAGGGTCCATGGGATTCTGTAATAGAAATGTGATGGATTAGGTTGTCGTCCTTTTTGCGACTCACGACGTACCATCCGGGACGGAAAAACAGCACAAAAGAAAAAAAAGTGTCTGAAACTAATGAAAACGTTGGATTTTGGGCTCCGAAAACCAGCGCAGCCGAGCAGGATTGCTGATCGTATCGTAGAGCTCTCGGAGAACTTTCTAACGGTATGTTGTGCACTGCGCAACTCCTTACACATCAAATGTTCTGGGCACCGGAGCAACGGATACCTGGTCACAAGCCCCATGCCCTTGGTTTGCAGGCCCATCCTTTACGTGAAGTAAAGTTCTCTTGCCCAAAGGGCCATGGGATTCTGTAATAGAAATGTGATGGATTAGGTTGTTGTCCTTTTCGCGGTTCACGACGTACGATCCGGGACAAAAAATAGCGCAAAAGAAGAAAAGCATCCCGAAACTGATGAAAACTTTCAATTTTGGGCTCCGAAAATAGGCGCAGCCAAGCAACGGATACCTGGTCAAAAGCCCCATGCCCTCGGTTTGCGAGCTTTCCAACGGTATGCTGTGCGCCGTGTAACTCCTTACGAATCAAAAGTTATGGGCACCGGAGCGACGGATACCTGGTCACAAGCCCCATGCCATCGGTTTGCGGGCCCTGCCTCTATGTGACGTGAAGTTGTCTTGTACAAGGTGCAGTGGGATTCGGTAATAGAAATGAGATGGATTAGGATGTCGTCCTTTTCGCGGCTCACGACGTACGATCTGGGATGAAAAAATATCACAAAAGAAGAAAAGTGTCCTAAAACTGATGAAAACGTTCGATTTTGGGCTTCGAAAATAGGTGCTACCAAGTAGGCTTGCTGTCCCCATTGTTGCGCTCTTGGAGTGCTTTCTAACGGTATGTTGTGCGCCACGTAACTCCTTACGGATCAAAAGTTATGGACACCGGAGCGACGGAACCTCGTCACAAGTGCCACGCCCTAGGTTTGCGGGCCCAGCCTCTGCGTGAAGTAAAGTTCTCTTGCCCAAGGTGCCATGGGATTCGGAAATAGAAATGTGATGGATTAGGTTGTCGTCCGTTTTGCGGCTCACGACTTACGATCCGGGACGGAAAAACAGCGCAAAAAAGAAAAGTCTCTCGAAATTAATGAAAACGTTCGATTTTTGGTCTCCGAAAACCAGTACAGCGTAGCAGGCTTGCTACCTCCATCGTAGAGCTCTCAGAGTACTTTCCAACGGTATGCTGTGCGCCGCATAACTCCTTACAGATCAATAGTTATGGGCACCAGAGTGACGGATGCCTGTTCACAAGCCCTACGCCTTCAGTTTGTAGGCCAAGCCTCTACATGAAGTAAAGTTCTCTTTCCCAACGTGGCAGGGGATTCTGTAATAGAAATGTGATGGATTAGGTTGTCGTCCTTTTCACGGTTCACGATGTATGATTCGGAACGAAAAAACAGCGCAGAAAAAGAAAAGTGTTTCAAAACTGATGAAAACGTTCGGTTTTGGACTCCCAAAATAGGAGTAACCGATCAGGCTGGCTGCCCCTGTCATAGAGCTCTCAGAGAGCTTTCCAGCGGTATACTGTGCGCCGCATAACTCCTTACGGAACAAAAGTTATGGGTACCGGAGCGACGGATACCTAGTTACAAGACCCACGCCATCGGTTTGCGAGCCCAGCCTCTACATTAAGTGAAGTTGTCTTGCCCAAGGTGCCATTTGATTTGGTAATAGAAATGTGATGGATTAGGTTGTCATCCTTTTCGCAGCTCACGACGTACGATCCGGCACTGAAAAACAAAGTAGAAAAGGAAAAGTGTCCCAGAACTGATGTAAATGTTGGATTTTGGGTTTTGAAAATTGGCGTAGCTGAGTAGGCTTGCTACACCATTCGTAGAGCTCTCGGTGAGGTTTCCAACTGTATGTTGTGCGCCGCATAACTCCGTACGGATCAAAAGTTATGGGCACCGGAGCGACGGATACCTGGTCACAAACCCCACGCCCTAGGTTTGCGGGCCCAGCATCTACATGAAGTGAAGTCCTCTTGCCCAAGGTGCCGTGGGATTCGGTAATAGAAATGTGATGGACTAGGTTGTGGTGCTTTTCGCTGCTTATGACTTACGATCCGGGATGAAGAAATAGCACAAAAGAAGAAAAATGTCCTGAAACTGATGAAAACGTTGGATTTTGGTCTTTGAAAACCGGCGCAGTGTTTCTGGCTTATGGCCTACATCGTAGATCTCCCGGAGAGCTTTCCAACGGTATACTGTGCGCCGTGTAACTCCTTATGGATCAATAGTTATGGGCACCGGAGTGACGGATACCTAGTCACAGACCCCACGCCCTCGGTTTATGGGGCCAGCCTCTGCGTGAAGTAAAGTTCTCTTGTCCAAGGGGCAATGGTATTCTGTAATAGAAATGTGATGGATTAGGTTGTCGTCATTATTGGGTCACACGACGTACGATCAGGGACGAAAAAACAGCGCAAAAGAAGAAAAGTGTCCCGAAAATGATGAAAATGTTAAATTTTGGGCTCCGAAAATAGACGCAGCCTAGAAGGCTTGCTGCCCACGTCTTAGAACTCTAAGAGAGCTTTCCAATGGTATGTTGTGCGCCACGTAAATCCTTACGGATCAAAAGTTATGGGCACCGGAACGACGGATACCTGGTCACAAGCCCTACACCCTCAGTTTGCGGGCCTAGCCTCTACGTGAAATGAAGTTCTCTTGCCCAAAGTGTTGTAGGATTTGGTAATAGAAATGTGATGGATTAGGTTGTCGTCCTTTTCGCGGCTCATGACGTACGATCCGGGATAAAAAACCAGCGCAAAAGAAGAAAAGTGTCCCGAAACTGTTGAAAACATTCGAATTTAGTCTCCGAAAATAGGCACAGCCGAGCAAGCTTGATGCCCCCGTCGTAGAGCTATTGGAGAGCTTTCCAACGGTATACTGTGCGCCACATAACTCCTTACAGAAGAAAAGTTATGGGCACCAAATACCTGGTCACAAGCCCCACACCCTCGATTTGCAGGCCCAGCCTCTATGTGAAGTGAAGTTCTCTTGTCCAAGGGGCAATGAGATTCTATAATAGAAATGTGATGGATTAGGTTGTCATCATTTTCCCGGCACACGACGTACGATCCGGGATAGAAAAACAGCGCAAAAGAAGAAAAATATCCCAAAAGTGATGAAAACATTCCATTTTGGTGTCCGAAAATAGGCACAGCCGGACAGGCTTATTGCCCACGTCGTAGAACTCTCGGAGAGCTTTCCAACGGTATGCCGTGCGCCGTGTAACTCCTTACGGATCAAAAGTTATGGGTACCGGAGCGACGGATACCTTGTTACAAGCCCCACGCCCTCGGTTTGCGGGCCCATCTTCTACATGAAGTGAAGTTCTCTTGCCCGAGGTGCCGTGGGATTTTGTAATAGACATGTGATGGATTAGGTTGTCGTCCTTTTCGCGGCACACAATGTACGATCTGGGACGAAAAAACAACGCAAAAGCAGAAAAATGTCTTGAAACTAATTAAAATGTTGGATTTTGGGCTCCGAAAATAGGCGCGTCTAAGCAGGCTTGCTGCCCCTATCGTAGAGCTCTCGGAGAGCTTTCCAACGGAATGCTATGTGCTGCGTAACTCCTTACGGATCAAAAGTTATGGGCACCGGAGCGACGGATACCTGGTCACTAGCCCCACGCCCTCGGTTTGCGGGCCCAGCCTCTACGTGAAGTAAAGTTCTCTTGCCCAAGGGTCCATGGGATTCTATAATAGAAATGTGATGGATTAGGTTGTCGTCCTTTTCGCTACTCATGACGTACGATCCGGGATGGAAAAACAACGCGAAAGAAGAAAAGTGTCTGAAATTGATGAAAACGTTGGATTTTGGGCTCCGAAAACTAGTGCATCCTAGCAGGATTGCTGACCGCATCGTAGAGCCCTCGGAGAACTTTCTAACGATATGCTGTGCACCGCGCAACTCCTTACGCATCAAAAGTTATGGGCACCGGAGTGATGGATACCTGGTCACAAGCCCCACGCCCTCGGTTTGTAAGCCCAGCCTTTATGTGAAGTAAAGTTGTCTTCCCCAGGGTGCCGTGGGATTCGGTAATAGAAATGTGATGGATTAGGTTGTTGTCCTTTTCACGGCTAACGACGTACGATCCGGGACAAAAAAATAGCGCAAAAGAAGAAAAGTGTCCTGAATCTGATGAAAACTTTCAATTTTGGGCTCTGAAAATAGGCGCAGTAGAGCAAGCTTGCTGCCCCAGTCTTAGACCTCTCGGAGAGCTTTCCAACGGTATGTTGTGCGCCGCGTAACGCCTTACGGATCAAAAGTTACGGGCACCGGAGCAACGAATACCTAGTCCCAAGCATCACGCCCTTGGTTTGCGGGCCCACCCTCTACGTGAAGCGAAGTTCTCTTCCCCAAGGTGCCATGGGATTCAGTAATAGAAATGTGATGGATTAGGTTTTCGTCCTTTTTGCAGCTCATGACTTAAGATCCGGGACGGAAAAACAGCGCAAAAAAAGAAAAGTATCCCGAAATTGATGAAAACGTTGGATTTTGGTCTCCGAAAACCAGTGCAGCATAGTAGGCTTGCTGCCCCCATCGTAGAGCTCTCGGAGTACTTTCCAACGGTATGCTGTGCGCCGCAGAACTACTTACAGGGCAAAAGTTATGAGCACCACAGCGACGGAGACCTGGTCACAAGCCCTACGCTCTCGGTTTGTAGGCCAAGCCTCTACATGAAGTAAAGTTCTCTTTCCCAACATGCCAGGGGATTCTGTAATAGAAATGTGATAGATTAGGTTGTCGTCCTTTTCGCGGTTCACGACGAATGATCCGGGACGGAAAAACAGTGCAGAAAAAGAAAAGTGTTTCAAAACTGATGAAAACATTCGGTTTTAGGCTCCCAAAAAAGGCGTAGCCGATCAGGCTGGCTGTCCTTGTCGTAGAGCTCTCAGAGAGCTTTCCAGCAGTATGCTGTGCACCGTGTAACTCCTTACGGATAAAAAGTTATGGGTATCGGGGCGACGGATACCTAGTTACAAGACCCACGCCCTCAGTTTACGGGCCCAACCTCTACGTGACGTGAAGTTATCTTGCCCAAGGTGCTATTTGATTTGGTAATAGACATGTGATAGATTAGGTTGTCGTCCTTTTCGCGGCTCACGACGTACGATCCGACACTGAAAAACAGAGCAGAAAATGAAAAGTGTCCCAGAATTGATGTAAACGTTCGATTTTGGGCTTTGAAAATTGGAGTAGTCAAGTAGGCTTGCTACCCCATTCGTAGAACTCTCGGAGAGCTTTACAACGATATGCTGTGTGCCACGTAACTCCTTATGGATCAAAAGTTATGGGCACCAAAGCGACGAATACCTGGTCACAAGCCCCACGCCTTAGGTTTGCGGGCCCAGCCTCTACGTGAAGTGAAGTTGTATTGCCCAAGGTGCCGTGGGATTTGGTAATAGAAATGTGATGGATTAGATTGTCGTCCTTTTCGCGGCTCATCAAGTGCGATCCGGGACGGAAAAATAGAGCAAAAGAAAAAAAGGGTCCCGAAACTGATGAAAACGTTGGATTTTGGTCTCTGAAAACCGGAGCAGTATAGCTGGCTTGCTGCCTACATTGTAGATCTCTCGGAGAGCTTTCCAATGGTAAGCTGTGCGCCGCGTAACTCCTTACGGATCAATAGTTATAGGCACCGGAGTGACGGATACCTAGTCACAAACCCCACGCCCTTGGTTTGCGGGCCCAGCCTCTACGTGAAGTAAAGTTCTCTTGTCCAATGTGTCATGGATTCTGTAATAGAAATGTGCTGGATTAGGTTGTCATCCTTTTCGCGGCTCAGGACGTATGATCCGAGACGAAAAAACAACATAGAAAAAGAAAAAGATCCCAAAATTGATGAAAACGTTCAATTTTGGGCTCCAAAATAGGTACAGTTCAGCAGGCTTGCTGCCCTCATCGTAGAGCTCTCGGAAAGCTTTCCAACGGTATGCTATGCACCGTGTAACTCCTTACGGATCAAAAGTTATGGACAATGGAGCGACGAAAACCTGGTTATAAGGCCCACGCCCTCGGTTTGCGGGCCCAGCCTCTAAGTGAAGTGAAGTTTTCCTGCCCAAGGTACCATGGGATTCGGTAATCGAAATGTGATGGATTAGGTTATCGCCCTTTTCTCGGCTCACGACGTACAATCCTAGACAAAAAAACAATGCAAAAGAAGAAAAGTGTCTCGATACTGATGAAAATGTTCAATTTTGGGCTCCGAAAATAGGCGCAGCTGATCAGGCTTGCTGCTCCTATCGTAGAGCTCTCAGAGAGATTTCCAGCAGTATGTTGTGCGCCGCGTAACTCTTTACGGATCAAAAGTTATGGGCACCGGAGCGGCGAATACCTGGTCACAAGCCCTACGCCCTCGGTTTGCGGGCCTAGCCTCTACGTGAAGTAAAGTTCTCTTGCCCAAGGTGCCATTTGATTCAGTAATAGAAATGTGATGGATTAGGTTGTCATTCTTTTTGCGGCTCACGATGTACGATCCGGGACTAAAAAACAGAGCAGAAGAGGAAAAGTGTCCCAGAACTGATGAAAACGTTCGATTTTGGGCTCCGAAAGTAGGTGCAGCTGATCAAATTTGCTGCCCCTGTCGTAGAGCTCTCAAAGAGCTTTCCAACGGTATGCTGTGCACCGCGTAACTCCTTATGGATCAAAAGTTATGGGCACCGATGCGACGGGTACCTAGTCACAAGCCCCACCCCCTCGGTTTGCGGGCCCAATCTCTACGTGAAGTTAAGTTCTCTTGGCCAAGGTGCCGTGGGATTCTATAATAGAAATGTGATGGATTAGGTCGTCGTCCTTTTTACGAATCACAACGTACGAACCGGGACAGAAAAATAGCGCAAAAGAAGAAAGGTGTCCGTCACATTTCTATTACCGAATCCCATGGCACCTTGAGCAAGACAACTTCGCTTCACGTAGAAACTGGGCCCGCAAACCGAGGGCGTGGGGCTTGGGACTAGGTCTCCGTCGCCATGGTGCCCATAGCTTTTGATCCTTAAGGAGTTATGCGGCACACAGCATACCGTTGGAAAGCTCTTCCAGAGCTCTACGACGGGGGCAACAAGCTTGGTCAGCTGCGCCTGTTTTTGGAGCCCAAAATCGAACGTTTTCATCAGTTTTGGGATACTTTTCTTCTTTTGTGCCATTTTTCCATCCCGGATCATACGTCTTGAGCCGTGAGAAAGATGACAACCTAATCCATCACATTTCTATTACTGAATCCCACGGCACCTTGGGCAAGACAACTTCACTTCACGTTGAGACTGGGCTCGCAAACCGAGGGCATGGGACTTGGGACTTGGGACCAGGTCTCCGTCGCTCCGGTGCCCAAAAATTTTGATCCGTAAGCAGTTACGCGATTCACAACATACCGTTGGAAAGCTCTCTGAGAGCTCCACGACGAGTGCAGCAAGCCTGCTCGGTTGTACCTATTTTTGTAGCCCAAAATAGAACATTTTCATATGTTTATGGACACATTTCTTCTTCTGCACTGTTTTTTTTTATCCCGGATCGTATGTCATGAGCCGCGAAAAGGACGACAACCTAATCCGTCACATTTCTATTATCAAATCCCACAGCACCTTGGGCAAGACAACTTCACTTCACATGGAGGCTGGGCCTGCAAACCGAGGGCATGGGGTTCCGTTGCTCTAGTGCCCATGACTTTTGATCCGTTAGGAGTTACGTGGCGCACAGTATACCGTTGGAAAGCTCTCTGAGAGCTCTACGATGGAAGCAGCGAGCCTGCTCAGCCGCGCCTATTTTCATAGCCCAAAATTGAACGTTTTCATTAGTTTTGGGCCACTTTTCTTCTTCTACGCTATTTTTCCATCCTGGATCGTACGTCATGAGCTGCGAAAAGGACGGCAACCTAATCCATCACATTTCTATTACTGAATTCCACTGCACTTTAGGCAAGACAAGGTCGCTTCACGGAGAGGCTGGGGCCACAAATCAAGGGCGTGGAGCGTGGGACCAGGTATCTGTCACTCCAGTGCGCATAACTTTTGATCCATAAGGAGTTATGCGGCGCACAGCATACCATTGGAAAGTTCTCCGAGAGCTCTACGACGAGGGTAGCAAGCCTGCTCGGCTGCACCTATTTTTCGAGCCAAAAATCGAATGTTTTCTTTAGTTTTGAGACACTTTTCTTCTTTTCAGCTTTTTTTTCACCCCGGATCGTACGTCGTGAGCCGCGAAAAGGAGAACAACCTAATCCATCACATTTCTATTATCGAATCCCACGGCACCTTGGGCAAGAAAACTTCGCTACTTACATCCATACAATGCCTCAAATGGGGCCATCCCGATGGTAGCCTGAAAATCCTTTCAATCTCAAACAGCCAAGCCTCTGCCTTTTCATCATCAGCTACCCCGTAGAATTTGGACGGGCGAAAGTCAAGGAACTCCCGCATTATGCTATTTCTCCCATTGTTACCATCATTCATGTTGTTGTTGTTTGCTTCACGTGCATCTTGACATTCCATCACTCGCAACACGCGATCCATAGCATTCGCCATTATGTCAAACATGGCTATGCCGGGATAAGTTTGATGAGCATCTCCGGCCTCTTGAGGCTTATCGCTCCTATTGGTATTGCGGGTACTAGGGCCAGCCATCTATAGGCACATATTATGATGCACAATTTATTGGAATACGCCGAGACAAGAATTTAATTTATAAGGTATGCAACATACAATTTTACATATACAATTTCTCGAAACGCTTAAGACATGTTAATCACATAAGCACATAGAAACAGAGAAGGCACAATTGATATTGTCACACATTAACACACATAAACAAGTCATCCCAATAACCTTAGGGCTTCTATCCATGGTCCGAGAGTTAAACCCGGCTTAAGCAATCTAAGCACTGATACCATTTTAATATAGGGTGTCACACCCCAACCCGACCTATGGAGGCTAGACTAGGGTGTGACCTAAATCATTATTGTTATTTCACACACTTAGCCTTTTGTTATGATTTAAAGCTTAACGTTGGCCTAAAACTCCAAAAGTTTTTTCGGAAAACCGGCAGCATAACGGCTGTAATTGGCTTTTTAGTTTCACCTAATTTCCTAAATGCCACAAAACTTTCAATCTCAAATTCGATTCCAACTAAGATTACTATTAATCACCAATTGAAATGCCTACTAGTTATCTCGAAGTCTCGTTTGGTTAACAACCTAGCATGATAACTATGTCACGCCCCAACCCGACCTATAAAGGTTAGACTAGGGTGTGATCTAAACATTCAAGTCATATCATGCACTTAATCGTTCATGAAGGTTAACACTTAACGTTTTAGCCTAAACTCCATAAATTCTCTGGAAAACCGGTAGCATAACGGCTATAATTGGGCTCTTTAGTTTGACCTAATTCTTTAAATGCCTCAAAATTTCCAATCTCAATTTCATTTCTAACTAAGATTACTATTTATCACCAATCGAAACGCCTACTAGTTGTCTCGAAGTCTCGTTTGATTAATAACCTAGCATGATACTATGTCTCGTTTGTTTGTTAATCCTTGTTACAAAAGTACCTATTGATCTTAGCTTAACAATGAGTACCTACTTAAGATTGGATAGATTCATTTTACTTAATCCTTTACCTAATACTTCATAATCTTATGATAGATACTAGCTAATAACGATAGCAAAAACAACCATAGTAGTGTCTATCTAGTTAGGATCAGTACAAGCCAAAATCAGACCCCAAATTACAACGGGGGTCATTTACAATACAATAACAAGCAATATAAGAAATGAAATAGTCTTCAAGCAACATATCGTTCACAAAATGGCCATAGTCAAGTAAGGCACGTAGGGCAAGCAATCATTCCAAGGAATCATCAATATGCACGTTGTCCTCAGGCACCTGTTCCTGGTCTTCTTCACCTGAGATGATAAAAGAGGGTGAATCCTTATGAACTCAGCGAGGGGGAACGAGAAATAAGTTTTGAAACTCATTTTCCAGTTCAACTTATGAAAACCTTTTGCAAGCATGTCATATATCACAAGTAAGTACAAAATGTAATGTAACAGTAAAAGAACACAATTACCCGTCTTTCCTCCCCGAGGTCCTCTAGGAACCAAGCGAGAGTACTTATACAAATAGTGAGAAGGATATGGTGAGCTTTTGCTCTCAGTTCATTTCCAGTATCAGTTGTTGCGGCCGACTTCAAATCATCCCCTTATCATGCCAAATGGGTGTACTCCGGATGTACCCCGAAATCCTACGACACAACTCTCTGAAGAAGTCTATCCCCCAAGTGAGAGAGGGAATTGGACAATGGTAGTCACGGTTGCACCGGCAAGCCCGATGCCGCCCGGTGTACGTGAACGCTACCACGCCAGAATGAAAGATTGCAACCTTGTATGCAATGCACATTTATGACATTTAATGAGGGCAACAAAGTAGGTTGCCTCCGAGCAGTCGTAAGATTGCACATTGACAAGTAAACACGCGAGGCACGATATGACAAGTAATTTCACTTGAAAAGCACATGGAGTTATATGAATACTAAACGGGCAGCCATGTAACGCATGTAAATCAAGTCATATAACTCATTTCGAAGTTCACGTAATCAAATAATAAGATAATTCAACATGCAACGACATCTACGTGGGACCGGGTGCAAGAAAGGCCTACTTGTCAACTTGTAATCATCGGAACCACATTTAGGGCTATAAGGGCAACTACGGGCAGCCTACTAATTACATAATTAAACACAATACTCATAGGATCAACACTTAGCGAGTTTACCAAGTTATTAGGGTTTCAATTCACGCTCACCCGTGCGATTAAGCCCTAAGTTGTCACGTAATTAAACTCAAGCCATGCATTGATTAATTCAAACACCCTCAAACATTCAAAACAGTCTACACAACATCCCAATGCCACAATCCTAAGCATTTAATACAACAAGACAAGTCATCTCGTAATTAAACTCAAGCCATGCATTGATTAATTCAAACACCCTTGAGTATTCAAAACAGTCCACACAACATCCAAATGCCACGATCCCAAGCATTTAATACAACAAGAGAAGCTACAATAATTTTTCTAAGCACATCACTAGGTGAAACCCTCACTGCAATGGGCTGTATTCTCACAATCATTAAGACAAGCAAACAAACTGCAGTTCCAGTAAACAAAATTTCAAATTAAATCTTAAGGAGTGAACTAAATCCAGAAACAAACCTCACATCATTTGGAGTTCGGGTTCAAGAGTTATAGCCAAAACAGTGAGACTACACAAAACTGTCCAGATTTGCACACATTTCAATACTTGTTGTTTTTTAGGGCCTTAAGGTCAGATTTAGCCTTAGTCAATTTTTGACAAAATTTTCCAGAACTGAAACATCTAGCAGCTCACAAAATTTAATGCATTTTGGATATCATTTACTAAGTCAAAACTGGTTCGTTCTATAAGAACAGTGAATCTACCAAAACCTGCTTCATTTTCCCAGATTTTCCAGATTTGGACACATTTTGATATTTTGCCATTTTGAGGACTTTAGAGTCAAAATTAGCTTTGGCCTATTTCTGAGAAAAATTCTCAAAACTGGCAAAACTGGTCACCTACCAATTTTCACACATTGTCAACCTCATTTACCTGGTCAAAATCACCCCGCACCAACAAGGCAGAAGGCTGTCCCATACACGATTTCAACTATCATCACATTCTAGCCAAATATCTTGCCATGCATGTTTACAAAAGCTCATGAACACACATATATCACAAGTACAAAGGTAGAAATAGACATTCAAAGGCATGCATATGGTTTTTAAAAGCTTTTCAAGAAGTTTTAGCCCTCACCTTAGCAAGACAACAAAGAAGATGCACAAACTCTTGATGAAGCACAATGACAACTCTTCTCCTTGCTTAGCCGAGAGACAACTTGGGATTTCTCTAATTTCCTAGCTAAGTTACCATGTTCTTAGTAGGTACATGTGGTTAGAACAAGAAGAAAATGAAACGGAAGCTAACAAACTCACCTAAACCGAAATGAAGGTTCAAAGAGCTTGGATGTGTGTTTCTTTGCTCCTAGCTTTGATTGGTCGAGCTCCTAAGTAGCTTGGAGGTGTTGAAGAGCCTTAGGATGATGAACTTAGCTATGGAGTCTACAATTTCAGCTAGGGCCGAGAGAGAGAGAAGAAATGAGAGAGAGTGAGAGAAAATGCGAGAAGAAAAGAAAGAATGAAAGAAAATGAAAAGCTTTGAAATGTTTGATGCTTGTGTCGGCCTAGGGCCTTGTAAAATCTGATTTTTGTGTCTTCAAGAAGCATAATTTGAATCCTTAGCATGGGCAATTGAGTGTGTGTCGAGAATATGGGTGCATTGGGTAGGGTTTTGGGTTATTTTTTTTATGCCTTGTGTCATAGATTGTCATAGGATGTCTAGGTGTAATTTTTGGAATTGCAATGCATGCACAAATGCAAGAGATGGTCGGCCAAGGCTTGCAAAATGCTGAATCTTTGTCATCCATTGAGCAATATTTTAATTGTGTGTTTGGATATGCAAAGAATAAAGAATAAAGAATAAAGAATAAGAATGTCTAGCTTTTGTGAGATTTTGTCATCTAGTGAGTTGAATTAACATTTTAATATTAGTTAGTAGAGTTTGTAGGATTAATTAATGATCTAGTGCTTCGTGTAAGATGCTTTCTTGATTAGCGTGAGGGCACACTTTCTTAGGTTTAGGGCACGCACTACGAGGTAAGGCACGAACTACGAGACGAATATACGTTTTTCAAGTAAATACACGCAACACTAAATGTATGCATGTAATTCAATGCAAGGCACACAAAACGAAACACGACTATTAAACCTAAGTTAAGGCACGTAAATCTAGATTAGGGTACACGAAACAAGGTATCGCACGCAAATTGAGGTCGGACCTCACAGCTACACCCAATTTCGGAGCACAAAATCGAACGTTTTCATCAGTTTCGGTATACTTTTCTTCTTTTACGCTATTTTTCCGTTCTAGATTGTACGTCATGAGCCACAAAAAAGACGACAACCTAATCCATCACATTTCTCATACCGAATCCCACGACACCTTGGGCAACACAACTTCGCTTCGCTTAGAGGCTAGGCCCACAAACCAAGGGCGTGGGACTTGGGACCAGGTCTCTGTCGCTCCGGTGCCCATAACTTTTGATCCGTAAGGAGTTACGCGACGCACAGCATACCGTTGGAAAGCTCTCCAAGAGCTCTACAATGGGGGCAGCAAGCTTGCTCTACCTTGTCCATTTTTGGTGCCAAAAAATTGAACGTTTTCATCAGTTTCGGGACACTTTTTTCTTTTGCGCTGTTTTTCTGTCCCGAATCGTACGTCGTGAGCCACAAAAAAGACGACAACCTAATCCATCACATTTCTCATACTGAATCCCACGACACCTTGGGCAATACAACTTCGCTTCACTTAGAGGCTGGGCCCGCAAACCGAGGGCGTGGGTCTTTTGACCAAGTCTCTGTCGCTCCGGTGCCCATAACTTTTGATCCGTAAGGAGTTATGCGGCGCACAACATACCGTTTGAAAGCTCTCCGAGAGCTCTACGACGAGGACAGCAAGCCTGCTCGGTTGCGCCCATTTTTGGAGCCCTAAATCGAATGTTTTCATCAGTTTCGGGATACTTTTCATATGTTGCACTATTTTTCTGTCCCGGATCGTACGTCGTGATTCTCGAAAAGGACGACAACTTAATCTATCACATTTCTATTACCGAATCCAATGACACCTTGGGCAAGACAACTTCGCTTCACGTAGAGGCTGGGCCAACAAACTGAGGGCGTGGGGCTTGGGACCAGGTCTTCATCGCGCTGGTGCCCATAACTTTTGATCTGTAAGGAGTTACGCGGCGCACAGCATACCGTTGGAAAGCTCTCCAAGAGCTTTACGATGGGGGTAACATGTCTGCTCAGCTACGCCCGTTTTCGTAGCCCAAAATTGAACATTTTCATCAGTTTTGGGATACTTTTTTTCTTTTGCACTGTATTTTCGTCCCAGATCGTACGTCATGAGCAGCGAAAAGGACGACAACCAAATCCATCACATTTCAATTACCGAATCCCACGGCACCTTGTGCAAGACAACTTCGTTTCACGTAGAAGCTGGACCCGCAAACCGAGGGCGTGGGGCTTGGGACCAGGTCTCCGTCACTCCGTTGCCTATAACTTTTGATCCGTAAGGTGTTACGTGGCGCACAACATACCGTTGGAAAGCTCTCCGAAAGTTCTACGGCGGGGGTAGCAAGCTTGCTTGGCTGCACCCAATTTCGAAGCACAAAATCAAATATTTTCATCAGTTTCGGTATAATTTCTTCTTTTATGCTATTTTTTCGTCCCAGATCGTACGTCGTGAGCCACAAAAAAGACGACAACCTAATCCATCACATTTCTCATAGCGAATCCCATGACACCTTGGGCAATACAACCTCGCTTCGCTTAGAGGCTGGGCCCGCAAACCGAGGGCGTGGGGCTTGTGACCAGGTATCCGTCGCTCTGGTGCCCATAACTTTGATCCCTAAGGAGTTATGCGACGTACAACATACCTTTGGAAAGCTCTCCGAGAGCTCTACGACAGGAGTAGCAAGCCTGCTAGGCTGTGCCAGTTTTTGGAGCCCAAAATTGAACGTTTTCATCAGTTTCGGGACACTTTTCTTCTTTTGCACTGTTTTTTCGTCTCGGATCGTACGTCGTCAGCCGCAAAAAGGATGACAAACTAATCCATCACATTTCTATTACCGAATCCCACGGTACATTGGGCAAGACAACTTCACTTCACGTAGAGGCTGGGCCCGACGAACCGAGGGCGTGGGGCTTGGTACTAGGTCTCTATCGCTCCGGTGCCCATAACTTTTGATTTGTAAGAAGTTACGTAGCGCATATCATATCGTTGTAAAGCTCTCCGAGCGCTCTACGACATGGGCGGCAAGCCTGCTCGGCTGTACCCATTTTTTGAGCCTAAAATCGAATATTTTCATCAGTTTCGGGATACTTTTCTTCTTTTGCGCTGTTTTTGGGTCCTGAATCGTACGTCGTGAGCCGCAAAAAGGACGACAACCTAATCCATCACATTTCTATTACTGAATCCCATGGCACCTTAGGCATGACAACTTCGTTTCACGTGGAGGCTAGGCCCACAAACCGAGGGCTTAGCGCTTGGGACCAGGTCTGCGTCGCTCCGGTGCCTATAAATTTTGATCCGCAAGGAGTTACGTGGCACACAGTATTCCGTTAGAAAGCTCTATGAGAGCTCTACGACAGGGGCAACAAGACTGTTCGGCTGCGCCCATTTTCGGAGCCCAAAATCAAACGTTTTCAACAGTCTCAGGACATTTTTCTTCTTTTGCGCCTCTTTTTTGTCTCGAATCGTACGTCGTAAGCAGCGAAAAGGACGACAACCTAATCCATCACATTTCTATGACTGAATCCCACAACACCTTTGGCAAGACAACTTCACTTCACGTAGAGGCTGGGCCTGCAAACCGAGGGCGTGGGGCTTGAGACCAGGTATCCGTCGCTTCGGTGCCCTAACTTTTGATCCGTAAGGAGTTACGCGGTGCACAACATACCGTTGTAAAGCTCTCCGAGAACTCTACTACAAAGGAGGCAAGCCTGCTCGGCTGCGCCTATTTTTGGAGCCCAAAATTGAATGTTTTCATTAGTTTTAGGATATTTTTCTTTTTTTTGCACTATTTTTCTGTCCCGGATCGTACGTCGTGGGCTGCGAAAAGGGCGACAACCTAATCCACCACATTTCTATTACTGAATCCCACGGCACCTTAGGCAAGACAACTTCGCTTCACGTAGAGGGGAGGCCCGCAAACCAAGGGTGTGGGGCTTGGGACCAGGTCTTTGTCGCTCTAGTGCCTATAACTTTTGATCCGCAAGGAGTTACGTGACGCACAACATATCGTTGTAAAGCTCTCAGAGAGCTCTAGGACAGTGGCAACAAGCCTGCTCGGCTGCACCCATTTTTTGAGCCCAAAATCGAATGTTTTCATTAGTTTTAGGATACTTTTCATCTTTTGCGCTATTTTTTCGTCCCGAATCGTCCGCCGTGAGCCGCGAAAAGGACGAAAACCTAATCCATCAGATTTCTCATACCGAATCCCATGGCACCTCGGGCAAGACAACTTCGCTTCACGTAGAGGCTGGGCCGGCAAACCGAGGTCGTGGGGCATGGGACCAGGTCTCCGTTGCTCCGATGCCCATAACTTTTGATCCTTAAGGAGTTGTGCGGTGCACAGCATACCGTTGTACAGCTCTCCAAGAGCTCTACAACTGGGGTAGTGATCCTGCTCAGCTGCACCCGTTTTCAGAGCCCAAAATCGAACGTTTTCATCAGTTTCGGGACATTTTTCTTCTTTTGCGCTATTTTTCCGTCCCGATCGTACGTCGTGAGCCGCGAAAAGGACGACTACCTAATCCATCAGATTTCTCATACCGAATCCCACGGCACCTCGGGCAAGACAACTTCGCTTCACGTAGAGGCTGGGCCGGCAAACCGAGGTCGTGGGGCATAGGACCAGGTCTCCGTTGCTCCGCTACCCATAACTTTTGATCCGTAAGGAGTTACGCGGCTCACAGCATACCGTTGTGAAGCTCTCCAAGAGCTCTACGACATGGGATGCAAGCCAGCATAGCTGCACCCGTTTTTGAAGCCCAAAATCGAACGTTTTCATCAGTTTTGGGATGCTTTTCTTCTTTTGCGTTGTTTTTCCGTCCTGGATCGTACGTCTTGAGTCGTGAAAAGGACAACAACCTAATCCATCAGATTTATCATACTGAATCCCACAGCACTTTTGGCAAGACAACTTTGCTTCACATAGAGGCTGGGCCAGCAAACCGAGCACGTGGGGCTTGTGACTAGGTCTCGGTCACTTCGGTGCCCTTAACTTTTGATCCGTAAGGAGTTACACGGCGCACAACATATCGGTGGAAAGCTCTCCGAGAGCTCTACAACAGGGGCACCAATAAAGCTATGCAGCACCTATTTTCGGAGCCCAAAATCAAACGTTTTCATCAGTTTCAGGACACTTTTCTTCTTTTGCGCTATTTTTTTGTCCCGGATCGTACGTCATGAGCTGCGAAAAGGACGACAACCAAATCCATCACATTTCTATTACCGAATCCCACGGTACCTTGGGCAACACAACTTCATTTCACGTAGAGGCTAGGCCCGCAAACCAAGGGCGTGGGGCTTGGGACCAGGTCTCTGTCGCTTCGGTGCTCATAACTTTTGATCCATAAGTAGTTACGTAGCGCACAGCATACCGTTGGAAAGCTCTCAAAGAGCTCTACGACAGGGGAAACAAATCTGCTCAGCTGCACCCATTTTCAGAGCCCAAAATTGAACGTTTTCATCAGTTTCTGGATACTTTTCATCTTTTGCACTGTTTTTTCATCCCGGATCGTACGTCGTGAGCCGCGAAAAGGACGACAACCTAATCCATCACATTTCTATTACCGAATCCCACGGCACCTTGGGCAAGACAACTTCGCTTCACGTAGAGGCTAGGCCCGCAAACCGAGGGCGTGGGGCTTGGGACTAGGTTTTTGTTGCTTCCGTCCCCATAATGTTTGATTCGTGAGTTATGCGGCTCACAACATACTGTTGTAATGCTTTCCGGGAGTTCTACGACTTGGGAAGCAAGCCTGCTTTGCTGCACCCGTTTTCGGAGCCCACAATCCAACGTTGTCATCAGTTTCGGGATGTTTTTCTTTTTTTGTGTTGTTTTTCCGTCCCGGATCGTTTGTCCTGAGCGGCGAAAAGGACGACAACCTAATCCATCAGATTTCTCATACCGAATCCCACGGCACCTTGTGCAAGACAACTTCGCTTCATGTAGAGGCTGGGCCCGCAAACCGAGGGCGTAGGGCTTGGGACTAGGTCTTCGTCGCTCCAATACCCATAACTTTTGATACGTATAGAGTTACGCGGCGCACAGCATATCATTGGAAAGCTCTCCGAGAGCTCTACGACGGGGGCTCCAATACTGCTATGCTGCACCTATTTTCAAAGCCCAAAATCGAACGTTTTCATCAGTTCCAGGATACTTTTCTTCTTTTGCACAATTTTTCTGCCCCGGATCGTACGTCGTGAGCCGCAAAACGGACAATAACCTAATCTATTAGATTTCTTATACCGAATCCCACGACACCATGGGCAAGACAATTTCGCTTCACATAGAGGATGGGCCCGCAAACCGAGGGCGTGGGGCTTAGGACAAGGTCTCTGTCGCTCCGGTCCCCATAACTTTTGATCCGTAAGGAGTTACGCGGCTCACAGCATACCGTTGTAAAGCTCTCCAAGAGGTCTACGACATGGGATGCAAGCCAGCATAGCTGCACCCATTTTTGAAGCCCAAAATCAAACGTTTTCATTAGTTTCGGGATGCTTTTCTTCTTTTACACTGTTTTTTGTCCTGGATCGTACGTCTTGAGCCGTGAAAAGGGCAACAACTTAATCCATCACATTTCTATTACCGAATCCCACGGCACCTTGGGCAAGACAACTTCGCTTCACATGGAGGCTGGGACCGCAAACCGAGGGCGTAGGCCATGGGACCAGGTCTCCGTCGCTCCATGCCCATAACGTTTGATCGGTAAGGAGTTACGCAGCGCACAACATATCGTTGGAAAGCTCTGCGAGAGCTCTACGACGGGGGCACCAAGAAAGCTATGTAGCGCCCATTTTTGGAGCCCAAAGTCATATGTTTTCACCAGTTTTAGGATACTTTTCTTCTTTTGCACTATTTTTCTGTCCTGCATCGTACGTCGTGAGCCACGAAAAGGGCGGCAACCTAACCCAGCACCTTTCTATTACCGAATCCCACGACATCTTGGGCAAGACAACTTCACTTCACGTAGAGGCTGGGCTCGCAAACCGAGGGCGTGGGGCTTAGGACCAGGTCTCTGTCGCTCCGATCCCCATAACTTTTGATCCGTGAGGATTTACGCGACTCACAGCATACCGTAGTAAAGCTCTCTGAGAGCTCTACAACAGGGGAAACAAACCTGCTCGGCTGCACCAATTTTTGGAGCCCAAAATCGAACATTTTCATCAGTTTCGGGACTCTTTTCTTCTTTTGCGCTATTTTTTCATCCCGGATCGTACGTCGTGAGCCGCGAAACGAACGATAACCTAATCCATCACATTTCTTTTACCGAATCCCATGCCCCCTTGGGAAAGACAACTTCGCTTCACGTAGAGGCTGGGCCTGCAAACCGAGGGGGTTGGTCTTAGGACAAGGTCTCCGTCGCTCCGGTGCCCATAACTTTTGATCCGTAAGGAGTTACGCGGCTCACAGTATACCGTTGTAAATCTCTCCAGGAGTTCTACGACTTGGGAAGCAAGCCTGCTTTGCTGCACCCATTTTCGGAGACCAAAATCCAACGTTGTCATCAGTTTTGTGATGTTTTTCTTTTTTTGTGCTATTTTTCCGTCCCGGGGTGTACATCGGGAGCCGTGAAAAGGACGACAACCTAATCCATCAGATTTCTCATACCGAATCCCACGGCAACTTGGGCAAGACAACTTCGCTTCACGTAGAGGCTGGGCCCGTAAACTGAGGGCGTGGGGCTTAGGACTAGGTCTTCGTCGCTCCGGTGCCCATAACTTTTGATTTGTATGGAGTTACGCGGCACACAGCATGTCGTTGGAAAGCTCTCTGAGAGCTCTACGATAGGGGCTCTAATACTGCTATGCTGCGCCCATTTTCAGAGCCCAAAATTGAACGTTTTCATCAGTTTTAGGACACTTTTCTTTGTTTTGCGCTGTTTTTTCGTCTCGGATCGTACGTCGGGAGCCGCAAAAAGGATGACCACCTAATGCATCACATTTCTATTACCGAATCCCACGGCACATTAGGCAAGACAACTTCGCTTTACGTACAGGTTGGGCCTGCAAACCGAGGGTGTAGGGCTTGGGACCAAGTCTCCGTCGCTCCGGTGCCTATTACTTTTGATATGTAAGGATTTACGTGACTCACAGCATACCGTTGTAAAGCTCTCCAAGAGCTCTACGTCAGGGGAAGCACGCTTGCTCGGCTGCACCGATTTTTGAAGCCCAAAATCGAACGTTTTCATCAATTTCGGGATGTTTTTCTTCTTTTGCGCTGTTTTTCTGTCCCGGATCGTACGTCGTGAGCGGTGAAAAGGACGACAACCTAATCCATCATATTTATCATACTGAATCCTATGGCATCTTGGGCAAGACAACTTCGCTTCACGTAGAGGCTGGGCCGGCAAACCGAGAGCTTGGGGCTTGGGACAAAGTCTTCATCGCTCCGGTGCCCATAACTTTTGATCCGTAAGGAGTTATGCGGCGCACAGCATACCATTGAAAAGCTCTCCAAGAGCTCTACGATGGGGGCAGCAAGCCTGCTCGGCTGCGCCTGATTTTGTAGCCCAAAATCAAACATTTTCATCAGTTTTGGGACATTTTTCTTCATTTGCGCTATTTTTGCATCCCAGATCGTATGTCGTGAGCCGTGAAAAGGACGACAACCTAATCCTTCACATTTTTATTACCGAATCCCAAGGCACCTTGGGCAAGACAACTTCGCTTCACGTAGAGGCTGGGCCTACAAACCAAGGGTGTGGGGCTTGGGACTTGGTCTACGTCACTCCGATGCCCATAACTTTTGATCCGTAAGGAGTTATGCGGCGCACAGCATACCGTTGGAAAGTTCTCCGAGAGCTCTACGACAAAGGTAGCAAGCCTGCTTGGTTGTGCCCATTTTTAGAGCCCAAAATTGAACATTTTCATTAGTTTCGAAACACTTTTCTTCTTTTGCGCTGTTTTTTTCATCCCGGATCGTACGTCGTGAGCCGCTTAAAGGATGACAACCTAATCCATCACATTTCTATTAACGAATCCCATGGCACCTTGGGCAAGACAGCTTCCCTTCACGTAGAGGCTGGGCCTGCAAACCGAGGGCGTGTGGCTTGGGATTAGGTCTCCGTCACTTTGGTGCCCATAACTTTTGATCCGTAAGTAGTTACGCGGTACACAGCATACCGTTAGAAAGCTCTCCAAGAGCTCTACGACGGAGGCAACAAGCCTTCTCGACTGCGCCTGTTTTCGAAGCCCAAAATAGAACATTTTCATCAGTTTCGAGACACTTTTATTCTTTTGCGCTATTTTCCATCCCGGTTCGTAAATCGTGAGCCGCGAAAAGGACAACAACCTAATCCATCACATTTCTATTATCGAATCCCACGGCACCTTGGGCCAGATAACTTCGCTTCATGTAGAGGCTGGGCCCGCAAACCGAGGGCATGGGGCTTGGGACCAGGTCTCCGTCGCTCCGGTGCCCATAACTTTTGATCCATAAGGAGTTATGCGGTGCACAGCATACCATTGGAATGCTCTCCGAGAGCTCTACGACAGGGGGCAGCAAGCTTGATCGACTGTTGTCACGCCCCAACCCGACCTATAAAGGTTAGACTAGGGTGTGATCTAATCATTCAAGTCATATCACGTACTTAATCATTCAAGAGGGTTTAACACTTAACGTTAGCCTAAACACCGCAATTTTCTAGAAAACCGGCAACATAACGGCTGTAATTGGGCTCTTTAGTTTGATCTAATTCTCTAAACGCCTTAAAATTTCCAATCTCAATTTCATTTCCAACTAAGATTACTATTTATAACCAATCGAAACGCCTACCAGTTATCTCGAAGTCTCGTTTGATTAATAACCTAGCATGATACTATGTCTCGTTTGTTTGTTTGTCCTCGTTACAAAAGTACCTGTTGATCATAGCTTAACAATGAGTACCTGCTTAAGATTGGATAGGTTCATTTTACTTGGTCCTTACTTGATACTTCATAATCCTATGATAGAACTAGCCAATAACGATAGCAAAAATGACCATAGTATTGTCTATCTAGTTATTATCAGTACAAGCCAAAATTAGACCTCAAATTACAACGGGGGTCTTTTACATTACAACAACAAGCATCATAAGAAATGAAATAGTCTTCAAGCAACATATTGTTCACAAAATGGCCATAGTCAAGCAAGGCACGTAGGGCAAGCAATCATTCCAAGGAATCATCATTAGGCACGTCGTCCTCGGGTACCTGTTCTTGGTCTTCTTCACCTGAGATGATAAAAGAGGGTGAGTCCTTATGAACTCAGTGAGGGGGAACGAGAAATAAGTTTTGAAACTCATTTTCCGGTTCAACTTATGAAAACCCTTTTTGCAAGCATGAATATATCACAAGTAAGTACATAACGTAATGTAAAAGTAAAGGAACACAATTACCCGTCTTTCCTCCCCGAGGTCCTCTAGGAACCAAGCGAGAGTACTTATACACATAGTGAAAAGGATACGGTGAGCTTTTGCTCTCAGTTCAATTCCAGTATCAGTTGTTACGGCTGGCTTCAATTCATCCCCTTATCACGCTAAATGGGTGTACTCCGGATGTACCCCGAAATCCTACGACCCAACTCTCCGAGGAAGTCTAGCCCCCAAGCGAGAGAGGGAATTGGACCATGGTACTCACGGTTGCCCCGGCAAGCCCGATGCCGCCCGGTGTGCGTGAACGCTACCACGCCAGAATGAAAGGTTGTAACCTTGTATGCAATGCACATTTATGACATGTAATATATCACATTAGGAGGACAACAATGTAGGTTGCCTCCGAATAGTCATAAGATTGCACATTGACAAGTAAACAAGCGAGGCACGATATGACAAGCAATTTCACTTATAAAGCACATGGAGTTATATGAATATTAAATGGGCAGCCATGTAACGCATGTAAATCAAGTCATATAACTCACTTCGGAGTTCACGTAATCAAATAACAAGATTATTCAACATGCAACGACATCTACGTGGGACCGGGTGCAAGAAAGGCCTACTTGTCAACATGTAATCATCAGATTCATATTTAGGGCTATGAGGGCAACTACGGCTAGCCTACCAATTACATAATCAAACATGATATCCATAAGATCAACACTTAGTGAGTTTACCTAGTCATTAGGGTTTCATTTCGTGCTCACCCATGCAATTAAGCCCTAAGTTGTCACGTGATTAAACTCAAGCCATGCATTGATTAATTCAAACACACTCAAACATTCAAAACAGTCCACACAACATCCCAATGTCACAATCCCAAGAATTTAATACAACAAAAGAAGTTACAATAATTTTTCTAAGCATATCACTAGGTGAAACCCTCACTGCAATGGGCTATTTTCTCACAATCATTGAGACAAGAAAAAAATCTCCAATTCCAGTGAACAAGATGTCAAATTAAAGCTTAAGGAGTGAACTAAATTCAGAGACAAACCTCACATCATTTGGAGTTCGGGTTCAAGAGTTATAGCCAAAACAGTGAGACTACACAAAACTGTCCAGATTTGCACACATTTCAATACTTGTCGTTTTTTAGGGCCTTAGGGTCAGATTTAGTCATAGTCCATTTCTGACAAAAATGTCCAGAACTACAAAATATAGCTGCAAACCAAATTTAATGCATTTTGGATATCATTTACTAAGTCAAAACTGGTCATTCTCCAAGGTCAGTGAATCTGCCAAAACCTGCTTCATTTTTCTAGACTTTCCAGATTTGGACACATTTTGATAATTTGCCATTTTGAGGACCTTGAAGCCAAAATTAGCTTTGGCCTATTTCTGTGAAAAGTGTTCAGAACTGGCAAAAATAGTTACCTACCAATTGTCACACATTTTCAACCTCTTTTACCTGGTCAAAATCATCTCGCACCAACAAGGAAGAAGGCTGTCACATACCCGATTTCATCTATCATCACATTCTAGCCAAATATCTTGCCATGCATGTTTACAAAAGCTCATGAAGACACATAAATCACAAGTACAGAAGTAAAGATAGACACTTAAGGGAATGCATGTGGTTTTTGAAAGATTGTCAAGAAGTTTTAGCCCTCACCTTAGCAAGACAACAAAGAAGATGCACAAAATCTTGATGAAGCACAATGATGACTCTTCTCCTTGCTTAGCCGAGAGACAACTTGGGATTTCTCTAATTTCCTAGCTAAGTTACCATGTTCTTAGTAGGTGCATGTGGTTAGAACAAGAAGAAAATGAAATGGAAGCTAACAAACTCACCTAAGCCGAAATGGATGTTCAATGAGCTTGCATGTGTGTCTCTTGCACTCTAGCTTTGCTTGGTCGAGTTCCTTGGTAGCTTGGAGGTCTTGAGGAGCCTTAGGATGAAGAATTTAGCTATAGAGTCTACAATATTCAGCTAGGGATGAGAGAGAGAGAGAGAGAAGAAATGAGAGGGAGAGAGAAGAATGAGAGGAAATGAGAGAAAATGAAAGAAAAATAAAAGCCTTACAATGTTTGAAGCTTGTGTCGGCCTAGGGCCTTGGAAAAATCAGAATTTTGTGTCTTGAAGAAGCATTTTTGAATCACCTGGCATGGGCAAGAGAATGGGTCGAGAATATGGAGCCTTGGGTAGAGTTTTGAGCCAAACTTTTTATGCATTATGTCATAGATTTGCCATAGAATGTTTAGGAATATAATTTGAAATTGGAATGCATGCACAAGTGCTCCTAGTGGTCGGCCAAGGGTGTGTTAAAATCTGAATTTTTGTCTTGGTTGAGCAATAATTAATTGTGTGTTTGGGATATGCAAAGAATAAAGAATAAAGAATGTCTAGCTTTTTGTGAGATTTTGTCTTCTAGTGGGTTGAATTAGCAATTTAATATTAGTTAGTGGAGTTGTAGGATTAATTAATGATCTAGTGTTTCGTGTAAGATGCTTTCTTGATTAGCGTGAGGACACGCTTTCTGAGGTCTAGGGCATGCGCTATGAGGCAAGGCACAGCCTACGACACAAATACACGTTCCCCAAGTAAATGCATGCAACTCTAAATGAATGCACGTAATTCAATGCAAGGCACACAAAACGAAACACAATTCTTAAACCTAAGTCAAAGCATGCAAATCTAGGATAGGGCACATGAAACGAGGTATCGCACGTAAATCGAAGTTGGGCCTCACAGCTGTGCCCATTTTCGGAGCTCAAAATTGAACATTTTCATTAGTTTCGGGATACTTTCTTTGTTTTGTGCTATTTTTCTGTCCCGGATCGTATATTGTGAACCGCAAAAAGGACGACAACCTAATCCATCACATTTCTATTACCGAATCCCTCGGCACCTTGGGCAAGACAACTTCACTTCACGTGGTGGCTGGGCCGTAAACTGAGGGCGTGGGACTTGTGACCAAGAATCCGTCGCTCCGGTGCCCGTAACTTTTGATCCGTAAGGAATTACGTGACGCACAACATACCGTTGGAAAACTCTTCGAGAGCTCTACGACGGGGGCAGCAAGCCTACTCGGCTGCGGCCATTTTCAGAGCCCAAAATCAAACATTTTCATCAGTTTCGGGATACTTTTCTTCTTTTGCGCTGTTTTTCCTTCCCAGATCGTACATCCGGAGTCGCAACAAGGACGACAACCTAATCCATCATATTTCTATTACCGAATCCCACGGCACCTTGGACAAGACAACTTCGCCAGAAGTAGAGGCTGGGCCTACAAATCGAGGGCGTAGGGCTTGGGACCAGGTCTCCGTCGCGCCAATGCCCATAACTTTTGATCGGTAAGGAGTTATGTGGTGAACAGCATACCGTTGGAAAGCTCTCTAAGAGCTCTATGACGTGCGTAGCAAGCCTGCTCAACTGCGCCTATTTTCGGAGCCCATAATCGAACGTGTTCATCAGTTTCAGGACACTTTTCTTCTTTTGCGTTGTTTTTTCATCCCGGATCTTACGTCGTGAGCCGCGAAAAGGATGATAACCTAATCCATCACATTTCTATTACCGAATCCCACGGCACGTTGGGCAAGACTACTTCGCTTCACGTAGAGGCTGGGCCGCAAACCAAGGGCGTAGGGCTTGTGACCAGGTCTCCGTCGCTCCGATGCCCCTAACTTTTGATCCGTAAGGAGTTATGCAGCGCATAGCATACCGTTGGAAAGCTCTTCGAGAGCTCTACGACAGGGGCAGCAAGACTGCTCGGCTACTGTGAGGCCCGACCCCGAATAACATGTCATACCTCGATTTGTATGTCTTAGACCCAGAATTATATGACCGACCTTGGATTACGTGCCCTATCTTGGTTTTCCTACATGCCTCGTCACACGTGCCTTGACCTAGAATTGTGCGCCCTAATCCTCGACGTACGTGCGATACCTCGATTTGTGTGTACTGACCTTGAATTGTGTGCCCTAACCTAGGTTTAAGAGTCATACCTCGATTTACGTACATTGTATTAAATTACGTGCCTTGCATTGGTTTACGTGCATTCACCTAGGATTGCGTGCATTTATATTGGAATCCGTTTATTTACATTGAAGTGTATGCCTTACCTCGTAATGCATGTCCTAGACCTAGGAATGCGTGCCTACACACTAATCAATAAAGATTCCCGCACAAAGCACAAGACAATAAAATAATCCTACACATTACACTAACTATTATTATATTCCTAATTCAAATCCTACAAATTCCACTAACTATAAAATAATATTAAATTATTCCTAAACATTCCAATAACATTATTTTAATCCTAATTCAAATTCATTACAAGACAAAACCCTATCATCATCCAAACCATCCCCAATATAATATACCTAATCATATTTTCCTACAAAATCCACTAACACCTAAATATTATATTTTAAAACCCACTACAAGACTAAATCTCACAAACCTCTAAACATACCCTATATTCTATTCTAACTTCAAAGCTATACAAACACCTAAGCCAACATTTTCTTACGCAAACACTAAACACAAGACTCATGAAAATACACACACACACACACACACTAAATCTCTACACTCTTTCTCATCCTCTCAAATATGAAAATACACACCCACCCAACACATAATCAAAATTCAAATGCTCAAGATAACAAAACATACTCTTACACACTTTTCCTAAACCCTATTCCCTTTTTTTCTAACTCCCAAGCATGCCCACACTTATCCCTTACACCTTGCACTCCCTAGGCAGAATAGTTAGCATAATTTGAATGCCTTTGGCTGAAATCATCATGCCATACACGAAATTGACACTTCACCTAAGCACACATAGCTCAAAAACACTCAAAACCTCATTTTTCTCTCAACTCTCTCTCCCTCTCTCACCATTTTCTACCCTAGCTCTCTCTTGAGCATCCAAGACTTCTAACAAGCTCTCAAGGACTCTCTAAGACTCTCCCAAGCTCGGCCATAGCAAGTAATAGCAAGCAACATAGCTCAAAATCTCACACAAGCTCACAAACTTATCATTTTCGGCCATAGGTGAGTTTTAAAGGTTTTCTTCCTTATCTTTTGGTTTCACACACATGCAAACTTCCTACACAATCTAACTAAGCTAGGATTTAAAGGAAATCAAGATACCTCTCGGCCAAAGCAAGGAAAAAGGTCTATTTGTGCGATTTCAAGAGCATTTGTGCATTTTCATCCATCAAGTTGCTAAGATGAGGGTTAAACTCTTTTAAAAGCTTTCAAAAATCACATGCATGCCTTCATATGACTATATTTACTTCTGTAGTTGTTGTATATGTGTGTATATGAGCTTATATGACCATGCATGACTAGATTTTTGGCTAGAACTTGAAGAAAGGTAAAAACGTGTTGCTGGCAGTTTTCTGATCTTGTAGTACGAGGTGAATTTGGCTTAGTAAAACTTGATAAAAATGGGTGAAAATTGGTAGGTTACTATTTTTTCCAGTTCTGAGCATTGTTCGTAGAAATAGGAAAAGGCCAATTTTGAATCTAAGGCCTCCCAAATGGTCAAACATCGTGAGGCGTCTAAATCTGGAAAAATTGGAAAAATGAAATAGGTTTCTGGCAGATTACTGACTATGTAGAACGAAGAATTTTTGACCTAGTAGATGTTGGTGAAAATGCATGAAAATTTGTCGGTTGCTATATTTTTCAGTTCTGGACATTTTTGTCAGACATAGACCAAAGCAAATTCGGAATCTAAGACCCTCAAAAATGGAAAAAATCATAATGTGTCTAAAACTGGATAGTTTTGCGTAGTCTCACGGTTTTGGCCATAACTCCTAAGTCCGAACTCCAAATGATGCAAGGTTTGTTCCTAGATTTGAATTACTCATTAAGCTTTAATTTGACATTTTGTTCACTGAACTTGGAGAATTTTTGCTTTTCTAATCGAATGTGGGAAAACATACTATTGTAGTGAGGTTTTTGTTTAGTAATATGCTTTGAAACATGTTGTAACTTCTCTTGTGGTATTGAATGCTTGGAATTGTGGCACTTAGATGTTGTATGGACTGTTGTGGCTGGTTGAGGTTGCTAGATTTGATTGATGTATGACTTGGAATCATTAATTTATGAATGGTTTGCTTAATCGCATGTTAATCATAGAATTGAGGCCCTATTGCTTATGAATATTTGCTAAAAGATGATCTTATGGTTAAACGCGTTAAATCGTGTGGTTAATAGGCTGCCCATAGTTGTCCTTATAGCTCTAAATGTGATTCCCGGTGATTACATGTTGATAAGTAGACTTTCTTGCACCCGGTCTCATGTAAACGTCGTTGCATGCTTATATAATCTTATGACTTGATACGTGAACCCCGAAATGAGTTATATGACTTGATTTACATGTGTTACATGCCTGCCCGTTTAATGTTCATATGACTCTACATGTTTTACAAAGTGAAAATTCATGTTAAGCATGCCTCATTCGTTTACTTGGCAATATGTGATCTTGAAATTGCTCGGAGGCAACCTACTTTGTTGTCCTCCCAATGTGAATTGTTAAAAGACATTCTATGGATTATTTGAACATGATTACTTGGCTGCCCGTGGAAGTTTAATTGCTTTCAAATTGATATATGAAATGATTACATGTTCTTACAATGCCTTATATGCCAATATGTCAAAATGTGATCATATACTTGCTCGGAGGCAATCTACTTTGTTGACCTCCCAATGTGAAATGTTAAATGGCATACATGTGCATTGTATACAAGGTTGCAACCTTTCATTGTGGCATGGTAGCGTTTCACGAACACCGGGCGGCATAGGGCCTGCCGGTGCTCCCGTGACTACCATGGTCCAATTCCCTCTCTCGTTTGGCATTCCACCCTCGGAGAGTTGGTTCGTAGGATTCGGGGAACATCTGGAGTACATCCAATTTTGAGCAATAAGTGGATGATTGAAGCCGGCCGCAACAATTGTTATTGGAAATGAACTTGAACGGCAGGAACTAAGTGTTATACGGGGCAAAATACTACACCTGAAAGTGGTGGGAGCTACCTCTTGAGCCCATAAGAGCCACCTCTATAGTCCAGTACGTATCAAAATGTATCCTTTTTACTACGTGTTTAAGTACTCTCGCTTGGTTCCTAGAGGAACTCGGGGAGGAAAGACGGGTAAATGTGTTCATTTATATTTATGTTATGTTTTGAACTTGCTTATTTCATATGATATGTTTTCAAAAGGGTTTTTCATAAGATTAACTGGATATGAGTTTTTAAAACGTTATCTCTCGTTCCTCCTCACTGAGTTCATAAGGACTCACCCTTTTTTTTGTCACAGGTGAAGCATATTTGGAACAGGTACACGAAGAAAATGTGCTAGTTGATGAACTTTTAGAATGACTATGTGCATTGCGTGCTTTTCGTGAACATGGATGTTATTAGGGATGTTGTGTTTGATTGTAGAATGTTTATTTTGTTGATGTAAATGACCCCATTGTAATTTGGGTCTAATTTTTGGCTTGTACTAATTATAACTGGAGGAACTCTTTATTGGTTGTTTGCTTTCATTATCTTGGTTAGTAGTTATCGTAGGCGTTTAAACCACTAGGTGAAGAATCAAACAAGTTAACTCTATCTAATTTCACTTAGGTACTCATTGTAAACTAAAGAATAATAGGTACTTGCATAATAGGAACTGGCAAATAAACGAGACATAGTTATCATGCTAGGCTTGTCAATCCAACGAGACTATCTAGATAAATTAGTAGGCATATCTATTGATAACAAAATAGGAAATTTTAGTTGGAATTGAATCAATGATTAAAGGTTTTGAGGTGTTTTAGAAGATTAGGTAAAACCAAAGGTCTTAAATATAGCCGTTATGCTGTCGGTTTTTCGGAAAAACTTTGGGAGTTCTAGGCCAACGTTAAGCATTAAATCATAACAAAAGGCTAAGACTGTGAAATAGTATAAATGAATTAGTTCATACCCTAGTCTAGCCTCCTTAGGTCGGGTTGGGACGTGACAGTTGCACCCGTTTTCGGAGCCCAAAATCGAACGTTTTCATTAGTTTCGAGACACTTTCCTTCTTTTGCACTGTGTTTCGGTCCCGGATCGTACGTCGTGAGCCACGAAAAGGAAGGCAACCTAATCCATCACATTTCTCTTAACGTATCCCACGACTCCTTGGGCAAGACAACTTCGCTTCACGTAGAGGTTGGGCTCGGAAACCGAGGGCGTGGGGCTTGAGACCAAGTCTCTGTCGCTCTAGTGCCCATAACTTTTGATCCGTAAAGAGTTACGCGGCGCACAGCATACCGTTGGAAAGCTCTCTGAGAGCTCTACGACGGGGGCAGCAAGCCTACTCGACTGCACCTATTTTCTATGTCCAAAATCGAATGTTTTAATCAGATTCGGGACACTTTTCTTTGTTTGCGCTATTTTTTCGTCCCGGATCGTACGTCGTGAGCCGCAAAAAGGACGACAACCTAATCCATCACATTTCTATTACCGAATCCAACGGCACCTTGGGCAAGACAACTTCACTTCACGTGGAGGATGGGCTCGTAAACCGAGGGCTTGGGACCAGGTTTGCATCACTCCGGTGCCTATAACTTTTGATCCGTAAGGAGTTATGTGAGGTCCGACCTCGATTTGTGTGCGATACCTCATTTTGTGTGCCCTAAGCTTGAACTACATGCCTTTACCTAGGTTTAAGAGTTGTGACTTGATTTACATGTCGTGCATTGATTTACGTGCATTCATTTAGAATGGCGTGCATTTACTTGGAATACTTGTGTTTGTCTCGTAGTTCGCACCTTACCTCGTAGTACGTGCCCTAGATCTAGGAAAGCGTGCTTGCACGGTAATCAAGAAAGCATCCTACACAAAACACTAGACTCTAGAATAATCCTACATACTCCACTAACTAATATTCTAATCCTAAGTCAATGCACTAGAAGACAAAATTTCACTAAACACTAAACATTCTTATTCTTTATTCTTTATTCCATTTGCAAAATCCATGCACCTAAAATACCACAATCTAATCTACAATAAAATAAGATTTGAACAAACAAAAAAATTCAGAATCTTAGCATGCTTTGGCCGATCATATGTAGACAATTTAACAAGCTTTGCATAAATTCAAATCATCCTAGACAAACTATGACATAAGCTCAAGACACCATGCATCAAAAACTCCAAACACCCTATCCTAAGCTACCTTTCTCGGCCTACACACCATGCCCATACACCTCACAATTCAAAATGCAAAAGATGACAAGAATTTTCAGCCTTGCAAAGCCTATAGCCGAAACACACACACAAACATTTCATTTCTCTCAAACTTTCTCTCAAGCTCTCATCTCCTCTCTCTCTCTCTCTCGGCCATGGCTGCCTCATGCATCTCCATATCTCAAGCTCACATTCTAAGGTTCTCCTAGGTACTCAAGGACTCTAAGAAACTCGACCATAGCAGCCCAAGCTAGCAAGAAGCAAGAAAAACGCATGCAAGCACACAAACTCATCAATTCTCGGCCTTAGGTATGTTTTGCTAGTTTTCTTCCATTTCTTTTGGTTTCACCCACATGCACACCATCCTCACATGCTAACTCAGTTAGAAATTAAAAGAAAACAAGCCATCTCTCGGCCAAAGCAAGGAAGAAGCTCCATTTGTGCATCTTCAAGAACATTGTGCATCTTGATCTATTAACTTGCTAAGGTGAGGGTTAAACTCTTCTACAAGCTTTCAAAATTCACATGCATGCCTTCATATGACTATATTTACCTCTGTAGTTGTTGTATATGTGTGTACATGAGCTTATATGACCATGCATGGCTAGATTTTTGGCTAGAACTTGAAGATAGGTAAAAATGAGTTGCTGGCAGTTTTCTGATCTTGTAGTACGAGGTGCATTTGGCTTAGTAAACCTTGATGAAAATGCATGAAAATTGGTCAGTTACTAGTTCTGGCAGTTCGGAGCATTTTTCATAGATATAGGCTAAGGCCAATTTTGACTCTAAGGCCTCTAAAATGGTTAAACATCGTGAGGTGTCTAAATCTGGAAGAATTAGAAAAAAAAATGAAATAGGTTTCTGGCAGATTACTGACCTTGTAGAACGAAGTGTTTTAGGCCTAGTACATGTTGGTAAAAATGCATGAAAATTGGTAGGTTGCTATAGTTTGTAGTTCTGGACATTTTGACCAGAAATAGACCAAAGCCAATTCTGACTCTAAGACCGTCAAAAATAGCAAAACTCGTAATGTGTCTAAAACTGGACAGTTTTGCATAGTCTCACGGTTTTGGCCATAACTCCTAAGTCCGAACTCCAAATGATGCGAGGTTGGTTCCTAGATTTAAATCACTCATTAATATTTAATTTGAAATTTTGTTCACTAAAATTGGAGATTGTTTTCTTGTCTGATCGAATGTGGGAATACAGACCATTGCTGTGAGGGTTTTGTTTAGTGATGTGCTTAGAATCATGTTGTAACTTCTCTTATGGTTAAACGTGTTAAATTGTGTGGTTAATAGGCTACCCGTAGTTGTCCTTATAGCTCTAAATGTGATTCCCGATGATTACATGTTAATAAGTAGACTTTTCTTGCACCTGGTCTCATGTAAACGTCGTTGCATGCTTGTATAATCTTATGACTTGATACGTGAACCCCGAAATGAGTTATATGACTTGATTTACATGTGTTACATGGCTGCCCGTTTAATATTCATATAACTCTATGTGTTTTACAAAGTGAAAATTCATGTCAAAGCATTCCTCATGTGTTTACCTGTCTATGTGCAATCTTAGAATTGCTCGGAGGCAACCTACGTTGTTGTCCTCCAAATGTCATATGTTAAATGTTATAGTTGTGCATTGCATACAAGGTTGCAACCTTTCATTCTGGCATGGTAGCGTTTCACGCACGCCGGGGGGCATCGGGCTTGCCGGTGCTACCGTGACTACCATGGTCCAATTCCCTCTTTTGCTTGGGGGCTAGACTTCCTCGGAGAGTTGGGTCGTAGGATTTTGAGGTACATCCGGAGTACACCCATTTGGAGTGATAAGTGGATGATTTGAAGTCGGCTGCAACAACTGTTATCAGAAATGAACTTGAGAGCAAAAGCTCACCACATCCTTTCATTATGTGAATAAGTACTCTCGCTTGGTTCCTAAAGGACCTCGGGGAGGAAAGACGGGTAAATGTGTTCTTTACATTTACGTTATGCTATAAACTTACTTGTGTTATATGTCATGCTTTCAAAAAGGATTTTCATAAGTTTAACCGGAAAAGGGTTTCAAAACGTATTTCTCGTTCCCCCTCACTAAGTTCATATGGACTCACCCTCTTTTATCATCACAGGTGAAGAAGATCAGGAACAGGTACCCAAGGAGAACGTGCATGTTGATGACTCTTTGAAGTGATTGCTTGTCTTACGTGCCTTGCTTGACTGTGGCTATTTAGCGAACGTTATGTTTATTTTGAAGACTATTTCTTATGTTGTTTGTTATTGATTGTAAATGACCCCCGTTGTAATTTGGGGTCTAATTTTGGCTTGTACTGACTGTGACTAGACGACACGCTATCTTGTGGGTTGCTATTACTGTTTTGATTAGTAACTACCATAGGAAACTAAATCACTAGGTGAAGAAATCAAATGATGGATCTCTATCTAATCTCACCTAGGTATTCAATAGTAAGCTAAAGATCAACAGGTACTTGTGTAATAGGAATTAACAAATAAAGGGGACATAGTTATCATGCTAGGTTTGTTAATCAAACGAGATTTTCGAGATAACTAGTAGGCATATCGATTGGTGATGGATAGTAATCTTAGTTGGAATCGAATATAAGATTGAAGGTTTTGAGGCATTTAGAAAATCAGATCAAACTAAAGAGCCCAATTACAGCCGTTATGTTGCCGGTTTTTTCGGAGAATTTTTGGAGTTCTAGTCTAACGGATAAGCTTAATCTTCGTTAATCAGTTATAGTCGTAAACGACCGTGAATGATTAGATCACATCCTAGTCTAACCTCCATAGGTCGGGTTGGAAGCGTGACAAGTTACGTGGCGCACAGTATACCGTTGGAAAGCTTTCCGAGAGCTCTACGAAGTGGGCAGCAAGCCTGCTCGGCTGCACCTATTTTTGGAGCGCAAAATTGAACGTTTTCATCAGTTTCAGGATACTTTTCTTCTTTTGCACTGTTTTTTCGTCCCGGATCGTACGTCGTGAGCCGCGAAAAGGACGACAATCTAATCTATCATATTTCTATTACCAAATCCCACGGAACTTAGGCAAGCCAACTTTACTTCACGTAGAGGCTGGGCCCGCAAACAGAGGGCGTGGGGCTTAGAACCATGTCTCCGTCGCTCCGGTGCCCATAACTTTTGATCTGTAAGGAGTTACATGGTGCACAACATACAGTTGGAAAGCTCTCCGAGAGTTCTACGACGGGGGCAGCAAGCCTGCTCAGCTGCGCCGTTTTTGGTGCCCAAAATCGAGCATTTTCATCAGTTTTGGGACATTTTCTTCTTTTGCACTGTTTTTCCATCCCGGATCGTACGTCGTGAGCCGCGAAAAGGACGACAACCTAATCAATCACATTTCTATTACCAAATTGCACAGTACCTTAGTCAAGACAACTTTGTCTCATATAGCGGCTGGCCCCACAAATCGAAGGCGTGGGGCATGGGACCAGGTCTCTGGCGCTCCGATGCCCATAACTCTTTATCCGTAAGAGTTACACGGCGCACAGCATACCGTTGGAAAGCTCTCCGACAGCTCTACGACGGGGGCAGCCAGCTTGCTCGGCTGCACCCATTTTCGGTGCCCAAAATTGAATGTTTTCATCAGCTTCAGAATACTTTTCTTCTTTTGCGCTATTTTTTCATCCCGGATTGTACGTCATGAGCTGCAAAAAGGACGACAACCTAATCCATCAAATTTCTATTACTGAATCCCACAACACCTTAGGCAAGAAAACTTCACTTCACGTAGAGGCTGGGCCGGCAAACCGAGGGCGTGGGGCTTGGGACCAAGTATCCGTCGCTCCGATGACCATAACTTTTGATCCGTAAGGAGTTACACGATGCACAACATACCGTTGGAAACCTCTACTAAAGCTCTACGACGGGGCATCAAGCCTGCTACTGCGCCTATTTTTTGAGCCCAAAATCGAACATTTTAATCAGTTTCGGGACACTTTTCTTCTTTTGCGCTATTTTTTTATCCCGAATCGTACGTCGTGAGCCGTAAAAATGACGACAACCGAATCCATCACATTTCTATTTCTGAATCCCACGACACCTTGGGCAAGACCACTTCGCCTGACGTAGAGGTTGGGCTAGCAAACTGAGGGCGTAAGGCTTGAGACCAAGTCTCCGTCACTCCGATGCCCATAAATTTTGATCCGTAAGGAGTTACGCGTCGCACAACATACCGTTAGAAACTCTCTGAGAGCTCTACGCCGAAGGCAGCAGGCCTGCTCGGCTGAACCCATTTTCAGAACCTAAATTTGAATGTTTTCATAAGTTTCGGGACACTTTTCTTCTTTTACGCTGTTTTTCCGTCCCAGATCTTACGTCGTGAGCCGCGAAAAGGACGATAACCTAATCCATCACATTTCTATTTTTGAATCCCACAGCACCATGTGTAAGACAACTTCGCTTCACGTAGAGGCTGGGCCCGCAAACTGAGGGCTTGGGCCTTGGGGCCAGGTCTGCGTCGCTCCGGTGCCCATAACTTTTGATCCGTAAGGAGTTACACGTTGCGCAGTATACCGTTGGAAAGCACTACAAGAGCTCTATAACGGCAGTAGCAAGCCTGCTCAGTTGTGCCAGTTTTTCGAGCACAAAATCGAACATTTTCATCAGTTTCACGACATTTTTCTTCTTCTGCGCTGTTATTCCGACCCGGATCGTACGTTGTGAGCCGCGAAAAAGACAACAACCTAATCCATCACATTTCTATTACCGAATCGTATGGCACCTTGGGCAAGACAACTTCGCTTCACGTGGCGGTTAGGCCCGCAAACCTAGGGCTTGGGGCTTGGGACTAGGTCTGCGTCGCTCCGGAGCCCATAACTTTTGATCCGTAAGGAGTTACGCGACACATAAAATACCGTTGTAAAGCTCTCCGAGAGCTCTACGACGGGGGTAGCAAGCCTACTCGGCTATGCCCATTTTTGGACCAAAAAATCGAACGTTTTCATCAGTTTTGGGATACTTTTTTTCTTTTGCACTGTTTTTGGGTCCCGGATCGTACGTCGTGAGCCACAAAAAGGACAATAGCCTAATCCATCACATTTCTATTACCAAATCCTAAGGCACCTTGGGCAAAACAACTTCACTTCACGTGGAGGCTGGGCCCGCAAACCGAGGGCTTGGTGCTTGGGACTAAGTCTGCATCGTTCCGGTGCCCATAACTTTTGATCCGTAAGGAGTTACGCGTCGCACAGCATACCGTTGGAAAGCTCTTCGAGAGCTCTACGACAAGGGCAGCAAGTTTGCTAGGCTGCAATCATTTTCGTAGCCCAAAATCAGACATTTTCATCAGTTTGGAGACACTTTTCTTCTTTTGCGTTGTTTTTTTGTCTTGGATCGTACTTCGTGAGCCGTGAAAAGGACGACAACCTAATCCATCAAATTTCTCATACTGAATCCCACGGCACCTTGGGGAAGAGAAATTCTCTTCACGTAGAGGCTGGGCCTGCAAACCGAGGGCGTGGGGCTTGGGACCATGTTTCCGTTGCTCCAGTGCCCATAACTTTTGATCCGTAAGGAGTTACACGGCGCATAGCATACCGTTGGAAAGCTCTTTGAGAGCTTTACGACGAAGGTAGAAATCCTGCTCGACTGCCCTAGTTTTTCGAGCCCAAAATTGAACATTTTCACCAATTTTGGGGCACTTTTCTTCTTTTGCGCTGTTTTTCCATCCCGTATCGAACTTCGTGAGCCGCGAAAAGACCGGCAACCTAATCCATCACATTTCTATTAACAAATCCCACGGCACCTTGGGCAAGACAACAACTTCGCTTCACGTGGAGGCTGGGCCCACAAATCGAGGGTGTGTGGCTTGGGACCAGGTCTGCGTCGCTCCGGTGCCCATAACTTTTGATCCGTAAGGAGTTACGCGGCGTACAGCAGACCGTTGGAAAACTCTACGAGAGCACTACAACGGGGGCAGCAATCCTGCTCAGCTGCACACTTTTTGGACCCCAAAATCGAACGTTTTCTTCAATATCGTGATACTTTTCTTCTTTTGCGCTGTTTTTCCATCCCGGATCGTACGTCGCGAGCAGCGAAAAGGAGGACAACCTAGTCCATCAGATTTCTCATACCGAATCCCACAGCACCTTGGGCAAGACAACTTCGCTTCACGTAGAGGCTGGGCCCGCATACCGAGGGCGTGGGTCTTGGGACCAGGTCTCCGTCGCTCCGGTGCACATAACATTTGATCCGTAAAGAGTTACGTGGCACACAGCATACCGTTGGAAACCTTTCCGAGCGTTCTACGACGGGGACAGCAAGCTTGCTCTGCTGCACCCATTTTCTGAGCCAAAAATTGAATGTTTTCATCAGTTTCGGGACACTTTTTTTCTTTTGCACTGTTTTTCTGTCCCGGATCGTATGACGTGAGCCGCGAAAAGGACGACAACCAAATCCATCACATTTCTATTACCGAATCCCACAACACCTTGGGCAAGACAACTTCGCTTCACGTGGAGGATGGGCCCGCAAACCGAAGGCGTGGGGCTTGGGACCAGGTCTTTGTCGCTCCGGTCCTCAAAACTTTTGATCTGTAAGGAGTTACACAGCGCACAACATACCGTTGTGAAGCTCTCCGAGAGCTCTACGATAGGGGCATTAAGGTTGGCTTGCTGCACCTGTTTTCGGAGACCAAAATCGAACGTTTTCATCAGTTTCGGGATACTTTTCTACTTTTGCGCTATTTTTTAGTCCCGGATCGTACGTCGTGAGCCGCGAAATGGAAGACAACCTAATCCATAACATTTCTATTACCGAATTGCACGACACCTTGGGAAAGATAACTTCACTTAACGTGGAGGCTGATTTTTCCATCCTGGATCGTACGTCATGAACCAATAAAAGGACGACAACCTAATCCATCACATTTCGATTACCGAATTGCACGACACCTTGGGAAGGATAACTTCGCTTCACGTGGAGGCTGGGCCCGCAAACCTAGGGCTTGGGGCTTTGGACCAGGTCTGCGTCGCTCCGGTGCCCATAACTTTTGATCCGTAAGGAGTTACGCGGTGCACAACATACTGTTGTAAAGCTCTCTGAGAGCTCTACAACGGGGACAGCAATCTTGCTAGGCTGCGCCCACTTTCGGAGCCCAAAATCAAAGGTTTTCATATGTTTCGGGACACTTTTCTTGTTTTACTCTATTTTTTCATCCCGGATCGTACGTCGTAAACCGCGAAAAGGACGACAACCTAGTCCATCACATTTCTATTACCGAATCCCATTGCTTCTTAGGCAAGACTACTTCGCTTCACGTAGAGGCTTGGCCCGCAAACCGGGGGCGTGGGGCTTGTGACCAAGGCTTTGTCCCTCCGGTGCCCATAACTTTTGGTTCGGAAGGGGTTACGCGGCGCACATCATACCGTGGGAAAGCTCTCCGAGAGCTTTACGACGGGGGCAGCGAGCCTGCTCGGCTGCGCCCATTTTCGTATCACAAAATTGAACATTTTCAACAGTTTCTAGACACTTTTCTTCTTTTGCACTATTTTTCTGTCCCGGATCGTACGTCGTTAGCCGCGAAAAGGACAACAACCTAATCCTTCACATTTCTATTACTGAATCCCACAGCACATTGGGCAAGACAACTTCGCTTCACGTAGGGCTGGGCTCGCAAACCGAGGGCGTGGGGCTTGGGATTAGGTCTCTGTCGCTACGGTTTCCATAACTTTTGATCCGTAAGGAGTTACGCGGTGCACAACATACCGTTGGAAAGCTCTCCGAGAGCTCTACGACAGGGGCAACCAGCCTGCTAGGCTGCGTCCCTTTTCCTATCACAAAATTGAACATTTTCAATAGTTTCTGGACACTTTTCTTCTTTTACACTGTTTTTCCATCCTGGATCGTACGTCGTGAACCGCGAAAAGGACAACAACCTAATCCATCACATTTCTATTACCGAATTGCACAGCACCTTGGGCAAGACAACTTCGCTTCACATGGAGGCTGGGCTTGCAAACCTAGGGCTTGGGGCTTGGGACCAGGTCTGCGTCGCTCCGGTGCCCATAACTTTTGATCCGTAAGGAGTTACGTGGCGCACAGCATACCGTTGGAAAGCTCTCTAAAAACTCTACGACGGTGGGAGCAATCCTCCTCTATTGCGCCTATTTTCAGAGCCCAAAATTGAACGTTTTCATTAGTTTCGTGAAACTTTTCTTCTTTTGCGCTATTTTTTTGTCCCGGATCGTACGTCTTGAGCTACGAAAAGGACTACAACCTAATCCATCACATTTCTATTACCGAATCCCACGGCACCTTGGGCAAGACAACTTAACTTCACGTGGAGGCTGGGCCTGCAAACCGAGGGCTTGGGGCTTAGGACCAGGTCTGCGTCACTCCAGTGCCCATAAATTTTGATCTGTAAGGAGTTACACAGCATATAGCATACCGTTGGAAAGCTCTCTGAGAGCTCTAAGATGGGCCCAGCAAGCGTGCTCGGCTGCACCTATTTTCGGAGCCAAAAATTGAAAGTTTTCATCAGTTTTGGGATACTTTTTATCTTTTGTGTTGTTTTTCTGTCCCAAATCGTACGTCGTGAGCCGCGAAAAGGACGACATCTTAATCCATCACATTTCTATTACCGAATCCCATGGCACCTTGGGCAAGACAACTTCACGTCATGTAGAGGCTGGGCCCGAAAACCAAGGGCGTGGGGCTTGGGACCAAGCCTGCGTCACTTCGGTGCCCATAACTTTTGATTTGTAAGGAGTTACGCGGCGCACAACATACCGTTGTAAAGCTCTCCGAGAGCTCTACGACTGGCACATGCAAGCCTGCTCGGTTGCGCCATTTTTGGATCCCAAAATTGAACGTTTTCATCAATTTTGTGATACTTTTCTTCTTTTGCATTGTTTTTCCGTGCCGGATCGTACGTCGTGAGCCGCGAAAAAGACGACAACCTAATCCATCACATTTCTATTACTGAATCCCATGGTTCCTTGGGCAAGACCACTTTGCTTCAGGTAGAGGGTTGGCACGCAAATCGAGGGCATGGTGCTTGGGACCAGGTCTCTGTCACTCCGGTGCCCATAACTTTTGATCCGTAAGGAGTTACGTGGAGCACAGCATACCGTTGGAAAGCTCTCCTAGAGCTCTACGGTAGGGGCAGCAAGCCTGCTCGGTGGCGCCCATTTTCTGAGCCCAAAACCGAACGTTTTCATCAATTTTGGGACCCTTTTTTTTGCCCTATTTTTTCATCCTGGATTGTACGTCATGAGCTGCGAAAAGGACTACAACCTAATCCATCACATTTCTATTACCGAATCTCATGGCACCTTGGGCAAGACTACTTCGCTTCACGTAGAGGCTGGGCCCATAAACTGAGGGAGTGGGGCTTGGGACCAGGTCTCCGTCGCTCCGGTGCCCTTGACTTTTGATCCGTTAGGGGTTACACGACGCACAACATACCATTGGAAAGCTCTCCGAGCGCTCTCCGACGGGGGCAGTAAGCCTGCTCGGCTGCGCCCATTTTCGGATCACAAAATTGAACATTTCAATAGTTTCTGGACGCTTTTCTTCTTTTGCAATGTTTTTTCATCTCGGATCGTACATCGTGAGCCGTGAAAAGGACGATAACCTAATCCATCACATTTGTATTACCGAATCCCATGGCACCTTGGGCAAGACAACTTCGTTTCACATAGAGGCTGGGCCCGCAAACCAAGGGCATAAGGCTTGGGACCAGGTCTCCGTCGTTCCGTTGACCATAACTTCTGATCTATAAAGAGTTACGTGGTAAACAACATACCGTTGGAAAGCTCTCCGAGAGCTCTACGACGGGGATAGTAAGCCTGCTCGACTGTGCCTGTTGTCAGAGCCCAAAATTGAACATTTTCATCAGTTTTGGGACACATTTCTTCTTTTGTGCTGTTTTTCTGTCCCAGTTCGTACGTTGTGAGTCGCGAAAAGGACGACAACCTAATCCAGCACATTTCTATTACCGAATCCCACGGCACCTTGGGCAAGAAAACTTCACTTCACGTGGAGGCTGGACTCGTAAACCGAGGGCTTGGGGCTTAGGACCATGTCTGCGTCGCTTCGGTGCCCATAACTTTTGATCCGCAAGGAGTTACGCGGCGGATAGCATACCGTTGGAATGCTCTCCGAGAGCTTTACGATGAGGGCAGCTAGCTTGCTCGGCTGCACCCATTTTCGGAGCCCAAAATCAGATGTTTTCATCAGTTTTGAGACACTTTTCTTATTTTGCGTTGTTTTTTTGTCCCGGATCGTACGTCGTGAGCGGCGAAAAGGACGACAACCTAATCCATTTGATTTTTCATACCGAATCCCATGGCACCTTGGGCAAGACAACTTCGCTTCACGTAGAGGCTGGACCCGTAAACCGGGGCCGTGGGTCTTGGGACCAGGTCTTCGTCGTTTCGGTGCCCATAACTTTTGATCCGTAAGGAGTTACGCGGTACACAACAAACCGTTGGAAAGCTCTCCGAGAGCTCTACGACGGGGACAACGAGCTTGCTTGGTTGTGCCTATTTTCAGAGCCCAAAATTGTACATTTTCATCAGTTTCGGGACATTTTTCTACTTTTACCCAGTTTTTCCGTCCCGGATCATACGTAGTGAGCCGCGAAAAGGATGACAACCTAATCCATGACATTTCTATTACTAAATCCCATGGTACCTTGGGCAAGACAACTTCGCTGCAAGTGAAGGCTGGGCCCGCAAACTGAGGGCTTGGGGCTTAGGACTAGGTCTCGTTCGCTCCGGTGCCCATAACTTTTGATCCGTAAAGAGTGAAGCGGCTCACAGCATACCGTTGGAAAGCTTTTCGAGAGCTCTACGACGGGGGCAGCAAGCCCACTTTGCTGCGCCCATTTTTGGAGCCCAAAATCAAATGTTTTTATCAGTTTCAGGACACTTTTCCTCTTTTGCACGATTTTTCCGTCCTGGATCGTACGACGTGAGCCGCGAAAAGGATGACAATGTAATCCATCACATTTCTATTACCGAATCCCATGGCACCTTGGCCAAGACAACTTCGTTTCACATAGAGGCTGGGCCCGCAAACTAAGGGCATGGGGCTTGAGACCAGGTCTCTGTCGCTCCAGTGCCCATAACTTTTGATCCGTAATGAGTTACATGGCGCACAGCATACAGTTGGAAAGCTCTCCGAGAGCTCTACTATAGGGGCAGCAAGCCTACTCAGCTGCACCCATTTTTGGAGCCCAAAATCGAACGTTTTCATCAGTTTCAGGATAGTTTTCATCGTTTACGCTATTTTTTCATCCTGGATCGTACGTCGTGTGCCGCCAAAAGGACGACAACCTAATCCATCAGATTTCTCATACCGAAGCCCACGGCACCTTGGGCATAACAACTTCGCTTCACTTAGAGGCTGGGCCCGCAAACCGAGGGCGTGGGGCTTGGGACCAGGTCTCCATCTCTTCGTTGCCCATAACTTTTGATCCGTAAGGAGTTACGCGGCACACAACATACTGTTGGAAAGCTCTTTTAGAGCTCTACGTCGGAGGCAGCAAGCGTGTTCGACTGCGCTAGTTTTCAGAGCCCAAAATTGAACGTTTTCATTAATTTTAGGACACTTTTCTTCTTTTGCACTATTTTTCTATCCCGGATCGTACGTCGTAAGCGAAAAGGACAACAACCTAATCCTTCACATTTCTATTACTGAATCCCATAGCACCTTGGGCAAGACAACTTCACTTCACGTAGGGCTGGGCTCGCAAACCGAGGGCGTGGGGCTTGGGATTAGGTCTCTGTCGCTACGATTTCCATAACTTTTGATCCGTAAGGAGTTGCACGGTGCACAGCATACCATTGGAAAGCTCTTCGAGAGCTCTATGACGGGGGCAGTAGGCCTAAGCCTGTTTTCGGAGCCCAAAATCGAACGTTTTCATCAGTTTTGGGATACTTTTTTTCTTTTGCGTTGTTTTTCCGTACCGGATCGTACGTCGTGAGCCATGAAAAGGGTGACAACCTAATCCATCACATTTTTCTATTACCGAATCCCATAGCATCTTGGGCAAGACAACTTCACTTCACATAAAGGTTGGGCCCGTAAACCGAGGGCGTAGGGCTCGGGACTAGGTCTCCGTCGCTCTTGTGACCATAACCTTTCATCCGTATGGAGTTACACGGTGCACAACATACCGTTGGAAAGCTCTCCTAGAGCTCTATGGCGGAGGTGGTAAGGCTGCTGGGCTGCGCCCGTTTTGGGAGCCAAAAATTGAACATTTTCATCATATTATGGACATTTTTCTTCTTTTGCGCTGTTTTTTCGTCCCGGGTGGTACATCGTGAGCCGTGAAAAGGACGACAACCTAATCCATCATATTTCTATTACCAAATCTCATGGCATATTGGTTAAGACAACTTCGCTTCACGTGGAGGCTGGGCCCACAAACCGAGGGCTTGGGGCTTGGGACCAAGTCTGCGTCGCTCCGATGCCCATAACTTTTGATCCGTAAGGAGTTGCGTGGCACACATCATACCGCTGGAAAGCTCTACGAGAGCCCTACGATGGGGGCAGCAAGTCTGCTCGGCTGCACCCATTTTTGGAGCCCAAAATCAGACGTTTACAACAGTTTCAAGACACTTTTCTTCTTTTGCGCTATTTTTCCATCCCAGATTGTACGTCGTGATCCGCAAAAAAGACGACAACCTAATCCATCAGATTTCTCATACCGAATCCCATGGCACCTTGGGCAAGACAACTTCGCTTCACGTAGAGGCTAGGCTCACAAACCGAGGGTGTGGGGCTTAGGGCTAGGTCTCCGTCGCTCCAGTACCCATAACTTATGATCCGTTAGGCGTTACGCGGCACACAGCATACCGTTGAAAAGCTCTCTGAGAGCTCTACGACTGGGGTAGCAAGCCTACTCGACTGCTCCTGTTTTCAGAGCCCAAAATCAAACGTTTTAATCAGTTTTGGAACACTTTTCTTCTTTTGCACTGTTTTTCCTTCCCGGATCGTACGTCGTGAGCCACGAAAAGGTCAACAACCTAATCCATCACAATTCTTTTACCGAATCCCATGGCACCTTGGACAAGACAACTTCGACTCACGTAGAGGCTGGGCCCACAAACTGAGGGCATGTGGTTTGGGACCAGGTGTCCGTCGCTCCGGTGCCCATAACTTTTGTTCCGTAAGGAGTTACGCGGAGCACAGCATACCGTTGGAAAGCTCTCCGAGAGCTTTACGACGGGGGTACCAAGCTTGCTCTGCTGCACCCATTTTCAGAGCCCAAAATCGAACGTTTTCATTAGTTTCGGGTCAATTTTCTTCTTTTGCACAGTTTTTCCAACTCGGATCATACGTCGTGAGCCATGAAAAGGACGACAACCTAATCTATCACATTTCTGTTATCGAATCCCACGACAACTTGGGCAACACAACTTCGCTTCACATAGAGGTTGGGCCCGCAAACCGAGGGCGTAGGGCTTAGGACCAGGTCTCTGTCGCTCTGGTCCATATAACTTTTGATTTGTAAGGAGTTACGCTGGGCACAGCATATCGTTAGAATGCTCTCAGAGAGCTCTATGATGGGGGCAGCGAGCCTACTTTGTTGGGCCCATTTTTGGAGCCCAAAATCAAACATTTTCATCAATTTTGGGATACTTTTGTTCTTTTGCGCTGTTTTTCCATCTCGGATCGTACGTCGTGAGCTGTGAAAAGGACGATAACCTAATCCATCAGATTTCTCATACCGAATCCCATGGCACCTTGGGAAGACAACTTCGCTTCACGTAGAGGCTGGGCCCGCAAAGCTAGGGTTTGGGGCTTGGGACCAGGTCTGCATTGCTTCGATGCCCACAACTTTTGATCTGTAAGGTGTTACGCGGCACACAGCATACCGTTGTAAAGCTCTACGAGATCTCTACAACAAGGACAGCAAGCCTGCTTGGCTGCACCCGTTTTCAGAGCCCAAAATTGAATCTTTTCATCAGTTTCAGGATATGTTTCTTCTTTTGCGCTGTTTTTCTGTCCCGGATCGTACGTCATGAGCAGCGAAAAGGACGACAACCTCATCCATCAAATTTCTCGTACCGAATCCCACGACACCTTGGGCAAGACAACTACGCTTCACGTAGAGGCTGGCCCCGCAAACCGAGGGCGTGGGGCTTGGGACCAGGTCTCTGTCGCTCCGGTGCCCATAACTTTTGATCTGTAAGGAGTTACACGCTGCACAACATACCATTGGGAATCTCTCCATGAGCTCTACGACGGGGGCAGCAAGCTTGCTCAGCTGCACCCATTTTCGAAGCCCAAAATCAAACTTTTTCATCTATTTCGAGACACTTTTCTTCTTTTGCGCTGTTTTTCCATCCCGAATTGTACGTCATGAGCAGCGAAAAGGACGGCAACCGAATCCATGACATTTGTTTTACAAAATCCCATGGCACCTTGTGCAAGACAACTTTGCTTCATGTAGAGGCTGGCGGTGCCTATAACTTTTGATCCGTAAGGAGTTATGCGGTGCACAACATACCGTTGGAAAGCTCTCTAAGAGCTCTACGATGGGGGTAGCAACCCTGCTCGACTGCGCCTATTTTTGGAGCCTAAAATAGAACGTTTTCATCAGTTTCGGGACACATTTTTTCTTTTGCGCCTATTTTCCGTCCCGGATCGTACGTCTTGAGCCTCGAAAAGAACTACATCATAATCCATCACATTTCCATTACCGAATCCCACCGCACCTTGGCAAGACAACTTTGCTTCACGTGAAGGTTGGGCCCGCAAACCGAGGGCTGGGGGCTTGGGACCAGGTCACGTTCGCTCCGGTACACATAACTTTTGATCCGTAAAGAGTGAAGCGGCTCACAGCATATCGTTGGAAAGCTTTCCGAGAGCTCTACGACGAAGGCAGCAAGCTGACTTTGTTGCGCCCATTTTCAGAGCCCAAAATCGAACGTTTTCATCAGTTTCAGGATACTTTTCTTCTTTTACACGATTTTTCCATCCCGGATCGTACGCCGTGAGCTGCAAAAAAGATGACAATCTAATCCATCACATTTCTATTACCGAATCTCATGGCACCTTGGCCAAGATAACTTCACTTCACATAGAGGTTGGGCCCGCAAACTGAGGGCATGAGGCTTGGGTCCAGGTCTCTGTCGCTCCGGTCCCCATAACTTTTGATCCGTAAGGAGTTACGCGGCGCACATTGTGAGGCCCGACATCGATTTGCATGCGATACCTCATTTCGTGTGCCTAACCTAGATTTGCGTGCCTCGACCTAGGTTTAAGAGTCATGTTTCGTTTTGTGTGCCTTAAATTGAATTACGTGCATTCATTTAGGGTTGCTTGCTTTACTTGGGAAATGTGCATTCATCTCGTAGTTCGTGCCTTACCTCGTAGTGCGTGCCCTAAAACTAAGAAAGCGTGCCCTCACGCTAATCAAGAAAGCATCTTACACGAAGCACTAAATCACTAATTAATCCTACAAATTCCACTAACTAATATTAAAATGCTAATTCAACTCACTAGAAGACAAAATCTCACAAAAAGCTAGACATTCTTTATTCTTCATTCTTTATTCTTTGCATATCCCAAACACACAATTAAATATTGCTCAACCAAGACAAAAAATTCAGATTTTTCATAAGCCTTGGCCGACCAACTCTTGCACTTGTGCATGCATTCCAATTTCATATTCTATTCCTAGACATCCTATGACAATCTATGACACAATGCATAAAAAAATTTGGCTCAAACTCTACCCAAGGCTCCATATTCTCGACCCATCCTCTTGCCATGCTAGGTGATTCAAAATTATGCTTCTTGAAGACACAAATCTGAATTTTACAAGGCCCTAGGCCGACATATGCATTAAACATTCCAAGCTTTCATTTTTCTTTCTTTCTTTTTCTCTTTCTCTCATTTCTTCTCTCTCTCTCTCGGCCTTAGCTGAAAATATACTTTTCATAGCTAAGTTTTTCATCCTAAGGCTGTTCAAGACCTCCAAGATACCAAGGAACTCGACCAAGCAAAGCTAGAGTACAAGAGACACACATGCAAGCTCATTGAACATCCATTTCTTAGGTGAGTTGTTAGCTTCCATTTCATTTTCTTCTTGTTCTAACCACATGCACCTACTAAGAACTTGGTTACTAAGCTAGGAAATTAGAGAAAATCAAGTGGTCTCTCAGCTAAAGCAAGGAAAAGAGTCAATCTTGTGCATCCTCAAAAGTTTGTGCATCTTCTTTGTTGTCTTGCTAAGGTGAGGGCTAAAACTTCTTGAAAAGCTTTTGAAAACCACATGCATTCCTTTAAATGTCTATATTTACTTCTATACTTGTGATATATGTCGTATTGCTTGAAGACTATTTCATTTCTTATGTTGCTTGTTATTGTATTGTAAATGACCCCCGTTGTAATTTGGGGTCTAATTTTGGCTTGTACTGATCATAACTAGATAGACACTACTATGGTCGTTTTTGCTATCATTATTGGCTAGATCTATCATAGAATTATGAAGTATCAGGTAAGGATTAAGTAAAATAAACCTATCCAATCTTAAGCAGGTACTCATTGTTAAGCTAAGACTAACAGGTACTTTTGTAACGAGGATTAACAAACAAACGAGACATAGTATCATGCTAGGTTATTAATCAAATAATACTTCGAGATAACTGGTAGGCGTTTTGATTGGTTATAAATAGTAATCTTAGTTAGAAATGAAATTGAGATTGAAAATTTTGAGGTGTTTAGAGAATTAGGTCAAACTAAAGAGCCCAATTACAGTCGTTATGCTGTCGATTTTCTGTAGAATTTGTAGAGTTTAGGTTAAAACGTTAAGTGTTAAACCCTCTTGAACGATTAAGTACATGATATGACTTGAATGTTTAGATCATACCCTAGTCTAACTTTTATAGGCCGGGTTGGGGCGTGACACCTATAGAAGAATGGTATCAGAGCTTAGATTGCTTAAGTCGGATTTAACTCTCGGACCGTGGGTAGAAGCCCTAAGGTTATTAGGATGACTTGTTTAGGTGTTATTGTGTGACAATATCAAGTGTGCCTTCTTTGTTTCTATATGCTTTTGTGATTAACATGTCTTAATTGTTTCTAGAATTGTGTATCTATATAAGATTATATGTTGCACATCTTATGCATTAAATTTTTGTTTGTCGTATTCCAATAAATTGTGAATCGTAATATGTGCCTATAGATGGCTGGCCCTAGTACCCGCACTACTAATAGGAGCGGTAAGCCCCAAGAGACCGGAGATGCTTATCAAACTAATCCCAGCATGACTATGTTTAATATGATGGTGAATGCCATGGATCGCATGTCGCCAGTGATGGAACATCAAGATGCACGTGAAGCAAACAACAACAACAACAGGAATGATGGTAACCATGGGAGACATAGTAGAATGCGGGAGTTCCCTGACTTTCGCCCGTCCAAATTCGACGGGGAAGCTGATGATGAAAAGGCAGAGGCTTGACTGTCTGAGAACGAGAGGATTTTCAGGCCACTTCACTATACTGATGAAGAAAAGGTGGAGTTTGCTGTGTTTCTGTTGCACGGGGATGCTGAGCATTGGTGGCACACCGTGGAGGCACTATGGGAAACTGATCATACACCTCGCTTGTGGGGTAATTTCGTTAAGGCATTCAAGGATAAATATGTTCCTGCAGTTTCCAGGCAGAGGCGGATTCAAGAATTCATGCACTTGAACCAGGGTAACATGACGGTGGCCCAGTACGAGGCTCGTTTTGACCGACTGTCCCATTATGCTCAATACATGGTCAGTACCCCTGAGGCGAAGATGTGAAAATTTACGAATGGGTTAAGGCTAGAAATTCAGGACCAGTTGGCTTCGCATGACTTTGATACCTATTCTGCTCTCCTTGCTACTGCTTCTCGAGTTGAGAAGAGGAAACTTGATAGAGCCGGTTCGAGCCAGCCGAACAAGAAACCATATCACCCTCCAGGTCAACAGAGGAAATTCCAGAGCCAGAGTCGTAGTTAGGGCCAGAGTCAAAACAGACCAATTAATAACTGTGGCCTGACTAAAGCACCACCAGCCTCTTCCACCCGCGGATCCACAGGTAGTTCACCTGCTACTCAATCTATCAACTGTTCTTCTTGTGACAAGAAGGGGCATACCGAGGCCCAGTGCTGGAAGAAGTCAGGACGATGTGTGCGGTGTAGCAGTGATTAGCATCAGATCAAGGATTTCCCTAAATGGCAAGCAGGACAAAATAAAGTTAAACTAGTTGGTAGAGGCAAGACTCCAGTTCCTAGAGTTCAGGCTCGAGTGCGAGGAGCTTCCAGAGGAGACCGCTGTTGTTGAAGGTACATTCTTGATACTGAATCAACCTGTTAGGGTGCTAATTGATCCAGGTACTACTCATTCATTTATTACTCCCTTATGTGTGCAACGTGTGAAACTACGAGTTGTATGTTTGCCTTACGAAGTAGAAGTTGGTACTCCGATAGGTTCTAAACTTGTTACTAGCTCAGCTTGTAAAGCATGTAAAATCCAAATTAAAGATAGGGAATTCTCAGCCAATCTTATTGTATTACCTTTTCGAGACTATGAAGTCATCTTAGGGATGGACTGGTTGGCAAAGCATCATGCCCAACTAGATTGCCGGACGAAAATTGTAACATTCTGGATTCCTGGTCAACCAATATTGGAGGTAATGGGTCAAAGAGACTTCATCAGGAGTTCCATCATTTCATCTACAAAAGCAGTGAAGACCTTGAGAAAAGGATGTAGTGAATACTTAGCTTACCTCATCAACAAGCCATCGTACAAAGCTAAGTTGGAGGAGATGCCAGGGAGCAAAATGCAGATGTGTTTGTAGAAGAATTGCCCTGTTTACCCCCAAATCAGGAGATCGAGTTTATTATAGAATTACTGCCTGGCACCCAGCCGATATCTAAAGCTCCCTATTGTATGGCACCGGCCGAGCTACAAGAATTGAAGGACCAATTGCAAGGATTGTTGAAGAAGGGGTTTGTTCAACCAAGTTCTTCACCGTGGGGTGCATCAGTCCTATTTGTAAAGAAGAAAGACAGAACGTTGAGGCTATGCATCGACTACCGAGGATTGAACCAAGCGACCGTCAAGAATAAATACCCACTTCCACTGATCGATAAGTTATTTGATCAACTTCAAGGAGCCAAGGTGTATTCGAAGCTTGACTTGAGGCAAGAATACTATCAGTTGCGGATCAAAAAGGAGGATGTGCCTAATACGGCTTTCAGGACGAGATATGGGCATTATGAATATGTGATGATGCCATTTGGACTAACTAATGCCCATGCAGCTTTTATGGACTTGATGCACAAGGTGTTTCAACCTTACTTGGACCAATTTGTGGTGATCTTTATTGATGATATTTTGGTATACTCGAAATTTGAGACTGAGCATGAACAACATCTGCGATTGGTACTGCAGAAACTTCGAGAACATCAATTGTATGCAAAGTTTAGCAAGTGCGAGTTTTGGTTGCAGCAGATTGCATTTTTGGGGCATATCATATCCCAAGAGGGAATGGCAGTAGATCTAGCAAAGATAGAAGTGGTGATGTCTTGGAAGAAGCCAGAAAACGTTACAGAGGTTCGGAGTTTTCTTGGTCTAGCTGGCTATTATCGGAGGTTCGTGAAGGATTTCTCAAATATTGCAGGCCCGCTTATAAAGCTCACTCAAAAGAAAATGAAGTTTATATGGGATGACAAGTGTGAGAACAGCTTCCAAGAATTGAAGAAAAGATTAACTACTGCACCTGTTCTTGCATTGCCTGAAGGGAGTCAAGGTTTTGTAATCTATAGTAATGCTTCGAAGGAAGGACTGGGATGTGTGTTGATGCAAAATGGTAGAGTGATTGCGTATGCTTCTAGGAAACCGAAGCCGTATGAATTGAACTACCCGACACATGATTTGGAGTTAGCGGCTATTGTGTTTGCACTCAAGAAATGGAGGCACTATCTGTGGGGTAACAAGTTCGAGGTGTTTACTGATCACAAGAGCTTGAAATACTTGTTCTCACAAAAAGAGTTGAACATGAGGCAAAGACGGTGGATGGAGTTTTTGGATGATTGTAACTGCAAAATCAATTATGTGCCCGGTAAAGCAAATGTAGTTGTAGATGCCTTAAGTCGGAAAGCAAGCATGGCAAAACTGGAAGTTAAGGTACAGGAGTTGTTAGAGGAAGCATTCTTGTGGAAACCACAATTGACTCAAAAAGGGTTACTTTTTGCCACTACACAAGTTCAATCGACCTTGTCGTCTGAATTATGAGAGGCTCAACAGAAGGACCAACAGTTTCAGAAGATTAAAGAAAACAACATAGATTTCAAGTTTCATGATGATAGTATTTGGAGGTTTAGGAATTGGATTTGTGTTCCTAATGAGCCAGAGCTGAAAAAGAAGATTCTTGAAGAAGCCCAAAATTCAAGATACACTATTCACCCCGCGGGAACAAACATGTAGCGGGATTTGAAGCAACACTATTGGTGGAATAACATGGAGAGAGAGATTGCAGAGTTTGTGGCACGGTGTTTGACTTGCCAGAGAGTCAAAGCAGAACATCAACGACCCACAGGTTTACTTCACCCGTTGGAAATTTCTCAATGGAAATGGGAACATATAACTATGGACTTTGTTAGGGAGTTGCCCAGGTCACTAAAGAGTCGTGACGGCATTTGGCTCATGGTGGATAGATTGACTAAGTCAGCGCACTTCTTACCGATGAACAAGGAGGATAGTCCTGAGAAATTGGGAGATATGTATGTGGCGGAGATTGTAAGATTACACGGGATGCTTGTGAGTATTGTATCGGATAGGGATCTTCGTTTTACTTCCCGATTTTGGAAGAGATTGCAAGAAGCTTTGGGAACGAAGTTGAGTTTCAGCACGACTTATCACCCCCAGACTGATGGACAATCTGAGAGAACTATTCAGATTCTGGAGGATATGTTGAGGGCATGTGTTTTAGACTTCAGGAAAGGTTGGGAGAAATATCTGTCTCTAGCGGAGTTCGCTTATAATAATAGTTATCAGGCCACTATCGGGATGGCCCCATTTGAGGCGTTGTATGGACGTAAGTGTCAATCTCCAATTTAGTAGGATGAACTAGGTGACATGAAGACTTTTGACCCGACCCTTCTACCTGAACTTATGAAGACTGTTGATAATATCCACCTTATCCGAAAACGGATGCTTACCGCCCAGAGCAGGCAGAAAAGTTACGCAGACTGACGGAGACAGAGTCTAGAGTTTGAGGTCGGCGACAAGGTGTTCTTGAGGATATCACCTCGGAAGAGACTGATTAAACATGGCAAGGGTGGAAAGTTGAGCCCAAGGTATGTAGGACCATTCGAGATAATTGAGAAGGTTGGAAAATTAGCGTATCGCTTGGCACTACCCCAAAACCTCTCCAATATTCACGACGTCTTTCATGTTTCGATGCTACGGAAGTATCACCCTGATCCATCACATGTCTTGGAGCCAGAGCCATTGGAGCTTTAGGAGAACATGTCTTATGAAGAGAAGCCCATTCGGATCCTAGACCAGCGAAATCGGGAGTTGCGCAACAAATCTATACCGATGGTGAAAGTGTTGTGGGATCATCATGGAGTTGAAGAAGCAACGTGGGAAAGGCGAGACTAGATGGAGTAACAGTATCTAGCATTATTTCAAGGTAATATTGAATTTCAGGACGAAATTCTTTTAAGGAGGGGAGGATGTGAGGCTCGACCTCGATTTGCGTGCGATACCTTGTTTTGTGTGCCTAACCTAGATTTGCGTGCCTTGACCAAGATTTAAGAATCGTGTTTCGTTTTGTGTGCCTTGCATTGAATGACGTGCATTCATTTAGGGTTGCGTGCATATACTTGGAAAATGTGTATTTGTCTCGTAGTTCGTGCCTTACCTCGTAGTTTGTGCCCTAAACCTAGGAAAGCGTTCCCTCACGCTAATCAAGAAAGCATCTTACACAAAGCACTAGATCATTAATTAATCCTACAAACTCCACTAACTAATATTAAATTGCTAATTCAACCCACTAGAAGACAAAATCTCACAAAAAGCTAGACATTCTTTATTCTTCATTCTTTATTCTTTGCATATCCCAAACACAATTAAATATTGCTCAACCAAGACAAAAAATTCAGATTTTGCACAAGCCTTGGCCGACTAACTCTTGCACTTGTGCATGCATTCCAATTTCAAATTCTATTCCTAGACATCCTATGACAATCTATGACACAATGCATAAAAAAATTTGGCTCAAACTCTACCCAAGGCTCCATATTCTCGGCCCATCCTCTTGCCATGCTAGGTGATTCAAAATTATGCTTCTTGAAGACACAAATCTGAATTTTACAAGGCCCTAGGCCGACATATGCATTAAACATTCCAAGCTTTCATTTTTCTTTCATTCTTTTTCTCTTTCTCTCATTTCTTCTCTCTCTCTCTCGGCCATAGCTGAAAATATACTCTCCATAGCTAGGTTCTTCATCCTAAGGCTCTTCAAGACCTCCAAGCTACCAAGGAACACAACCAAGAAAAGCTAGAGTGCAAGAGACGCACATGCAAGCTCATTGAACATCCATTTCGGCTTAGGTGAGTTTGTTAGCTTCCATTTCATTTTCTTCTTGTTCTAACCACATGCACCTACTAAGAACTTGGTTACTAAGCTATGAAATTAGAGAAAATCGAGTGGTCTCTCGGCTAAGCAAGGAAAAAAGTCAATCTTGTGCATCCTCAAGAGTTTGTGCATCTTCTTTGTTGTCTTGCTAAGGTGAGGGCTAAAACTTCTTGAAAAGCTTTTGAAAACCACATGCATGCCTTTAAATGTCTATCTTTACTTCTGTACTTGTGATATATGTGTGTTCATGAGCTTTTGTAAACATGCATGGCAAGATATTTGGCTAGAATGTGATGATAGATGAAATCGCGTATGGGACAGCCTTCTGTCTTGTTGGTGCGAGGTGATTTTGACCAGGTAAATGAGGTTGAAAATGCAGGAAAATTGGTACGTGACTAGTTTTGCCAGGTCTGAGCATTTTTTGCAGAAATAGGAAAAAGCTAATTTTGACTCTAAGGTCCTCAAAATGGCAAATTATCAAAATGTGTCCAAATCTGGAAAATCTGGGAAAATGAAGCAGGTTTTGGCAGATTCACTGTTTTTGTAGAACGAACCAGTTTTTATTTTGTAAATGACATCCAAAATGCATGAAATTTGGTGTGCTGCTGGATTTTTCAGTTCTGGACATTTTTGGTAGAAATAGACTAAGGCTAAAGCTGACCCTAAGGTCCTAAAAAATGACAAGTATTGAAATGTGTGCAAATCTGGACAGTTTTGTGTAGTTTTACGGTTTTGGCTATTACTCTTGAACCCGAACTCCAAATGATGCAAGGTTTGTTTCTGAATTTAGTTCACTCCTTAAGATTTAATTTGACATCTTGTTCACTAGAATTGGAGATTTTTTGCTTGTCTCAATGATTGTGAGAAAACAGTCCATTGCTGTGAGGGTCTCACCTATTGATATGCTTAGAAAAATTATTGTAGCTTCTCTTGTTGTATTAAATGCTTGGGATTGTGGCATTTGGATGTTGTGTGGACTGTTTTGAATGCTTGAGGGTGTTTGAATTAATCAATGCATGGCTTGAGTTTAATTACGAGATGACTTGGGGCTTAATCGCACGGGTAAGCACGAATTGAAACCCTAGTGACTAGGTAAACTCACTAAGTGTTGATCCTATGGATATCGTGTTTGATTATGTAGTTAGTAGGCTGCCCGTAGTTTCCCTCATAGCCCTAAACATGATTTTGATGATTACATGTTGACAAATAGGCCTTTCTTGCACCCGGTCCCACATAGATGTCGTTGCATGTTGAATAATCTTATTAATTGATTACATGAACTTCGAAATGACTTATATGACTTGATTTATATGCGTTACATGGCTGCCCGTTTAATATTCATATAACTCCATGTGCTTTTCAAGTGAAATTACTTGTCATATTGTGCCTCGCTTGTTTACTTGTCAATGTGCAATCTTATGACTGCTTGGAGGCGACTTACTTTGTTGTCCTCCTAATGTGATATATTAAATGTCATAAATGTGCATTGCATACAAGGTTGCAACCTTTCATTTTGGCGTGGTAGCGTTCACGCACACCGGGCAGCATCGGGCTTGCCGGTGCAACCGTGACTACCATTGTCCAATTCCCTCTCTCGCTTGGGGGAATAGGCTTCCTTGGAGAGTTGGGTCGTAGGATTTCGTGGTACATCCGGAGTACACCCATTTGGCATGATAAGGGGATGATTTGAAGCCGGCCGCAATAACTGATATTGGAAATGAACTGAGAGCAAAAGCTCACCGTTTCCTTTTTACTATGTGTATAAATACTCTTGCTTGGTTCCTAGAGGACCTCGGGGAGGAAAGACAGGTAATTGTGTTCCTTTACTTTTACATTACCTTATGTACTTACTTGTGATATAATGTCAAGCTTGCAAAAAGGGTTTCCATAAGTTAAACTAGAAAAATGAGTTTCAAAACTTATTTCTCGTTCCCCCTCGCTGAGTTCATAAGGACCCACCCTCTTTATCATCTCAGGTGAAGAAGACCAGGAACAGGTATCCGAGGACGACTTGCCTAATGATGATTCCTTGGAATGATTGCTTGCCCTACGTGCCTTACTTGACTATGGCCATTTTGTGAACGATGTGTTGCTTGAAGACTATTTCATTTCTTATGTTGCTTGTTATTGTATTGTAAATGACCCCCGTTGTAATTTGGGGTCTAATTTTGGCTTGTACTGATCATAACTAGATAGACACTACTATGGTCATTTTTGCTATTGTTATTGGCTAGTACCTATTATAGGATTATGAAGTATCAGGTAAGGATTAAGTAAAATGAACCTATCCAATCTTAAGCAGGTACTCATTGTTAAGCTAAGACCAACAAGTACTTTTGTACCGAGGATTAACAAACAAACGAGACATAGTATCATGCTAGGTTATTAATCAAACAAGACTTCGAGATAACTGGTAGGCGTTTCGATTGGTTATAAATAGTAATCTTAGTTAGAAATGAAATTGAGATTGGAAATTTTGAGGCGTTTAGAGAATTAGGTCAAACTAAAGAGCCCAATTACAGCCGTTATGCTGCCTGTTTTCCGAAGAATTTGTGGAGTTTAGGCTAAAACGTTAAGTGTTAAAACCCTCTTGAACTATTAAGTACGTGATATGACTTGAATATTTAGATCACACCCTAGTCTAACCTTCACAGGTCGGGTTGGGGCGTGACACACATCAGACCGTTTTGAAGCTCTCCGAGAACTCTACGATAGGGACAGCAAGCCTGCTCGGCTGCACCTATTTTCGGAGCCCAAAATCGAACGTTTTCATCAATTTCAGGATACTTTTCATCTTTTGCGCGGTTTTTCCGTCCCGGTTCGTACGTCATGTGCCGCCAAAAAGACGACAACCTAATCCATCAGATTTCTCATACCGAATCCCACAGCACCTTGGGCATAACAACTTCGCTTCACATAGAGGCTGGGCCTGCAAACCGAGGGCGTGGGGCTTGGGACCAGGTCTCCATCTCTTGGGAGCCCATAATTTTTTATCTGTATGGAGTTACACGGTGCACAGCATACGGTTGGGAAGCTGTCCGAGAGCTCTACGACAGAGGCAACAAGCGTGTTTGGCTGCGCTAGTTTTCAGAGCCCAAAATTGAACATTTTCATCAATTTTGAGACACTTTTCTTCTATTGCACTATTTTTCTATCCCGGATCATACGTCGTGAGCCGCGAAAAGGACAACAACCTAATCCATCACATTTCTATTACCGAATCCCACAAGACCTTGGGAAAGACAACTTCGCTTCACGTAGAGGCTGGGCCCGCAAACCAATGGCGTGGGGCTTGGGACCAGGTCTCTCTCGCTCCGGTACCCATAACTTTTGATCCGTAAGGAGTTACGCAGCACACAACATAACGTTGGAAAGCACTCCGAGAGCTCTACGACAGGGGCAACAAGCGTGTTCGGCTGCGCTAGTTTTTAGAGCCCAAAATTGAACGTTATCATCAATTTTGGGACACTTTTCTTCTATTGCACTATTTTTCTATCCCGGATCGTACATCGTGAGCCGCGAAAAGGACAACAACCTAATCCATCACATTTCTATTACCGAATCTCACAGGACCTTGGGCGAGACACCTTCGCCTCACGTAGAGGTTGGGCCGGCAAACCGAGGGTGTGGGGCTTGGGACCAGGTCTCTCTCGCTCTAGTGCCCATAACGTTTGATCCGTAACGAGTTACGCGGCGCATATCATACCATTGGAAAGCTCTCTGAGAGCTCTATGACGGGGGAGATAAGCGTGTTCAGCTACACTAGTTTTCGGAGCCCAAAATCAAACATTTTCATAAGTTTTGGGACACTTTTCTTCTTTTACGCTGTTTTTCCATCCCGGATCGTATGTCGTGAGCTGCGAAAAGGGCGACAAACTAATCCATCACATTTCTATTACCGAATCACACGACACCTTGGGCAAGACAACTTCTCTTCACATAGAGGCTGGGCTCGTAAATAGAGAGCGTGGGGCTTGTGACCAGGTATCCCTCGCTCCGGTGCCCATAACTTTTGATCCATAAGGAGTTATACGGTGCATAGCATACCATTGGAAAGTTCTCTGAAAGCTCTACGATGGGGGCAATAGCCTGCTCGGTGGCGCACATTTTAGGAGCCCAAAATCGAACATTTTCATCATTTTTGGGATACTTTTCTTTTTTTGTGCTGTTTTTCTGTACCGAATCGTACGTCGTGAGCCATGAAAAGGACGACATCCTAATCCATCACATTTCTATTACCGAATCCCACGGCACCTTGGGCAAGACAACTTTGCTTCACGTAGAGGCTGGGCCCGTAAACCGAGGGCGTGGGGCTTGGGACCAGGTCTCCGTCGTTTCGGTGACCATAACTTTTGATCCGTAGGGACTTACACGGTGCACAGCATACCATTGGAAAGCTCTCCGAGAGCTTTACGACGGAGGCAGCAAGGCTACTCGGCTGCGCCCATTTTAGGAGCCAAAAATTGAACATTTTCATCAGATTATAGATACTTTTCTTTCTTTGGCCTATTTTTTCGTCCCGGATCGTACGTTGTGAGCTGCGAAAAGGACGACAACCTAATCCATCACATTTCTATTACCAAATCCCATGGCACATTGGGTAAGACAACTTCGCTTGACGTGGATGCTGGGCCCACACACCGAGGGCTTGGGGCTTGGGACCAGGTCTGCGTCGCTTCGGTGCCCATAACTTTTGATCCGTAAGGAGTTGCGCAGTGCACAGCATACCGTTGGAAAGCTCTATGAGAGCTGTACGACGGGGGCAGCAAGTCTGCTCGGCTGCACCCATTTTCGGAGCCCAAATTCAGACGTTTACATCAGTTTGTAGACACATTTCTTCTTTTGCGCTATTTTTTCGTCCCGGATTATACGTCGTGAGCCGCGAAAAGGACGACAACCTGATCCCTCAGATTTCTCATACCGAATCCCATGGCACCTTGGGCAAGACAACTTCGCTTCACGTAGAGGCTAGGCTCACAAACCGAGGGCGTGGGGCTTGGGACTACGTCTCCGTCGCTCCGGTGCCCATTACTTTGGATCCGTAAGGAGTTACGCGGTGCATAGCATACCATTGGAAAGCTCTCTGAGAGCTCTACAACGGGGGTAGCAACTCTGCTCGACTGCGCCAATTTTCGGAGCCCAAAATCGAACGTTTTCATTAATTTTAGAACAATTTTCTTCTTTTGCACTGTTTTTTAGTCCCAAATCGTACGTCGTGAGCCCCAACAAGGTCGACAACCTCATCCATCACAATTCTTTTACCGAATCCCACGGCACCTTGGGCAAGACAACTTCGCTTCACATGGAGGCTGGGCCCGCAAACCGAGGGTTTTGGGCTTGAGACCAGGTCTGCGTCGCTCCGGTGCCAATAACTTTTGAGCCGCAAGGAGCTACGCGGTGCACAGCAGACCGTGGGAAAGCTCTCCAAGAGCTCTACGACGGGGGTAGCTAGCTAGCTGAGCTGCACCTATTTCCGGAGCCCAAAGTCGAACATTTTTATCAGTTTTAGGACACGTTTCTTCTTTTGCGCTGTTTTTCCGTCCCGGATCGTACGTCGTGAGCCACAAAAAGGACGACAACCTAATCCATCACATTTCTATTACCGAATCCCACGACACCTTGGGCAAGACAACTTCGCTTCACATAAGGGTTGGGCCCGCAAACCAAGGGCGTGGGGCTTTGGACTAGGTCTCCGACGCTACGGTGCCAATAACTTTTGATCTATAAGGAGTTACGCTGCGCACAGCATACCGTTGGAATGCTCTCAGAGAGCTCTATGATGGGGGCAGCAAGCCTGCTTGGCTGGGCCCATTTTTGAAGCCCAAAATCGAACGTTTTCATCAGTTTCGGGACACTTTTCTTCTTTTGCACTGTTTTTTCGTCTCGGATCGTACTACGTCAGCCGCGAAAATGACGATAACCTAATCCATCATATTTCTATTACCGAATCCCACAACACCTTGGACATGACAACTTCTCCTCACGTAGAGGCTGGGCCCGCAAACCGAGGGCATGGGGCGTGTGACCAGGTATCCGTCGCTCCGGTGCCCATAACTTTTGATCTGCAAGGAGTTATGCGGCATACAACATACCGTTGTAAAGCTCAATGAGAGCTCCATGACAAGGGCAGCAAGCCTGCTCGGCTGTACCTATTTTCAGAGCCCAAAATTGAATGTTTTCATCAGTTTCAGGATACATTTCTTCTTTTGCGCTGTTTTTCTGTCCTGGATCGTATGTCGTGAGCTGCGAAAAGGACGACAACCTCATCTATCAGATTTCTCATACTGAATCCCGCGACACCTTGGGCAAGACAACTATGCTTCACATAGAGGATGGCCCCGCAAACCGAGTGTGTGGGGCTTAGGACCAACTCTCCGTCGCTCCAGTGCCCATAACTTTTGATCAGTAAGGAGTTACACGGTGCACAACATACCGTTGGAAAGCTCTCCGAGAGCTCTACGACAGAGGCAGCAATCCTGCTCGACTGCACCCATTTTCAGAGCCCAAAATCGAACGTTTTCATCTGTTTTGTGACATTTTTCTTCTTTTGTGCTGTTTTTCCGTCCCAGATTGTGCGTCGTGAGCAGCGAAAAGGACGACAACCTAATCCATCACATTCCTATTACCAAATTCCACGGTACCTTGGGCAAGACAACTTCGCTTCACGTAGAGGCTCAGCCAAAAACCAGGGGCGTGGGGCTTATAACCAGGGCTCCGTCGCACCGGTGCCCATAACTTTTGATCCGTAGGAAGTTACGTGGCGCACAGAATACTGTTCGAAAGCTCTCCGAGAGCTCTACGACGGGGGTAGCAAGCCTGCTAGGCTGCACCCATTTTCAGAGCCCAAAATCGAACGTCTTCATCAGTGTAGGGACACTTTTCTTCTTTTACGCTGTTTTTCCGTCCCAGATCGTATGTCGTGAGCCGCGAAAAGGATGACATCGTAATCCATCATATTTCTATTACCGAATCCCACGGCACCTTGGACAAGACAACTTCGCTTCATGTAGAGGTTGGGCCCGCAAACCGAGGGCCTGGGGCTTGGAACCAGGTCTCCGTCGCTTCGATGCCCATAACTTTTGATCCGTAGGGAGTTACGCGGTGCACAGCATACCGTTGGAAAGCTCTCCAAGCGCTCTACGACGGGGGCTGCAAGCCTGCTCGGCTACACCTATTTTCACAGCCCAAAATCAAACGTCTTCATCAGTTTAGGGACACTTTTCTTCTTTTACGCAGTTTTTCCATCCCAGATCGTGCGTCGTGAGCCGCGAAAAAGATGACAACCTAATCTATCACATTTCTATTAACGAATCCCATGGCTCCTTGGGAAAGACAACTTCGTTTCATGTGGAGGCTGGGCCACCAAACCGAGGGCTTGGGGCTTGGGACCAGGTTTGCGTCGCTCCGGTGCCCATAAGTTTTGATCCGTCAGGAGTTACGAGGCACACAACGTACCGTTGGAAAGCTCTCCGAGAGCTCTACAACAAAGGCAGCTAGCCTGCTCGGCTGCGATAGTTTTCGGAGCCCAAAATCTAATGTTTTGATCAGTTTCAGCATACTTTTCTTCTTTTGCGCTATTATTCCGTCCCGGATCGTACGTCGTGAGCCACAAAAAGGACGGTAACCTAATCCATCACATTTCTATTACCGAATCGCACGGCACCTGGGGTAAGACAACTTCGCTTCACGTGGAGGCTGAGCCCACAAACCGAGGGCTTGGGGCTTGGGACCAAGTCTGCGTCGCTCTGGTGTCCATAGCTTTTGATCCGTAATGAATTACGCGGCGCACAGCATACCGTTGGAAAGCTCTCCGAGAGCTCTACGAGGGGGGCTGCAAGTCTTCTTGGCTGCACCCATTTTTGGAGCCCAAAATGAGGTGTTTACATCAGTTTCGAGACATTTTTCTTCTTTTGCGCTATTTTTCCGTCCCGAATCGAATGTCATGAGCCACTAAAAGGACGAAAACCTATTCCATGAGATTTCTTATACCGAATCTCATGGTACCTTGGGCAAGACAACTTCGCTTCACGTAGAGGCTGGGTTCGCAAACCGAGGGCGGGGGCTTGGGACTAGGTATCTGTCGCTCCAGTGCCCATAACTTTTGATCCGTTAGGCATTACGCGGCGCACAGCATACCGTTGGAAAGCTCTCTGAGAGCTCTACGACGGGTGTAGCATGCCTGCACGACTGTACTTGTTTTCAGAGCCCAAAATTGAATATTTTCATCAGTTTCGAAATAGTTTTCTTTTTTTCCATTATTTTTCAGTCCCGGATCGTACGTCGTGAGCCGCGAAAACGACAACAACCTAATCCATCACATTTCTATTACCGAATTCCACGGCACCTTGGGCAAGACAACTTCGCTTCACGTTGAGGCTAGGCTCGCAAACAGAGGGCTTGGGGCTTGGGACCAGGTCTTTGTCGCTCCGGTGCCCATAACTTTTGATCCGCAAGGAGTTACGTGGCGCACAGCATACCGTTGGAAGGCTCTCAGAGAGCTCTATGATGGTGGCAGCGAGCTTGCTCAACTGCGCCCATTTTCGGAGGCCAAAATCGAACGTTTTCATCATATTCAGAACACTTTTATTCTTTTGCGCTTTTTTTTCATCCCGGATCGTACGTCGTGAGCCGCAAAAAGGACGACAACCTAATCCCCCACATTTCTATTACCGAAATCCAAGACACCTTAGGCAAGACAACTTCGCTTCACGTAGAGGCTGGGCCTGCAAACCGAGGCCATGGCGCTTGGTACCAGGACGCTGTCGCTCCGGTGCCCATGACTTTTGATCCGTAAAGAGTTACACGGCGTACAGCATACCGTTGGAAACCTCTCCGAGAGCTCTAGGACGAGGATAGCCAGCCTGATCAGCTGCCCCCATTTTCGGAGCCCAAAATTGAACATTTTCATTTGTTTCAGGACACTTTTCTTCTTTTGTGCTATTTTTTCGTCCCGGATCGTACTTCGGGAGCTGCGAAAAGGACGACAACCTAATCCATCAAATTTCTATTACCAAATCCCACGGTACCTTGGGCAAGACAACTTCGTTTCACGTAGACGCGAGGCCCGCAAACCAATGTCGTGGGGCTTGGGACCAAGTCTCTGAGGCACCGGTGCCCATAATTTTTGATCCGTAAGGAGTTACACGGCTCACAGCATATCGTTGGAAAGCTCTCCGAGAGCTCTACGACGGGGGCAGCAAGCCTGCTCGACTGTTTTTAGAACCCAAAATTGATCGTTTTTATTAGTTTTGGGACACTTTTTCCTTTTGCGCTGTTTTTCCGTCCCAGATCGTACGTCGTGAGCCGTGAAATGGACAACAACCTAATCTATCACATTTCTATTACCAAATCCCATGGCACCTAGGGCAAAACAAGTTCACTTCACGTGGAGGCTGGCCCGCAAACTAAGGGCTTAGGGCTTGGGACCAAGTCTGCGTCGCTCCGGTGCCAATAACTTTTGATCCGTAAGGAGTTACGCGGTGCACAACATACCGTTGGAAAGCTCTCCAAGACCTCAACAACAGAGGCAGCAAGCCTGCTCGGCTACGCCAGTTCTTGTAGTGCAAAATCACACATTTTCATCAGTTTCAGGACACTTTTCTTCTTTTGTGCTTTTATTCCGTCACAGATCGTACGTTATGAACCGCGAAAAGGACGACAATCTAATCCATCACATTTCTATTACTGAATCCCATGGTACCTTGGGAAAGACAACTTCGCTTCACGTAAATGATGGGCCCGCAAACCGAGGGCATGGGCCTTGGGACCAGGTCTCCATCACTCTGGTGCCTATAACTTTTGATCCGTAAGGAGTTACGCGGCGCACAGCATACCGTTGGAAAGCTCTCCGAGAGTTTATCAACGAGGGCAACAAGCCTGCCCGATTGCGCCAGTTCTTGGAGCCCAAAATCGATTGTTTTCATCAGTTTTGGGACACTTTTCTTCTTTTGCGCTATTTTTCCGTCCTGCATCGTGCGTCGTGAGCAACGAAAAGGACGTCAACCTAATCCATTACATTTCTATTACTGAATAGCACGACACCTTGGGCAAGACAACTTCGCTTCACGTGGAGGTTGGGCCCGCAAACCAAGGGCTTGGGGCTTGGGACCAGGTCTGCGTCGTTCCAGTGACCATAACTTTTGATCCGTAAGGAGTTACGCGGTGCACAGCATACCGTTGGAAATCACTCAGAGAGCTCTACGACGGTGGTAGCGAGTTTGCTCGGCTGCGCCCAATTTCAGAACCCAAAATCGAACACTTTCATCAGTTTTAGAACACTTTTATTCTTTTGTGCTGTTTTTTCGTCCCGGATCGTGCTTCGTGAGCCGTGAAAAGGACGACCACCTAATCCATCATATTTCTATAACTGAATCCCATGGCACCTTGGTCAAGACAACTTCACTTCACATAGAGGCTGGGCCCGCAAACCGAGGGCATAGGGATTGAGACCAGGTCGTCATCGCTCCGTTGCCCATAACTTTTGATTCGTAAGGAGTTATATGGCGCACAGCATACCGTTGGAAAGCTCTCTGAGAGCTCTACGACAGGGGCAGCAAGTTTACTCAGCTGCGCCTATTTTTAGAGGGCAAAATTGAACATTTTCATTAGTTTCAGGACACTTTTCATTTTTGCACTATTTTTTCGTCCCGGATCGTATGTCGTCAGCCGCGAAAAGGGCGACAACCTAATCAATCACATTTCTATTACCGAATCCCACGGCACCTTGGGCAAGACAATTTCGCCTCACGCAGAGGCTGGGCCTGTAAACCGAGGGCGTGGGGCTTGGGACCAGGTCTCCGTCGCTCCGATGCCCATAACTTTTGATCCGTAAGGAGTTACGCTGCGCACAACATACCGTTGGAAAGCTCTCCGAGAGCTCTACGATGGGGGCCACAAACCTCCTCTGCTGCACCAGTTTTCGGAGCCCAAAATCAAACGTTTTCATCTGGTTTGGGACTTTTTTCTTCTTTTGCATAGTTTTTTCGTCCCGGATCGTACGTCGTGAGCCGCGAAAAGGACGACAACCTAATCCATCAGATTTCTATTACCGAATCTCACGGCACCTTGGGCAAGACACCTTCATTTCATGTAGAGGCTAGGCCCGCAAACTAAGGGCTTAGGGCTTGGGACCAGGTCCGCGTCGCTCCGGTGCCCATAACTTTTGATCCGTAAGGAGTTACGCGGTGCACAACATACCATTGGAAAGCTCTCCGAGAGCTTAACAACGGGGGCTGCAAGCCTTCTCGGCTATGCCAGTTCTCGGAGCCCAAAATCAAACATTTTCATCAGTTTTGGGACACATTTCTTCTTTTGCGCTGTTATTTTGTCACGGATCGTACGTCATGAGCCTCGAAAAGGACGAGAACCTAATCCATTACATTTCTATTACCGAATCCCATGGCATATTGGGCATGAAAACTTCACTTCACGCAGAGGCTGGGCCCGTAAACTGAGGATGTGGGGCTTGGGACCAGGTTTCTGTCACTCCCGTGCCCATAACTTTTGATCCTTAAGGAGTTACGCGATGCACAACATACCATTGGAGAGCTCTCCGAGAGCTCAGCAACGGGGGTAGCAAGCTTGCTCGACTGTGCCAGTTCTTGGAGCATAAAATCGAACGTTTTCATCAGTTTGGGGACACTTTTCTTCTTCTGCGCTATTTTTCCACCCCGCATCGTACATTGTGAGCCGCGAAAAGGACATCAAGCTAATCTATCACATTTTTATTACCAAATAGTACGGCACCTTGGGCAAGAAAACTTCGCTTCACGTGGAGGCTGGGCCCACAAACCGAGGGCTTGGGGCTTGGGGCCAAGTCTGCGTCGCTCCAATGCCCTTAACTTTTGATCCGTAAGGAGTTACGTGGCGCACAACTCAGCGTTATAAAGCTCTCTGAGAGATCTACGATGGGGGCAGTAACCCAACTTGGCTGCGGCCATTTTCGGAGCCCTAAAATTGAACGTTTTCATCAGTTTTGGGTCTCTTTTCTTCTTTTGCATTGTTTTTCTATCCCGGATCGTACGTCGTGAGCATCAACATGGAAGACAACCTAATTCATCACATTTCTATTACCGAATCCCATGGCACCTTGGGCAGGACAACTTCAATTCACGTAGGGGATGGGCCCGCAAATCGAGGGCGTGGGGCTTGGGGCCAAGTCTCCGTCGCTGCGGTGCTCATAACTTTTGATCTGTAAGGAGTTACACGGCGCACAACATACCGTTGGAAAGCTCTCCGAGAGCTCAGAAACGGGGGCAGCAAGTCTGCTCGGTTGCGCCAGTTCTTGGAGCCCAAAATTGAACATTTTTATCAGTTTCGGGACACTTTTCTTCTTTTGCGCTATTTTTTCGACCCGTATCGTACATCGTGAGCCACAAAAAGGATGTCAACCGAATCCATCACATTTCTATTACCGAATAGCACGGCACCTTGGGCAAGACAACTTCGCTACACGTGGAGGCTGGGCTCGTAAACCGAGGGCTTGGGGCTTGGGATCAGGTCTGCGTCGCTCCAATGCCCATAACTTTTGATCCGTAAGGAGTTACGCGGTGCACAGTATACTGTTGGAAAGCTCTTAGAGAGCTCTACGAAGGTAGCAACGAGCTTGCTCAACTGAGCCCATTTTCGGAGCCCAAAATCGATCGTTTTCATCAGTTTCATAACACTTTTATTCTTTTGCACTATTTTTTCGTCCCAGATCGTACGTCGTGAGCCGCTAAAAGGACGACCACCTAATTCATCACATTTCTATTACTGAATCCCACGGTACCTTGGGCAAGACAACTTCGCTTCACGTAGAGGCTGGGCCTGCAAACCGGGGGCATAGGGATTGGGACCAGGTCGTCGTCACTCTAGTGCCCATAACTTTTGATCTGTAAGGAGTTATACGTTGCACAGCATACTGTTGGAAAGCTTTCCGACAGCTCTACGACGGGGGCAGCAAGCCTGCTCGGCTGCACCCGTTTTCGGAGCCCAAAATTGAACATTTTCATTAGTTTCATGACACTTTTCTTTTTTGCGCTGTTTTTTCATCCCGGATCGTACGCCATGAGCCGCGAAAAGGATGACTACCTAATCCTTCACATTTCTATTACTGAATCCCATGACATCTTGGGCAAGACAACTTTGCTTCACGTTAAGGCTGGGCCCGCAAACCGAGGGCGTGGTGCTTGGGACCAAGTCTTAGTCGCTCTGGTGCCCATAACTTTTTATTCGTAAGGCATTATGCGACGCACAGGATACCATAACTTTGCTCTACGATGGGGGCAGCAAGCCCGCTCGGCTGCACCCATTTTTGGAACACAAAATCGAATGTTTTCACCAATTTCGGGACAATTTTCTTCTTTTGCGCTATTTTTCTGTCCCAAATCGTATGTCGGGAGTCGCGAAAAGGACGACAACCTAATCCATCAAATTTCTATTACCGAATCCCACGTCACCTTGGGCAAGACAACTTCGCTTCACGTAGAGGCTGGGCCCGCAAACTAAGGGCTTAGGGCTTGGGACCAAGTATGCGTCGCTCCGGTGCCCATAAATTTTGATCCGTAACGAGTTACGCGATGCACAACATATCGTTGGAAAGCTCTCCGAGAGCTCAACAACGGGGGCTGCAAGCATGCTCGGCTACGCCAGTTCTCGGAGCCCAAAATTGAACATTTTCATCAGTTTCGAGGCACTTTTCTTCTTTTGCACTGTTATTCCGTCACGGATCGTACGTCGTGAGCTGCGAAAAGGAAGACAACCTAATCTATCACATTTCTGTTACCGAATTCGACGGCACCTTGGGCAAGACAACTTCGCTTCATGTAGAGGCTGGGCCCGCAAAACGAAGGCGTGGGCCTTGGGACTAGGTTTCCGTCGCTCCGGTGCCCATAACTTTTGATCCGTAAGGAGTTACGCGGCCATAGCATACCGTTGGAAAGCTCTCCGAGAGCTCAGCAACGGGGGCAGCAAGCCTGCTTGGCTGTGCCAGTTCTTGGAGCCCAAAATCGAACGTTTTCATCAGTTTGGGGATACATTTCTTCTTATGCGCTATTTTTTTGTCTGCATCGTACGTCGTGAGCCGTGAAAAGGACGTCAACCTAATCCATCACATTTCTATTACCGGATAGCATGGCACCTTGGGCAAGACAACTTCGCTTTACGTGGAGGCTGGGCCCACAAACCGAGGGCTTGGGGCTTGGGACCAGGTCTGCGTCGCTCCAGTTCCCATAACTTTTGATACGTAAGGAGTTACGCGGCGCACAACGTACCGTTATAAAGCTCTCTGAGAGCTCTACGACTGGGGCAGTAACCCTACTCGGCTACGCCCATTTTCGGAGCCCAAAATTGAACATTTTCATTATTTTTTGGACACTTTTCTTCTTTTGCACTATTTTTCCGTCACGGATCGTACGTCGTGAACCGCGAAAGGGAAGACAACCTAATCCATCACATTTCTATTACCGAATCCCACGGCACCTTGGGCATGACAACTTCACTTCACGTAGGGGATGGGCCCGCAAACTGAGGGCATGGGGCTTGGGACCCGGTCTCCGTCGCTCCGGTGGCCATAACTTTTGATTCGTATGGAGTTACACGACGCACAGCATATCGTTGGAAAGCTCTCCGAGAGCTCTACGACGGGGGCAGCAAGCTTGCTCGTCTGCGTCCATTTTCAGAGCCAAAAATAGAACATTTTCATCAGATTATGGATACTTTTCTTCTTTTACACCGTTTTTCTTTCTTGGATCGTACGTCGTGAGTTGCGAAAAGGACGAGAACCTAATCCATCACATTTCTATTACCAAATTCCATGGCACCTTGGGTAAGACAACTTCGCTTCACGTGGAGGCTGGGCCCACAATCTGAGGGCTTGGGCTTGGGACCAGGTCTGCGTCGCTCTAGTGCCCATAACTTTAGATCCGTAAGTTGTTATGTGGCGCACAGCATACCGTTGGAAAGCTCTCTTGGTGCCCCAAATGAGACATTTACATCAGTTTTGAGACACTTTTCTTCTTTTGCGCTATTTTTTCGGTCCCGGATCGTGCGTCGTGAGCCGCGAAAAGGGCGACAACCTAATCCATCAGATTTTTCATACCGAATCCCACGGCACCTTGGGCAAGACAACTTCGCTTCACGTAGAGGCTAGGATCGCAAACCGAGGGCATGGTGTTTGGGACTCGGTATCCGTTGCTCTGGTGCCCATAACTTTAGATTCGTAAGTTGTTACGCAGCGCACAACATACCGTTGGAAAGCTCTCTGAGAGCTCTACAATGGGGGTAGCATGCCTGCTCGACTATGCCAATTTTCAGAGCCGAAAATGGAACGTTTTCATTAGTTTCGGGATACTTTTCTACTTTTGCACTATTTTTCCGTCCTGAATCGTACGTCATGAGCCGCGAAAAGAACAATAGCCTAATCCAACACATTTCTATTATTGAATCCCACGGCACCTTTAGGCAAGACAACTTCGCTTCACGTAGAGGCTGGGCCCACAACCCGAGGGTATGGTGCTTAGGACCAGGTCTCTGTCGCTCCGGTGCCCATAACTTTTGATCCGTAAGGTGTTACGCGGCGCAAAACATACCGTTGTAAAGCTCTCTGAGAGCTCTACGACGGGGGCTGTAACCTTGCCCTATTGCTTCTATTTTTGGAGCCCAAAATCGAACGTTTTCATCAGTTTCGGGACACTTTTATTCTTTTGCGCAGTTTTTTCGTCCCGCATCGTACGTCATGAGCCGCAAAAAGGACGTCAACCTAATCCATCACATTTCTATTACCAAATTCCATGGTACCTTGGGTAAGAAAACTTCGCTTCATGTGGAGGCTGGGCCCACAATCCGAGGGCTTGGGCTTAAGACTAGGTCTGCATCGCTCTGATGTCCATAACTTTTGATTCGTAAGGAGTTACGCAGCGCACATCATACCATTGGAAAGCTCTCCGAGAGCTCTACGACGGGGGCAGCAAGTCCGCTCAGCTGCACCCATTTTTGGAGCCCAAAATGAGACGTTTACATCAGTTTTGAGACACTTTTCTTCTTTTGTGCTATTTTTCGATCCCGGATTGTACGTCGTGAGCCACGAAAAGGACGACAACGTAATCCATCATATTTCTATTACTGAATCCCACGGCACCTTGGACAAGACAACTTCGCTTCACGTAAAGGCTGGGGCCGCAAACCGAAGGCATGGGGCTTGGGACCAGGTCTCCGTCGTTCCGGTGCCCATAACTTTTGATCCGTAGGAAGTTACGTGGCGCACAAGATAGCGTTGGAAAGCTCTCCGAGATCTCTATGAGGGGGGTAGCAAGCCTGCTCATGTGTGCCTATTTTCGTAGCCCGAAATCAAACATTTTCATTAGTTTTGGGTCACTTTTCTTCTTTTGCACTATTTTTTCATCCCGGATCGTAAGTCGTGAGCCGCGAAAAAGATGACAACCTAATCCATCACATTTCTATTACCAACTTCCATGGAACCTTGGGCAAGACAAATTCATTTCATGTAGAGGCTCGGCCCGTAAATCGAGGGCGTGGGGCTTGGGACCAGGTCTCCGTCGCTCCGGCGCCCATAACTTTTGATCCGTAAGGAGTTACGCGGCGCACAATATACCGTTGTAAGGCTTTCTGAGAGCTCTACGACGGGGGTGGTAACCCCGCCCTATTGCTCCTATTTTTGGAGCCCAAAATTGATCGTTTTCATTTGTTTCGGGACACTTTTCTTATTTTGCGCTATTTTTTCGTCCCGCATCGTACGTCGTGAGCCGCAAAAAGGACATCAACCTAATCCATCACATTTCTATTACTGAATAGCATGGCACCTTGGGCAAGACAACTTTGCTTCACGTGGAGGCTGGGCTCGCAAACCGAGGGCGTGGGGCTTGGGACCAGGTCTGCGTCGCTCTAGTCCCCATAACTTTCGATCCGTAAGGAGTTACGCTGCGCACAGCGTACCGTTGTAAAGCTCTCCGAGAGATCTACGACGGGGGCAGCAACCCAACTTGGCTGCGCCCATTTTCGGAGCTCAAAATTGAACGATTTCATCAGTTTTCGGACACTTGTCTTCTTTTGCACTACTTTTCCGTCTCGGATCATACGTCGTAAGCCGCGAAAAGGAAGAAAACCTAATCCATCACATATCTATTACAGAATCCCACAGCACCTTGGCCAAGAAAACTTCACTTCACGTAGACGCTGGGCCCATAAACCTAGGGTGTGGGGCTTAGGACCAGGTCTCCGTCGCTCCGGTGCCCATAACTATTGATCTGTAAGGAGTTACGCAGCGCATAGCATATCGTTGGAAAGCTTTTCGAGAGCTCTACAATGGGGCCAACAAGCCTGCTCGGCTGCGCCTGTTTTGGGAGCCCAACATCGAACATTTTCATCAATTTCAGGACATTTTTCTTCTTTTGCGCTGTTTTTCCGTCCCGGATCGTACGTCATGAGCCGCGAAAAGGACAACAACCTAATCCATCACATTTCTATTACCGAATCCCACGTCACCATGGGCGAGACAACTTCGCTTCACGTGGAGGCTAGGCCCGCAAACTAAGGGCTTAGGGCTTGGGCCAGGTCTGCGTCGCTCCGGTGCCCATAACTTTTGATCCGTAAGGAGTTACGCGGTGCATAGTATACCGTTGGAAAGATCTCCGAGAGCTCAACAACGAGGGCTACAAGCCTGCTCGGCTACGCCAGTTCTCAGAGCCCAAAATCAAACATTTTCATAAGTTTTGGGACACTTTTCTTCTTTTGCGCTGTTATTCCGTCGCGGATCGTACATCATGAGCAGCGAAAAGGACGACAACCTAGTCCATCACATTTCTATTACCGAATCCCACAGCACCTTGGGCAAGACAACTTCGCTTCACATAGGGGATGGGCCCGCAAACCGAGGGCATGGGGCTTGGGACTAGGTATTCGTCGCTTCGGTGCCCATACCTTTTGATCCGTAAGGAGTTACGCGGCGGACAGCATACCGTTGGAAAGCTCTCTGAGAGCTCTACCACGAAGGTAGCAAGCCTGCTCGACTGCGCCTATTTTTGGTGCCCAAAATCGAACGTTTTCATCAATTTCGGAACACTTTTATTCTTTTGCACTATTTTTTAGTCACGGATCGTACGTCGTGAGCCGCTCTAATGATGGCAAACTAATCCATCACATTTCTATTACCGAATCCCACGGCATCTTGGGCAAGAAAACTTCGCTTCACGAAGAGGCTGGGCCCGCAAACCAAGTGCGTGGGGCTTGGGACCAGGTCTCCGTCGCTCTGGTGCCCATAACTTTTGATCCGTAAAGAGGTACGCGGCGCACAACATACCGTTGGAAAGCTCTCCGAGAGCTCTACGACGGGGGCACCAAGCCTGCTCGGTTGCACCTATTTTCCTAGCCCAAAATCAAACATTTTTATCAGTTTCGGGACACTTTTCTTCTTTTGCAATGTTTTTTTTATCTCAGATCATACGTCGTGAGCCGCGAAAAGGACGACAACCTAATCCATCACATTTCAATTACTGAATCACACAACACCTTGGGCAAGACAACTTCACTTCACGTAGAGGCTGGGCCCGCAAACCGAGGGCGTGGGGCTTGGGACCAGGTCTCTGTCGCTCCGGTGCCCATAACTTTTGATCCGTAAGGAGTTACGCGGCGCATAGCATACCGTTAGAAAGCTCTCCGAGAGATCTATGACGGGGGCAGCAAGCCTGCTATGTTGTACCTATTTTCGAAGCCCAAAATCAAATGTTTTCATCAATTTCGGGATACTTTTCTACTTTTGTGTTATTTTTCCGTCCCAGATCGTATGTCGTGAGTCGCGAAAAGGGCGACAACCTAATCCACCAGTTTTCTCATACCGAATCCCATGGCACCTTGGGCAAGAAAACTTCTCTTCAGGTAGAGACTGGGCCCGCAAGCCGAGGGCGTTGGTCTTGGGACCTGGTCTCTGTCGCTCTGGTGCCCATAACTTTTGATCCGTAAGGGGTTACGTGGCGTACAGTATACCATTGCAAAGCTCTCCGAGAGCTCTACAACAGTGGCAGTAAGCCTACTCGACTGCACCCATTTTCGGAGCCCAAAATTGAACGCTTTCATCAGTTTCGAGATACTTTCCTTCCTTTGCATTATTTTTTCGTCCCGGATCGTACGTCGTGAGCCACGAAATGGACGAAAACCAAATCAATCAGATTTCTCATATCAAATCTCACGGCACCTTGGGCAAGACAACTTCACTTCACGTAGAGGCTGGGCCAGAAAACCAAGGTCGTGGGGCTTGGGACTAGATCTCCGTCGCTCCGGTGACTATAACTTTTGATTCGTAAGGAGTTACGCGAAGCATAGCATACCGTTGGAAAGTTCTACGAAAGATCCACGACGGGGGTAGCAAGCCTGCTCGGCTGCACCTATTTTCAGAGCCCAAAATCCAACGTTTTCATCAGTTTTTGGATATTTTTCTTCTTTTGCGCTATGTTTTTGTTTGGATCGTAAGTCGTGAGCCACGAAAAGGGAGACAACCTAATCCATCAGATTTCTCATACTGAATCCCACGGTACCTTGGGCAAGACAACTTCGCTTCACGTAGAGGTTTGGCCCGCAAACCGAGGGTGTGGGGCTTGGGGCCAGGCCTCTATCGCTCTGGTGCCTATAACTTTTGATTCGTAAGGAGTTACGTGGCGTACAGCATATCGTTGGAAAGCTCTCTGAGAGCTCTATGCCGGGTGTAGCAAGCCTGCTCAATTGCGCCTATTTTCAGAGCCCAAAATCAAACGTTTTCATCAGTTTCAGGACACTTTTCTTCTTTTGCGCTGTTTGTCAGTCCCGGATCGTACGTCGTAAGCCGCGAAAAGGACGACAACCTAATCCATCATATTTCTATTTTCAAATCCCACGGCACCTTGGGCAAGACAACTTCGCTCACGTGGAGGCTGGGCCCGCAAACCGAGTGCTTGTGTGAGGCCCGACCTCAATTTACGTGCGATACCCCATTTCGTGTGCCCTAATCTAGATTTACGTGCCTTGACCTAGGTTTAAGAATTGTGTTCGTTTTGCGTGCCATGCAATGAATTATGTGCATTCATTTAGGATTGCGTGCATTTACTAAAAAAACGTGTGTTCGTCTCATAATTCGTGTCCTACCTCGTAGTGCGTGCCCTAGACCAAGGAAAGCGTTCCCTCACGCTAATCAAGAAAGCATTTTGCACGAAGCACTAGGTCATTAATTAATCCTACATAATCCACTAACTATTATTAAATTACTAATTCAATTCACTAGAAGACAAAATTTCACTAAACACTAAGCATTCTTCATTCTTTATTCCTTATTCTTTTTGCACTTCCAACACCCAATTAAATAATACTCCAATAGATGACAAAAAAATCAGAATTTTTATAGCCTTGGCCGACCACTAGGTGGTATTTGTGCATGTTTGCTCAATTCAAATTGATTCTAGACAACTTATGACAATCCTATGACACAAATGCATAAAAAGTTGCTCAAAACCTTTGTAAAAGCCCACCTTGCTCGACCAAACATTCTTTGCCCATACTAGAAATTTCAAATATTCTCTTGAAGACACAAAAAAGCGGAATCATCAAGCTCAAGGCCGACCACATTCATGAAGAAGTGCAAAAGCTTCACTATTTGTCATTTTTCTCTCATTTGTTCTCCACATTCTCTCAAGCTCTCATCTCTTCCCTATCTCTCGGCCTTGGCTGAGTTTACTCTTGCCTTTACTCATCTTCATCAATTCGTGGTGCATCAAGACAAGCAACAATCAAAGAAGCTCAAGCAAGCTAGCTAGGATGCAAGAATCACACATGCATGTCCTTTGAGTCACCATTTCGGCCTAGGTGAGTTCACTAGCTTCCATTTCTTTTCTTCTTGTTCTAACCACATGCATGTACTAAGAGCTTGGCCACTAAGGTAGGAAAAATAGAGAAAATTGAGTTGGAGTCTCGGCGAAGCAAGGAAGAGGAAGAATTTGAGCTTCATCAAGTTTTGTGCATCTTCTTGTTGATCTCCTAAGGTGAGGGCTAAAACCTTTTGAAAATCCTTCAAAAATCCACATGCATGCTCTTAAATGTATGTCTTTTCTTCTGCATTTGAGATATATGTGTGTTCATAAGCTACCTCAACCATGCATGGCAAGATTTTGGCTTGAAAATGATGATAGGTGAAATCGGATTGTGTGATAGCTTTCTGCCTTGTTGTTTCGAGGTGAGTTTGGCTTGGCAAATGATGTTGAAAATTCATGAAAAATTGGTAGGTGACTAGTTTTTCCAGTTTTGAACATTTTTCGCAGAAATAGGACAAAGCCAATTTTGAATCTAATGTCCTCAAAATGGCAAATCATTAAAATGTGTCCAAATCGGGAAATCTGGAAAAATGAAGCAGGTTTTGGCAGATGCACTGACCTTGTGGAACAAACCAGATTTGACTTAGTAAATGATGTCCAAAATGCATGAAATTTGGTGTGCTACTATATTTTTCAGTTCTGGACATTGTTGTCAGAAATGGACTAAGGCTAAATCTGACCCTAAGGACCTCAAAAACGTCAATTATTGAAATGTGTGCAAATCTGGACAGTTTTGTGCAATCCCACTGTTTTGGCTATAACTATCGATCTCGAATCCAAATGATGCAAGGAACTTCTTAAGCTTTGATTTGACATCTTATTTACTGGAAATGGAGATTGTTTGCTTGACTCAATGATTGTGAAAAATAGCCTATTGCAGTGAGGGTTTCACTTAGTTATATGCTTAGAAATTTGTTGTAACTTCTCTTGTGGTATTAATTGCTTTGGATTGTGGCATTGGGATGTTGTGTGGACTGTTTTGAGTACTTGGGGATGTTTAGATTAATTGATACTTGGCTTGAGATTGATTTTGAGTTGACTTGGGGCTTAATTGCACGGTAAGCACAAAATGGAAACCCTAGTGACTAGGCGAACTTGCTAAGCATTGATCCTTTGAATATTGAGTGTAATTATATGTTTAGTAGGCTGCCCGTAGTTGCCTTATAGCCCTAAATGTGATATTGATTCGTTGCATGTTGACAAATAGGCCTTTCTTGCATCTGAACCACGTAGATTGTTGGTGCATGTTGAATAACCTTATTATTTGATTACGTGGACATTGAAATGAGTTATATGACTTGATTTACGTGCGTTACATGGCTTCCCGTTTAATGTTCATATAACTCCATATGCTTTTCAAGTGAAATTACCTGTCTATTCGTGCCTCGCTTGTTTACTTGTCAATGTGGAATCTTATGACTGTCCGGAAGCAACCTACTTTGTTGTCCTCCTAATGTGATATATTAAATGTCATAAATGTGCATTGCATATAAGGTTGCAACCTTTCATTCTGGCATGGGAGCGTTCACGCACACCGAGCGGCATCGGGCTTGCCGGTACAACCGTGACTACCATGGTACCTATTCCCTCTCTCGCTTGGGGCTAGACTTCCTCGGAGAGTTGGGTCGTAAGATTTCGGGGTACCTCCGGAGTACATCCACTTGGCGTGTTAAGGGGATGATTTGAAGTCGGCCGCAACTACTGAGAGCAAAAGCTCACCGTATCATTTTCTATATGTATAAGTACTCTTGCTTGGTTCCTAGAGAACCTCGGGGAGGAAAGACTCGTAATTGTGTTCTTTTACTTTATATTATTGTTATGTACTTAATTGTGTTATATTCATGCTTGCAAAAGGATTTTCCTAAGTTGAACCGGAAAATGAGTTTCAAAACCTATTTCTCGTTCTCCTTCACTGAGTTCATAAGGACTCACCCTCTTTTATCATCTTAGGTGAAGAAGATCAAGAGTAGGTACCCGAGGACGACGTGCCTAATGATGATTCCTTGGAGTGATTGCCTGTCTTATGTGCTTTGCGTGATTATGGCTACTTGTGAACTCCATGCTACTTGAAGACTAGTTATTTTATGTTGCTTGTTGTTTGTAATGAAGAAGACTCCCGTTGTAATTTGGGGTCTAATTTTGGATTGTACTGATATTAACTAGACAGACACTAGACACTACTATGATCGTTTTGCTATTATCACTGCTAGTATCTATAACAGGATTAAGAAGTGTTAGGTAAAGGCTAAGTAAAATGAACCAACCAAACCTTAAGCAGGTACACGTTATTAAACTAAGATCAACAGGTACTTTTGTAACGAAGATTAATAAACGAACGAGACATAGTATCATGCTAGGTTATTAATCATACAAGACATCAAGACAACCAGTAGGCATTTCAATTGATGATAAATAGTAATCTTAGTGGAAATGAAATTGAGATGGTAAATTTTGAGGTGTTTATAGAATTAGGTCAAACCAAAAAGCCCAATTACAGTTGTTATGCTACCGGTTTTCCGAAAAATTTTGGAGTTTAGGCCAAAACGTTAAGTGTTAAATCTTCATGAACGGTTAAGTACGGGACGTGACTTGAATGTTTAGATCACACCCTAGTCTAACCTTTATAGGCCGGGTTGGCGCGTGACACCTTATATCAGAATGGTATCAGAGCTTAGATTGCTTAAGCCGGGTTTAACTCTCGGACCATGGGTAGAGCCCTAAGATAATTAGAATGACTTGTCTAGATGTTATTGTGTGATAATGTTAAATGTGCCTTCTATGTTTTATGTGTTTAAGTGATTAACATGCCTTAATTATTTCTAGAATTGTATCTATATTATGTTGCATATCTTATGCATTAAATTCTTATTTATCGTATTTCAATAAATTGTGCATCGTAATTTGTGCCTATAGATGGCTGGCCCTAGTACCCGCACTACTAATAGGAGCGGTGAACCCCAAGAGACCGGAGATGCCTATCAAACTAATCCCGGTATAGCTATGTTTAACATGATGGCAAATGCCATGGATCGCGTATCACGAGTGATGGAGCGTCAAGATGCACGTGAAGCCAACAACAACAACAACAGGAATGATGGTAACCATGGGGGACATAGCAGAATGAGGGAGTTCCTTGACTTTCGCTCGTCCAAATTCCACGGGGACGATGATGATGAGAAAGCAGAGGCTTGTTTGTCCGAGATCGAGAGGATTTTCAGGCCACTTGATTATACTGATGAAGAAAAGGTGGAGTTTGCAGTGTTTCTGTTGCACGGGGATGCTGAACATTGGTGGCACACTGTGGAGGCACTGTGGGAAACTGATCAGACACCTCGCTTGTGGGGTAATTTCGTTAAGGCATTCAAGGAGAAATATGTACCTGCAGTTTCCAGGCAGAGGCAGATTGAGGAGTTCATGCACTTGACCCAGGGTAACATGACGGTGGCCCAGTACGAGGCTCGTTTTGACCGACTGTCCCGTTATGCTCAATATATGGTTAGTACTCCGGAGGTGAAGATGTGGAAATTTACTACTGGATTGAGGCCAGAGATTCAGGACCAGTTGGCTTCTCATGACTTCGATACCTATTCTGCTCTCTTTGCTGCTGCCTCTCGAGTTGAGAAGAGGAAACTTGATAGAGCCGGTTCGAGTCAGCCGAACAAGAAACCATACCAACCTCTAGGTCAGCAGAGGAAATTCCAGAGTCAGAGTCGTAATCAGGGCCAGAGCCAGAATAGACCAGTGAATAACCGTGGCCCGACGAAAGCACCATCAGCCTCTTCCGCCCGCGGATCCACAGGTAGTTTACCTGCTACTCAGTCCGTCAGCTGTTCTTACTGTGACAAGAAGGGTCATACCGAGACCCAGTGCTGGAAGAAGTTAGGATGATGTATGAGATGTGGCAATGATCAACATTAGATCAAGGATTGCCCAAAACAGCAGGCAGGACAGAATCTGGTTAAACCAGCTGGTAGAGGCAAGACTCCAGTTCCCAGAGTTTAGGCTTGAGCTTATGCTATTAAGTGCGAGGAGATTCTAGATGAGACCGTTGTTGTTGAAGGTACATTCTTCATACTGAATCAACCTGTTAGGGTGCTAATTGATCCGGGTGCTACTCATTCATTTATTACTCCCTTATGAGTGGAATGTGTGAAACTGAAAGTTGGATGTTTGCCATACGAAGTAGAAGTTGGTACTCCGATGGGTTCTAAGCTTGTTTCTAGCTCAGCTTGTAAAGCATGTAAAATCCAAATTAAGGATAGGGAATTCTCAGCCAATCTTATTGTATTACCTTTTCGAGACTATGAAGTCATTTTAGGGATGGACTGGTTGGCAAAACATCATGTCCAACTAGATTGCCAGGCGAAGATTATATCGTTCCGGGTACTTGGTCAACCAATACTGGAGGTAATAGGTCGAAGAGATTTCACCAGGAGTTCCATCATTTCGTCTACGAAAGTAGTGAAGTCCTTGAGAAAAGGGTGTAGCGGATACTTAGCTTACCTCATCAATAAGCCATCGGATAAAGCTAAGCTAGAGGAGATGCCTATGATCAAAGACTATGTGGATGTGTTTCCAGAAGAATTGCCCGGTTTATCCCCAAATCGGGAGATCGAGTTCGTTATAAGTTACTGCCAGGCACCCAGCCGATATCTAAAGCTCCCTATCGTATGGCACCGGCTGAGTTACAAGAATTGAAGGACCAATTGCAAGGATTGTTGAAGAAGGGGTTTGTTCAACCAAGTTCTTCACTGTGGGGTGCACCAGTTCTATTTGTGAAGAAAAAGGACGGAACGTTGAGGCTATGCATTGATTACCGAGGATTGAACCAAGTAACTGTCAAGAATAAATACCCACTTCCTCTGATCGACGAGTTGTTTGATCAACTTCAAGGAGCCAAGGTGTATTCGAAACTCGACTTGAGGCAAGGGTACTATCAGTTGCGGATCAAAAAGGAAGATGTGCCTAAAACGGCTTTTAGGAACAGATAAGGGCATTATGAATATGTGGTGATGCCATTTGGACTAACTAATGCCCCTGCAGCTTTTATAGATTTGATGCACAAGGTGTTTCAACCCTACTTGGACCAATTTGTGGTAATCTTTATTGATGATATTTTGGTATACTCGAAATCTGACCCGGAGATGAACAACATCTGCAGTTGGTACTGCAGAAACTTTGAGAGCATCGATTGTATGCAAAGTTTAGCAAGTGTGAATTTTGGCTGCAACAGATTGCATTTTTGGGGCATATCATATCCCAAGAGGGAATAGCAGTGGATCCAGCAAAGATAGATGCAGTGATGTCTTGGAAGAAGCCGGATAATGTTACAGAGGTTCAGAGCTTTCTTGCTCTAGCCAGCTATTATCAGAGATTCGTGAAGGATTTCTCTAAGATTGCAGGACCGCTTACAAAGCTCACTCAAAAGAAAACAAAGTTTGTGTGGGATGATAAGTGTGAGAGCAGCTTCCAAGAATTGAAGAAAAGATTGACTACCGCACCTGTTCTGGCATTGCCTGAAGGAAGTCAAGGTTTTGTAATCTATAGCGATGCTTCAAAAGAAGGATTGGGTTGTGTGTTGATGCAAAATGGAAGGGTAATTGCATATGCTTCTAGGAAACCAAAGACGTATGAATTGAATTACCCGACACATGATTTGGAGTTAGCGGCTATTGTGTTTGCACTCAAGAAATGGAGGCATTATCTGTGGGGTAACAAGTTTGAGGTATTTACTGATCATAAGAGCTTGAAATACTTGTTCTCTCAAAAAGAGTTGAATATGAGGCAAAGGCGGTGGATGGAGCTTTTGGATGATTATAACTGCACAATCAATTATGTGCCTGGTAAAGCAAATGTAGTTACAGATGCCTTAAGTAGGAAAGCGAGCATGGCAAAACTGGAAGTCAAGGTGCAAGAGTTGTTGGAGGAAGCATTTTTGTGGAAACCACAATTGACTCGGAAAGGGTTACTTTTTGCCACTACGCAAGTATAATCGACCTTGTTGTCTGAGTTACGAGAGGCTCAACAGAAGGACCAACAATTTCAAAAGATTAAAGAAAGCAACACATATTTCAAGTTTCATGATGATGGTGTTTGGAGGTTTAGGAATCGGATTTATGTTCCCAATGAGCCAGAGCTTAAAAAGAATATTCTTGAAGAAGCCCATAATTCAAGATATACTATTCACCCTGGCGGAACAAAGATGTACTAGGATTTGAAGCAACACTATTGGTGGAATAACATGAAAAGAGAAATTGCAGAGTTTGTGGCACGGTGCTTGACTTGCTAGAGAGTCAAAGTGGAACATCAACGACCCGCAGGTTTCCTTTAGCCAATGGAGATTCCTCTATGAAAATGGGAACATATAACTATGGACTTTGTTATGGACCTGCACAGATCACAAAAGGGTCATGATGCTATTTGGGTCATAGTGGATAGATTGACTAAGTCGGCGCACTTCTTACCGATGAACAAGGAGGATAATCCTGAGAGATTGGGAGATATGTATGTAGCGGAGATTGTAAGATTGCACGGGATGCCTGTGAGTATTGTGTCGGATAGGGATCCTCGTTTTACTTCCCGATTCTGGAAGAGATTGCAAGAACCTTTGGGAACGAAGCTGAGTTTCAATACGGCTTATCACCCTCATACTGACGGACAATCGGAGAGGACTATTCAGATTCTGGAGGATATGCTGAAGGCTTGTGTTTTAGACTTCGGGAAAGGTTGGGAGAAATATCAATCTCTAGTGGAGTTCGCTTATAATAATAGTTATCAGGCCACTATCGGGATGGCCCCATTTGAGGCGTTGTATGGACGTAAGTGTCGATCCCCAATTTACTGGGATGATGTAGGTGAGACAAAGACTTTTGACCCGACCCTTTTACCTGAACTTATGAAGACTGTTGATAATATCCACCTCATCCGGAAACGGATGCTTACTACCCAAAGCAGGCAGAAGAGTTATGCAGACCGCCGAAGACGGAGCCTAGAGTTTGAGGTCGGCGACAAGGTGTTCTTGAAGATATTACCCCGGAGGGGACTGATTAAACATGGCAAGGGTGGAAAGTTGAGCCCGCATTTGAGATAATTGAGAAGGTTGGAAAATTAGCGTATCGCCTGGCACTACCCCAAAACCTCTCCAATATTCACGACGTCTTTCATGTTTCAATGCTGCGGAAGTATCGTCCTGATCCATCGCATATCTTGGAGCCAGAGCCGTTACAGCTTCGGGAGAACTTGTCTTATGAGGAGAAGCCCATTCGGATCCTAGACTAGCAAGATCGGGAGTTGTGCAACAAAACTATACCATTGGTGAAAGTGCTGTGGGATCATCATGGAGTTGAAGAAGCAACGTGGGAAAGGCGAGACCAGATGAAGCAGCAATATCCAGCTTTATTTCAAAGGTAATAATTGAATTTCGGGACGAAATTCTTTTAAGGAGGGGAGGATGTGAGGCCCGACCTCGATTTACGTGCAATACCGCATTTCGTGTGCCCTAATCTAGATTTGCATGCCTTGACCTAGGTTTAAGAATTGTGTTTGTTTTGTATGCCATGCATTGAATTATGTCCATTCATTTAGGATTGTGTGCATTTACTATAAAAACGTGTGTTCGTCTCGTAGTTCGTGTCCTACCTCGTAGTGCGTGTCCTAGACCTAGGAAAGCATGCCCTCACGCTAAACAAGAAAGCATCTTACGCGAAGCACTAGGTCATTAATTAATCCTACAAAATCCACTAACTATTATTAAATTACTAATTCAACTCACTAGAAGACAAAATTTCACTAAACACTAAGCATTTCTCTTTCTTTATTCCTTATTCTTTTTGCACTTCCAACACCCAATTAAATAATACTCAAATAGATGACAAAAAAATCAGAATTTTTATAGCCTTGGCCAACCACTAGGTGGTATTTGTGCATGTTTGCTCAATTCAAATTGATTCTAGACAACTTATGACAATTCTATGACACAAATGCATAAAAAATTGCTCAAAACCTTTGTAAAAGCCCACCTTGCTCGACCAAACAATTTTTGCCCATACTAGAAATTTCAAATATGCTCTTGAAGACACAAAAAATCTAAATCATCAAGCTCAAGGCCGACCAAATGCATGAAGAAGTGCAAAAGCTTCACTCTTTGTCATTTCTCTCATTTTTCCTCACACTTCTCTCTCATTTGCTCTCCACATTCTCTCAAGCTCTCATCTCTTCCCTATCTCTCGGCCTTGGCTGAGTTTACTCTTGCCTTTACTCCTCTTCATCAATTCGTGGTGCATCAAGACAAGCAACAATCAAAGAAACTCAAGCAAGCTAGCTAGGATGCAAGAATCACACATGCACGTCCTTTGAGTCACCATTTCGGCCTAGGTGAGTTCACTAGCTTCCATTTCTTTTCTTCTTGTTCTAACCACATGCATGTACTAAGAGCTTGGCCACTAAGCTAGGAAAAATAGAGAAATTTGAGATGGAATCTCGGCTAAGCAAGGAAGAAGAAGAATTTGAGCTTCATCAAAGTTTTGTGCATCTTCTTGTTGATTTGCTAAGTTGAGGGCTAAAACCTTTTGAAAATCCTTCAAAAATCCACATGCATGCTCTTAAATGTATGTCTTTGATTCTGCATTTGAGATATATGTGTGTTCATAAGCTTTCTCAACCATGCATGGCAAGATTTTGGCTTGAAAATGATGATAGGTGAAATCGGATTGTATGACAGCCCTCTGACTTGTTGTTTTGAGGTGAGTTTGGCTAGGCAAATTATGTTGAAAATGCATGAAAATTGGTAGGTGACTATTGTTGCCCGTTTTGAACATTTTTCAAAGAAATAGGACAAAGCTAATTTCGACTCTAAGGTCCTCAAAATGGCAAATTATTAAAATGTGTCCAAATCTGGAAATCTGGAAAAATGAAGCAGGTTTTGGCAGATGCACTGACCTTGTAGAACGAATCAGATTTGACTTAGTAAATGAAGTCCAAAATGCATGAAATTGGTGTTTTGCTATATTTTTCAGTTCTGGACATTTTTGTCAGAAATGGACTAAGGCTAAATCTGACCCTAAGGACCTCAAAAACGTCAATTATTGAAATGTGTGCAAATCTGGACAGTTTTGTGCAATCCCACTGTTTTGGCTATAACTATTGATCTTGAACTCCAAATGATGCAAGGTTTGTTTCTGATTTTAGTTCACTTCTTAAGATTTAATTTGACATCTTATTTACTAGAATTGGAGATTGTTTGATTGACTCAATGATTGTGAGAAACAGCCTATTGCAGTGAGGGTTTCACTTTGTTATATGCTTAGAAATTTGTTGTAACTTCTCTTGTGGTATTAATTGCTTTGGATTGTGGCATTGGGATGTTGTGTGGACTGTTTTGAGTACTTGGGGATGTTTGGATTAATTGATGCTTGGCTTGATATTGATTTTGAGTTGACTTGGGTCTTAATTGCACCGGTAAGCACGAAATGAAAACCCTAGTGACTAGGCGAACTTGCTAAGTATTGATCGTTTGAATATTGAGTGTAATTATATGTTTAGTAGGCTGCCCGTAGTTGCCTTATAGCCCTAAATGTGATATTGATTCGTTGCATGTTGACAAATAGGCCTTTCTTGCATCCGAACCACGTAGATTGTTGTTGCATGTTGAATAACCCTATTATTTGATTACGTGGACGTTGAAATGAGTTATATGACCTGATTTACGTGTGTTACATGGATGCCGGTTTAATGTTCATATAACTCCATATACTTTTCAAGTGAAATTACCTGTCTATTCGTGCCTCGCTTGTTTACTTGTCAATGTGTAATCTTATGACTGTCCGGAGGCAACCTACTTTGTTGTCCTCCTAATGTGATATATTAAATGTCATAAATGTGCATTGCATACAAGGTTGCAACCTTTCATTCTGGCATGGTAGCGATCACGCACACCGGGCGGCATCGGGCTTGCCGGTGCACCCGTGACTACCATGGTACCTATTCCCTCTCTCGCTTGGGGGCTAGACTTCCTCGGAGAGTTGGGTCGTAGGATTTCAAGGTACATCCGGAGTACACCCACTTGGCGTGTTAAGGGGATGATTTGAAGTCGACCGCAACCACTGAGAGCAAAAGCTCATCGTATCCTTTTTCTATATGTATAAGTACTCTCGCTTGGTTCCTAGAGAACCTCGGGGAGGAAAGACTGGTAATTGTGTTCCTTTATTTTATATTATTGTTATGTACTTATTTGTGTTATATTCATGCTTGCAAAAGGATTGTCCTAAGTTGAACCAGAAAATGAGTTTCAAAACCTATTTCTCGTTCCCCCTCGCTGAGTTCATAAGGACTCACCCTCTTTTATCATCTCAGGTGAAGAAGATCAAGAACAGGTACCCGAGGACGACGTGCCTAACGATGATTCCTTGGAGTGATTGCCTGTCTTATGTGCTTTGCGTGATTATGGCTACTTGTGAACTCCAGGCTACTTGAAGACTATTTCTTTTATGTTGCTTGTTGTTTGTAACGAAAAAGACCCCCGTTGTAATTTGGGGTCTAATTTTGGATTGTACTGATATTAACTAGACAGACACTAGACACTACTATGATCGTTTTGCTATTATCACTGCTAGTATCTATAACAGGATTAAGAAGTGTTAGGTAAAGGCTAAGTAAAATGAACCAACCAAATCTTAAGCAGGTACACGTTATTAAGCTAAGATCAATAGGTACTTTTGTAACGAGGATTAACAAACGAATGAGACATAGTATCATGCTAGGTTATTAATCATACGAGACATCAAGACAACCAGTAGGCATTTCAATTGATGATAAATAGTAATCTTAGTTGGGAATGAATTTGAGATAGTAAATTTTGAGGTGTTTAGAGAATTAGGTCAAACCAAAGAGCCCAATTACAGCTGTTATGCTTCCGGTTTTCCGGAAAATTTTGGAGTTTAGGCCAAAATGTTAAGTGTTAAATCTTCATGAATGGTTAAGTACGAGACATGACTTGAATGTTTAGATCACACCCTAGTCTAACCTTTATAGGCCGGCTTGGGGCGTGACAGCTTGGGCTTGGGACCAGGTCTGCGTCGCTCCGGTACCCATAACTTTTGATCCGTAAGGAGTTACGCGGCACACAGCATACCGTTGGAAAGCTCTACGAGAGCTCTACGATGGGGGCAGCAAGCCTGCTTGGCTGTTGTTACACCCCAACCTGACGTATAAAGGTTAGACTAGGGTGTGATCTGAACATTCAAGTCATATCACGTACTTTATTGTTTATGAAAGTTGAACACTTAATGTTTTAGCCTAAACTCCACAAATTCTCTGAAAAAACCGGCAGCATAACGGCTGCAATTGGGCTCCTTAGTTTGACCTAATTCTCTAAACGCCTCAAAATTTCCAATCTCAATTTCATTTCCAACTAAGATTACTATTTACCATCAATTGAAACGCCTACTTGTTATCTTGAAGTGTCGTTTGATTAATAACCTAGTATGATAATATGTCTCGTTTGTTTGTTTGTCCTCGTTACAAAAGTACTTGTTGATCTTAGCTTAACAATGAGTACCTGCTTAAGATTGGGTAGGTTCATTTTACTTAATCCTTACCTGATACTTTATAATCCTATGATAGATACTTAGACAATAACGATAGCAAAAACAACCATAGTAGTGTCTATCTAGTTATTATCAATACAAGCCAAAATTAGACCCCAAATTATAAAGGGGGTCTATTACATTACAACAACAAGCAAAATAAGAAATAGTCTCCAAGCAACATATCGTTCACAAAATGGTCATAGTCAAGTAAGGCACATAGGACAAGCAATCATTCCAAGGAATCATCATTAGGCACGTCATCCTCGGGTACCTGTTCCTGGTCTTCTTCACCTGAGATAATAAAAGAGGGTGAGTCCTTATAAACTCAGCGAGGAGGAACGAGAAATAAGTTTTGAAACTCATTTTCCTGTTCAACTTATGAAAACCCTTTTTGCAAGCATGACATGTGTCACAAGCAAGTACATAATGTAATATAATAGTAAAAGAATGCAATTGCCCGTCTTTCCTCCCCGAGGTTCTCTGGGAACCAAGCGAGAGTACTTATACACATAGTAAAAAGGATACGTGAGCTTTTGCTCTCAGTTCATTTCCAGTATCAGTTGTTGCGGCCGACTTCAAATCATCCCCTTATCACGCCAAATGGGTGTACTCCGGATGTACCCCGAAATCCTACCACCCAACTCTCCGAGGAAGTCTAGCCCCCAAGCGAGAGAGAGAATTGGACAATGGTAGTCATGGTTGCACCGGCAAGCCCGATGCCGCCCGGTGTGCGTGAACGCTACCATTCCAGAATGAAAGGTTGCAACCTTATATGCAATGCACATTTATGACATTTAATATATCACATTTGGAGGTCAATAAAGTAGGTTGCCTCCGAACAGTCATAAGATTGCACATTGGCAGTTAAACACGCGAGGCACGATATGACAGGTAATTTCACTTATAAAGGACATGGAGTTATATGAATATTAAACGGGCAGCCATGTAATGCATGTAAATCAAGTCATATAATTCATTTCGAAGTTCACGTAATCAATTAATAAGATTATTCAACATGCAACGACATCTACGTGGGACCGGGTGGAAGAAAGGACTACTTGTCAACATGTAATCATCGAAATCACATTTAGGGCTACAAGGGCAACTACGGGCAGCCTACTAATCACATAATTAAACACGATATTCATAGGATCAACACTTAGCGAATTTACCTAATCACTAGGGTTTCAATTCGTGCTTTCCTGTGCAATTAAGCCCCAAGTCATCTCGTAATTAAACTCAAGCCATGCATTGATTAGTTCAAACACCATCGAGTATTCAAAACAGTCCACACAACATCCAAATGCCACGATCCCAAGCATTTAATACAACAAGAGAAGCTACAATAATTTTTCTAAGCATAGCACTAGGTGAACCCCTCACTGCAATGGGATGTTTTCTCACAATCATTAAGATAATCAAACAAACTCCAATTCTAGTAAAAAAAATTTCAAATTAAAGCTCAAGGAGTGAACTAAATCCAGAAACAAACCTCGCATCATTTGGAGTTCGGGTTCAAGAGTTATAGCCAAAACAGTGAGACTACACAAAACTGTCCAGATTTGCACACATTTCAATACTTGTCGTTTTTGAGGGCCTTAGGGTCAGATTTAGCCTTAGTCCAATTCTAACAAACATTTCCATAACTGAAAAACCTAGCAGCACACCAAATTTAATGTATTTTGGATATCATTTACTAAGTCAAAACCGGTTCATTCTACAAGAACAGTGAATCTGCCAAAACCTGCTTCATTTTCCCAGATTTTTCAGATTTGGACACATTTTGATATATTTCCATTTTGAGGACCTTAGAGTCAAAATTAGCTTTGGCCTATTTCTTTGAAAAATGCTCAGAACTGGAAAAAAATAGTCACCTAACAATTTTCACGCATTTTCAACCTCATGGACCTAGTCAAAAGCACCCTGCACCAACAAGACAGAAGACTATCCCATACGCGATTTCATCTATCATCGCATTCTAGCCAGATATCTTGCCATGCATGTTTACAAAAGCTCATGAACACACATATATCACAGGTACAGAGGTAATAATAGACATTCAAAGGCATGCATGTGGTTTTCAAAAGATTTTCAAGAAGTTATAGCCCTCACCTTAGCAAGACAACAAAGAAGATGCACAAACTCTTGAGGATGCACAAGATTGACTCTTTTCCTTGCTTAGCCGAGAGACCACTCGATTTTCTCTAATTTCCTAGCTTAGTAACCAAGTTCTTAGTAGGTGCATGTGGTTAGAACAAGAAGAAAACGAAATGGAAGCTAACAACTCACCTAAGCCGAAATGGATGTTCAATGAGCTTGCATGTGTGTCTCTTGCACTCTAGCTTTGCTTGGTCGAGTTCCTTGGTAGCTTGGAGGTCTTGAAGAGCCTTAGGATGAAGAACTTAGCTATGGAGAGTATATTTTTAGCTAGGGCTGAGAGAAAGAGAGAAGAAATGAGAGAAAGAGAAAAAGAATAAAAGAAAAATGAAAGCTTGGAATGTTTAATGCATATGTCGGCCTAGGGCCTTGTAAAATTCAGATTTGTGTCTTCAAGAAGCATAATTTTGAATCACCTAGCATGGCAAGAGGATGGGTCGAGAATATGGAGCCTTGGGTAGAGTTTGAGCCAAATTTTTTTATGCATTGTGTCATAGTTTGTCATAGGATGTCTAGGAATAGAATTTGAAATTGGAATGCATGCACAAGTGCAAGAGTTGGTCGGCCAAGGCATGTGCAAAATCTGAATTTTTTGTCTTGGTTGAGCAATATTTAATAGTGTGTTCAGGATATGCAAAGAATAAAGAATAAAGAATGTCTAGCTTTTTGTGAGATTTTGTCTTCTAGTGGGTTGAATTAGCAATTTAATATTAGTTAGTGGAGTTTGTAAGATTAATTAATAATCTAGTGCTTCGTGTAAGATGCTTTCTTGATTAGCGTGAGGGTACGCCTCCCTAGGTTTTGGGCACACACTATGAGGTAAGGCACGAACTACGAGATGAATACACGTTTCCTAAGTAAATGCACACAACCCTAAATGAATACACGTAATTCAATGCAAGGCACACAAAATGAAACACGATTCTTGAATCAAGGTCACGGCACGTAAATCTAGGTTAGGACACACGAAACGAGGTATCACATGAAAATCGAGGTCGGGCCTCACATCCTCCCCTCCTTAAAAGAATTTCATCCCGAAATTCAATATTACCTTTGAAATAATGCTGGATACTATTGCTCCATCTGGTCTCACCTTTCCCACGTTACTTCTTCAACTCCATGATGATCCCACAACACTTTCACCATCGGTATAGATTTTTTGCGTAACTCCCGATCTTGTTGGTCTAGGATCCGAATGGGCTTCTCTTCATAAGACAAGTTCTCCCGAAGCTGCAATGGCTCTGGCTCCAAGACATACGATGGATCAGGGTGATACTTCCGTAATATCGAAACATGAAATACATCGTGAATATTAGAGAGGTTTTGGGGTAGTGCCAGGCGATACGCTAATTTGCCAACCTTCTCAATTATCTCGAATGGTCCTACAAACCTCTGGCTCAACTTTTCACCCTTGTCGTGTTTAATCAGTCCTCTATGAGGTGATATCTTCAAGAACACCTTGTCACCGACCTCAAACTCTAGACTCCGTCTTCGTCGGTCTGCGTAACTTTTCTGCCTGCTCTGGGCGGTAAGCATCCGTTTCCGGATGAGGTGGATATTATCAACAGTCTTCATAAGTTCAGGTAGAAGGGTCGGGTCAAAAGGCTTCGTCTCACCTACTTCATCCCAGTAAATTGGGGATCGACATTTACGTCCATACAACGCCTCAAATGAGGCCATCCCGATAGTGGCCTGATAACTATTATTATAAACGAACTCCGCTAGAGACAGGTATTTCTCCCAACCTTTCTCGAAGTCTAAAACACACGCCCTCAACATATCCTCCAGAATCTAAATAGTTCTCTCAGATTGTCCATCAGTCTGAGGGTGATAAGCCGTGCTGAAACTCAACTTCGTTCCCAAAGGTTCTTGCAATCTCTTCCAAAATCGGGAAGTAAAACGAGGATCCCTATCTAATACAATACTCATAGGCATCCCGTGTAATCTTACAATCTCCACCACATACATATCTCCCAACTTCTCAGGACTATCCTCCTTGTTCATCGGTAAAAAGTGTGCTGACTTAGTCAATCTATCCACTATGACTCAAACGGTGTCATGACCCTTTTGTAATCTGGGTAGGTCCATAACAAAGTCCATAGTTATATGTTCCCATTTCCATTGAGGAATTTCCAATGGCTGAAGTAAACCTGCTGGTCGTTGATGTTCCGCTTTGACTCTCTGACAAGTCAAACACCGTGCCACAAACTCCGCAATCTCTCTCTTCATGTTATTCCACCAATAGTGTTGCTTCAAATCCCTGTACATCTTTGTTCTGCCGGGGTGAATAGTATATCTTGAATTATGAGATTCTTCAAGAATCTTCTTTTTCAGCTCTGGCTCATTAGGAACACAAATCCGATTCCTAAACCTCCAAATACCATCATCATGAAACTTGAAATCTGTGTTGCTTTCTTTAATCTTCTGAAACTATTGGTCCTTCTGTTGAGCCTCTCGTAATTCAGACAACAAGGTCGATTGAACTTGTGTAGTGGCAAATAGTAACCCTTTTTGAGTCAATTGTGGTTTCCACAAAAATGCTTCCTCCAACAACTCCTGCACCTTAACTTCTAGTTTTGCCATGCTCGCTTTCCTACTTAAGGCATCTACAACTACATTTGCTTTACCGGGCACATAATTGATTGTGCAGTTATAATCATCCAAAAGCTCCATCCACCGTCTTTGCCTCATGTTCAACTCTTTTTGTGAGAACAAGTATTTCAAGCTCTTGTGATCAGTAAACACCTCGAACTTGTTACCCCACAGATAGTGCCTCCATTTCTTGAGTGCAAACACAATAGCCGCTAACTCCAAATCATGCGTCGGGTAGTTCAATTCATACGGCTTTGGTTTTCTAGAAGCATACGCAATCACTTTACCATTTTACATCAACACATAACCCAGTCTTTCCTTCGAAGCATCGCTATAGATTACAAAACCTTGACTCCCTTCAGGCAATGCAAGAACAGGTGCGGTAGTCGATCTTCTCTTCAATTCTTGGAAACTGTTCTCACACTTGTCATCCCACACGAACTTTGTTTTCTTTTGAGTGAGCTTTGTAAGTGGTCCTGCGATCTTTGAGAAGTCCTTCACGAACCCCCGGTAATAGCGGGCTAGATCAAGAAAACTCCGAACCTCCGTAACATTTTCTGACTTCTTCCAAGACATCACCGCTTCTATCTTTGCTGGATCCACTGCTATTCCCTCTTGGGATATGATATGCCCCAAAAATGCAATCTGCTGCAACCAAAACTCGTACTTGCTAAACTTTGCATACAATTGATGCTCTCGAAGTTTCTGCAGTACCAATCACATATGTTGTTCATGCTCAGTCTCAGATTTCGAGTATACCAAAATATCATCAATAAAGATCACCACAAATTGGTCCAAGTAAGGTTGAAACACCCTGTGCATCAAGTCCATAAAAGCTGCAGGGGCATTAGTTAGTCCAAATGGCATCACCACATATTCATAATGCCCATATCTCGTCCTGAAAGCCGTTTTAGGCACATCCTCCTTTTTGATTCGTAACTGATAGTACCCTTGCCTCAAGTCGAGCTTTGAATACACTTTGGCTCCTTGAAGTTGATCAAATAACTCGTCGATCAGTGGAAGTGGGTATTTATTCTTGACGGTCACTTGGTTCAATCCTCGGTAGTCGATGCATAGCCTCAACGCTCCGTCTTTCTTCTTTACAAATAGGACTGGTGCACCCCACAGAGAAGAACTTGGTGGAACAAACCCCTTCTTCAACAATCCTTGCAATTGGTCCTTCAATTCTTGTAGCTCGGCCGGCGCCATACGATAGGGAGCTTTAGATATCGACTGGGTGCCAGGCAGTAATTCTATAATGAACTCGATCTCCCGATTTGGGGGTAAACAAGGCAATTCTTCTGGAAACACATCCACATAATCCTTAATCACTGGCATCTCCTCCAACTTAGCTTTGTCTGACGGCTTGTTGATGAGGTAAGCTAAGTATCCACTACATCCTTTTCACAAGGACTTCACTGCTTTTGTAGATCAAATGATGGAACTTCCGGTGAAGTCTCTCCGACCCATTACCTCAAATATTGGTTGACCAGGTATCCAGAATGTTACAATCTTCGTCCGGGAATCTAGTTGGGCATGATGCTTTGCCAACCAGTCCATCCCTAAGATGACTTCATAGTCTCGAAAAGGTAATACAATAAGATTGGCTGAGAATTCCCTATCTTTAATCTGGATTTTACATGCTTTACAAGCTGAGCTAGTAACAAGTTTAGAACCCATCGGAGTACCAACTTTCACTTCGTAAGGCAAACATACAACTCGTAGTTTCACACGTTGCACACATAAGGGAGTAATAAATGAATGAGTAGCACCTGGATCAATTAGCACCCTAACAGGTTGATTCAGTATCAAGAATGTACCTTCCACAACAGTGGTATCCTCTTGAAGCTCCTCGCACTCAATAGCATAAGCTCGAGCCTGAACTCTAGGAACTGGAGTCTTGCCTCTACCAGCTGGTTTAACTTGATTTTGTCGTACTTGCCATTTAGGGCAATCCTTGATTTGATGCTGATCACTGCCATACAGCACACATCGTCCCGACTTCTTCCAGCACTAGGCCTCAGTATGTCCCTTCTTGTCATAGTAAGAACAATTGATAGACTGAGTAGCAGGTGAACTACCTGTGGATCCACGGGTGGAAGAGGCTGATGGTGCTTTAGTTGGGCCACATTTGTTAACTGGTCTGTTCTGGCTCTGGCCCTGACTACGACTCTGGCTCTGGAATTTCCTCTGTTGACCTGGAGGCTGGTATGGTTTCTTGTTCGGCTGGCTTGAACCGGCTCTATCAAGTTTCATCTTCTCAACTCGGGAAGCAGCAGCAAGGAGAGCAGAATAGGTATCGAAGTCATGCGAAGCCAACTGGTCCTGAATTTCCGGCCTTAACCTATTCGTAAATTTCCACATCTTCACCTTAGGGGTACTGACTATGTATTGAGCATAGCGGGACAGTCGGTCAAAACGAGCCTCGTACTGGGCCACCGTCATGTTACCCTGATTCAAGTGCATGAATTCCTCAATCCTCCTCTGCCTGGAAACTGCAGGTACATATTTCTCCTTGAATGCCTTAACGAAATTACCCCACAAGCGAGGTGTATGATCAGTTTCCCACAGTGCCTCCACAGTGTGCCACCAATGCTCAATATCCCCGTGCAACAGAAACACAGCGAACTCCACCTTTTCTTCATCAGTATAGTCAAGTGGCCTGAAAATCCTCTCGATCTCAGACAGCCAAGCCTCTGTCTTTTCATCATCAGCTTCCATGTGGAATTTAGACGGGCAAAAGTCAAGGAACTCCCGCATTATGCTATGTCTCCAATGGTTACTGTCATTCATGTTGTTGTTGTTGTTTGCTTCACGTGCATCTTGACGTTCCATCACTCGCGACATGCGATCCATGGCTTTCGCCATCATGTTAAACATAGCTACGCCGGGATAAGTTTGATAAGCATCTCCGGTCTCTTGGGGCTCACCGGTCCTATTAGTAGTGCGGGTACTAGGGCCAGCCAATTATAGGCACAGATTACGATGCACAATTTATTGGAATGCGACAAGACAAAAATTTAATGCATAAAATATGCAATATATAATTTTATATAGATACATAATTCTAGAAACAATTAGGTCATGTTAATCACATAAGCACATAGAAACAGAGAAGGCACACTTGATGCTGTCACACAATAGCACATAAACAAGTCATCCTAATAACCTTAGGGCTTCTACCCATGGTCCGAGAGTTAAACCCGACTTAAGCAATCTAAACTTTGATACCATTCTTCTAAGGTGTCACGCCCCAACCTGACCTATAAAGGTTAGACTAGGGTGTGATTTAAACATTCAAGTCATATCACGTACTTAATTGTTTATGAAAGTTTAACACTTAACGTTTTAGCCTAAACTTCACAAATTCTTCGGAAAAATCGGCAGCATAACGGCTGTAATTGGGCTCCTTAGTTTGACCTAATTCTCTAAACGCCTCAAAATTTCCAATCTCAATTTCATTTCCAACTAAGATTACTATTTACCATCAATTGAAATGCCTACTAGTTATGTCGAAGTCTCGTTTGATTAATAACCTAGCGTGATACTATGTCTCGTTTGTTTGTTTGTCCTCGTTACAAAAGTACATGTTGATCTTAGCTTAACAAAGAGTACTTGCTTAAGATTGGATAGGTTCATTTTACTTAATCCTTACCTAATGCTTCATAATCCTATGATAGATACTAGCCAATAACGATAGCAAAAACGACCATAGTAGTGTCTATCTAGTTATTATCAGTACAAGTCAAAATTAGACCCCAAATTACAACGGGGGTCGTTTACAATACAACAACAAGCAAAATAAGAAATAGTCTCCAAGCAATATATCATTCACAAAATGGCCATAGTCAAGTAAGGCACATAGGACAAGCAATCGTTCCAAGGAATTATCATTAGGCACGTCGTCCTCGGGTACCTGTTCCTGGTCTTCTTCATCTGAGATGATAAAAGAGGGTGAGTGCTTATTAACTCAGTGAGGAGGAACGAGAAATAAGTTTTGAAACTCATTTTCCGATTCAACTTATGAAAACCCTTTTTGCAAGCATGACATGTATCACAAGTAAGTACATAATGTAATATAACAGTAAAAGAACGCAATTACCCGTCTTTCCTCCCCGAGGTCCTCTACAAACTAACTGAGAGTACTTATACACATAGTGTAAAGGATACGGTGAGGATTTGCTCTCAGTTCATTTCCTGTATCAGTTGTTGTGGCCGACTTCAATTCATCCCCTTATCACACCAAATGGGTGTACTCCAGATGTACCTCGAAATCCTATGACCCAACTCTCCGAGGAAGTCTAGCCCCCAAGCGAGAGAGGGAATTAGACAATGGTAGTCACGGTTGCACCGGCAAGCCCGATGCCGCCCGGTGTGCCTGAACGCTACCACGCCAGAATGAAAGGTTGCAACCTTGTATGCAATGCACATTTATGACATTTAATATGTCACATTAGAGGACAACAAAGTAGGTCACCTCCGAGCAGTCATAAGATTGCACATTGACAGTTAAACACGCTAGACACGATATGACAGGTAATTTCACTTATAAAGCACATGGAGTTATATGATTATTAAACGGGTAGCCATGTAACGTATGTAAATCAAGTCATATAATTCATTTCGAAGTTTACGTAATCGATTAATAAGATTATTCAACATGCAACGACATCTACGTGGGACTAGGTGCAAGAAAGGCCTACTTGTCAACATGTAATTATCGAAATCACATTCAGGGATACAAGGGCAACTACGGGCAGCCTACTAATCACATAATTAAACACGATATTCATAGGATCAACACTTAGCGAATTTACCTAATCACTAGGGTTTCAATTCGTGCTTACCCGTGCGATTAAGCCCCAAGTCATCTCGTAATTAAACTCAAGCCATGCATTGATTAATTCAAACACCCTTGAGTATTCAAAACAGTCCACACAACATCCAAATGCCACGATCCCAAGCATTTAATACAACAATAATTTTTCTAAGCACATCACTAGGTGAAACCCTCACTGCAATGGGCTGTATTCTCACAATCATTAAGACAAGCAAACAAACTCCAGTTCTAGTAAACAAAATGTCAAATTAAATCTTAAGGAGTGAACTAAATCCAGAAACAAACCTCGCATCATTTGGAGTTCGGGTTCAAGAGTTATAGCCAAAACAGTGAGACTACACAAAACTGTCCATATTTGCACACATTTCAATACTTGTCGTTTTTGAGGGCCTTAAGGTCAGATTTAGCCTTAGTCAATTTTTGACAAAATTTTCCAGAACTGAAATATATAGCAGCACACCAAATTTTATGCATTTTGGATATCATTTACTAAGTCAAAACTGGTTCGTTCTACAAGAATAGTGAATCTGCCAAAACCTGTTTCATTTTCCCAGATTTTTCAGATTTGTACACATTTTGATATTTTGCCATTTTAAGGACCTTAGATTCAAAATTAGCTTTGGCCTATTTCTGCAAAAACTTCTCAAAACTGGCAAAATTAGTCACCTACCAATTTTCATTTACCTGGTAAAAGTCACCCCGCACGAACAAGACAGAAGACTGTCCCATACACGATTTCATCTATCATCACATTCTAGCCAAATATCTTGCCATGCATGTTTATAAAAGCTCATGAACACACATATATCACAAGTACAGAGGTAAAAATAGACATTCAAAGGCATGCATGTGGTTTTCAAAAGCTTTTCAAGAAGTTATAGCCCTCACCTTAGCAAGACAACAAAGAAGATGCACAAACTCTTAAGGATGCAAAAGATTGACTCTTTTCCTTGCTTAGCCAAGAGACCACTCAATTTTCTCTAATCTCCTAGCTTAGTAACCAAGTTCTTAGTAGGTGCATGTGGTTAGAACAAGAAGAAAACAAAATGGAAGCTAACAACTCACCTAAGCCGAAATGGATGTTCAATGAGCTTGCATGTGTGTCTCTTGCACTCTAGCTTTGCTTGGTCGAGTTCCTTGGTAGCTTGGAGGTCTTGAAGTGTCTTAGGATGAAGAACTTAGCTATGGAGAGTATATTTTTAGCTAGGGCCGAGAGAGAGAGAGAGAAGAAATGAGAGAAAGAGAAAAAGAATGAAAGAAAAATGAAAGCTTGGAATGTTTAATGCATATGTCCGCCTAGGGCCTTGTAAAATTCAGATTTGTGTCTTCAAGAAGCATAATTTTGAATCACCTAGCATGGCAAGAGGATGGGTCGAGAATATGGAGCCTTGGGTAGAGTTTGAGCCAAATTTTTTTATGCATTGTGTCATAGATTATCATAGGATGTCTAGGAATAGAATTTGAAATTGGAATGCATGCACAAGTGCAAGAGTTGGTCGGCCAAGGCTTGTGCAAAATCTGAATTTTTTATCTTGGTTGAGCAATATTTAATTGTGTGTTTGGGATATGCAAAGAATAAGGAATAAGGAATAAAGAATATCTAACTTTTTGTGAGATTTTGTCTTCTAGTGGGTTGAATTAGCAATTTAATATTAGTTAGTGGAGTTTGTAGGATTAATTAATGATCTAGTGCTTCGTGTAAGATGCTTTCTTGATTAGCATGAGGGCACGCTTTCCTAGGTTTAGGGTGCGCACTACGAGGTAGAGCACGAACTACGAGATGAATGCATGTTTTCCAAGTAAATTCACGCAACCCTAAATGAATGCACGTAATTCAATGCAAGGCACACAAAACGAAACACAATTCTTAAACCTAGGTCAAGGCACGCAAATCTAGGTTAGGGCACACAAAACGAGGTATCACACGTAAATCGAGGTCGGGCCTCACACAGCCTCTGTGTGAAGTGAAGTTATCTTGCCCAAGGTGCCATGGGATTCGGTTATAGAAATGTGATAGATTAGGTTGTCGTCCTTTTCGGTGCTCACGACGTACGATCCGGGACGGAAAAACAGCGCAAAAAAAGAAACATGTCTAAAAACTGATGAAAACATTCTATTTTGGTCTCTGAAAACAGGCGCAGCAGAGCAGACTTGCTGCCCCTATCGTAGAGCTCTCGGAGAGCTTTCCAAAGGTATATTGTGCGCCGCGTAAATCCTTACAGATCAAAAATAATGGGCACCAGAGCGACGAAGACCTGGTCCTAAGCCCCACACCCTCGGTTTGCGGGCCCAACCTCTACGTGAAGTGAAGTTGTCTTGCCTAAGGTGCCTTGGGATTCGGTAATAGAAATGTTACGGATTAGGTTGTCATCCTTTTTTCGGCTCACGACTTACGATCCGGGACGAAAAAATAGCACAAAAAAAAAAGAAAAGTATCCCAAAACTGATGAAAAATGTTCGATTTTGGGCTCCGAAGACAGGCACAGTCGAGCAGGCTTGATGCTCCAATCGTAGAGCTCACGGGGAGCTTTCCAACGGTATGTCGTGCACTGCGTAACTCCTTACGGATCAAAAGTTATGGGCACCAGAGCGACGGAGACCTGGTCCTAAGCCCCACGCCCTCGGTTTCCTGGCCCAGCCTCTACGTGAAGCGAAGTTGTGTTGCCCAAGTTGCCTTGGGATTCGATAATAGAAATGAGCTTGATTAGGTTGTCATCCTTTTCGCCACTCATGACGTACGATCCGGGATGCAAAAACAGCGCAAAAGAAGAAAACTATCCCGAAACTAATGAAAACATTCGATTTTGGGGTCCGAAAATAGGCACAGCCCAGCATGCTTGTAGCCATCGTCGTAGAGCTCTCGGAGAGCTTTCAAATGGTATGATGTGCGCCGCGTAACTCCTTACAGATCAAAAGTTATGGGCACCGGAGAGAAGAAGACTTGGTCCCAAGCCCTACGCCCTCGGTTTGCGGGCCTAGCCTCTATGTGAAGTGAAGTTGTCTTGCCCAAGGTGCAGTGGGATTCGGTAATAGTAATGTGATGGATTAGGTTGTCGTCCTTTTCACTGCTCATGACGTACAATTCGGGATGGAAAAATAGCGCAAAAGAATAACAGTGTCCTGAAACTGATGAAAACGTTCAATTTTGGTCTCCGAAAATAGTCGCAGCCGAGCAGTATTGCTACCCCTGTAGTAGAGCTCTCGGAGAGCTTTCCAACGGTATGCTGTGCACCGCTTAACTCTTTACGAATCAAAAGTTATGGGCACCGAAGCGACGGAGACCTGGTCCTAAGTCCCACGCCCTAGGTTTGCGGGCCCAGCCTCAATGTGAGGGGAAGTTGTCTTGCCTAAGGTGCCATGGGATTCTATAATAGAAATGTGATGGATTAGCTTGACGTCCTTTTCACGGCTCATGACTAACGATCTGGGACAGAAAAACAGCGCAAAAGAAGAAAAGTGTACCTAAATTGATGAAAATGTTCAATTTTGGTCTCCGAAAATAAGCATAGCCAAGCAGGCTTACTGCCCCCGTCGTAGAGCTCTCAGAGTGCTTTCAAATGGTATGCTGTGCGCCGCCTAACTCCTTACAGATAAAAAGTTATGGGCATCGGAGCGACGGAGACCTAGTCCCAAGCACCATGCCCTCGGTTTGCAAGCCTAGCCTCTACGTGAGACGAAGTTGTCTTGCCCAAGGTGCCGTGGGATTCGGTAATAGAAATGTGATGGATTAGGTTGTCGTCCTTTTCGCGGCTCACGATGAACGATCCAGGACGAAAAAATAGCACAAAAGAAGAAAAGTGTCCCAAAATTGATGAAAATGTTCGATTTTGATCTCCAAAAATAGGCGTAGCCGAGCAAGCTTGTCGCCCACATCGTAGAACTCTCGAAGAGCTTTCCAACGGTATGATGTGCCCCACGTAACTACTTATGGATCAAAAGTAATGGGCACCGGAGCCACGGAGACTTGGTCCCAAGCCCCACGCCCTCGGTTTACAGGGCCAGCCTCTACCTGAAGTGAAGTTGTCTTGCCCAAGGTGCCATGAGATTCAGTAATAGAATCGTGGTGGATTAGGTTGTCGTCCTTTTCGCGGCTCACAACATACAATCGGGGATGAAAAAATAGCGCAAAAGAAGGAAAGTGAAACTAATAAAAACGTTCGATTTTGGTTTCCCAAAATAGCCGCAGCCTAGCAGGCTTGCTACCCCCATCGTAGAGCTCTCAGAGAGCTTTCCAACGATATGATGTGCGCCGCTTAACTCCTTACGAATCAAAAGTTATTGGCACCGGAACGATAGAGACCTGGTCCCATGCCCCACGCCCATGGTTTGCGGGCCCAACCTCTGCATGAAGCGAAGTTGTCTTGCCTAAGGTGCCGTGAGATTCGGTAATAGAAATGTGATGGATTAGGTTTTCGTCCTTTTCGGGGCTTACGACGTACTATCCAGGACAGAAAAACAATGTAAAAGAAGAAAAGTGTCACGAAACATTTGAAAACATTCAATTTTTGTCTCCAAAAATAGGCTCAGCCGAGTAGGCTTGCTGCCCCCGTCGTAGAGCTCTCAGAGAGCTTTCCAACGGTATACTGTGAGCAGCGTAACTTGTAACGGATCAAAAGTTATGGGCATCGGAGCGACGGAGACCTGGTCCCACGCCCTACGCCCTCGGTTTGCAGGCCTAGCCTCTCCGTGAGGCGAAGTTGTCCTGCCCAAGGTGCAATGGAATTCGATAATTGAAATGAAACGGATTAGGTTGTCGTCCTTTTCGCGGCTCACGAAATACGATCCGGGATGGAAAAACAACACAAAAGAAGAAAACAATCCCGAATCTGATGAAAACGTTCGATTTTGGGGTGTAAAAAAAGGCACAACCCAGCATGCTTGTTGCCACCATCGTAGAGCTCTCAGAGAGCTTTCCAACGGTATGTTGTGCGCCGTGTAACTCCTTACGGAACAAAAGTTATGGGCACCAAAGCGAAGGAGACCTCGGTTTAGGGGCCCAGCCTCTACGTGAAGAAAAGTTGTCTTGCCCAAGGTGCTATGGGATTCGGTAATTGAAATGTGATAGATTAGGTTGTCGTCCTTTTCACAGCTCACGACGTACGATCCGGGACAAAAAAACAGCGCAAAAGAAGAAAAATGTACCAAAACTGATGAAAACGTTCGATTTTGAGTTTTGAAAACAGGCATAGCCCAACATGCTTGTAGCCACTGTCGTAGAGCTCTCGGAGAGCTTTCAAATGGTATGTTGTGCGCCACGTAACCTTACGGATCAAAAGTTATGGGCACCAGAGAGAATGAGACATGGTCCCAAGCACCACGCCCTCGGTTTCTGGGCCCAGCCTCTACGTGAAGCGAAGTTGTGTTGCCCAAGGTGCAGTGGGATTCAGTAATAGTAATGTGATGGATTAGGTTCTCGTCCTTTTTGCAGCTCACGACGGATAATCCAGGATGAAAAAACAGCGCAAAAGAAAAAAAGTGTCCCGAAATTGATGAAAACGTTCGATTTTGGTCTCCGAAATTAGGTGTAGCCGAGCAAGCTTGCCACCCCCGTTGTAGAGCTCTCAGAGAGCTTTCCAACGGTATGCTGTGTGTTGCGTAACTCTTTACGGATAAAATGTTATGGGCAGCGGAGCGATGGAGACCTGGTTTCCAGCCCCACGCCCTTGGTTTGTGGGCCCAGCCTCTACGTGAAGTGAAGTTGTCTTGCTCAAGGTGCCATGTGAATCGGTAATAGAAATGTGATGGATTAGGTTGTCGTCCTCTTTGCTGCTCACGACGTACGATCCGAGACAAAAATACAGTGCAAAGGAAGAAAAGTGTCTCGAAACTGATGAAAACATTCAATTTTGGGCTCCGAAAATAGTCGTAGCCAAGCAGGCTTGCTACCCTCATCGTACAACGCTTGGAGAGCTTTCCAACGGTATGTTGTGCACCGTGTAACTCCTTACGGATCAAAAGTTGTGGACACCGGAGTGACGGAGACCTGGTCCCAAGCCCCACGCTCTCGGTTTGTGGGCCCAGCCTCTAAATGAAGCGATATTGTCTTGCCCAAGGTGCCATGGGATTTGGTAATAGAAATGTGATGAATTACGTTGTCTCCGTTTTCGCGGCTCACGACGTACGATTCGGGACGAAAAAATAGCGAAAAGAAGAAAAGTATCCCAAAAATGATGAAAATGTTCGATTTTGGTCTCCAAAAATAGGTGCAACTGAGTAGGCTTGCTACCCTTGTCGTAGAGTTCTCGGAGAGCTTTCTGTGGGTATGCTGTGCGCCGCGTAACTCCATACGGATCAAAAGTTATGGCCACCGGAGCGCCGGAGACCTAGTCCCAAGCCCCATACCCTCAGTTTGCGGGCCTAGCCTTTACGTGAAGCGAAGTTTTCTTGCCCAAGGTACCATGGCGTTCGGTAATAGAAATGTGATGGATTAGGTTGTCGTCCTTTTCGCGGCTCACAACGTACGATCCAGGATAGAAAAATAGAGCAAAAGAAGAAGTCTCCAGAAACTGATGAAAACATTCAATTTTTGGCTCCAAAAATAGGCGCAACCGAGTAGGCTTGCTGCCCACATCGCAAAAGTCTCGTAGAGCTTTCCAACGGTATGCTGTGCACCGCGCAGCTCCTTCCCGATCAAAAGTTGTGGGCACCGGAGTGACGGAGACCTGGTCCCAAGTCCCACGCTCTCAGTTTGTGGGCCCAGCCTCTATGTGAAGCGAAGTTGTCGTGCCCAAGGTGCCATGGGATTTGATAATAGAAATGTGATGAATTAGGTTGTCGCCGTTTTCGCGGCTCACGACATACGATCTAGGACCGAAAAATAGCGCAAAAGAAATAAAGTGTCCCGAAACTGATGAAAACGTTCGATTTTGGGCTCCAAAAAAAGACACAGCCCAGCATACTTGCTGCCCCGTCGTAGAGCTCTCAGAGAGCTTTCCAACGGTATGTTGTGCATTGCATAATTGCTTACGGATCAAAAGTTATGAGCACCGGAGCGACAGAGACCTGGTCCCAAGCCCCATGCCCTCGGTTTGCGAGCCTATCCTCTACGTGAGGCGAAGTTAGCTTTCCCAAGGTGCCATGGGATTTGGGAATAGAAATGTGATGGATTAGGTTGTCGTCCTCTTCCCAGCTCACGACGTACGATCCGGGACAGAAAAACAGCGTAAAAAAAGAAAAATGTCCTAAAACTGATGAAAACGTCCAATTTTTGGCTCCCAAAACAGCCACAGCCGAGCAGGCTTGCTACCCCCATCGTAGAGATGTCAGAGAACTTTCCATCGGTATGTTGTGCGCCGCATAACTCGATACGGAATAAAAGTTTTGGGCACCGAAGCGACGGTGACCTTGGCCCAAGCCCCACATCCTCGGTTTGCGGGCCAGCCTCTACGTGAAGCGAAGTTGTCTTGCCCAAGGTCCCGTGGAATTCTGTAATAGAGATGTGGTGGGTTAGGTTGTGGTCCCTTTCGCGGCTCACGACATACAATCCGGGATAGCAAAAACAGCGTAAAAAAAGAAAAGTGTTCCGAAACTAATGAAAACGAAGGATTTTGGTCTCTGAAAATAGGCGCAACTGAGCAGGCCTGCTGCCCTCGTTGTAGAGTTCTTGGTGAGCTTTCCAACGGAACGTAGTGCGCTGCGTAGCTCGTTAAGGATCAAAAGTTATGGGCACCGGAGCGACGGAGACCTGGTACCAAGTCCCACACCCTCGGTTTACGGGCCCAGCTTCTATGTGAAGCGAAGTTGTCTTGCCCAAGGTGCGGTGGGATTCGGTAATAGAAATGTGAGGGATTAGGTTGACGTCCTTTTCGCTGCTAATGACGTACGATCCGGGACGAAAAAACAGCGCAAAAGAAGAAAAGTGTCTCAAAATTGATAAAAACATTCTATTTTGGTATTCAAAAATAGGCATAGACTAGCAGGAGTGATGTCCCCGTCGAAAATCTCTCGGAGAGCTTTCTAACGGTATGCTGTGCGCCGCATAACTCCTTATGGATCAAAAGTTATGGGCACCGGAGCGATGGAGACCTAGTCCCAAGCCCCACGCCCTTGGTTTGCGGGCCCATCCTCTACATGAGGCGAAGTTAGCTTGCCCAAGGTGCAGTGGGATTCAGAAATACAAATGTGATGAATTAGGTTGTCATATTTTTCCCGAATCACAACTTACGATCCGGGAAAGAAAAATAGGGCAAAAAAAGAAAAGTGTCCCAAAACTGATGAAAACAAACGATTTTTGGCTTCGAAAATAGCCAAAGCAGAGCAGGCTTGCTGCCCCCGTCGTAGTGCTCTCGGAAAGCTTTCCAACAGTATGCTGTGCGCCGCGTAACGCCTTACGGATCAAAAGTTATGGGCACCGGAGCGACGGAGACCTAGTCCCAAGCCCCACGTACTTGGTTTGCGGGCCCAGCCTCTACGTGAAGTGAAGTTGTATTGCCCAAGGTGCCATGGGATTCAGTAATAGAAATGTGAATAGATTAGGTTGTCATCTTTTTTGCAGCTCACGACGTACGATCCGGGATGAAAAAACAGCGCTAAAGAAGAAAAGTGTCCCGAAACTGATGAAAACATTCAATTTTTGTCTCTGAAAACAAGCGCAGCAGAGCAGGCTTGCTGCCCTCGTCGTAGAGTTCTCGGACATCTTTCCAACTGTATGTTGTGTGAAGCATAACCCGTTACAGATCAAAATTTATGGCCACCAGAGCGACAGAGACCTGGTCCCAAGCCCCACGCCCTCGGTTTGCGGGCCCAGCCTCTACGTGAAGCGGAGTTGTCTTGCCCAAGGTGTCATGGGATTCGGAAATAGAAATGTGAGGGATTAGGTTGTCGTCCTTTTCGTGGCTTATGACGTACGATCTGGGACGAAAAAACAGCGCAAACGAAGAAAAGTGTCCCAAAAATAATGAAAACGTTCGATTTTGGGCTCCAAAAATAGGTGCAACCAAGAAAGCTTGTTGCACCCGTTGTAGAGCTCTCGGAGAGCTTTCCAACGGTATGTTATACGCTGCGTAACTCCTTACGGATCAAAAGTTATGGGCACCGGAGCGACGGAGACCTAGTCCCTAGACCCACGCCCTCGGTTTGTGGGCCCAGCCTCTACGTGAAGCGAGGTTATCTTACCAAAGGTACCAAGGGATTCGGCAATAGAAATGTGATGGATTAGGTTGTTATCCTTTTCGCGGCTCACGACATAAGATCCGGGACAAAAAAATAGAGCAAAAGAAGAAAAGTGTTTCGAAACTGATAAAAGCGTTCTATTTTGGTCTTAGAAAATAGGCATAGACGAGCAGGCTTGCTACCTCCATCGAAGAGCCCTTGGAGAGCTTTCCTATGGTATGCTGTGCGACGCATAACTCCTTACGTATAAAAAGTTATGGGCACCGGAACGATGAATACCTGGTCACAAGCCCCACGCCCTCGGTTTGCAGGCCCAGCCTCTACGTGAAGTGAAGTTGTCTAGCCCAAGGTTCTGCGGGATTCGGTAATAGAAATGTGATGGATTAGGTTGTGGTCCTTTTTGCGACTCACGACGTACGATCCGGGATCGAAAAACAGAGCAAAATAAGAAAAGTGTCCTAAAACTGATGAAAACGTTCGATTTTGGTCTCTGAAAATAGGCATAGCCAAATCGGCTTGTTGCCCCGGTCGTAGAGCTCTCAGAGAGTTTTCCAACGGTATGCTGTGCGTCGCGTTACTCCTTGTGGATCAAAAGTTATGGGCACCGGAGCGACGGATACCTGGTCACAAGCCCCACGCCCTCGGTTTACGGGCCCAACCTCTACGTGAAGTGAATTTTTCTTGCCCAAGGTGCCATGGGATTCGGTAATAGAAATGTGATGGATTAGGTTGTCATCCATTTCGCGGCTCACGACCTACGATCCAGGACGAAAAAATAGCCCAAAAGAAGAAAAGTGTCCCGAAATTGAAGAAAATGTTCAAATTTTGGCTCCGAAAATAGCCGTAGCCGAGTAGGCTTGCTACATGCGTAGTACAACTCTCGGAGAGCTTTCCAATGGTATGGCGTGCGCCGCGTAACTCCTTACGAATCAAAAGTTATGGGCACCGGAGTGACGGAGACCTGGTCCCAAGCCCCACGCCCTCGGTTTGCAGGCCCAGCCTCTAAGCGAAGCGAAGTTGGCTTGCCCAAGTTGCCGTGGGATTCGGTAATAGAAATGTGATGAATTAGGTTATCATCCTTTTCGCGGCTCACAATGTACGATCCGGGACGGAAAAACATCGTATAAGAAATAAAGTATCCCGAAACTAATGAAAACGTTTGATTTTGGGCTCCAAAAAAAGACGCAGCCGAGCAAGCTTGCTGCCCCATTGTACAGCTCTCCGAGAGCTTTCCAACTGTATGTTGTGCGTCGCATAACTCCTTACAGATCAAAAGTTATGCGTACCGGAGCGAGAAAGACCAGGTCCCAAGCCCCACCCCCTCAGTTTACGGGCCCAGCCTCTACGTGAAGCGAAGTTGTCTTGCCCAAGCTGTCATGGGATTCGGTAATAGAAATGTAATGGATTAGGTTGTCGTCCTTTTCGCGGCTCACGACGTACAATCCGGGACAGCAAAAACAGCGTAAAAAAAGAAAAGTGTCCTGAAACTAATGAAAACATACGATTTTGGTCTCTAAAAATAGGCACATCGAGCAGGCCTACTGCCCTCGTCGTAGAGTTCTCGGAGAGCTTTCGAACAGTATGTTGTGCACCGCGTAACCCGTTACGGATCAAAAGTTATGGGCACTGGAGCGACAAAGACCTGGTCTCAAGCCCCACGCCCTCGGTTTGCGGGCCCAGCCTCCATGTGAAGTGAAGTTGTCTTGCCCAAGGTGCCTAGGGATTCGGTAATAGAAATGTGATGGATTAGGTTGTTGTCCTTTTCGCGGCTCACGACGTACGATCCGAGACGGAAAAATAGCGCAAAAGAAAAAAAGTATCTCAAAACTGATAAAAATATTCTATTTTGGTCTTCGAAAATAGGCATAGATGAGCAGGCTTGCTGCTTCCGTTGAAGAGCCCTCGGAGAGCTTTCCAACGGTATGCTGTGCGGCACATAACTCCTTACGGATCAAAAGTTATGGGCACCGGAGCGACGGAGACCTAGTCCCAGGCCTCACGCCCTCGGTTTATGGGCCCATCCTCTACGTGAGGCGAAGTTAGTTTGCCCAAGGTGCCGTGGTATTCGGGAATACAAATGTGATGGATTAGGTTGTCGTCATTTTCCCGACTCACGACGTACGATCCAGAATAGAAAAATAGTGCAAAAGAAGAAAAATGTCCCAAAACTAATGAAAACGTTCAATTTTTGGCTCCGAAAATAGCCAGCTGAGCATGCTTGCTACCCCCGTCGTAGAGCTCTCTGAGAGCTTTCCAACGGTATGCTGTGCACCACGTAACTCCTTACGGATCAAAAGGTATGGGCACCAGAGGGACGCAGACCTGGTCCCAAGCCCCACGTCCTCGGTTTGCGGGCCGAGCATCAACATGAAGCGAAGTTGTCGTACCCAAGGTGCCGTGGGATTCGGTAATATAAATGTGATGGATTATTTTGTCATCAATTTTGAGGCTCACGACATACGATCCAGGACAGAAAAACATCGCAAAAGAATAAAAGTGTCCCGAAACTGATGAAAACGTTCGATTTTGGTCTCTGAAAACAGGCACAGCTGAGCAGGCTTTCTGCCATCATCGTAGAGTTCTTGGAGAGCTTTCCAACTGTATGTTGTGCGAAGCGTAACCCGTTATGTATCAAAAGTTATGGGCACCGGAGCGACGGAGACCTGGTCCCAAGCCCCACGCCCCCAGTTTGCGAAACCCAGCCTCTATGTGAAGCGGAGTTGTCTTGCCCAAGGTGCCATGGGATTTGGTAATAGAAATGTGAGGGATTAGGTTGGCGGTGTCACGCACCAACCCGACCTATAAAGGATAGACTAAGGTGTGATCTAAACATTCAAGTCATATCACGTACTTAATTGTTCGTGAAAGTTTAACACTTAACATTTTAGCCTAAACTCCACAAATTCTCCGGAAAACCGGCCGCATAACGGCTATAATTGGGCTCTTTAGTTTGACGTAATTTTCTAAACGCCTCAAAATTTCCAATCTCAATTTCATTTCCAACTAAGATTACTATTTATCACCAATCGAAACACCTACTAGTTATCTCGAAGTCTCGTTTGATTAACAACCTAACATGATACTATGTCTCGTTTGTTTGTTAATCCTTGTTACAAAAGTAGTTGTTGATCTTAGCCTACCAATGAGTACCTGCTTAAGATTGAATAGATTCATTTTACTTAATCCTTTACCTGATACTTCATAAACCTGCGATAGATACTAACCAGTAGTAAAAGCAAAAATGACCATAATAGTGTCTATCTAGTTATAATCAGTACAAGCCAAAATTTGACCCCAAATTACAACGGGGGTCATATACAATACAACAACAATCAACATAAGAAATAGTCTTCAAGCAACATATCGTTCACAAAATGACCATAGTCAAATAAGGCACGTAGGGCAAGCAATCATTCCAAGGAATCATTGTTAGGCACGTTGTCCACGGGTACCTGTTCCTGGTCTTCTTCACCTGAGATGATAAAAGAGGGTGAGTCCTTATGAACTCAGCGAGGGGGAATGAGAAATAAGTTTTGAAACTCTTTTTCCGGTTCAACTTATGAAAACTCTTTTGCAAGCATGACATATATCACAAGTAATTTCATAATGTAATATAAAAATAAAAGAACACAATTACCCGTCTTTCCTCCTCGAGGTCCTCTAGGAACCAAGCGAGAGTACTTATACACATAGTGAAAAAGATACGATGAGCTTTTGCTCTTTGTTTACTTCCAGTATCAGTTGTTGCGACCGACTTCAAATCTTCCACTTATCACGCCAAATGGGTGTACTCCGGATGTACCCTGAAATCCTATGACCTAACTCTCTGAGAAAGTCTATCCCGCAAGCGAGAGAGGGAATTGGACAATGGCAGTCACGGTTGCACCGGCAAGCCCGATGCCGCCCGGTGTGCGTGAACGCTACCACGCCATAATGAAAGGTTGCAACCTTGTATGCAATGCACATTTATGACATTTAATATATCACATTAGGAGGACAACAAAGTAGGTTGCCTCCGAGCAGTCATAAGATTGCACATTGACAAGTAAACACGCGAGGCATGATATGACAGGTAATTTCACTTGTAAAGCACATGGAGTTATATGAATATTAAACGGGCAGCCATGTAATGCATGTAAATCAAGTCATATAACTCATTTCGAAGTTCACGTAATCATATAATAAAGTCATACAACATGCAACGACGTTTACGTGGGACCGGGTGCAAGAGAGGCCTACTTGTCAACATGTAATCATCGAAATCACATTTAGGGCTACAAGGGAAACTACGGGCAGCCTACTAATCATATAATTAAACACGATATCCATAGAATCAACACTTAGCGAGTTTTCCTAGTCATTAGGGTTTCAATTCATGCTCACCCGTGCGATTAAGCCCTAAGTTGTCAAGTAATTAAACTCAAGCCATGCATTGATTAATTCAAACACCCTCAAGTATTCAAAATAGTCCACACAACATCCAAGTGCCACAATCCCAAGCATTTAATTCAACAAGAGAAGTTACAATAATTTTCAAAGCATATCACTAAATGAAAACCTCACTGCAATGGTCTGTATTCTCACATTCATTGAGACAAGCAAACAATCTCCAATTCCAGTGAACAAAATTTCAAATTAAATCTGAAGGAGTGAACTAAATCCAGAAACAAACCTCGCATCATTTGGAGTTCGGGTTCAAGAGTTATAGCCAAAACCGTGAGACTACGCAAAACTGTCCAGATTTGCACACATTTCAATACTTGTCATTTTTGAGGGCCTTAGTGTCAGATTTAGCCTTAGCCTATTTCTGACAAAAATGTCCAGAACTGAAACATATAGCAGTACACCAAATTTCATGCATTTTCGATATCAGTTAATAAGTCAAAACAGGTTCGTTCTACAATGACAGTGAATCTGCCAAAACTTGCTTCATTTTTCCAGATTTTCCAGATTTGGACACCTTTCAATGGTTTGACATTTTGGGGACCATAGAATCAAAATTAGCTTTAGCCTATTTCTATGAAAAATTCTCATAACTGGAAAAAATAGTCACCTACGAATTTTCACGCATTTTCAACATCATTTACCTGGTCAAATTCACTTCGCTTCAACAGAACAGAAGGCTTCCAAATACGCGATTTCACCTATCTTCACATTCTAACCAAATATCTTGCCATGCATGTTTACAAAAGCTCATGTACAAACATATATCACAAGTACAAAGGTAAAACTAGGCATTTAAAGGCATGCATGTGGTTTTTGAAAGCTTTTCAAAGAAGTTTTAGCCCTCACCTTAGCAAGACAACAATGAAGATGCACAAGCTCTTGATGAAGCACAAGGTAGTCTTTTCTCCTTGCTTAGCCGAGAGACAACTTGAAATTCTCTAATTCCTAGCTTAGTAACCATGTTCTTAGTATGTGCAAGTGGCTAGAACAAAAAGAAAAACGAAATAGGAGCTATCAAACTTACCTAAGCCGAAATGAAGGTTCTATAAGCTTGCATGTGTGTTTCTTTGCTCCTAGCTTTGCTTGGTCGAGCTCCTAAGTAGCTTGCATGTCTTGATGAACCTTAGGATGATAAACTAAAGCTATGGAGAGTAGAATTTCAGCCAAGGTCGAGAGACTGTGCGGGCACGCTTTCCTAGGTTTAGGGCACGCATTACGAGATAAAACACGAACTTCGAGACGAATGTACGTTTTCCAAGTAAATGCACACAATCCTAAATGTATGCACGTAATTCAATGCAAGGCACACAAAATGAAACACGACTCTTAAACCTAGGTCAAGGCATGCAAATCTAGATTAGGGCACACAAAACGAGGTATCACACACAAATTGAGGTCGAGCCTCATAGTCGTCCTTTTTGCGGCTCCCGACATACGATCCGTGACGGAAAAACAGCGCAAAAGAATAAAAGTGTCACGAAACGGCTGAAAATGTTGATTTTGGGCTCCGAAAATAGGCGCAGCCGAGTAGGCTTGCTGCCCACATCGTAGAGCTCTCAGAAAACTTTCCAACTGTATGATGTACGCTACGTAACTCCATACGGATCAAAAGTTATGGGCACCAGTGCGACGGAGACCTAGTCCCAAGCCCCATACCCTCGGTTTACGGGCCCAGCCTCTACGTGAGGCGAAGTTGTGTTGCCCAAGGTGCCATGGGATTCGGTAATAGAAATGTGATGTATTAGGTTGTCATCCTTTTCACGACTCACGACGTACGATCAAGGACAGAAAAATTGAGCTAAAGAAGAAAATTGTCTCGAAACTGATGAAAAAGTTCTATTTTGGTCTCTAAAAACAGGCGTAGCCGATCAGGCTTGCTGCCCCCTTCGTAGAGATCTCAGAGAGCTTTGCAACGGTATACTGTGTGCCGCGTAACACCTTACGAATCAAAAGTTATGGGCACCGGAGCGACGGAGACTTGGTCCCAAGCCCCACGCCTTCAGTTTGTGGGCCCAGCCTCTACGTGAAGCGAAGTTGTCTTGCCCAAGGTGTCTTAGGATTTCGTAATAGAAATGTGATGGATTATGTTGTTGTCCTTTTCGTGGCTCACGACGTACGATCCGGGACGAAAAAATCGCGTAAAAGAAGAAAAGTGTCTCGAACTTGATGAAAACGTTCGATTTTGGTCTCCAAAAATAGGCATAGACGAGCGGGCTTGCTGCCCCCGTCAAAGAGCCCTCGGAGAGCTTTCCAACCGTATGTTGTGCGCCATGTAACTCCTTACGGATAAAAAGTTATGGGCACCGGAGAGACAGAGACTTGGTCCCAAGCCCGACGATCTCGGTTTGCGGGCCCATCCTCTATGTGTGGCGAAGTTCGCTTGCCAAAGGTGTCATGGGATTCCGTAATAGAAATGTGATGGATTAGGTTGTCCTTTTTGTGACTCACGACGTACGATCCGGGATGAAAAAATCGCGCAATAAAAGAAAAGTGTCTCAAAATTGATGAAAATGTTCGATTTTGGTCTAAGAAAATAGGCGTAGACGAGCGGGCTTGCTGCCCTCGTCGTAGAGCTATCGGAGAGCTTTCCAACGGTACGATGTGCGCCGTGTAACTCCTTACGGATCAAAAGTTATGGGCACCAGAGAAACGGAGACTTGGTCCCAAGTCCCACGTCCTCGGTTTGTGGGCCCAGCCTCTGCGTGAAGCGAAGTTGTCTTGCCTAAGGTGCCGTGGGATTCGGTAATAGAAATGTGATGGGTTAGCTTGTCATCAATTTCGCGGCTCACGATGTAAGATCTGGGATAAAAAAACAGCGCAAAAGAAGAAAAGTGTCCCGAAACTGATGAAAACGTTCGATTTTGGTCTCTGAAAATAGGCACAGCTGAGCAAGCTTGCTGCCCTCGTCGTAGAGTTCTTGGAGAGCTTTCCAACTGTATGTTGTGCGAAGCGTAACCCGTTACGGATCAATAGTTATGGGCATCGGAGCGACGGACACCTGGTCCCAAGGCCCACGCCCTCGGTTTGCATGCCCAGCCTCTACGTGAAGCGGAGTTATCTTGCCCAAGGTGCCATGAGATTCGGTAATAGAAATGTGAGGGATTAGGTTGTCGTCCTTTTCGCGGTTCATGACGTACGATCCGGGACGAAAAAATAGCGCAAAAGAAGAAAAGTGTCCCGAAATTGATGAAAACGTTTGATTTTGGTCTCCGAAAATAGGCACAGCCAAGTAAGCTTGCTGCCTCCGTCGTAGAGCATTCAGATTGCTTTCCAACGGTAATTGTGCACCGCGTAACTCCTTACGGATCAAAAGTTATGAGCACCGGAGCAACGGAGACCCGGTCTCAAGCCCCACGCCCTCAGTTTACGGGCCAAGCCTCTACGTGAAGCGAAGTTTTCTTGCCCAAGGTGCCGTGGGATTTGGTAATAGAAATGTGATGGATTAGGTTGTCATTATTTTCGTGACTCACGACGTACGATCAAGGACAGAAAAATCGAGCAAAAGAAAAAAAGTATCCCGAAACTAATGAAAAAGTTCAATTTTGGTCTCTGAAACAAGTGCAGCCGATCAGGCTTGCTGCCCCAGTCGTAGAGCTCTCGGAGAGCTTTCCAACGGTATGCTGTGCTCTGCGTAACTTCTTACAGATCAAAAGTTATGGGCGCCGGAAAGACGGAGACCTAGTCCCAAGCCCTAAGCCCTCGGTTTGCGGGCTCAGCCTCTATGTGAAGTGAATTTGTCTTGCCCAAGGTGCCATGGGATTCGGTAATAGAAATGTGATGAATTAGGTTGTCCTTTTCGTGACTCACGACGTACGATCCGGGATGAAAAAATCACGCAATAGAAGAAAAGTGTCTCAAAATTGATAAAAACGTTCGATTTTGGTCTCAGAAAATAGGCGTAGACGAGCGGGCTTGCTGGCCCCGTCAAAGAGCCCTTAACGAGCTTTCCAACGGTATGCTGTGCGCCGCGTAACTCCTTACGGATAAAAAGTTATGGGCACCGGAGTGACGGAGACCTGGTCCCGAGCCCCACGCCCTCAGTTTGCGGGTCCAGCCTCTACGTGCAGCGAAGTTGTCTTGCCCAAGGTACCATGGGATTAGATAATATAATTGTGATGGATTAGGTTGTCATCCTTTTTTACGGCTCACGACGTACGATCCGGGACGAAAAAATAGCACATAAGAAGAAAAATGTCCCGAAACTGATGAAAATGTTTGATTTTGGGCTCCGAAAACAGGCATAGCCGAGCAGACTTGCTACCCCCGTCGTACAGCACTCGGAGAGCTTTCCAACGGCATGCTGTACACCGCGTAACTCCTTACGAATCAAAAGTTATAGGCACCGGAGTGACAGAGACCCGGTCCCAAGCCCCACGGCCTAGGTTTACGGCCCAGCCTCTACGTGAAGCGAAGTTGTCTTGCCCAAGATGCCGTGGGATTCGGTAATAGAAATATGATGGATCCAGGGCAGAAAAACAACGTAAAAGAAGAAAAGTATCCCAAAAATGATAAAAGCATTCGATTTTGGTCAACAAAAATAGGTGCAACCGAGTAGGCTTCTTGCCCCCGTCGTAGAGCTCTCGGAGAGCTTTCCAACAGTATGATGTGCGCCCCGTAACTCTTTACGGATCAAAAGTTATGGGCACTGGAGTGACGAAGACACGGTCCCAAGCCCCACGCCCTCAGTTTACGGCCCAGCCTCTATGTGAAGTGAAGTTGTCTTGCCCAAGATGTCGTGGGATTCGGTAATAAAAATGTGATGGATAAGGTAGTTGTCCTTTTCGCGTCTCACGACGTACGATCCGGGATGGAAAAATAGCACAAAAGAATAAAAATGTCCCAAAACTGATGAAAAAGTTTTATTTTGGTCTCCAAAGATAGGCGTAGCCAAGTAGGCTTGCTTCCCCCGTCGTAGAGCTCTCGGAGAGCTTTCTAACGGTATACAGTGCGTTGCATAACTCCTTACGGATCAAAAGCTATAGGCACCGTAGCGATGGAGACCTGGTCCCTAACCCCATGCCCTCGGTTTTCGGGCCTAGTCTCTACGTTAAGCGAAGTTGTCTTTGTAACGCCCCGATCCCTCACGAGACCGGAGGCTCTAATAACCATACTATTCTCAACCCAATGCCAAACCCGGTCACAAAATTTTAGGAAAAACGGACAGAGTTTCCCCTGTATTGTGGACTTTCTGAAAACCTGTAAACACTCAATAAAGCCACAACATAACAAGACATTCATTTATAACTAAAGATCTTAGCTTTAAGGTCATCCGAGCCTTAAGACATACAAACAGTTTAGATACACACAAGCATGCATTCATAACTTAACTTCTTTACAAAACCGCTTATCATGTCACTCCATGATAGCATTGAACATTCTTAGAAATTAAAGCCAACCATACACCCGTTCATTCACACCCAAGCATGCAACGTAGCTAGAAGCAGAAGCAAAAGTTATTACATGCCACAATTCCATAACACTTACTACATCCACTTAGCTTTCAAACTTGCAACTACTCAAATATATATACATAAGCCCTTAGGCTCCCAAATAAAACATAAAGTAGAACAAGTAAGGTCTTCCACAGTTTAACAGGCAATCACTCAAACCTCAAGTAATAGCACACAGCAATCAGGTCAACTCCTCCAACTGCACCACCTGAAACATGTTTAGCGAGGTATGAGCAATCACAATTGCCCAGTGAGGAATAAGGTTTACCGGAGATGTGCAATTCAACAGTTAGTACAAATAAATCGTTTTACAACCAAAGAACAATTGAAACAACAAGGTACCATACATTAAAAAGGATACGATACACTTTGACTTCTATAACGTCCCGGCTAAGCGAATACCCGAAGGGCAGAGGCACACCAGCGACGCCACGAACTGAAATCACAATGTAATAATGACACTCATATCGATAAGCCGCCATCCGCTAATAAGTCCAAAATGGGTGTACTCTGGATGTACCCCAAAATCCTACGACCCAACTCTCCCTGGGCGGCATCCCAAGCGAGAGAGGGACTGGGTAACCATGGTAGCCGAGGTATACCGGCAAGCCCGATGCCGCCCGGTTTCCACGACACTACCATGCCCAAATGGTTGCGCAACCACGATGCAATGCACTCAAAATGATAACAATAGAATACATCAACAAACACATGATTAAGGGACAACAAAGTAAGTTGCCCTCACACACAATATATAGACAATAAGTGCACATAATCTAAGTACAAGTAAATAAACTATTACGCACATAAGGATGAAGTCTCCCTTACCTGGAATTAAGCCAAGCATGCTAAAAGAATAGCTCAGATTTAGTTCAACTCCCCCAATTACCTCAACTATGCAACCCTAGGGTGTTCCTATAAGTTTACCAATTAACTATACCAATTCCAACTCAACTCTTACTTAACTCAACCTTACAACATTAGAAGCTAGATTTATAATCACTTATTCACACAAGTTCATAACCAACTCACAATTAAGATACAATGTTCACCTTATCATATCATTAGAGAACATAAGATATATTAGAAGCATCAAATACCATTAAGTTAAGATCATAAGTTATAAATTCCAATTACTTTTAATTACAATAATCAATAATCATATAACTAGATGAGTTATCCTTATAGTCCTACTCACTTAGCATGCAATGTTTATTAGAGTTTGATCTTAACAAAGTACAAGAAGTATAAACATTATAACAAGATATAAGCATTAAATATGAAAATAACTATACCAACACAAAGGGATCAATGACCGATGATCACGAAACTTCACGAAATGCTCACAAATGCCATATAACAACATGTAAAGGCAAGATATACAAGCACCAAAGCTAATTCAAAGGCTAAGCTTGAAACCCCGAGTTTCCCTTTTGTTTTCCTAAGTCATTTAACTCCAAACCGAGGCTAAGGCTCAAGATTCACCAAATAATTATTCTAATCTTCTAGTTACACATTGTGGCACACTTAGAACCCTTGAAATCATTCATTAACCCGAATTAGCCACAAAAGCCCCGATTACCCCTTTGTGCATTTGTACTACAAGTATCTTAATCAAAGCTCAACTAAGAGTTAGAAAAGCACATTTAGTCCCTACTTACCCTAAGAACACCAAATATATCAACCAAATTCACCCGGATTTATGTTTGACCCAAAACCCCTTTGTAACAAAAGTCATTTTTCTTCCAAACACAAGTTAATGTTCTAGATAAGCGAGCGGGCTATTCCATACTTTTAATTATCCCTTATGGCACCCCTAGGACCCTAGAAACTACCCAATTACCCGCGTTTAGCACAAAAGCCCCATTTTCATTCTTTTGACTTTGTACTACACGTACCTCATCCGGGACTCAAATGGAGGCTAGCAAAGCTTAATTAGGTCCTAAATAGCCTAGGATTACTAAATGTGGAGGCCAATTCAACCCGGATTCGCGATAACCCCGAAACCCCTTTCTAAAAGTCGGCTATTTCATTCTTTCACTAGGTTATGGGAAATTAAACCCTACAAGGCCTTCACACTACTTTCATTAACATCTAAAGCACCTATTAGAACCATTAATTCAAGCTACAAGGTCTGATTTCGCAAATCCCTAATTTTCCCGTCACTATTCATGCCCTACGATCAACAAGCGATTTCAACCGTTTAAACTATGAAACAATAGCATAAATTAGGTCTCTACTACTTATACACAACATACATAAGCATATTTAAGCATTGCATGATCATATTATAGCAAATCAATAAATTCAAGAAAGTTGACATATATTTCAAATGCAAAAATAATATGCAAAACCCTCACCTAACGCGCGTAGGAGCTCCTAGAAGGCTTGCACACACCCTAAACTACTTGCTCCTTGCTTGGCTTGGCTTGGCTTGAAGATTTGATGAGCAAAATCCTCTCATTCTCCTCCTATGCTATTCTCGGATTTGCTACAGTAAAATCTGCATCTTCCTTTTTTTTTTTTGCTAAGTTATGAGCTAATTGCTTTATGGTGAGTATATATGATAGGTAGGGTCAAGTTAGGTGTTTAGTGGTCCACTAAAAATGAGCGTTGGTAGCTTAAAAACGAGCCTAAAGTGTAAAGTATAAGCTAACTAATTAAAACACTAAGTTAGTTACGTAACACTATTCATTGAACCACGAAAATCATTTTCTAAACGAGTGCTCCTATCGCTCCTAGCTCAATTGCACAATTTTCACATTCCTTTAACAATTAATATGATTTAATAAAAATGCTAATTCACTAATATAATGCAGTTTAAAAATTGAATGAATAGTGACCAAGAAAGACAACAGGTAAAGCACATAATTTAATGCACAATTAATGGATGCAACATTTAAAAATGTGTACGGTAGAATCTCGGGCGTCATATCCTCTCCCCCTTAAACAAATTGCGTCCACGCAATTCTTCTTCACAAGGGAACTCCACAACAACTGAAAACCAACTCCGATTACTCGTCATCAATTGCTAAGCAAGAATACCATATACGAACTCTCGTGGGAGCTCATTAAGAAATCCCAATAGTATTGCCTGCGAACCTCACGTAATAAGGCCAAATAAAGGCTCCAATAGAGATGCTACTTCGAAATCCAAATAGGAATCCTGCTGGCACGAATACCATAGAAGAATAGAATCCCAACTAATAGTGGCGAGAAAATACCAATAAGAATTTAGAGTACACATACCGAATATAATTCCATATAATAAGGCTGATTAGAATCCCAAACTAAGTCTTCCGAGTAATGCCAGCAAGAAAATACTAGAAGAATACTCAATAAGAAAACCGAGAGAACGGTCATATAGAAATCCCAAAGGAAGCCATTCGTTTCTGACTACTAAGCGTAGAAGAATGCCTTGGAAGAAATCCCAATAACTGAGCTCCGCTTACAACATTCTCATTCCTGCTAATCCACACAACTTGGAGGGCTTGTTGCTAATCACTTCTCTTCAGGGGGAGGAAGAAGTCTTTCTTACCATAACGGGACATGTATGAATGCCAAGATATCACATTTACACATATATGTTTTAAACTATTATGCAAACATGTTTATATAAGAGTTTATGAAACAGTGTAATCATCAAAGTCATTCAAGCACGACAATCAAGTCCATTATAACACAACTCAATCAAAGACTTTCAAATGCACACATTACAAGTAACAGTTCAAGCAATTAACAATTCACGAGGTCAAATTGATGCATAACCAGCCACTTTACTTCACTTAGCACACACTTACCACGTAACACATAATTATATCACATAGGTGCACACATTCAATACAAGACACACAATCACACATGCAGGCATACACTTTCAAGACACACTCTTAACAAGCACACACGCAAGGGTTACTACCCGACAGGACGAGGACTCTGTCCCGGCTGTGAGCTACTAAGCTCTGATACCACTTCTGTAACGCCCCAATCCCTCACGAGACCGGAGGCTCTAATAACCATATTATTCTCAACCCAATGCCAAACCCGGTCACAAAATTTTAGGAAAAACGGACAGAGTTTCCCCTGTATTGTGGACTTTCTGAAAACCTGTAAACACTCAATAAAGCCACAACATAACAAGACATTCATTTATAACTAAAGATCTTAGCTTTAAGGTCATCCGAGCCTTAAGACATACAAACGGTTTAGATACACACAAGCATGCATTCATAACTTAACTTCTTTACAAAACCGCTTATCATGTCACTCCATGATAGCATTGGACATTCTTAGAAATTAAAGCCAACGATACCCGCATACATTCACACCGAAGCATGCAACGTAGCTAGAAGCAGAAGCAAAAGTTATTACATGCCACAATTCCATAACACTTACTACATCCACTTAGCTTTCAAACTTGCAACTACTCAAATATATATACATAAGCCCTTAGGCTCCCAAATAAAACATAAAGTAGAACAAGTAAGGTCTTCCACAGTTTAACAGGCAATCACTCAAACCTCAAGTAATAGCACACAGCAATCAGGTCAACTCCTCCAACTGCACCACCTGAAACATGTTTAGCGAGGTATGAGCAATCACAATTGCCCAGTGAGGGATAAGGTCTACCGGGGATGTGCAATGCAGCGGTTAGTACAAATAAAGCATTTTACAACCAAAGAACAATTGAAACAACAAGTTACCACACATTAAAAAGGATACGATACACTTTGACTTCTATAACGTCCCGGCTAAGCGAATACCCCGAAGGGCAGAGGCACACCAGCGACGCCACGAACTGAAATCACGATGTAATAATGACACTGTTATCGATAAGACGACATCCCCTTATAACTCCAAAATGGGTGTACTCCGGATGTACCCCAAAATCCTACGACCCAACTCTCCCTGGGCGGCATCCCAAGCGAGAGAGGGACTGGGTAACCATGGTAGCCGAGGTATACCGGCAAGCCCGATGCCGCCCGGTTTCCACGACACTACCATGCCCAAATGGTTGCGCAACCACGATGCAATGCACTCAAAATGATAACAATAGAATACATCAACAAACACATGATTAAGGGACAACAAAGTAAGTTGCCCTCACACACAATATATAGACAATAAGTGCACATAATCTAAGTACAAGTAAATAAACTATTATGCACATAAGGATGAAGTCTCCCTCACCTGGAATTAAGCCAAGCATGCTAAAAGAATAGCTCAGATTTACTACAACTCCCCGAATTAGCTCAAGTATGCAACCCTAGGGTGTTCATATAAGTTTAGCAATTAACTATATCAATTCCAACTCAACTCTTACTTAACTCAACCTTACAACATTAGAAGCTAGATTTATAATCACTTATTCACACAAGTTCATAACCCACACACAATTAAGATACAATGTTCACCTTATCATATCATTAGAGAACATAAGATATATTAGAAGCATCAAATACCATTAAGTTAAGATCATAAGTTATAAATTCCAATTACTTTTAATTACAATAATCAATAATCATATAACTAGATGAGTTATCCTTATAGTCCTACTCACTTAGCATGCAATGTTTATTAGAGTTTGATCTTAACAAAGTACAAGAAGTATAAACATTATAACAAGATATAAGCATTAAATATGAAAATAACTATACCAACACAAAGGGATCAATGACCGATGATCACGAAACTTCACGAAATGCTCACAAATGCCATATAACAACATGTAAAGGCAAGATATACAAGCACCAAAGCTAATTCAAAGGCTAAGCTTGAAACCCCGAGTTTCCCCTTTGTTTTCCTAAGTCATTTAACTCCAAACCGAGGCTAAGGCTCAAGATTCACCAAATAATTATTCTAATCTTCTAGTTACACATTATAGCACACTTAGAACCCTTGAAATCATTCATTACCCCGAATTAGCCACAAAAGCCCCGATTACCCCTTTGTGCATTTGTACTACAAGTATCTTAATCAAAGCTCAACTAAGAGTTAGAAAAGCACATTTAGTCCCTACTTACCCTAAGAACACCAAATATATCAACCAAATTCACCCGGATTTATGTTTGACCCAAAACCCCTTTGGAACAAAAGTAATTTTTCTTCCAAACACAAGTGACTCTTCTAGATGAGCGAGCGGGCTATTCCATACTTCTAATTATCCCTTATGGCACCACCAGGACCCTAGAAACTACCCAATTCCTCGCGTTTAGCACAAAAGCCCCAGTTTCATTCTTTTGACTTTGTACTACACGTATCTCATCCGGGACTCAAATGGAGGCTAGCAAAGCTTAATTAGGTCCTAAATAGCCTAGGATTACTAAATGTGGAGGCCAATTCAACCCGGATTCGCGATAACCCCGAAACCCCTTTCTAAAAGTCGGCTATTTCATTCTTTCACTAGGTTACGGGCAATTAAACCCTACAAGGCCTTCACACTACTTTCATTAACATCTAAAGCACCTATTAGAACCATTAATTCAAGCTACAAGGTCTGATTTCGCAAATCCCTAATTTTCCCGTCACTATTCATGCCCTACGATCAACAAGCGATTTCAACCGTTTAAACTATGAAACAATAGCATAAATTAGGTCTCTACTACTTATACACAACATACATAAGCATATTTAAGCATTGCATGATCATATTATAGCAAATCAATAAAATCAAGAAAGTTGACATATATTTAAAATGCAAAAATAATATGCAAAACCCTCACCTAACGCGCGTATGAGCTCCTAGAAGGCTTGCACACACCCTAAACTACTTGCTCCTTGCTTGGCTTGGCTTGGCTTGAAGATTTGATGAGCAAAATCCTCTCATTCTCCTCCTATGCTATTCTCGGATTTGCTACAGTAAAATCTGCATCTTCCTTTTTTTTTTTTTTGCTAAGTTATGAGCTAATTGCTTTATGGTGAGTATATATGATAGGTAGGGTCAAGTTAGGTGTTTAGTGGTCCACTAAAAATGAGAGTTGGGAGCTTAAAAATGAGCCTAAAGTGTAAAGTATAAGCTAACTAATTAAAACACTAAGTTAGTTACGTAACACTATTCATTGAACTACTAAAATCATTTTCTAAATGAGTGCTCCTATCGCTCCTAGCTCAATTGCACAATTTTCACATTCCTTTAACAATTAATATGATTTAATAAAAATGCTAATTCACTAATATAATGCAGTTTAAAAATTGAATGAATAGTGACCAAGAAAGACAACAGGTAAAGCACATAATTTAATGCACAATTAATGGATGCAACATTTAAAAATGTGTACGGTAGAATCTCGGGCGTCACAGTCTTGCCCAAGGTGCCGTGGGATTCGGTAATAGAAATGTGATGGATTAGGTTGTCTTCCTTTTCGCGGCTCACGACGTACGTCCGAGACGGAAAAATAGCGTAAAAGAAAAAAAGTGTCCCGAAACTGATGAAAACGTTCGATTTTGGGCTCTGAAAAATGGCACAGCTTAGCTAGCTTGCTACCCCTATCCTAGAGCTCTCAGAGAGCTTTCCAACGGTATGCTGTACGACGCAAAAGTCTTTACGGATCAAAAGTTATGGGCACTGGAGCGACGGAGACTTGGTCCCAAGCCCCACGCCCTCGGTTTGCAGGCCCAGCCTCTACGTGAGGCGAAGTTGTCTTGCCCAAGGTGCCGTGGGATTCGAGAATAGAAATGTGATGGATTAGGTTGTCGACCTTTTCTAGGCTCACGACGTAAGATCCGAGACAAAAAAAAATGCAAAAGAAGAAAAGTGTATCGAAACTGATGAAAACGTTCGATTTTTATCTCTGAAAACAACCGCAGTCGAGCAGGCTTGTTGCCCCCATCGTAGAACTCTCGGAGAGCTTTCCAGCGATATACTGTGCGCCGCATAACTCCTTACGAATCAAAAGGTATGGGCACTGGTGCGACGGAGACCTGGTCTCAATCCCCACACCCTCGGTTTGCGGGCCCAGCCTCTACGTGAAGCGAAGTTGCTTGCCCAAGGTGTCGTTGGATTCAATAATAGAAATGTGATGGATTAGGTTGTCATCCTTTTCGCGGCTCACGACGAACTATCTGGGACGAAAAAACAGCGCCAAAGAATAAAAGTGTCCAGAAACTGATGAAAATGTTCAATTTTGGGCTCCGAAAATACGTGCAGCAGAACAGACTTGTTGCTTCCGTCGTAGAACTCTCAAAGAGCTTTCCAGCGGTATGTTGTGCGCTGCGTAAGTCCTTACGGATCAAAAGTTATGGGCACCGGAGCGACGGAGGCCTGGTCCCAAGTCCCACACCCTCGGTTTGCGGGCCCAGCCTCTACATGAAGCGAAGTTGTCTTGCCCATAGTGCTGTGGGATTCGGTAATAGAAATGTGAGGGATTAGGTTGTCGTCTTTTTCGCTACTCATGACGTACAATCCGGGACGGAAAAACAGCGCAAAAGAAGAAAATTGTCCAAAATTTTATGAAAACGTTCGATTTTGGTCTCCGAAAATAGGTGCAACCAAGCAGGCTTGCTGCCCCAGTCGTAGAGGACTAGTAGAGCTTTCCAACGGCATGCTGTGCACCGCATAACGCCTTACGGATCAAAAGTTATAGGCACCGGAGCGACGGAGACCCGGTCCCAAGCCCCGCGCCCTCGGTATACAGCCCAGCCTCTACGTGAAATGAACTTGTCTTGCCCAAGGTACTGTGGGATTCGGTAATAGAAATATGATGGATTAGGTTGTGGTCCTTTTCGTGGCTCACGAAGTACGATCCAAGACAGAAAAACAACGCAAAAAAAGAAAAATGTCCCGAAACTGATGAAAATGTTCGATTTTGGTCTCCAAAAATAGACACAACAGAGCAAGCTTCTTGCCCCTGTTGTAGAGCTCTGGGAGAGCTTTCCAACGGTATGCTATGTGCCGCGTGACTCCTTACGGATCAAAAGTTATAGGCACCGAAGCGACGGAGACCTAGTCCCAAGCCCTACGCCCTCGGTTTGCATGCCCAGCCCCTATGTGTAGCGAAGTTGTCTTGCCTAAGGTTCCATGAGATTAGGTAATAGAAATGTGATGGATTCGGTTGTCGTCCTTTTCGCGGCTCACGACGTACGATTCGGGATGAAAAAACAGCGAAAAGGAAGAAAAGTATCCCGAAACTGATGAAAATGTTCGATTTTGGTCTCCAAAAATAGGGGCAACCGAGCAGGCTTCTTGCCCACGACGTAGAGCTCTCGTAGAGCTTTCCAACGGTATGCTGTGCGCCGCGTAACTCCTTGCAGATCAAATGTTCTGGGCATTAGAGCGAGAGAGACCCGATCCTTAGCCCCACGCCCTCAGTTTACAGCCCAGCCTCTACGTGAAGCGAAGTTGTCTTGCCCAAGGCGCCATGGGATTTGGTAATAGAAAAGTGATGGATTAGGTTGTCATCCTTTTCGCGGCTCACGACATACGATCAGGGATGGAAAAACAGCATAAAAGAAGAAAAGTGTCCAAAAACTGATGAAAACGTTCGATTTTGGTCTCTGAAAATAGGTAAAATCGTGCAGGCTTGCTGCTCCCGTCGTAGAGCTCTCAGAAAGCTTTCCAACAGTATGCTGTGCGCCATGTAACTCCTTACGGATCAAAAGGTTTGGGCACCGGAGCGACGGATACCTGGTCACAAGCCCCACGCCCTCGGTTTGCAGGCCCAACCTCTACATGAAATGAAGTTGTCCTGCCCAAGATGCCATGGGATTCAGTAATAGAAATATGATGGATTAGGTTGGCGTCCTTTTCGCGGCTCACGAAGTACGATCCAAGACAGGAAAACAGCGCAAAAGAAGAAAAGATTCCCGAAATTGATGAAATTGTTCGATTTTGGTCTCCAAAAATAGGTGCAACCAAGCAGGCTTCTTGCCCCCGTCGTAGAGCTCTGGGAGAGCTTTCCAACGGTATGTTATGTGCCGCGTGACTCCTTACGGATCAAAAGTTATGGGCACGGGAGCAACGGAGACTTGGTCCTAAGCCCCACGCCTTCGGTTTGCAGGCCCAGCCTCTACGTGTAGCGAAGTTATCTTGCCCAAGGTTCCATGGGATTAGGTAATATAAATTTGATGGATTAGGTTGTCATCCTTTTCGCAGCTCACGACGTACGATCCGGGACGAAAAAACAGCGAAAAAGAAGAAAAGTATCCCGAAACTGATGAAAATGTTCGATTTTGGGCTCTAAAAACTGGTAAAGCTGACAGACTTGTTTCCCCGTCATAGAGTTCTCGGAGAGCTTTCCAACGGCATGCTGTGCGCCGCGTAACTCCTTATCGATCAAAAGTTATGGGCACCGGAGCGACGGAGACCCGGTCTCAAGCCCCACGCCCTCCGTTTATGGGCCCAACCTCTACGTGAAGCGAAGTTGTCTTGCCCAAGGCACTGTGGGATTCGGTAATAGAAATATGATGGATTAGGTTATTGTCCTTTTCGCGGCTCATGAAGTACGATCCAAGATAGAAAAACAACGCAAAAGAAGAAAAGTGTCCCAAAACTGATGAATATGTTCTATTTTGGTCTCCAAAAATAGGCGCAACCGAGCAGGCTTCTTGCTGTCATCGTAGAGCTCTCAGAGAGCTTTCCAACCGTATGCTATGCGCCGCGTAACTCCTTACGGATCAAATGTTATGGGCATTGGAGCGACAAACACCCGATCCTTAGCCCCACGCCCTCAGTTTACGGTCCAGCCTCTACGTGAAGTGAAGTTGTCTTGGCCAAGGAGCCGTGGAATTTGGTAATAGAAATGTGATGAATTAGGTTATTGTCCTTTTCGCGTCTAACGACGTACGATCTGGGGCCACAAAACAGCGAAAAAGAAGAAAAGTATCCCAAAACTAATGAATAACGTTTGGTTTTGGTCTCCAAAAATAGGCATAGTCGAGCAGGCTTGCTTCCCTCATCACAGAGCTCCTAGAGAGCTTTCCAACGGTAAGTTGTGTGCCGCGTAACTCCTTACAAATCAAAAGTTATGGGCACCGGAGCGATGGAGACCCGGTCCCAAGCCCCACGCCCTCTGTTTATGGGCTCAGCCTCTACGTGAAGCGAAGTTGTCTTGCCCAAGATGCCGTGGGATTTGGTAATAGAAATGTGATAGATTAGGTTGTCGTCATTTTCAAGGCTCACGACGTACGATCCAGGACAGAAAACTAGAGCAAAAGAACAAAAGTGTCCTGAAACTGATGAAAACGTTCGATTTTGGTCTTTGAAATTAGGCGCAGCAGATCAGGCTTGCTGCCCCCATCGTAGAGATCTCAGAGAGCTTCGCAATGGTATACTATGCACCTCGTAACGCATTATGGATCAAAAGTTATGGGCACCGGAGCGATTGAGACCTGGTCCCAAGCCCCACACCATCGGTTTGCGGGCCCAGCCTCTACGTGAAATAAAGTTGTCTTGCCTATGGACCAATGGGATTCGGTAAATAGAAATGTGATCGATTAGGTTGTCGTCCGTTTCGCGGGTCACGACGTATGCTCCGGGACCAAAAAATTGCGTAAAAGAAGAAAAGTGTCTCAAAATTGATGAAAATGATCGATTTTGGTCTCCAAAAATAGGGGTAGACGAGCGAGCTTGCTAGCCCCCTCAAAGAGCCCTCGGAGACCTTTCCAACGGTATGTTGTGCGCCGCATAACTCCTTGCGAATAAAAAGTTATGGGCACCGAAGAGACAGAGACCTCATCCCAAGCCCTACGCCCTCGGTTTGCTGGTCCATCCTCTACTTGTGGCGAAGTAAGCTTACCGATGGTGCTGTGGGATTCGGGAATACAAATCTGATGGATTAGGTTGTCGTCCTTTTCCCGACTCACGACGTATGATCCGGGATAGAAAAAGAGCGCAAAAGAAGAAAAGTGTTCCAAAACTGATGAAAACGTTCAATTTTTGGCTCCGAAAACAGCCACAGCCGAGCAAGCTTGCTACCCCTGTCGTAGAACTGTCGGAGAGCTTTCCAACGGTATGATGTGCGCCGCATAACTCTTTACGGATTAAAAGTTATGGGTACCAGAGCGACGGAGACCTAGTCCCAAGTCCCACGTCATCGGTTTGCGGGCCCAGCCTCTACGTGAAGCGAAGTTGTCTTGCCCAAGGTGCTATGGGATTCGGTAATAGAAATGTGATGGGTTAGGTTGTCATCAATTTCGCAGCTCATGACGTAAGATCAGGGACAGAAGAACAATGCAAAAGAAGAAAAGTATCCCGAAACTAATGAAAACATTCGATTCTGGTCTCTGAAAATAGGCGCAGCTGAGCAAGCTTGCTGCCCTCGTCGTAGAGTTCTTGGAGAGCTTTCCAACTGTATGTTGTGTGAAGCGTAACCCGTTACGGATCAATAGTTATGGGCACCGGAGCGACGGACACCTGGTCCCAAGGCCCACGCCCTCGGTTTGCGAGCCGAGTCTCTAAGTGAAGCGGAGTTATCTTGCCCATGGTACCATAGGATTTGGTAATAGAAATGTGAGGGATTAGGTTGTCGTCCTTTTTGTGGCTCATGATGTACGATCCGGGACAGAAAAACAGCACAAAAGAAGAAAGGTGTCCCGAAACTGATGAAAACGTTTGATTTTGGTCTCTGAAAATAGGCACAGCCAAGTAAGCTTGCTGCCTCCGTCGTAGAGCATTCAGATTGCTTTCCAACGGTATGTTATGCATCGCATAACTCGTTACGGTTCAAAAGTTATGAGCACCGGAGCGACGGAGACCCAGTCCCAAGCCCCACCCCTCGGTTTACGAGCCCAACCTCTTCGTGAAACGAAGTTGTCTTGCCCAAGGTACCATGGGATTCGGTAATAGAAATGTGATGGATTAGGTTGTCGTCATTTTCGTGGCTCACGACGTACGATCAAGGATAGAAAAACCAAGCAAAAGAAGAAAAGTGTCCCGAAACTGATGAAAAGTTCAATTTTGGTCTCTGAAAACAGGCACAGCCAATTAGTCTTGCTACCCCATTCGGAGAGATCTCAGAGATCTTTGCAACGGTATGTTGTGCACCGCGTAACTATTTACGGATAAAAAGTTATGGGCACCGAAGCGACGGAGACCTTGTCCCAAGCCCCATGCCCTCGGTTTGTGAGCCCAACCTCTACGTGAAGCGAAGTTGTCTTGCCCAAGGTGTCATGGGATTCTGTAATAAAACTGTGATGGATTAGGCTGTTGTCCTTTTCGTGGCTCACAACGTACGATCCGGGATGAAAAAATTGCGCAATAGAAGAAAAGTGTCTCAAAATTGATGAAAACGTTCGATTTTGGTCTCCGAAAATAGCAGTAGATGAGCGGGCTTACTGCCCCCGTCTAAGAGCCCTAGGAGAGCTTTCCAACGGTATGCTGTGCGCCGCGTAACTCCTTACAAATAAAAAGTTATGGGCACCGGAGCGATAGAGACCTAGTCTAAAGCCCCACACCCTCAGTTTGCGGGCCCAGCCTCTACGTGTAGCGAAGTTGTCTTGCCCAAGGTGCCCTGGGATTTGGTAATAGAAATGTGATGGATTAGGTTGTCATCCTTTTCGCAGCTCACGACGTACGATCCGGGATGAAAAAATATCGCAAAAGAAGAAAAGTGTGCCGAAACTAATGAAAATGTTTGATTTTGGGCTCCGAAAATAGGCATATCCGAGCAGCCTTGCTGCCCTCATCGTAGAGCTCTCGGAGAGCTTTCTAACAGCATGATGTACGTCGCGTAATTCGATATGGATCAAAAGTTATGGGCACCGGAGCGACGGAGACTTGGTCCCAAACCCCACGTCCTCGGTTTGCGGGCCCAGGCTCTAAGTGAAGCGAAGTTGTCTTGTCCAAGGTGCCGTGGGATTCGATAATAGAAATGTGATGAATTAGGTTGTCGTCCTTTTCGTGGCTCACAACGTACGATCCTGGACGGAAAAACAATGCTAAAGAAGAAAAGTGACCCGAAACTGATGAAAACGTTTGATTTTGGACTCTGAAAATAGGCGCAGCCGAGCAGGCTTTCTTCCTTCGTCGTAGAGTTCTCGGAGAGCTTTCCAACGGTATGCTTTGCACCGCGTAACTCGTTACGGATCAAAAGTTATGGTTACTAGTGCGACCGAGACCTGGTCCCAAGCCCCACGCCCTCGGTTTGCGGGCCCAGCCACTACGTGAAGTGAAGTTGTCTTGCCCAAGGTACCATGGGATTCGGTAATAGAAATGTGATGGATTAGGTTGTCGTCCTTTTTGCGACTCACGACGTACGATCCGGGACGAAAAAACACCGCAAAAAAGAAAAGTATCCCAAAACTGATGAAAATGTTTGATTTTGGGCTCCGAAAATAGGCGCAGCGGAGTAGGCTTGCTGCCCCCGTTGTAGAGATCTCGAAGAGCATTCCAACCTTATGCTATGCGCCGTAACTCCATACGGATCAAAAGTTATAGGCACCGGAGCGATGGATACCTGGTCCCAAGCCCCAGGCCCTCGATTTGCGGGCCCAGCCTCTACGTAAAGTGAAGTTGTCTTGCCCAAGGTGACGTGGGATTCGGTAATAGAAACGTGATGGATTAGGTTGTCTTCCTTTTCAAGGCTCACGACGTACGTGTGGAACGGAAAAACAACGTAAAAGAAAAAAAGTGTACCGATACTGATGAAAAAGTTCCATTTTGGGCTCTGAAAAATGGCGCAGCAGGGCTGGCTTGCTGCCCCCGTCCTAGAGCTCTCAGAGAGCTTTCCAACGGTATACTATACGACGCGTAACTCTTTACGGATCAAAAGTTATTGGAACTGAAGCGACGGAGACTTGGTCCCAAGCCCCACGCCCTCGGTTTGCAGGCCCAGCCTCTACGTGAGGCGAAGTTGTCTTGCCCAAGGTGCCGTGGGATTCGAGAATAGAAATGTGATGGATTAGGTTGTCGACCTTTTCTAGGCTCACGACGTAAGATCCGAGACAAAAAAAAATAGTGCAAAAGAAGAAAAGTGTCCCAAAACTGATGAAAACGTTCAATTTTTATCTCTAAAAACAACTGCAGCCGAGCAGGCTTGCTACCCCCGTCGTAGAGCTCTCGGAGAGCTTTCCAACGGTATGCTGTGCGCCGCGTAACTCGTTACGAATCAACAGTTATGGGCACTAGAGCGACGGAGACCTTGTCGCAAACCCCACGTCCTCGATTTGCGGGCCCATCCTCTACATGAACCGAAGTTGTCTTGCCCAAGGTGCCATAGGATTCGGCAATAGAAATGTGATGGATTAGGTTGTCGTCCTTTTCGTGGCTCATGACGTATGATCCGGGACAGAAAAACAGCGCAAAAGAAGAAAAGTGTCCCAAAACTGATGGAAACGTTGGATTTTTATCTCCGAAAACAACCGTAGCCGAGCAGGCTTGCTACCTTCGTCGTAGAGTTCTCGGAGAGCTTTCCAACGGTATGCTGTGCGCCGCGTAACTCGTTACGGATCAAAAGTTATGGTTACTAGTGCGACGGAGACCTGGTCCCATGACTTACGCCCTCGGTTTGCGGGCCTATCATCTACGTGAGGCGAAGTTATCTTGCCCAAAGTCCTGTTGGATTTGATAATAGAAATGTGATGGATTAGGTTGTCGTCCTTTTCGTGGCTCACGACGTACGATCCGGAACGAAAAAATAGCGCAAAAGAAGAAAAGTGTACCGAACCTGATGAAAATGTTCAATTTTGGGATCTAAAAATAGGCGCAACTGAGCAGGCTTGCTACCCCCGTCGTAGAGCTCTCGGAGAGCTCTCCAGCGGTATGCTGTGCGCCGCGTAACTCCTTCCGTATCAAAAGTTATGGGCACCGGAGCGATGGAGACCTGGTCCTAAGTCCCACGCCCTCGGTTTGCGAGCCCAGCATCTATGTGAAGAAAAGTTTTTCTTGCCCAAGGCGCCGTGGGTTTTGATAATAGAAATGTGAGGGATTAGGTTGTCGTATTTTTCGCGGCACGTGACGTACAATCCAGGACGAAAAAACAGCGCAAAAGAAGAGAATTGTCTGAAAACTGATGAAAATGTTCAATTTTGGTCTCCAAAAATAGGCGCAACGGAGCAGGCTTGCTACCCCCATCGTAGAGCTCTCGGGGTGCTTTCCAACGGCATGTTGTGTGCCGCGTAACTTATTACGAATCAAAAGTTATGGGCACCGGAGCGACGGAGACCTGGTCCCAAGCCCCACAGCCTCGGTATACAGCACAGCCTCTACGTGAAGTAAAGATGTCTTGCCCAAGGTGCTATGGGATTCGGTAATAGAAATATGATGGATTAGGTTGTCATCCTTTTCACGGCTCACGAAGTACGATCCAAGCCAGAAAATAAGTGCAAAAGAAGAAAATTGTCCCGAAATTGATGAAAACGTTCGATTTTGGTCTCCAAAAATAGGCGCAACCGAGCAGGCTTCTTTCCCCTGTCGTAGAACTGTGGGAGAGCTTTCCAATGGTATGCTGTGCGACGCATAATTCCTTACGGATCAAAAGTAATGGTCACTGGAGCGACGGAGACCTGGTCCCAAGCCCCACGCCCTCGGTTTGCAAGCCCAGCCTCTACATGAAATGAATTTGTCTTTCCCAAGGTGCCATGGGTTTTGGTAATAGAAATGTGATGGATTAGGGTGTCGTGCTTTTCGCGGCTCACGACATACGATCTGGGATGAAAAAATAGCGCAAAAGAAGAAAAGTGTCACAAAACTGATGAAAATGTTCGATTTTGGGCTCTGAACACAGGCACAGTCAAACAGACTTGCTGTCCCCATCGTAGAGTTCTCAGAGAGATTTCCAACGGTATGCTGTGCACCGCGTAACTCCTTATGGATCAAAATTTATGGGCACCGGAGCGACAGAGACTCGGTCCCAAGCCCCACGTCCTCGGTTTACGGCCCAGCCTCTACGTGAAGCGAAATTGTCTTGCCCAAGGTACCGTGGGATTCGGTAATAGAAATATATTGGATTAGGTTGTTGTCCTTTTCGCAGCTCACGAAATACGATCTAGGATAGAAAAACAGTGCAAAAGAAGAAAAGTGTCCCGAAACTAATGAAAACATTCAATTTTGATCTCCAAAAATAAGTGCAACCGAGCAAGCTTCTTGCCCCCGTCGTAGAGCTCTCGGAGAGCTTTCCAACGGTATACTGCGGGCCACGTAACTCCTTACGGATCAAATGTTATGGGCACCGGAGTGACGAAGACCCGGTCCTTAGCCCCACGCCCTCAGTTTACGGCCCAGCCTCTACGTGAAGCGAAGTTGTCTTGGCCAAGGTACCGTGGGATTCGGTAATAGAAATGTGATGAATTAGGTTGTTGTCCTTTTCACGTCTCATGACGTACGATCCGGGGCGGAAAAACAACGGAAAAGAAGAAAAGTATCCCAAAACTGATGAAAATATTTGGGTTTGGTCTCCGAAAATAGGCGTAGCAGAGCAGGCTTGCTTCCCCCATCGTAGAGCTCCCGGAGAGCTTTCCAACGGTATGTTGTGCGTCGTGTAACTCCTTACGGATCTAAAGTTATAGGCACTGGAGCGACGGAGACCTGGTCCCTAACCCCACGCTCTCGGTTTGCTGGCCCAGCCTCTACGTGAAGCAAAGTTGTCTTGCCCAAGGTGCCATGGGATTCGGTAATAAAAATGTGATGGATTAGGTTGTCATCCTTTTCGCGGCTCACGACGTACAATCCGGACAAAAAAAACATGGGAAAAGAATAAAAGTGTCCCGAAACTGATGAAAACGTTCGATTTTTATCTCCGAAAAAAATCACAGCCGAGCAGGCTTGCTACCCTCATCGTAGAGCTCTCGGAGAGCTTTCCAACGATATGATGTGCGGCGCGGAACTCCATACGGATCAAAAGTTATGGGCACCAGAGCGACGGAGACCTTGTCCCAAACCCCACGTCCTCAGTTTGTGGGCCCAGCCTCTACGTGAAGTGAAGTTATCTTGCCCAAGGTGCCATGAGATTCGGTAATAGAAATGTGATGGATAGGTTGTCGTCCATTTTGTGGCTCACGACGTATGATCCCGGACGAAAAATAGTGTAAAAGAAGAAAAGTGTCCCGAAATTGATGAAAATATTCGATTTTGGGCTCCGAAAACAGGCACAGCCGAGCAGACTTGCTACCCCCGACGTCGAGCTTTCCAACGGTATGCTGTGCGCCAAGTAACTCCTTACGGATAAAAAGTTATGGGCATCGGAGCGACGGAGACCTGGTCCCAAGCCCCACGCCCTCGGTTTGCGGGCCCAGCCTTTCCATGAAGCGAAGTTGTCTTGCCGAAGGTACTGTGGGATTCGGTAATAGAAATGTGATGGATTACGTTGTCGACCTTTTCACGGCTCATGACACACAATCTGGGACGAAAAAACAGCGCAAAAGAAGAAAAGTGTCCCGAAACTGATGAAAACATTCGATTTTGGTCTCCGAAAATAGGTGCAACTGAGCAGGCTTGCTTCCCCCGTCGTAGAGCACTCGGAGATCTTTTCAACAGTATGTTGTGCGCCGCGTAACTCCTTACGGATCAAAAGTTATGGGCACTGGAGTGATGGAGATCCGGTCCCAAGCCCCACACCCTCGGTTTATGGGCCCAGATGTGAGGCCCGACCTCGAATTACGTGCGATACCTCATTTCATGTGCCCTAACCTAGATTTGCGTGCCTTGACCTAGGTTTAATAATCGTGTTTCGTTTTGTGTGCCTTGCATTGAATTACGTGCATACATTTAGAATTACGTGCATTTACTTGAGAAATGTGCATTCGTCTCGTAGTTCGTTCTTTACCTCGTAGTGCGTGCCATAAACCTAGGAAAGCGTGCCCTTACGCTAATCAAGAAAGCATCTTACACGAAGCACTAGATCATTAATTAATCCTGCAAACTCCACTAACTAATATTAAAATGCTAAGTGAATGCAGTAGAAGACGAAATTGCACCAAAAGCTAGACATTCTTATTCTTTATTCTTTATTCTTTTGCATATTCCAAGCACTCAATTAAATAATGCTGAAACAAGACAAAAAATTCAGATTTGAACACAAGCTTGGCCAACCACAAGGAGCCTTTGTGCATGCATTTTAATTTCAAATTCTATTCCTAAACATTCTATGACATATTATGACACAAGGCCTTAAAAAAATGACTCAAAACTCTACCCAAAGCTCCACCAAGCTCGACATATGCATATGCCCATGCTAGGCTGATTCAAACATCCTTCTTGAAGACACAAATTCTGATTTTTCAAGGCCCTAGGCCGACACAAGCATCAACACATAAAGCTTTCATTCTTTCTTTCATTCTTTCTCTCATTCTTTCTCTCAATTCTTCTCTCTCTCTCGGCCCTAGCTGAAGTTCTACTCTCCATAGCTTAAGTTCATCACTCAATGGTTCATCAAGCCATGCAAGCTACTAGGAACTTGACCAAGCAAAGCTAGAATGCAAAAGACACACATGCAAGCTCATTGAACCTTCATTTCGGCTTAGGTGAGTTTGTTAGCTTCCATTTCATCTTCTTCTTGTTCTAACCACATGCAACTACTAAGAACTTGGTTACTAAGCTAGGAAATTAGAGAAATCTCAAGTTGTCTCTCGGCTAAGCAAGGAGAAGAGTCAACATTGTGCTTCATCAAGAGTTTGTGCATCTTCTTTGTTGTCTTGCTAAGGTGAGGGCTAAAATTTCTTGAAAAGCTTTCAAAAACCACATGCATGCCTTTAAATGTCTATTTTTACTTCTGTACTTGTGATATATGTGTGTTTATGAGCTTTTGTAAACATACATGGCAAGATATTTGGCTGGAATGTGATGATAGATGAAATCGCGTATGTGATAGTCTTCTGTCTTGTTGGTGCGAGGTGATTTTTACTAGGTAAAGGATGTTGAAAATGCATGAAAATTGGTAGGTAACTAGTTTTACCAGTTCTGAGAATTTTTCGTAGAAAATAGGCCAAATCTAATTTTGACTCTAAGGTCCTAAAAATTTCAAAATATAAAAATGTGCCAAATCTGGAAAATATGGGAAAATGAAGCAGATTTTGGCAGATTCACTGTTCTTGTAGAACGAACCAGTTTCGACTTAGTAAAAGATATCCAAAATGCATGAAATTTGGTGTACTGATAAAATTTGCAGTTCTGGACAGTTTTGTCAGAAATAGATTAAGGCTAAATCTGACCCTAGGGCCCTCAAAAATGACAAGTATTGAAATGTGCAAATCTAGACAATTTTGCGTAGTCTCACTGTTTTAGCTATAACTCTTAAACCCGAACTCCAAATGATGCGAGGTTTGTTTCTGAATTTAGTTCACTCCTTAAGCTTTAATTTGACATCTTGTTCACTAGAATTGGAGATTGTTTGCTTGTCTCAAAGATTGTCAGAAAACAGACCTTTGCGGTGACGTTTCCATCTAGTGATATGCTTAGAAAACTTATTATAACTTCTCTTGTTGTATTAAATGCTTGGGATTGTGGCATTGGGATGTTGTGTAGACTGTTTTGAATGTTTTAAGGTGTTTGGATTAATCAATGCATGGCTTGAGTTTAATTACGTGACAACTTAGGGCTTAATCGCACGTGTAAGCATGAATTGGAACTCCAATGACTAGGAAAACTCGCTAAGTGTTGATCCTATGAATATCGCGTTTAATTAAGTAATTAGTAGGCTGCCCGTAGTTGCCCTCATAGCCCTAAACATGATTTCGATGATTACATGTTGACAAGTATGCCTTTCTTGTACCCGGTCCCACGTAGATGTCGTTGCATATTGAATAATCTTATTATTTGATTACGTGAACTTCAAAATGAGTTATATGACTTGATTTACATGCGTAACATGGCAGCCCGTTTAATATTCATATAACTCCATGTGCCTTTCAATTGAAATTAATTGTCATATCGTGCTTCGCGTGTTTACTTGTCAATGTGCAATCATATGACTGCTCAGAGGCAACCTACTTTGTTGTCCTCCTAATGTGATATATTAAATGTCATAAATGTGCATTGCATACAAGGTTGCAACCTTTCATTCTGGCGTGGTAGCGTTCACGTACACTAGGCGGCATCGGGCTTGCCGGTGCAACCGTGACTACCATTGTCCAATTCCTTCTCTCGCTTGGGGACTAGACTTTCTCGGAGACTTGGGTCGTAGGATTTCGGTGTACATCCGGAGTACACCCATTTGGCGTGATAAGGGGATGATTTGAAGTCAGCCGCAACAACTGATACTGGAAATGAACTGAGAGCAAAAGCTCACCGTATCCTTTTCACTATGTGTATAAGTACTCTCGCTTGGTTCCTAGAGGACCTCGGGGAGGAAAGACGGGTAACTGTGTTCTTTTACTTTTATATTACATTATGAACTTACTTGTGATGCTTGAAAAAGGGGTTTTATAAGTTGAACCGGAAAAAGAGTTTCAAAACTTATTTCTCGTTCCCCCTCGCTGAGTTCATAAGGCCTCACCCTCCTTTATAATCTTAGGTGAAGAAGACCAGGAACAGGTACCCGAGGACAACGTGCCTATTGATGATTCCTTGGAATGATTGCTTGCCCTACGTGCCTTATTTGACTATGGCCATTTTGTGAACGACATGTTGCTTGAAGACTATTTCTTATGTTGCTTGTTGTTGTATTGTAAATGACCCCCGTTGTAATTTGGGGTCTAATTTTGGCTTGTGCTGATCATTACTAGATAGACACTACTATGGTTGGTTTTGCTATCGCTATTGACTAGTATCTATCATAGGATTATGAAGTATCAGGTAAGGATTAAGTAAAATGAATCTATCCAATCTTAAACAGGTACTCATTGTTAAGCTAAGATCAACATATACTTTTGTAACAAGGATTAACAAACAAACGAGACATAGTATCATGCTAGGCTGTTAATCAAACGAGACTTCGAGACAACTAGTAGGTGTTTCGATTGGTTATAAACAGTAATCTTAGTTGGAAATGAAATTGAGATTGAAAGTTTTGAGGTCTTTAGAAGATTAGTTCAAACTAAGGAGCCCAATTACAGCCGTTATGCTCTCGGCTTTTCGGAGAAATTGTAGAGTTTAGGCTAAAACGTTAAGTGTTAAACTTTCATGAACGATTAAGTATGAGATATGACTTGAATGTTTAGATCACACCCTAGTCTAACCTTTATAGGCCGGATTAGGGTGTGACACCTTATCTGAATGGTATCAAAGCTTAGATTACTTAAGCCGGGTTTAACTCTCGGACCATGGGTAGAAGCCCAAAGGTTATTAGGATGACTTGTTCATGTGTTATTGTGTGACAATATCAAGTGTGCCTTCTATGTTCTATGTGCTTATGTGATTAACATTTTTTAATTGTTTCTAGAATTTTGTATCTATATAAAATTATATGTGGCATACCTGATACATTAAATTCTTGTCTTGTCGTATTCCAATAAATTGTGCATCGTAATCTGTGCCTATAGATGGCTGGCCCTAGTATTTGCACTACTAATAGGAGCAGTGAGCCCCAAGAGACCGGAGATGCTTATCAGACTAATCCCGGCATGGCTATGTTTAATATGATGGCGAATGCCTTGGATCACGTGTCGTGAGTGATGGAATCCTAAGATGCACGTGAAACAAACAACAACAACAACAACAGGAATGATGGTAACCATGGGAAACATAGCAGAATGCGGGAGTTCCTTGACTTTCGCCGGTCCAAATTCCACGGGGAAGCTGATGATGAAAAGGCAGAGGCTTGGCTGTCTGAGATTGAGAGGATTTTCAGGCCACTTGACCATACTAATGAAGAAAACGTAGAGTTCACTATGTTTCTGTTGCACGGGGATGCTGAGCATTGGTGGCACACTGTGGAGGCACTTTGGGAAACTGATCATACGCCTCGCTTGTGGGGTAATTTCGTTAAGGCATTGAAGGAGAAATATGTACCTGCAGTTTCCAGACAGAGGCAAATTGAGGAATTCATGCACTTGAACCAGGGTAACATGACGGTGGCCCAGTACGAGGCTCGCTTTGACCGACTGTCCTATTATGCTCAATCCATGGTCAATATTCCTGAGGCGAAGATGTGGAAATTTACGAATGGGTTGAGGCCGAAAATTCAGGACCAGTTGGCTTCGTATGACTTCGATACCTATTCTGCTCTCCTTACTGCTGATTCCCAAGTTGAGAAGAGGAAACTTGATAGAGCCGGTTCTAGCCAGCCGAACAAGAAACCATACCAACCTTCAGGTCAATAGAGGAAATTCCAGAGCCAGAGTTGTAGTCTGGGCCAGAACCAGAACAGACCAACTAATAAACATGGCCCGACTAAAGCACCATCAGCTTCTTCCACCCGCGAATCCACAGGTAGTTCACCTGCTACTCAGTCTATCAACTATTATTACTGTGACAAGAAGGGACATACCGAGGCCCAGTGCTGGAAGAAGTCAGGACGATGTGTGCGGTATGGCAGTGATCAGCATCAGATCAAGGATTGCCCTAAATGGCAAGGAGGAAAAAATAAAGTTAAACCAGCTAGTAGAGGCAAGGCTCCAGTTCCTAGAGTTTAGGCCCGAGCTTATGCTATTGAGTGCGAGGAGCTTCCAGAGGAGACCGCTGTTGTTGAAGGTACATTCTTGATACTGAATCAACCTGTTAGGGTACTAATTGATCCAGGTGCTACTCATTCATTTATTACTCCCTTATGTGTGCAACGTGTGAAACTACGAGTTGTATGTTTGCCTTACGAAGTAGAAGTTGGTACTCCGATGGGTTCTAAACTTGTTACTAGCTCAGCTTGTAAAGCATGTAAAATCCAAATTAAAGATAGGGAATTCTCAGCCAATCTTATTGTATTACCTTTTCGAGACTATGAATTCATCTTAGGGATAGACTGGTTGGCAAAGCATCATGCCCAACTAGATTTCCGGACGAAGATTGTAACATTCCGGATACCTGGTCAACCAATACTGGAGGTAATGGGTCGAAGAGATTTCACCGGGAGTTCCATCATTTCATCCACAAAAGCAGTGAAGTCCTTGAGAAAAGGGTGTAGTGGATACTTAGCTTACCTCATCAACAAGCCGTCGGACAAAGCTAAGGTGGAGGAGATACCAGTGATTAAAGATTATGCAGATGTGTTTCCAGAAGAATTTCCCGGTTTACCCCCAAATTGAGAGATCGAGTTCATTATAAAATTACTGTCTGGCACCCAGCCGATATCTAAAGCTCCCTATCATATGGCACCGGCCAAGCTACAAGAATTGAAGAACCAATTGCAAGGATTGTTGAAGAAGGGGTTTGTTCAACCAAGTTCTTCTTCGTGGGGTGCACCAGTCCTATTTGTGAAGAAGAAAGACGGAACGTTGAGGCTATGCATCGACTATTGAGGATTGAACCAAGTGACCGTCAAGAATAAATTGCCACTTCCACTGATCGACAAGTTATTTGATCAACTTCAAGGAGCCAAAGTGTATTCGAAGGTTGACTTGAGGCAAGGGTACTATCAGTTGCGGATCAAAAAGGAAGATATGCCTAAAACGGCTTTCAGGACGAGATATGGGCATTATGAATTTGTGGTGATGCCATTTGGACTAACTAATGCCCCTACAGCTTTTATGGACTTGATGCACAGGGTGTTTCAACCCTACTTGGACCAATTTGTGGTGATCTTCATTGATGATATTTTGGTATACACGAAATCCGAGGCTGAGGATGAACAACAACTGCGATTGGTATTGCAGAAACTTCGCGAGCATCAATTGTATGCAAAGTTTAGAAAATGTGAATTTTGGTTGCAGCAGATTGCATTTTTGGGGCACATCATATCCCAAGAGGGAATAGCAGTGGATCCACCAAAGATAGAAGAGGTGATGTCTTGGAAGAAGCCAGAAAATGTGACAGAGGTTCGGAGTTTTCTTGGTTTAGCCGGCTATTACTGGAGGTTCATGAAGGATTTCTCAAAGATTGCAGGACCGCTTACAGAGCTCACTCAAAAGAAAACAAAGTTCATGTGGGATGACAAGTGTGAGAATAGCTTTCAAGAACTGAAGAAAAGATTGACTACTATACCTGTTCATGCATTGCCTGAAGGGAGTCAAGGTTTTGTAATCTATAGCGATGCTTCGAAGGAAGGACTGGGTTGTGTGTTGATGCAAAATGGTAGAGTGATTGCGTATGCCTCTAAGAAACCCAAGCCGTATGAATTGAATTACCCGATGCATGATTTGGAGTTGGCGGCCATTGTGTTTGCACTCAAGAAATGGAGGCACTATCTGTGGGGTAACAAGTTCGAGGTGTTTATTGATCACAAGATCTTGAAATACTTGTTCTCACAAAAAGAGTTGAACATGAGGCAAAGATGGTAGATGGAGCTTTTGGATGATTATAATTGCACAATCAATTATGTGTCCGGTAAAGAAAATGTAGTTGCAGATGCCTTAAGTTGGAAATCGAGCATGACAAAACTGTAAGTTAAGGTGCTAGAGTTGTTAAAGGAAGCATTCTTGTGGAAACCACAATTGACTCAAAAGGGGTTACTTTTTGCCACTACACAAGTTCAATCGACCTTGTTGTCTGAATTACGAGAGGCTCAACAGAAGGACCAACAGTTTCAAAAGATTAAAGAAAACAACATAGATTTCAAGTTTCATGATGATGGTATTTGGAGGTTTAGGAATCGGATTTGTGTTCCTAATGAGCCAGAGTTAAAAAAGAAGATTTTTGAAGAAGAACATAATTCAAGATTCACTATTCACCCTGGCGGAACAAAGATGTACCGGGATTTGAAGCAACACTATTGGTGGAATAACATGAAGAGAGAGATTGCGGAGTTTGTGGCACGGTGTTTGACTTGCCAGAGAGTCAAAGCAGAACATCAACGACCAGCAGGGTTACTTCAGCCAATGGAAATTCCTCAATGGAAATGGGGAGATATAAATATAGACTTTGTCATGGACCTGCCCAGGTCACCAAGGGGTCATGACACCGTTTGGGTCATAGTTGATAGATTGACTAAGTCAGCGCACTTCTTACCGATGAACAAGGAGGATAGTCCTGAGAAATTGGGAGATATGTATGTGGCGGATATTGTAAGGTTGCACGGGATGCCTGTGAGTATTGTATCGGATAGGGATCCTCGTTTTACTTCTCGATTTTGGAAGAGATTGCAAGAAGCTTTGGGAACGAAGTTGAGTTTCAGCACGGCTTATCACCCTCAGACTGATGGACAATCTGAGAGAACTATTCAGATTCTGGAGGATATGCTGAGGGCGTGTGTTTTAGACTTCGGGAAAGGTTGGGAGAAATATCTGTCTCTAGTGGAGTTCGCTTATAATAACAGTTATCAGGCCACTATCGGGATGGCCCCATTTGAGGCGTTGTATGGACGTAAGTGTCGATCCCCAATTTACTGGGATAAAGTAGGTGAGATGAAGACTTTTGACCCGACCCTTCTACCTGAACTTATGAAGACTATTGATAATATCCATCTCATCCGGAAACAGATGCTTATCGCCCAAAGTAGGCAGAAAAGTTATGCAGACCGATGGAGACGGAGCCTAGAGTTTGAGGTCGGCAATAAGGTGTTCTTGAAGATATCACCTCGGAGGGGACTGATTAAACACGGCAAGGGTGGAAAGTTGAGCCCCAGGTTTGTAGGACCATTTGAGATAATTGAGAAGGTTGGCAATTTGGCGTATCGCATGGAGCTACCCCAAAACCTCTCCAATATCCGCGACATTTTTCATGTTTCAATGCTACGGAAGTATCACCCTGATCCATTTCATATCTTGGAGCCAGAGCCGTTGCAGCTTCGGGAGAACTTGTCTTATGAAGAGAAGCCCATTCGGATCCTAGAGCAGCAAGATCGGGAGTTGCGCAACAAATCTATACCGATGGTGAAAGTGTTATGGGATCATCATGGAGTTGAAGAAGCAACGTGGGAAAGGCGAGACCAAATGGAACTGCAGGATCCAGCTTTAGTTCAAAGGTAATATAGAATTTCGGGATGAAATTCTTTTGAGGGGAGGACGTGAGGCCTGCCCTCGTTTTGCGTGCGATATCTCGTTTCGTGTGCCCTAATCTAGATTTACGTGCCTTGACTTAGGTTTAAGAGCCATGTTTTGTTTTGTGTGCCTTGCATTGAATTACGTGCGTACATTTAGGGTTGCGTGCATTTACTTGGAAAACGTGCATTCGTCTCGTAGTTCGTGCCTTATCTCGTAGTGCGTGCCCTAAACCTAGGAAAGCGTGCCCTCACGCTAATTAAGAAAGCATCTTACACGAAGCATTAGATCATTAATTAATCCTACGAACTCCTCTAACTAATATTAAAATGATAAATCAATGCACTAGAAGACGAAATTGCACCAAAAGCTAGACATTCTTATTCTTTATTCTTTATCCTTTTGCATATTCCAAGCACTCAATTAAATAATGCTCAAACAAGACAAAAAATTCAGATTTGAACCCAAGCTTGGCCAACCACAAGGAGCCTTTGTGCATGCATTTTAATTTCAAATTCTATTTCTAAACATTCTATGACATATTATGACACAAAGCCTTAAAAAAATGACTCAAAACTCTACCCAAAGCTCCACCAATCTCGACATATGCATATGCCGATGCTACGATGATTCAAACATGCTTCTTGAAGACACAAATTCTGATTTTTCAAGGCCCTAGGCCGACACAAGCATCAACACATCAAAGCTTTCATTCTTTCTTTCATTTTCTCTCTTTCTCTCATTCTTTCTCTCAATTCTTCTCTCTCTCTCTCTCTCGGCCCTAGCTGAAGTTCTACTCTCCATAGCTTAAGTTCATCACTCAATGGTTCATCAAGCCATGCAAGCTACTAGGAACTCGACCAAGCAAAGCTAGAATGCAAAAGACACATATGCAAGCTCATTGAACCTTCATTTCGGCTTAGGTGAGTTTGTTAGCTTCCATTTCATCTTCTTCTTGTTCTAACCACATGCACCTACTAAGAACTTGGTTACTAAGCTAGGAAATTAGAGAAATCTCAAGTTGTCTCTCGGCTAAGCAAGGAGAAGAGTCGACATTGTTCTTTATGAAGAGTTTGTGCATCTTCTTTGTTGTCTTGCTAAGGTGAGGGAAAAAATTTCTTGAAAAGCTTTCAAAAACTACATGCATGCCTTTAAATGTCTATTTTTACTTCTGTACTTGTGATATATGTGTGTTTATGAGCTTTTGTAAACATGCATGGCAAGATATTTGGCTAGAATGTGATGATAGATGAAATCGCGTATGGGACAGTCTTCTGTCTTGTTGGTGTGAGGTGATTTTTACCAGGTAAATGATGTTTAAAAAGCATGAAAATTGGTAGGTAACTATTTTTTCCAGTTCTGAGCATTTTTCGTAGAAATAGGACAAAGCTAATTTTGAATCTAAGGTCCTAAAACTTGCAAAATATCAAAATGTGTCCAAATCTGGAAATCTGGGAAAATGAAGCAGGTTTTGGCAGATTCACTGTTCTTGTAGAACAAACCATTTTTGACTTAGTAAATGATATCCAAAATTCATGAAATTTGGTATGCCGCTAGATATTTCAGTTCTGGACATTTTTGTCAGAAATGGACTAAGGCTAAATCTGACCCTAAGATCCTAAAAAACGACAAGTATTGAAATGTGTGCAAATCTAGATTTGCGGAGTCTCACTGTTTTGGCTATAACTCTTGAACCTGAACTCCAATGATGCGAGGTTTGTTTCTAGATTTAGTTCACTCCTTAAGCTTTAATTTGACATTTTGTTTACTGGAATTGAAGTTTGTTTGCTTGTCTCAATGATTGTGAGAAAACAGACCTTTGCAGTGAGGTTTCCATCTAGTGATATGCTTAGAAAAATTATTCTTACTTCTCTTGTTGTTTTAAATGCTTGGGATTATGCCATTGGGATGTTGTGTAGACTATTTTGAATGTTTGATGGTATTTGAATTAATCAATGCATGGCTTGAGTTTAATTACGTGACAACTTAGGGCTTAATCGTACGGGTAAGCATGAATTGGAACCCCAATGACTAGGAAAAACTCGCTAAGTGTTGATCCTATGGATATCGTGTTTAATTATGTAATTAGTAGGCTGCCCGTAGTTTCTCTCATAGCCCTAAACATGATTTCGATGATTACATGTTGACAAGTAGGCCTTTCCTGCACCCGGTCCCACGTAGATGTCGTTGCATGTTGTATAATCTTATTATTTGATTACGTGAACTTCAAAATGAGTTATATGACTTGATTTACATGCGTTACATGGCTGCCCATTTAATATTCATATAACTCCATGTGCCTTTCAAGTGAAATTACTTGTCATATTGTGCCTCGCGTGTTTACTTGTCAATGTGCAATCTTATGACTACTCGGAGGAAACCTACTTTGTTGTCCTCCTAATGTGATATATTAAATTCCATAAATGTGGATTGCATATAAGGTTGCAATCTTTCATTCTGGCATGGTAGGGTTCACGGACACCGGGCGGCATCGGGCTTGGCGGTGCAACCGTGACTACCATTGTCCAATTCTTTTTCTCGCTTGGGGGCTAGACTTCCTCAGAGAGTTGGGTCGTAGGATTTCTGGGTACATCCGGAGTAAACCCATTTGGCGTGATAAGGGGATGATTTGAAGTCGGCCGCAACAACTAATACTGGAAATGAACTGAGAGCAAAAGCTCACCGTATCCTTTTCACTATGTGTATAAGTACTCTCGCTTGGTTCCTAGAGGACCTCAGGGAGGAAAGATGGGTAACTGTGTTCTTTTACTTTTATATTACATCATGAACTTACTTGTGATGCTTGAAAAAGGGTTTTCATAAGTTGAACCGGAAAAAGAGTTTCAAAACTTATTTCTCGTTCCCCCTCGCTGAGTTCATAAGGACTCACCCTCTTTTATCATCTCAGGTGAAGAAGACCAGGAATAGGTACCTGAGGACAACGTGCCTAATGATGATTCCTTGGAATGATTGCTTACCCTACGTGCCTTATTTGACTATGGCCATTTTGTGAACGATATGTTGCTTGAAGACTATTTCTTATTTTGCTTGTTTTTGTATTGTAAATTACACCCGTTGTAATTTTGGGTCTAATTTTGACTTGTACTGATCATAACTAGATAGACACTACTATGGTCATTTTTGCTAACGCTATTGACTAGTATCTATCATAGGATTATGAAGTATCAGGTAAGGATTAAGTAAAATGAATCTATCCAATCTTAAGCAGGTACTCATTGTTAAGCTACGATCAACAGGTACTTTTGTAACAAGGATTAACAAACAAACGAGACATAGTATCATGCTAGGCTGTTAATCAAACGAGACTTCGAGACAACTAGTAGGCGTTTCGATTGGTTATAAACAGTAATCTTAGTTGGAAATAAAATTGAGATTAAAAGTTTTGAGGTCTTTATAAGATTAGGTCAAACTAAGGAGCCCAATTACAGTCGTTATGCTGCCGGCTTTCCGGAGAATTTGTGGAGTTTAGGCTAAAACGTTAAGTGTTAAACTTTCATGAATGATTAAGTACGTGATATGACTTGAATGTTTAGATCACACCCTAGTGTAACCTTTATAGGTCGGAGAGCTTTCCAAAGGTATGCTATGCATCGCGTAACTCCTTTGGATCAAAAGTTATGGGCTCCGGAGCGACGTAGACCTTGTCCCAAGCCCCACACCCTCGGTTTTGCGGGCGTAGCCTCTGCGTGAGGCGAAGTTGTCTTGCCCAAGGTGTCGTGGGATTCGGGAACAGAAATGTGATGGATTAGGTTTTCGTCATTTTCGCGACTCACGATGTACGATCCGGGACAGAACAACAAAGCAAAACAAGAAAAGTATACCGAAACTAATGAAAACGTTCGATTTTTGGATCTGAATATAGCCGCAGCAGAGCAGGGTTGTTTCCCACGTCGTAGGGCTCTCGGAGAAGTTTCCAACGAGATGTTGTGCGTCGCGTAACTCCTTATGGATCAAAAGTTATGGACACCTGAGCGACGGAGACCTAGTCCCAAGCTCCACGCCCTCGGTTTTCGGGCCCAGCCTCTACGTGAAGCAAAGTTGTCTTGCCCAAGGTACCGTGGGATTCGGTAATAGAAATGTGATGGATTAGGTTGTCATTCTTTTCGCGGCTCACAACGTATGATCCAGGACGGAAAAACATTGCAAAATAAGACAAGTGTCCCAAAACTAATGAAAATGTTAGATTTTGGTCTCTGGAAACACGCGCAGCTGAGCAGGCTTGGTGCCCTCGTCGTAGAGCTCTCACAGAGCGTTCCAACGGTATGTTGTGTGACGGAGACCTGTTCCCAAGCCCCACGCCCTCGGTTTGCAGGCCCAGCCTCTACGTGAAGCGAAGTTGTCTTGCCCAAGGTGTTATGGGATTCAGTAATAGAAATGTGATGGATTAGGTTGTCATTCTTTTCGCAGCTCACGACGTACGATCCGGGACAAGAAAATATAGCGTAAAAGAAGAAAAGTGACCCGAAATTCATAAAATGTTCAATTTTTATCTCTGAAAACAGCCGCAGCCGAGCAGGTTTGCTAACCCTATCGTAGAGCTCTCAGAGAGCTTTCCAATGGTATGTTGCGCGCCGCGTAACTCCTTACGGATCAAAAATTATAGGCACCGGAGCGACGGAGACCTGGTCCCAAGCCCTACGCCCTCGGTTTGTGGGACCAGCCTCTACGTGAAGCGAAGTTTTCTTGCCCAAGTTGTTATAGGATTCGGTAATAAAAATATGATGGATTACGTTGTCGTCCTTTTCGTGGCTCACGACGCACGATTCGGGATAGAAAAACAGCGCAAAAGAAAAAAGTTGTCCCAAAATAGATGAAAATGTTTGATTTTGGTCCCTGAATATAGGCGCAGCCGAGCAGGCTTGCTTCCCCCGTTGTAGAGTTCTCGGAGATCTTTCCAACAGTATGCTATGCGACGCGTAACTCCTTACGGATCAAAAGTTATGGGCACCGGAGCGACGGAGAACTGGTCCAAAGCCGCACGTCCTCGGTTTGCAAGCCTCTACGTGAAGCGAAGTTGTCATGCCCAAGGTACCGTGGGATTCGATAATAGAAATGTGATGGATTAGGTTGTTGTCCTTTTCACGGCTCACGACGTACAATCCGAGATGAAAAAACAGCGCAAAAGAAGAAAAGTATCCCGAAACTAATGAAAACGTTCAATTTTAGACTCTGTAAACAGGCGCAGCCGAGCAAGCTTGCTACCCCCGTCGGAGAGTTCTCGGAAAGCTTTGTAACGGTATGCTGTGCGTCACGTAACTCCTTACGGATCAAAAGTTATGTGCATCGGAGCGACGGAGACCTGGTTCCAAGCCCCACGACCTCGGTTTACGGGCCCAGCCTCTACGTGTAGTGAAGTTTTCTTGCCCAAGGTACCATGGGATTCAGTAATAGAAATGTGATGGATTAGGTTGTCATCCTTTTTGCTGCTCACGATGTACGATCCGGGACAGAAAAACAGAGCAAAAGAAGAAAAGTATCCCGAAACTGATGAAAATGATCAATTTTGGACTCTGGAAATAGGCACAGCCAAGCAGGCTTGTTGCCCACGTCGTAGAGTTCTCGAAGAGCTTTCCAACGGTATGTTGTGTTCCACGTAACTCGTTATGGATCAAAAGTTATGGGCACCGGAGCGACAGAGACCTGGTCCCAAGCCCCACGCCTTAGGTTTGCGGGCCTAGCCTCTACGTGAAGCGAAGTTGTCTTGCCCAAGGTGATGGGATTCAGTAATAGAAATGTGATGGATTAGGTTGTCGTCCTTTTTGCGGTTCAGGACGTACGATTCGGGACAGAAAAACAGCGTAAAAAAAAGTATCCCAAAACTGATGAAAACGTTCGATTTTGGGCTCCGAAAAAAGGCGCAGCCGAGCAGGCTAGGTACCCCCGTCGTAGGGCTCTCATAGAGCTTTTCAACGGTATGCTGTGCGACGCCTAACTCCTTACGGATCAAAAGTTATAGGCACTGGAGCGACGGAGACGTGGTTCAAGCCTTACGCCCTCGGTTTGCGGGCCTAGCCTCTACGTGAGGCGAAGTTGTCTTGTCCAAGGTGCCATGGGAATCAGGAATAGAAATGTGATGGATTAGGTTGTCGTCCTTTTCGCGGTTCACAACGTACGATCTGGGATAAAAAAACAGTGCAAAAGAAGAAAAGTGTCTCGAAACTGATGAAAACGTTCAATTTTTTACTCCAAAAATAGTCGCAGCCGAGCAGGCTTACTCCCTCCGTCGTAGAGCTCTCGGAGAGCTTTGCAACGATATGTTGTACGCCGTGTAACTCGTTACAGATCAAAAGTTATGGGCACCGGATCGACGGAGACCTAGTCCCAAGCCCCACGTCCTCGGTTTGCAAGCCCAGCCTCTACGTGTGGCGAAGTTGTCTTGCCCAAGGTGTCATGGGATTCGGTAATAAAAATATGATGAATTATGTTGTCGTCCTTTTCGTGGCTATACGAAGTACGATCCGGGACATAAAAACGGCGCAAAAAAAAGAAAAGTATCCCAAAACTAATGAAAACGTTTGATTTTGGTCTCTGAAAATACGCGCAGCAGAGCAGGCTTGCCGCCTTTGTCGTAGAGTTATCGGAGAGCTTTCCAACGGTATGCTGTGCACTACATAACTCCTTACGGATCAAAAGTTATGGGCACCAGAGCGACGGAGACCTAGTCCCAAGCCCCACGTCCTCGGTTTGGGGCCCAGCCTCTACATGAGGCGAAATTGTCTTGCCCAAGGTACCGTCGGATTCAGTAATTGAAATGTGATGGATTAAGTTGTCGTCCTTTTTGCGGCTCATGACATACGATCCGGGACGAAAAAAACAGCGCAAAAGAATAAAAGGGTCCCGAAACTGTTGAAAATGTTCACTTTTTGGTTCCGAAAATAGGCACAGCCTAGCAAGCTGGCTGCCCCCATCATAGAGCTCTCGTAGAGATTTCCAACGATATGTTGTGAGCCGCGTAACTTCTTACGGATCAAAAATTATGGGCATCGGAGCGATAGATACCTGGTCACAAGCCCCACGGCGTCAGTTTGCGGGCCCAGCCTCTACGTGAAGTTAAGTTGTCTTGCCCAAGGTGTCGTAGGATTCGGTAATAGAAATGTTATGGATTAGGTTTTCGTCATTTTTGCCGCTCACGACGTACGATCCGGGACAGAAAAACAAGGAAAAAGAAGAAAAGTGTCCTGAAACTGATGAAAATGTTCAATTTTTGGCTCTAAATACAGCCGCAGTCGAGCAGGGTTTTTTCCCCCGTCGTAGAGCTCTCGGAGAGTTTTCCAACGGTATACTGTGCGCCGCGTAACTCCTTATCAATCACAAGTTATGGGCACCGGAGCGACGGAGACCTTGTCCCAAGCTCCACGCCCTCAGTTTACAGGCCCAGCCTCTACGTGAAGCGAAGTTGTCTTGCCCAAGGTGCCATGGGATTCGGTAATCAAAATGTGATGGATTAGGTAGTCATCCTTTTCGTGGCTCACGACATACGATTCGGGACAGAAAAACAGCGCCAAAGAAGAAAAGTGTCCCGAAACTAATGAAAACATATGATTTTGATCTCTGAAAATAGGCGCAGCCGAGCAGGTTTGCTACCACAGTCGTAGAGCTCTCAAAGAGCTTTCCAACGGTATGTTGTACGCCGCGTAACTCGTTACGAATCAAAAGTTATGGGCACCAGAGCGACGGAGACCTGGTCCCAAGCTCCACGCCCTCAGTTTGCGGCCCAACCTCTACGTGAGGCGAAGTTTTCTTGCCAAAGGTGCCGTTGGATTCGGGAATAGAAATGTGATGGATTAGGTTGTCATCCTTTTCACGGCTGACGACGTACAATCTGGGACGGAAAAACAGTGCAAAATAAGAAAAGTGTCCCGAAATTGATGAAAACATTCGATTTTGAGGTCAAAAAATAGATGCAGTCGAGCATACTAGCTACGCCCGTCGTAGAGCTCTCGGAGAGCTTTCCAACGGTTTGTTGTGCGCCGCTTAACTCCTTACGGATCAAAAGTTATGGGCTCTGGAACGACAAAGACATGGTCCCAAGCTACACGCCCTTGGTTTGCGGGCCCAACCTCTACGTGAACTGAAGTTGTCTTGCCCAAGGTATCGTGGGATTCGATAATACAAATATGATATATTAGGTTGCCGTCTTTTTCGCTGCTCACGACATACGATCCAGGACGGAAACATAGCACAAAAGAAGGAAAGTATCCCAAACCTGATGAAAACATTCAATTTTGGGCTCCAAAAGTAGGCGCAGTCGAGCAGGCTTGTTTTCCCCATCGTAGAGCTCTCTGAGAGCTTTCTAACGGCATGCTGTGCGCCGCATAACTCCTTACGGATCAAAAGTTATGGGCACTAGAGCGACGGAGACCTGGTCCTAAGCCCCACGCCCTCGGTTTGCTAACCCAGCCTCTACGCGAAGCGAAGTTTTCTTGCCCAAGGTGCCGTTGGATTCGAGAATAGGAATGTGATGGATTAAGTTGTCATCCTTTTCGCGGCTGACGACATACGATCCGGGACAGAAAACAGCACAAAAGAAGAAAAGTGTCCCGAAACTAATGAAAACGTTCGATTTTGTGATCCAAAAAGAGATGCAGCAGAGCATGCTAGCTGCCCTCGTCGTAGAGCTCTCAGAGAGCTTTGCAATGGTATGTTGTGCTCCACGTAACTCTTCACGGATCAAAAGTTATGGGCACCAGAGCGACGGAGACCTAGTCCCTAGCCCCACGCCCTCGATTTACGGGCCCAGCCTCTACGTGAAGTGAAGTTGTATTGCCTAAGGTGCCATGGGATTCGATAATAGAAATGAGATGGATTAGGTTGTTGTTCTTTTCGCGGCTCACGACGTACGATCCGGGACGAAAAAATCGCGCAAAAGAAGAAAAGTGTCCAAAAACTTATGAAAACATTCAATTTTTGGGTCCAAAAATAGGCGTAGCCGAGCAAGCTTGCTGCCCCTGTCGTGGAGCTCACAGAGAGCTTTCCAACAGTATGTTGTGCACCGCGTAACTTCTTACGGATCAAAAGTTGTCGGCACCGGAGCGACGGAGACCTGGGCCTAAGCCCCACGCCCTCGGGTTGCATGCCCAGCCTCTACATGAAGCGAAGTTGTCATGCCCCAACCCGACCTAAGGAGGCTAGACTTGGGTATGACCGAATTCATTTATACTATTTCATATTCTTAGCCTTTTTGTTATGATTTAATGCTTAACGTTGGCCTAGAACCCCAAAAGTTTTTTCAAAAATCCGACAACATGATGGCTATATTTAAGACCTTTGGTTTGACCTATTTTCTAAAATGCCTCAAAACTTCCAATCTTTGATTCGATTCCCACTAAGATTCATATTTTGTCATCAACCGATATGCTTACTAATTTATCTTGAAAGTCTCATTTGGTTAAAAAGCCTAGCTTGATAATTATGTTCCATTTATTTGTCAATTTACTATTATGCAAGTACCTATTATCCTTTAGGGTACGGGTGAGGACCTAAGTGAAATTAAATAGAGTTAACTTAGTGGATTAATCATCTAGTGGTTTAAACGCCTACGATAACTACAATACGAGATAATGAAAGCAAATAGCCAAATAAAGAGTTCGTCCAGTTATAGATAGTACAATCCCAAAATTAGACCCAAATTACAACGGGGTCATTTATATCAATAAAATAAATATTCTTCAAAGCAAACACAACGTTCACAAAACAGCCACTGTCAAGCAAGGCGTATAAAGGACGTAATCACTCCAAGGATTCATCAACAAGCACATTCTCCTCGGGTACCTGTTCCTGATCTTCTTCACCTGTGATGATAAAAGAGGGTGAGTCCTTATGAACTCAGCGAGGGGGAACAAGAAATACATTTTGAAACTCTTTTCCGGTTAAACTTATGAAAAACCCTTTTTGAAAGCATGACATATAACACAAGTAAGTTTATAATATAATATAAATGTAAATGAACACATTTACTCGTCTTTCCTCCCCGAGGTCCTCTAGGAACCAAGTGAGAGTACTTACATACATAGTGAAAAGGATACGGTGAGCTTTCGCTCTCACGATCGACCGGTGAGCATTTGCTCTCAAGATCATTTCTGATAACAGTTGTTGCGGCTGGCTTCAATCATCCACTTATCACGCCAAATGGGTGTACTCCGGATGTACCCCGAAATCCTATGACCCAACACTCCGAGGAAGTTTAGCCCCCAAGAGAGAGAGGGAATTGGACCGTGATAGTCACGGTAGCACCGGCAAGCCCGATGCCGCCCGGCGTACATGAAACGCTACCATGCCAAAATGAAAGGTTGCAACCTTGTATGCAATGCACATGTATGCCGTTTAACATTTCACATTGGGAGGTCAACAAAGTAGGTTGCCTCCGAGCAAGTCTATGATTACATTTTGACATATTGGCATATAAGGCATTGTAATAACATGTAATCATTTCATATATCAATTTGAAAGAAATTAAACTTCCACGGGCAGCCAAGTAATCATGTTCAAATAAGCCATAGAATGTCTTTTAACAATTCACATTAAGAGGACAACAAAGTTGGTTGCCTCCGAGCAAGTATGATTCGGGATGGAAAAACAACGCAAAAGAAGAAAAGTGGCCCAAAACTGATGAAAACGTTCGATTTTGACCACCAAAAGCAAGCACAGCCGAGCAGGCTTGTCGCCCCCGTCTTAGAGCTCTTAGAGAGCTTTCCAACGGTATGCTGTGCGCCACGTAACTCCTTACGAATCAAAAGTTATAGGCACATGAGCGACGGAGACCTGGTCCTAAGCCCCGCGCCCTCGGTTTCTGGGCCAAGTCTCTACGTGAAGCGATGTTGTCTTTCCCAAGGTGCCATGGGATTCGGTAATAGAAATGTGATGGATTAGGTTGTTGTTCTTTTTGCGGCTGACGACGTATGATCCGGGACGGAAAAACAACGCAAAAGAACAAAAGTGTCCCAAAACTGATGAAAATGTTCTATTTTGGAGTCCGAAAAGAGGCACAGCCGAGCAGGCTAACTGCCCTTGTCGTAGAGCTCTCGGAGAGCTTTCCAACGGTATGCTGTGCGCCAAGTAACTCCTTACAAATCAAAAGTTATGGGCACCGGAGCGACGAAGACCTGGTCTTAAGCCCCACGCCCTCGGTTTGCAGGCCTAGCCTTTACATGAAGTGAAGTTGTCTTGCCCAAGGTGCCATGGGATTCTGTAATAGAAATGTGATGGATTAAGTTGTCGTCCTTTTCGCAGCTCACGACATAAGATCCGGGATGGAAAAACAGGACAAAAGAAGAATAGTATCACGAAACTGATTAAAATGTTCAATTTTGGGCTCCAAAAATAAGCGCAGCCGAGTAGGCTTGCTGCCACCGTCGTAGAGCTCTCGGAGAGCTTTCCAACAGTATGCTGTGCGCCGCGTAACTCCTTACGGATCAAAAGTTATGGGCACCAGAACGACGAAGACCTAGTCTCAAGCCCCACGCCCTCAGTTTGCGGGCCCAGCCTCAACGTGAAGTGAAGTTTTCTTGCCCAAGGTGCCGTGGGATTCGGTAATAGAAATGTGATTGATTAAGTTGTCGTTCTTTTTCGCGCCTCATGACGTACGACCGAGAATGAAAAAACAGCGCAAAAGTAGAATAGTGTCACAAAACCGATGAAAACGTTCGATTTTGGGCTCCAAAAATCGGGGCAGCTGAGTAGGCTCGGTGCCCTCATCGTAGAACTCTCGGAGAGCTTTCCAACGGTATGCTGTGCACCGCGTAACTCATTACGGATCAAAAGTTATGGGCACTAGAGCGACGGAGACTTGGTCCTAAGCCCCACGTCCTCGGTTTGCGGGCCCAGCCTTTACGTGAAACAATGTTGTCTTGCCCAAGGTACTGTGGGATTCGGTAATAGAAATGTGATGGATTAGGTTGTCGTCCTTTTCATGGCTCACGATGTATGATCTGGGATGAAAAAACAGCGTAAAAGAAGAAATGTATCCCAAAACTGATGAAAACGTTTGATTTTGGATTCCGAAAATAGGCGCAGTCGAGGAGGCTTGCTGCCCCAGTCATAGAGCTCTCGGAGAGCTTTCCAACAGTATGTTGTGCGCTGGGTAACTCCTTACGGATCAAAATTTATGGGCACCGGAGCGACGGATACCTGGTCACAAGCCCCACATCCTCGGTTTGTGTGCCTTGCCTCTACGTGAAATGAAGTTCTCTTACCCAAGGTGCCATGGGATTCGGTAATAGAAATGTGATGGATTAGGTTGTCGTCCTTTTCAAGGCTCACGACATGCGATACGGGATGGAAAAACAGTTCAAAAAAAGGAAAGTGTCCCAAAACTAATGAAAATGTTCAATTTTGGTCTTCGAAAACTGGCGCAGCACAGTAGGCTAGCTGCCCCGGTCGTAGAGCTCTCGGAGTGCTTTCAACGGTATATTGTGCGCCACGTAACTCCTTACGGAACGAAAGTTATGGGCATCGGAGCGATGGATACCTGTTCACAAGCCCCACGCCCTAGTTTTGCGAGCCTAGCCTCTACGTGAAGTAAAGTTCTCTTGCCTAAGGTGTCGTGGTATACTATAATAGAAATGTGATGGATTAGGTTGTCGTCCTTTTTGCGGCTCACGACGTACGATCTGGGACAAAAAAATAGCGCAGTAGAAGAAAAATATCCCGAAACTAACGAAAACGTTCGATTTTGGGCTCAGAAAATAGTCACAGCTAAGCAAGCTTGCTACCCCCATCGTAGAGCTCTAAGAGAGCTTTCCAATGGTATGCTGTGTTCCGCGTAACTCCTTACGGATCAAAAATTATGGGCACCGGAGCGACGGATACCTTGACACAAGCACCATGCCCTCGGTTTGCGGGCCCTGCCTCTACATGAAGTGAAATTCTCTTGCCCAAGGTGCCGTGGGATTCCTTATTAGAAATATGATGGATTAGGTTGTCGTCCTTTTCGCGGCTGACGACTTACGATCCGGGACGAAAAAACAGCGCAAAAGAAGAATAGTGTCCCGAAACTGATGAAAACGTTCGATTTTGGACTCTAAAAATAGGCGCAGCCTAGAAGACTTGGCGCTCCTGGCGTAGAGCTCTCGGAGACCTTTCCAACGATATGCTGTGCGCCGCGTAACTCTTTACGGATCAAAAGTTATGGGCACCGGAGCGACGGATACCCAGTCAAAAGCCCTACGCCCTCAGTTTGCGGGCCCAGTATCTATGTGAAGTGAAGTTCTCTTGCCCACGGTGCTGTGGGATTCGGTAATAGAAATGTGATGGATTATATTGTAGTACTTTTTGCGACTCACGATATACGATCTGGGACGAAAAACCAACGCAAAAGAATAAAAGTATCTCGAAACATATGAAAACCTTAGATTTTGGTCTCTGAAAACCGGCGCAGCAGAGCAGGTTTTTTCCCCCCGTCGTAGAGCTCTCGGAGTGCTTTCCAACGGTATGTTGTGTGTCGCGTAACTCTTTACGAATCAAAAGTTATGGGCACCAGAGCGACGGATACCTAGTCACAAGCCCCACGCCCTCGATTTGCTGGCCCAGCCTCTACGTGAAGTAAAGTTCTCTTGCCCAAGGTGCCGTGGGATTCTATAATAGAAATGTGATGGATTAGGTTGTCGTCCTTTTCGCGGCTCATGACGTACGATCCGGGACAAAAAAATAGCGCAGAAGAAGAAAATTGTTCCAAAATTGATGAAAACATTCAATTTTGGGCTCCGAAAACAGGCACAGCCAAGCAAGCTTGCTGCCCCCGTCGTAGAGCTCTCGGATAGCTTTCCAACGGTATGCTGTGCGCCGCGTAACTCCTTACGGATCAAAAGTTATGAGCACCGAAGCGACGGATACCTAGTGACAAGCCCCACGCCCTCGGTTTGCGAGTTCAGCCTCTAAGTGAAGTGATGTTCCCTTGCCCAAGGTGTCGTGGGATTCGGTAATAAAATGTGATCGATTAGGTGGTCGTCCTTTTCGTGGCTCACGACGTACTATCCGGGATGGAAAAACGGCACAAAAGAAGAAAAGTGTCCCGAAACTGATGAAAACATTTGATTTTGGGCTCCGAAACCGGCGCAGCCGAGAAGGATTGCCTCCCTCGTCGTTGAGCTCTCGGAGAGATTTCCAACGGTATGCTGTGCACTGCGTAAATCCTTACGGATCAAAAGTTATGGTTACCGGAGCGACGGATACCGGGTCACAAGCCCCACGCCCTTGGTTTGCGGGCCCAGCCTCTACGTGAAGTGAAGGTCTCTTGCTCAAGGTATCGTGGGATTCGGCAATAGAAATGTGATGGATTAGGTTGTCGTCCTTTTTGCGACTCACGATGTACGATCCGAGAAGGAAAAATAGCGCAAAAGAAGAAATGTGTCCCAAAATTGATAAAAACGTTTGATTTTAGGCTCCTAAAACAGGCGCAGCTGAGCAGGCTTACTAACCTCGTCGTAGAGCTCTCAGAGAGCTTTCCAACGGTATGCTGTGCGCCTCGTAACTCCTTACGGATCAAAAGTTATGGGCGTCGGAGCTACAGATACCTGGTCACAAGCCCCACGCCCTCGGTTTGCTGGCCCGGCCACTACGTGAAGTGAAGTTGTCTTGCCTAAGAGGCCCTGGGATTCTGTAATAGAAATGTGATGGATTAGTTTGTTATCCTTTTTGCGGCTCACGACGTACGATCCGGGACGGAAAAATAGCGTAGAATAAGAAAAGTGTCCCGAAACTGATGAATACGTTTGGTTTTGGGCTCCGAAAATAGGCGTAGCTGTGAGGCCCGACCTCGATTTGAGTGCGATACCTCATTTCGTGTGTCCTAACCTAGATATACGTGCCTTGACCTAGGTATAAGAATCGTGTTTTATTTTGTGTGCCTTGCATTGAATTACGTGCATTCATTTAGGGTTGCGTGCGTTTACTTGGAAAATATGCATTTGTCTCGTAGTGCGTGTCTTACCTCGTAGTGCGTGCCCTAGACCTAGGTAAGCGTGCCCACACGCTAATCGAGGAAGCATCTTACACGAAGCACTAGATCATTAATTAATTCTACAAACTCCACTAACTAATAATGCTAATTCAACTCACTAGAAGACGAAATCTCACAAAAAGCTAGATATTCTTATTCTTTATTCATTAATTCTTTGCACATCCCAAGCACACAATAAAATAAGCTCAAACAAGACAAAAATTCAGACTTGATCAAGGCCTTGGCCGACCACATGTAGCATTTGACAAAGATTTGCATAATTCAAAATCATGCCTAGACAACCTATGACACAAAGCATAAAAAAATAACCCAAAACCCTACCCAATGCACTACATTCTCGACACACTCAATTGCCCATGCTAAGGTGATTCAAAAATATGCTCTTGAAGACACAAAATCAGAATTGTGTGAAGCCCATAGCCGACACATGCATTCAAAGCATCAAAACTCCTCAAGCTTTTCATTTCTTTCTCACATTCTCTCTTTCTCTCATTCATTCTCTCTCTCTCTCGGCCTTGGCTCCAATCTCACTCTCCATAGCTTAAGTTCATCATCCTAAGGTTCATCAAGATATTCAAGCTACTAAGGAACTCGACCAAGCAAGCTAGAAGCAAAGAAACATACATGCAAGCTCATAGAACACTCATTCGGCCCTTAGGTATGTTTGATAGCTCCTATTTCATTTTCTTTTTGTTCTAGCCACTTGCACATACTAAGAACATGGCTACTAAGCTAGGAATTATAGAATCTCAAGTTATCTCTTGGCCAAGCAAGGAGAAAAGTCGATCTTGTGCATCATCAAGAGCTTTGTGCATCTTCATTATTGTCTTGCTAAGGTGAGAGCTAAAACTCCTTTGAAAAGCTTTCAAAAACCACATGCATGCCTTTAAATGTCTATTTTTACCTCTGTACTTGTGATATATGTGTGTACATGAGCTTTTGTAAACATGCATGGCAAGGCATTTGGCTAGAATGTGAAGATAAGTGAAATCGCGTAAATCACAGTCTTCTGACTTGCTGGAGAGAAGTCAATTTGACCAGGTAAATGATGTTGAAAATGTGTGAAAATTGGTAGGTGACTAGTTTTTCCAGTTCTGAGAATTTTTCATAGAAATAGTCCAAAGCCAATTTTGACTCTAAGGTCTCCAAAATGGCAAAACATCGAAAGATGTCAAAATCTGGAGAATCTGGGAAAATGAAGCAGGTTTTGGCAGATTCACCGTCCTTGTAGAACGAACCAGTTTTGACTTAGTAAATGATATAAAAAATACATGAAATTTGGTATAATGCTATATTTTTCAGTTCTGGACATTTTTGTCAGAAATAGACTAAGGCTAAATCTGACCCTAAGTTCCTCAAAAAGGACATGTATTGAAATGTGTACAAATCTGGGCAGTTTTGCGTAGTCTCACGGTTTTGGCTATAACTCTCGAATCCGAACTCCAAATGATGCGAGGTTTGTTTCTAGATTTAGTTGACTTAATAAGATTTAATTTGACATTTTTTTCACTGGAATTGGAGATTATTTTCTTGTCCGAATGATTGTGGGAAAACAGACCTTTGCAGTGAGGTTTTTATCTAGTGATATGCTTTGAAAATTATTGTAACTTCTCTTGTTGTGTTAAATGCTTGGGATTGTGGCACTTGGATGTTGTGTGGACTATTTTGAATGCTTGAGTGTGTTTTAATTAATTGATGCATGGCTTGAGTTCAATTACGTGACAACTTGGGGCTTAATCACATGGGTGAGCATGAATTGAAACCCTAGTGACTAGAAAAACTCACTAAGTGTTGATCTTATGGATATTGTGTTTAATTATATGATTAGTAGGCTGCCGTAGTTGCCCTTATAGCCCTAAATGTGATTCCGATGATTACATGTTGACAAGTAGACCTTTCTTGCACTCGGTCCCACGTAGATGTCGTTGTATGTTGTATAATCTTATTATTTGATTGCGTGAACCCCGAAATGAGTTATATGACTTGATTCACATGTGTTACATGGCTGTCCGTTTAATATCCATATAACTCCATGCGCTTTACAAGTGAAATTACCTGACATAGCATGCCTTGTGTGTTTACTTGTCAACGTGCAATCTTATAACTGCTCAGAGGCAACCTACGTTGTTGTCCTCCTAATGTGATATGTTAAATGTTATAAATGTACATTGCATACAAGGTTGCAACATTTCATTGTGGCATGGTAGCGTTTCACGAACACCGGGCGGCATCGGGCTTGCCAGTGCTACCGTGACTACCATAGTCCAATTCCCTCTCTCATTTGGCATTCCACCCTCGGAGAGTTGGGTCGTAGATTTTCGGGGTACATCTGGAGTACACCCAAATGGGAGCGATAAGTGGATTATTGAAGTCGGCCGCAACAATCGTATCGAAATCGATATTGAGAGCAAATGATCACCATATCCTTGAAATGATTGGTAATTGTATCTGTTGCTCAATTTGATTCTTATTACTTGTAATACGTGACATGTTTTCAAAAGGGGTTTTTTCATAAGTTAACCGGAAAAAGAGTTTCAAAACATATTTCTCGTTCCCCCTCGCTGAGTTCATAAGGACTCACCCTCTTTTATCATCTCAGGTGAAGAAGACCAGAACAGGTACCTAAGGACAACGTGCCTATTGATGACTCCTTGGAATGATTGCTTGCCCTACGTGCCTTATTTGACTATGGCCATTTTGTGAACGATATGTTGTTTGAAGACTATTTCTTATGTTGTTGTTGTTGTATTGTAACCCCGTTGTAATTTGGGGTCAAATTTTGGGTTGTACTGATCATAACTAGATAGACACTCTTATGGTCTTTTTTGCTATCGCTACTGGTTAGTATCTATCATAGGCTTATGAGGTATCAGGTAAAGGATTAAGTTAAATGAATCTATCCAATCTTAAGTAGGTACTCATTGGTAGGCTAAGATCAACAGGTACTTTTGCAATAAGGATTAACAAACAAACGAGACAGAGTTATCATGCTAGGTTGTTAATCAAACGAGACTTCGAGATAACTAGTAGGCGCTTCAATTGGTAATAAATAGTAATCTTTGTTGGAAATGAAATTGAGGTTGAAGGATTTGAGGCATTTAGAAAATAAGATCAAACTAAAGAGCCCAATTACAGCCGTTATGCTGCCGATTTTCTGGAGAATTTGTGGAGTTTAGGCTAAACGTTAAATGTTAAACCTTCATGAACAGTTAAGTACGTGAAATGATATGAATGTTTAGATCACATCCTAGTATAACCGCTATAGGTCGGGTTGGGGTGTGACATACATGGCAAGATATTTGGCTAGAATTTGAAGATATGTGAAATCGTGTAAATGACAGTTTTCTGACTTGTTGGAGCGAAGTGAATTTGACCAAGTAAATGATGTTGAAAATGGGTGAAAATTGGTAGGTAACTATTTTTGCTAGTTCGGAGCATTTTTCATAGAAATAGGCCAAGGCCAATTTTGACTCTAAGGTCTCCAAAATGGCAAAACATCGAAAGGTGTCCAAATCTGGAAAATCTGGGAAAATGAAGCAGGTTTTTGGCAGTTCACTGTCCTTCTATAACAAACCAGTTTTTTCATAGTAAATGATATCCAAAATGCATGAAATTTGGTAAACCGCTAGATTTTTAAGTTCTAGACATTTTTGTCAGAAATAAACTAAGGCTAAATCTGACCCTACTGTCCTAAAAAATGACAAGTATTCAAATGTGTACAAATCTGCACAGTTTTACGTAGTCACACGCTTTTGGCTATAACTCTTGAATCCGAATGCCAAATGATGTGAGGTTTGTTTCTAGATTTAGTTCACTTAATAAGATTTAAATTGACATTTTATTCACTAGAATTGGAGATTGTTTGCTTGTCTAAATGATCGTGGGAAAACAGACCATTGCAGTGAGGTTTTCATCTAGTGATATGCTTTGAAAATTATTGTAACTTCTCTTGTTGTACTAAATGCTTGGGATTGTGGCACTTGGATGTTGTGTGGACTGTTTTGGATGATTGAGGGTGTTTTAATTAATCGATGCATGGCTTGAGTTTGATTACGTGACAACTTGTGGCTTAATCGCACGGGTAAGCATGAATTGAAACCCTAGTGACTATGAAAACGCGCTAAGTGTTGATCCTAGGGTTATCGTGTCTAATTATGTAATTAAGGGGCTGCCCGTAGTTGTCTTTATAGCCCTAAATATGATTCCGACAATTACATGTTGATAAGTAGACTTTTCTTGCACCCGGTCTCATGTAAACGTCGTCGTATGCTTGTATAACTTTATTACTTGATTACGTGAACTCCGAAATGAGTTATATGACTTGATTTACATGTGTTACATGGCTGCCCGTTTAATATTCATATAACTCCATGCATTTTACAAGTGAAATTACATGTCAAACATGCCTCATGTGTTTACTTGTCAACGTTCGATCTTATAACTGCCCGGAGGCAACCTACTTTGTTGTCCTCCTAATGTGATATGTTAAATGTTATAAATGTGCATTGCATACAAGGTTGCAACCTTTCATTGTGGCATAGTAGCGTTTCACGCACACCAGGCGGCATCGGGCTTGCCAGTGCTACCGTGACTACCATGGTCCAATTCTCTCTCTCGCTTGGCATTCCATCCTCGGAGAGTTGGGTCGTAGATTTTCGGGGTACATCCGGAGTACACCCAAATGGGAGCGATAAGTTATGACCACCAGAGCGACGGATGCCGGGTCAAAAGCCCCACGCCCTTGGTTTGCGGGCCCAGCCTCTACATGAAGTGAAGTTCTCTTGCTCAAGGTCTCGTGGGATTCGGTAATAGAAATGTGATGGATTAGGTTGTCGTCCTTTTCGCGACTCATAATGTACGATCCGGGACGGAAAAACAGTGCAAAAGAAGAAAAGTGGCCCGAAACGGATGAAAACTTTCGATTTTGGGCTCTGAAAACTAGTGCAGTCGAGCAACCTTGCTTCCCTTATCGTAGAGCTCTCGGAGAGCTTTTCAACGGTATGTTGTGCACCACGTAACTCTTTACGGATTAAAAGTTATGGGCACCGGAGCGACAAAGACCTGGTCACAAGCCCCACGCCCTCGGTTTGCTGGCCCAACCTCTACATGAAGTAAAGTTCTCTTGCCCAAGGGGCCGTGGGATTCTGTAATAGAAATGTGATGGATTAGGTTGTTGTCATTTTTGCGGCTCACGAAGTATGATCCGGGATGGAAAAACAGTGCAAAAGAATAAAAGTGTCCCGAAACTGATGAAAACGTTCAATTTTGGGCTCCAAAAATAGGTGCAGCGGATCAAGCTTGAAACCCCCGTCTTAGAGCTCTCGAAGAGCTTTCCAACGGTATGCTGTGCGCCGTGTAACTCCTTACGAATCAAAACTTATGGGCACTAGAGCGACGGATACCAGGTCACAAGCCCCACACCCTCAGTTTGCGGGCCCAGCCTCAACGTGAAGTAAAGTTCTCTTGCCCAAGGTTCCGTAGGATTCTATAATTGATATGTGATGGATTAGGTTGTCATCCTTTTCGCGGCTCATGACGTACGATCCGGGATGAAAAAACAACGCAAAAGAAGAAAAGTGTCCTAAAACTAATGAATACGTTTGATTTTGGGTTCTGAAAACAGGCGTAGTCGAGTAGGCTTGCCTCCCCTGTCGTAGAGCTCTCGGAGAGCTTCCACCGATATGCTGTGCGCCGCGTAACTCCTTACAGATCAAAAGTTATAGGCACCGTAGCGACGGATACCTGGTCACAAGCCCCATGCCCTCTGTTTGCGGGTCTAGCCTCTACCTAAAGTGAAGTTGTCTAGCCTAAGGTGCCGTGAGATTCGATAATAGAAATGGGATGGATTAGGTTGTCGTCCTTTTTGCGGCTCACGACGTACGACCCGGGACGGAAAAATAGGGCAAAAGAAGAAAAGTGTCCCGAAACTGACAAAAACGTGCGAGTTTGGGCTCCGAAAACAATCGCAACCAAGCAAGCTTTTTGTCCAAGTCGTAGAGCTCTCGGAGAGCTTTCAATCGTTTGTTGTGTACCTCGTAACTCCTTACGGATCAAAAGTTATGGGCATCGGAGCGACGGATACCTGGTCACAAGCCCCACGCCCTCGGTTTACGGGCCCAGCCTCTAAGTGAAGTGAAGTTCTCTTGCCCAAGGTGCCATGGGATTCGGTAATAAAATGTGATGGATTAGGTTGTCGTCCTTTTTGAGGCTCACGACGTATGATCCGAGATGAAAAAACAGCACAAAAGGAAGAAAAGTTACGTAAAACTAATGAAAGCGTTCGATTTTGGCCTCCGAAAATAGGCACAACCGAGAAGGCTGGGCACCCTTGTCGTAGGGCTCTCGGAGTGCTTTCCAACGATATGTTGTGCGCCACGTAACTCCTTACGGATCAAAAGTTATGGGCACCGGAGCGATGGATACCTGGTCAAAAGCCCGACGCCCTCGTTTTGCGGGCCCAGCCTTTACATGAAGTGAAGTTCTCTTGCCCAAGGTGTCGTGGGATTCAGTAATAGAAATGTGATGGATTAGGCTGTCGTCCTTTTCGTGACTCACGATGTACGATCCGGGACGGAAAAACAGCGCAAAAGAAGAAAAGTGTCCCGAAACGGATGAAAACATTGGATTTTGGTCTCTGAAAACTTGCGCAGCATAACAGTTTTGCTACCTCTGTCGTAGAGCTGTCGGAGTGCTTTCCAACGGTATACTGTGCGCCGCATAACTCCTTGCGGATCAAAAGTAATGGGTACCGGAGCGACGGATACCTGGTCACAGGACCCACTCCCTCGGTTTGCTGGCCCAGCCTCTACGTGAAGTAAAGTTCTCTTGCCCAAGGTGCCTTGGGATTCTATAATAGAAATATGATGGATTGGGTTGTCGTCCTTTTCGCGGCTCACGACATACGATCTGAGACAGAAAAACAGAGCAAAAGAATAAAAGTGTCCCAAAACTGATGAAATCGTTTGATTTTGGTCCCCGAAAATAGGCCCAGCCAACCAAGCTTGTTGTCCCCGTCGTAGAACTCTCGGATAGCTTTCCAATGTTATGCTGTGTGCCGCGTAACTCTTTACGGATCAATAGTTATGGGCACTGGAGCGACAGATACCTGGTCACAAGCCCCAGGCCCTCGGCTTGCGGCCCCAGCCTCTAAGTTAAGTGATGTTCTCGTGCCCAAGGTGCTGTGGGATTCAGTAATAAAATGTGATGGATTAGGTTGTCATCCTTTTTGCAGCTCACGACGTACGATCCAGGATGAAAAAATAACACAAAAGGAAGAAAAATATCCTGAAACTGATGAAGACATTCGATTTTGGGCTCCGAAAATAGGCGCAACCGAGAAGGCTTGCCACCTCTGTCGTAGCGCTCTCGGAGAGTTTTCCAACTATATGCTGTGCGCTGCGTAACTCCTTACGTATCAAAAGTTATAGGCACCGGAGCGACGGATACCTGGTCAAAAACCCCACGCGCTCGGTTTGCGGGCCCAGCCTCTACATGAAAGTGAAGTTGTCTAGCCCAAGGTGCCCTGGGATTCGGTAATAGAAATGTGATGGATTAGGTTGTCGTCCTTTTCGTGACTCACAATGTATGATCCGGGACGGAAAAACAACGCAAAAGAAGAAAAGTATCCCAAAACAGATAAAAACATTGTAGTTTAGTCTCTGAAAACTGGAGCAGCATAGCAGGTTTGCTGCCCCCATCGTAGAGCTCTCGGAGGGCTTTCCAACAGTATGTTGTGCACCGTGTAACTCCTTATGGATCAAAAGTAATGGGCACCGGAGCGACGGATACCTGGTCACAAGCCCCATGCCCTCGGTTTGTTGGCCCAGCCTCTACGTGAAGCAAAGTTCTCTTGCCCAAGGTGCCGTGGGATTCTATAATTGAAATGTGATGGATTAGGTTGTCGTCCTTTTCGCGACTCACGACGTACGATTTGGGATGAAAAAACAGCGCAGAAGAAGAAAAGTTTCCCAAAATTGATGAAAATGTTCGATTTTGGGCCCAAAAGTAGGCCCAGCCAAGCAGGCTTGCTATCCCTGTCGTAGAGCTCTCGGAAAGCTTTTCAACGTTATGCTGTGCGCCGTGTAACTCTTTACAGATCAAAAGTTTTGGACACCGGAGCGACGGATACCTGGTCACAAGCCCCACGCCCTCGGTTTGCGGCCCCAGCCTCTAAGTGAAGTGATGTTCTCTTGCCAAAGGTGCCGTGGGATTGGGTAATAAAATGTGATGGATTAGGTTGTCGTCCTTTTCGCGGCTCACGACATACAATCCGGGACAGAAAAATAGCATAAAAGTAGAAAAGTATCTTGAAACTACTGAAAACGTTCGATTTTGGGCCTCGAAACAGATGCATCCGATAACGCTTGCCTCACCCTTCGTAGATCTCTTGGAGAGATTTCGAACGGTATGCTGTGCGCCGCGTAAATCATTACGGATCAAAAGTTATGGGCACTGGAGCGACGGATACCGGGGCACAAGCCCCACGCCTTCGGTTTGCGGGCTAAGCCTTTACGTGAAGTGAAGTTCTCTTGCCCAAGGTGTCGTGGGATTCGGTAATTGAAATGTGATGGATTAGGTTGTCGTCCTTTTTGCAACTCACGATGTATGATCCGGGACGGAAAAACTGCGCAAAAGAAGAAAAGTGTCCCGAAACTGATAAAAACTTTGGATTTTGGGCTCCGAAAACTGGCACAGCCAAGCAGGCTTACTGACCCCGTCGTAGAGCTCTCGAAGAACTTTCCAACTGTATGCTGTGCACCACGTGATCAAAAGTTATGGGCACCGGAGCGACGATACCTAGTCACAAGCTCCACGCCCTCGGTTTGCTGGCCTAGCCTCTACCTGAAGTAAAGTTCTCTTGCCCAAGGGGCCGTGGGATTCTGAAATAGAAATGTGATGGATTAGGTTGTCGTCTATTTCGCGGCTCACGACGTACGATCCAGGATGGAAAAACTGCGCAGAAGAAGTAAAGTATCCTGAAACTGATGAAAACGTTTAATTTTGGGCTCCGAGAATAGGCGCAGCCGAGTTGGCTTGCCGCTCCTGCTGTAGAGCTCTCGGAGAGCTTTCCAACGATATGCTGTGCGCCGTGTAACTCCTTACGGAGCAAAAGTTATGGGCACCGGAGCGACGGATACTTAGTCACAAGCCCCATGCCCTCTATTTGCTGGCCCAGCCTCTACCTGAAGTGAAGTTCTCTTACCCAGGGTGCCATGGGATTTGGTAATAGAAATGTGATGAATTAGGATGTTGTCCTTTTCACAACTCACGACGTACGATCCGGAATGAAAAAACAGCACAAATGAAGAATTGTGTCCCGAAACTGATGAAAATGTTAGATTTTGGGCTCCGAAGACAGGCGCAACTGAGAAGGCTTTCCACCCCTGTCGTATCGCTCTCGGAGAGCTTTCCAACGATATGTTGTGTGCCTCGTAACTCCTTACGAATCAAAAGTAATGGGCACCGGAGCAACAGATACCTGGTCACAAGCCCCACGCCCTCGGTTTGTGGGCCCCGCCTCTACGTGAAGTGAAGTTCTCTGGCCCAAGGTACCGTGGAATTCGGTAATAGAAATGTGATGGATTAGGTTGTCATCCTTTTCGTGACTCACGATGTACGATCCGGGACAGAAAAATAGCGCAAAAGAAGAAAAGTATCCCGAAATAGATGAAAATGTTGGATTTTGGACTCTGAAAATTGGCGCAGCTTTGCTGGTTTGCTGCCCCTGTCATAGAGCTCTCAAAGTGCTTTCCAACGGTATGCTGTGCGCTGTGTAACTCCATACGGATCAAAAGTAACGGGCACCGGAGCGACGGATTCCTGGTCACAAGCCCTACGCCCTCGGTTTACGGGCCCAGCCTCTAGGTGAAGTAAATTTCTCTTGATCAAGGTGTAGTGGGATTCTATAATAGAAATGTGATGGATTAGGTAGTCGTCCTTTTCGCGGCTCACGACTTACAATCCGGGATGAAAAAATAGCGCAGAAGAAGAAAAGTGTCCTAAAACTGATGAAAACGTTCAATTTTGGGCCCCGAAAATAGGTCCAGCCAAACAGGCTTTCTGTCCCCATTGTAGAGCTCTTAGAAAACTTTCCAACGTTATGCTGTGCACCACGTAACTCCTTACGGATCAAAAGTTATGTGCACCGGAGCGACGGATACCTGGTCACAAGCCCCATGCCCTCGGTTTGCTGGCCCAACCTCTACGTGAAATAAAGTTGTCTTGCCTAAGGTGCTGTGGGATTCGGTATTAGAAATGTGATAGATTAGGTTGTCGTCCTTTTCGCGGTTCACGACGTACGATCCAGGATGGAAAAACTGCGCAGAAGAAGTAAAGTATCCTGAAACTGATGAAAACGTTTAATTTTGGGCTCCGAGAATAGGCGCAGCCGAGTTGGCTTGCTGCCCCTGTCATAGAGCTCTCGGAGAGCTTTCCAACGATATGTAGTACGCCCCGTAACTCCTTACGGATCAAAAGTTATGGGCACCGGAGCGACGGATACCTAGTCACAAGCCCCATGCGCTCTATTTACTGGCCCAGCCTCTACTTGAAGTGAAGTTCTCTTCCCCAGGGTGCCATGGGATTCAGTAATAGGAATGTGAAGGATTAGGTTGTCGTCCTTTTCGCGACTCACGACGTACGATCCGGGAAGAAAAAACTGCACAAATGAAGAAAAGTGTCCCTAAATTGATGAAAACGTTCGATTTTGGGGTCCGAAGACAGGCGCAATCGAGAAGGCTTGCCACCCTTGTCGTATCTCTCTTGGAGAGCTTTCCAACGATATGATGTATGCCTCGTAACTCCTTATGGATCAAAAGTTATGGGCACCGGAGCGACAGATACCAGGTCACATGGCCCAAGCCCTCGGTTTGAGGGCCCAGCCTCTACGTGAAGTGAAGTTGTCTTGCCCAAGGTGCCGTGGGATTTGGTAATAGAAATGTGATGGATTAGGTTGTCATCCTTTTCGCGACTCACGATGTATGATCCGGGACGAAAAATACAGCGCAAAAGAAGAAAAGTGTCTTGAAACTGATGAAAATGTTCGATTTTGGACTCTGAAAATTGGCACAGCTTTGCTAGTTTGCTGCCCCTGTCATAGAGCTCTCGGAGTGCTTTCCAACGGTATGCTGTGCGCTGTGTAACTCCTTACGGATCAAAAGTAATGGGCACCGGAGCGACGGATGCCTGGTCACAAGCCCTACGCCCTCGATTTGCGGGCCCAGCCTCTAGGTGAAGTAAATTTGTCTTGCTCAAGGTGCAGTGGGATTCAATAATAGAAATGTGATTGATTAGGTTGTCGTCCTTTTCGCGGCTGACGACGTACTATCCGGGATGAAAAATTAGCGCAAAAGAAGAAAAGTGCCCCAAAACTTATGAAAACGTTCAATTTTGGGCCCTGAAAATAGTCGCAGCTAAGCAAGCTTGCTGTCCCAGTCATAGAGCTCTCGGAGAGCTTTCCAACGGTATGATGTGCGCTGCGTAACTCCTTACGGATCAAAAGTTATAGGCACCGGAGCGACGGATACCTGGTCACAAGCCCCATGCCCTCGGTTTGCTGGCCCAGCCTCTACGTGAAGTAAAGTTCTCTTGCCCAAGGGGCCATGGGATTCTATAATAGAAATGTGATGGATTAGGTTGTCGTCTCTTTCGCGGCTCACGACGTACGATCTGGGACGAAAAAACTGTGAAGAATAAGTAAAGTGTCCTAAAACTAATGAAAACGTTTAATTTTGGGCTCCAAGAATTGGCGTAGCCGAGTTGGCTTGCCGATCTTGTCGTAGAGCTCTCAGAGAGCTTTCCAACAATATACTGTGCGCTGCGTAACTCCTTACGGAGCCAAAGTTATGGGCACCGGAGCGACGGATACCTAGTCACAAGCCCCATGCCCTCTGTTTGCGGGCCCAGCCTCTACTTGAAGTGAAGTTCTCTTACCCAGGGTGCCATGGGATTCAGTAATAGGAATGTGAAGGATTAGGTTGTCGTCCTTTTCGCGACTCACGACGTACGATCCGGGAAGAAAAAACTGCACAAATGAAGAAAAGTATCCCGAAACTGATGAAAACGTTAGATTTTGGGGTCCGAAGACAGGCGCAACCGAGAAGGCTTACCACCCCTGTCGTATCGCTCTCGGAGAGCTTTCCAACAATATGCTGTGTGCCTCGTAACTCCTTACGGATCAAAAGTAATGGGCACCGGAGTGACGGATACCTTGTCACAAGCCCCACGCCCTCGGTTTGCGGGCCCAGCCTCTACGTGAAATGAAGTTCTCTGGCCCAAGGTGCCGTGGGATTTGGTAATAGAAATGTGATGGATTAGGTTGTCATCCTTTTCGCGACTCACGATGTACGATCCGGGACGGAAAAACAGCGCAAAAGAAGAAAAGTGTCCCGAAACAGATGAAAACTTTGGATTTTGGACTCTGAAAACTAGCGCAGGTTTGCTGCCCCTGTCTAGCAGGTTTGCTGCCCCTGTCGTAGAGCTCTCGGAGTGTTTTCCAATGGTATGTTGTGCGCCACGTAACTCCTTACGAATCAAAAGTCATGGGCACCGGAGCAACGGATACCTGGTCACAAGCCCCACACCCTCGGTTTACGGGCCCAACCTCTATGTGAAGTAAATTTCTCTTGCTTAAGGTACGGTGGGATTCGGTAATAGAAATGTGACGGATTAGGTTGTCATCCATTTAGCGGCTCACGACATACGATCCGGGATAAAAAAACAGCGTAGAAGAAGAAAAGTGTCCCAAAACTGGTGAAAACATTCGATTTTGGGCTCCGAAACAAGCCCAGCCGAAGAGGCTTGTTGCCCCCGTCGTAGAGCTCTTAGAGAGCTTTCTAACGGTATGCTGTGTGCTACGTAACTCCTTACGGATCAAAAGTTATGGGCACTGGAGCGACGGATACCTAGTCACAAGCCCCACGCTCTCGGTTTGTGGGCCCAGCCTCTAAGTGAAGTGATGTTCTCTTGCCCAAGTTGCTGTGGGATTCGGTAATAAAATGTGATGGATTAGGTGGTCGTCCTTTTCTCGACTCACGATGTACAATCCGGGACGGAAAAACAACGCAAAAGAAAAAAAGTCTCCCGAAACAGATAAAAACGTTAGATTTTGGTCTCCAAAAACTGGTGCAGCATAGCAGGTTTGTTGCCCCCGTCGTAGAGCTCTCGAAGTACTTTCCAACGGTATGCTATGCACCACATAACTCCTTACGGATCAAAAGTAATGGGCATCGGAGCGACGGATACTTGGTCACAAGCCCCATACCCTCAGTTTGCGGGCCCAGCCTCTACGTGAAGTAAAGTTCTCTTGCCCAAGGTGCCGTGGGATTCTATAATAGAAATATGATGGATTAGCTTGTCGTCCTTTTTGTGGCTCACGACGTACGATCCAGGACGGAAAAACAGCGCAAAAAAAGAAAATTATCCTGAAATTGATCAAAATGTTCGATTTGGGACCAGAAAATAGGCCTAGCCAAAAAAGCTTGTTGTCCCCATCGCAGAGCTCTCGTAGAGCTTTCCAACGGTATGCTGTGAGCCGTGTAACTCCTTACAGATCAAAAGTTATGGGCACTGGAGCGACGGATACCTGGTCACAAGCCCCACGCCCTCAGTTTGCGACCCTAGCCTATAAGTGAAATGATGTTCTCTTGCCCAAGGTGTTATGGGATTCGGTAATAAAATGTGATGGATTTGGTTGTCATCCTTTTTACGGCTCACGACGTACGATCTGGGATGGAAAAACATCGCGAAAGAAGAAAAGTGTCTCGAAACTGATGAAAATATTTGATTTTGGGCTATGAAACAGGCGCAGCCAAGAAGGCTTGCCGCCCCCGTCATAGAGCTCTTGGAGAGCTTTCCAACGGTATACTGTGCGCCGCATAAATCCTTACGGATCAAAAGTAATGGGACCTGGAGTGACGGATACTAGGTCACAAGCCCCACGCCCTCAGCTTGCGGGCCAAGCCTCTACGTTAAGTGAAGTTCTCTTGCCCAAGGTGTCGTGGGATTCGGTAATAGAAATGTGATGGATTAGGTTGTCGTCCTTTTCGCGACTCACGATGTACGATCCGCGACGAAAAAACAGCGCAAAAGAAGAAAAGTGTCCCGAAACTGATGAAAACTTTGGAATTTGGGCTCCGAAAACTAGCACAGCCGAGCAGGCTTAGTAACCCCGTCGTAGAGCTTTGGAGAGCTTTCCAACAGTATGCTGTGCACCGCGTAACTCCTTACGAATCAAAAGTTATGGGCACCGGAGCGACGGATACCTGGTCACAAGCCCCACTCCCTTGGTTTGTTGGCCCAGCCTCTATGTAAAGTAATGTTCTCTTGCCCAAGGGGTCGTGGGATTCTATAATAGAAATGTGATGGATTAGGTTGTCGTCCTTTTTGCGGCTTACGACGTACGATCCGGGACGGAAAAACAGTACAGAAGAAGAAAAGTGTCCCGAACTGATGAATACGTTTCATTTTGGGTTCCGAAAATAGGTGCAGCCTAGTAGGCTTCCCGCCCCTATCGTAGAGCTCTCGGAGAGCTTTTCAACGATATGTTGTGCGCTGCGTAACTCCTTACGAATCAAAAGTTATGGGCACCAGAGCGACGGATACCTGGTCACAAGTCCCATGCCCTCTGTTTGCGGGCCCAGCCTCTACCTGAAGTGAAGTTGTCTAGCCTAGGGTGCCGTGGTATTCGGTAATAGAAATGTGATGGATTAGGTTGTCGTCCCTTTCGCGGCTCACGACATACGATCTAGGACGGAAAAACAATGCAAAAGAACAAAAGTGTCCTGAAACTGATGAAAACGTTCGATTTTGGGCTCTAAAAATAGGCGCAGCTGAGCAGAATTGCTACCCACGTCGTAGAGCTCTCGGAGAACTTTCCAACGATATGCTTTGCGTCGTGTAACTCCTTACGAATCAAAAGTTATGGGTACCGGAGCAACAGATACCTGGTCACAAGCCCCACGCCCTCGGTTTGCGGGCTCAGCCTCTACGTGAAACAAAGTTCTCTTGCCCAAGGTACAGTGGGATTCTATAATAGAAATGTGATGGATTAGGTTGTCGTCCTTTTGGCGGCTCACGACTTGCGATCCAGGGCGGAAAAACAGCGCAAAAGAAGAAAAGTATCCTAAAACTGATGAAAACGTTTAATTTTGGGCTCCGAAAATCGGTGCAGCATTGCAGGCTTGCTGTCCCGGTCGTAGAGCTCTCGGAGTGCTTTCCAACGGTATGCTGTGTGCCGCGTAACTCCTTACGGGTCAAAAGTTATGGGCACCGGATCGACGGATACCTGTTCAGAAGCACCACACCCTCGGTTTACGGGCCCAGCCTCTAAGCGAAGTGAAGTTCTCTTGACCAAGGTGCTGTGGGATACTATAATAGAAATGTGATGGATTAGGTTTTCGTCCTTTTCGCGGCTCACGACGTGCAATCCGGGATGAAAAAATAGCATAGAAGAAGAAAAGTGTCCCGAAACTGACAATGACGTTCGATTTTGGGCTCCGAAAACAATTGCAGCCAAACAGGCGTGCTGCCCCCGTCCTAGAGCTCTCGGAAAGCTTTCCAACAGTATGTTGTGCGTCGCGTAACTCCTTACGGATCAAAAGTTATGGGCACCGGAGCGACGGATACCTGGTCATAATCCCCACGCCCTTGGTTTACGAGCCCAGCCTCTAAGTGAAGTGAATTTCTCTTGCCCAAGGTGTTGTGCGATTCGGTAATAAAATGTGATAGATTAGGTTGTCGTCCTTTTCGCGGCTCACGACGTACGATCCGGGATGGAAAAACAGCACAAAATGAAGAAAAGTATCCCGTAACTGATGAAAACGTTCGATTTTGGTCTCCGAAAATAGGCACAACCGATAAGGCTTGTCACCCCTGTCGTAGCTCTCTCGAAGAGCTTTCCAACGATATGTTGTGCGCCGCGTAACTCCTTATGGATAAAAAGTTATGGGCATCGGAGATATGGAGACTTGGTCACAAGCCCCACGCCCACGGTTTGCAGGCCCATCCTTTACTTGAAGTGAAGTTCTCTTGTCCAAGGTGCCGTGGGATTTGGTAATAGCAATTTGATGGATTACGTTGTCGTTCTTTTCGCGACTCACGACGTACGGTCCTGGACGAAAAAACAGCGCAAAAGAAGAAATGTGTCCCGAAATAGATGAAAACGTTGGATTTTGGTCTCCGATAATTGTTGCAGCATAGCAGGTTTGCTGCCTCTGTCGTAGAGCTCTCGGAGTGCTTTCCAACGGTATACTGTGTGTCACGCCCCAACCCGACCTATAGAGGTTAGACTAGGGAGTGATCTAAACATTCAAGTCATTTCGCGTACTTAATTGTTCATGAGGGTTTAACATTTAACGTTTAGCCTAAACTCCACAGATTCTCCGAAAAAACCGACAGCATAACGGCTGTAATTGGGCTCTTTAGTTGACCTAATTCTCCAAATGCCTCAAAACCTTCAACCTCAATTTCATTTCCAACAAAGATTACTATTTATCACCAATTGAAGCGCCTACTAGTTATCTCGAAGTCTCGTTTGATTAACAACCTAGCATGATAACTCTGTCTCGTTTGTTCGTTAATCCTTATTGCAAAAGTACATGTTGAACTTAGCCTACCAATGAGTACCTACTTAAGATTAGATAGATTCATTTTACTTAATCCTTTACCTGATACTTCATAAGCCTGTTATAGATACTAACCAGTAGCGATAGCAAAAACGACCATAAGAGTGTCTATCTAGTTATGATCAGTACAACCCAAAATTTGACCCCAAATTACAATGTGGGTCATTTATAATACAATAACAAGCAATATAAGAAATAGTCTTCAAGCAACATATCGTTCACAAAATGGCCATAGTCAAGTAAGGCACGTAGGGCAAGCAATCATTCCAAGGAGTCATCCATAGCAACGTTGTCCTCGGGTCCCTGTTCCTGGTCTTCTTCACCTGAGATGATAAAAGAGGGTGAGTCCTTATGAACTCAGCGAGGAAAAACGAGAAATACGTTTTGAAACTCTTTTTCCGGTTAACTTATGAAAAATCCCTTTTGAAAACATGTCACGTATTATAAGTAATAAGAATCAAATTGAGCAACAGATACACTTACCAATCATTTCAAGGATACAGTGAGCATTTGCTCTCAATATCGATTTCGATACGATTGTTGCGGCCGACTTCAATAATCCACTTATCGCTCCTATATGGGTGTACTCCGGATATACCCCGAAAATCTACGACCCAACTCTTCGAGGGTGGAATGCCAAGCGAGAGAGGGAATCGGACCATGGTAGTCACGGTAGTACCGACAAGCCCGATGCCACCTGGCGTGCGTGAAACGCTACCATGCCACAATGAAAGGTTGCAACCTTATATGCAATGCACATTTATAACATTTAACACATCACATTAGGAGGACAACAAAGTAGGTTGCCTCCGGGCAGTTATAAGATCGCATGTTGACAAGTAAACACATGAAGCATGTTTGACATGTAATTTCACTTGTAAAACACATGGAGTTATATGAATATTAAACGGGCAGTCATGTAACACATGTAAATCAAGTCATATAACTCATTTCGGAGTTCACATAATCAAGTAATAAAGTTATACAAGCATACGACGACGTTTACATGAGACCAGGTGCAAGAAAAGTCTACTTATCAACATGTAATGGTCGGAATCACATTTAGGGCTATAAAGACAACTAGGGGAAGCCCCCTAATTACATAATTAGACACGATAACCATAGGATCAACACTTAGCGCATTTTCATAGTCACTAGGGTTTTAATTCATGTTTACCCGTGCAATTAAGCCACAAGTTGTCACGTAATTAAACTCAAGCCATGCATTGATTAATTAAAACACCCTCAATCATCCAAAAAAGTCCACACAACATCCAAGTGCCACAATCCCAAGCATTTAATACAACAAGAGAAGTTACAATAATTTTCAAAGCGTATCACTAGATGAAAACCTCACTGCAATGGTCTGTTTTCCCATGATCATTTAGACAAACAAACAATCTCCAATTCCAGTAAATAAAATTTCAATTTAAAGCTTATTAAGTGAACTAAATCCAGAAACAAACCTCGCATCATTTGGCATTCGGATTCAAGAGTTATAGCCAAAACTGTGAGAGTACGCAAAACTGTCCAGATTTGTAAACATTTCAATACTTGTCATTTTTGAGGACCTTAGGGTCAGATTTAGCCTTAGTCTATTTCTGACAAAACTGTCCAGAACGGAAACTTCAAGCAGTATACCAAATTTCATGCATTTTGGATATCATTTACTAAGTCAAAACTCGTTCGTTCTACAAGGACAGTGAACTGCCAAAAACCTGCTTCATTTTCCCAGATTTTCCAGATTTGGACTCCTTTCGATGTTTTGCCATTTTGGAGATCTTAAAGTCAAAATTGGCCTTGGCCTATTTCTAAAACAAATGCTCAAAACTGGAAAAACTAGTTACCTACCAATTTTCACGCATTTTCAACACCATTTACCTGGTCAAATTCACTTTGCTCTAACAAGTCAGAAAACTGTCATTTACACGATTTCACCTATCTTCAAATTCTAGCGAAATATCTTGCCATGCATGTCACGCCCCAACCCGACCTATAGAGGTTAGACTAGGATGTGATCTAAACATCCATATCATTTCACGTACTTAACTGTTCATGAAGGTTTAACATTTAACATTTAGCCTAAACTCCACAGATTCTCCGGAAAAATCGAGAGCATAACGGCTGTAATTGGGCTCTTTAGTTTGACTGAATTCTCCAAATGCCTCAAAACCTTCAACCTCAATTTCATTTCCAACAAAGATTACTATTTATCACTGATTGAAGCGCCTACTAGTTATCTCGAAGTCTCGTTTGATTAACAACCTAGCATAATAACTCTGTCTCGTTTGTTTGTTAATCCTTATTGCAAAAGTACCTATTCATCTTAGCCTACTAATGAGTACCTACTTAAGATTGGATATATTCATTTTACTTAATCCTTTACCTTATACTTCATAAGCCTGTGATAGATGCTAATCAGTAGCGATAGCAAAAACGACCATAAGAGTGTCTATCTAGTTATGATCAGTACAACCCAAAATTTGACCCCAAATTACAACGGGGGTCATTTACAATACAACAACAGCAACATAAGAAATAGTCTTCAAGCAACATATCGTTCACAAAATGGCCATAGTCAAATAAGGTACGTAGGGCAAGCAATCATTCCAAGGAGTCATCAATAGGCACGTTGTCCACGAATACTTCTTCCTGGTCTTCTTCACCTGAGATGATAAAAGAGGGTGAGTCCTTATGAACTCAGCGAGGGGGAACGAGAAATACATTTTGAAACTCTTTTTTCGGTTAACTTATGAAAAACCCCTTTTGAAAATATGTCACGTATTACAAGTAATAAGAATCAAATTGAGCAACAGATACAATTACCAATCATTTCAAGGATACGGTGAGCATTTGCTCTCAATATCGATTTCGATACGATTGTTGTGGCCGACTTCAATAATCCACTTATCGCTCCCATTTGGGTGTACTCCAGATGTACCCCAAAAATCTACGACCCAACTCTCCGATGGTGGAATGCCAAGCGAGAGACGGAATTGGACCATGATAGTCATGGTAGCACCGGCAAGCCCGATGCCGCTCGGCGTGCGTGAAACGCTACCATGCCACAATGAAAGGTTGCAACCTTGTATGCAATGCACATTTATAACATTTAACATATCACATTAGGAGGACAACAAAGTAGGTTGCCTCCGAGCAGTTATAAGATCGCACGTTGACATGTAAACACGCAAGGCATGCTATGACAGGTAATTTCACTTGTAAAACGCATGGAGTTATATGGATATTAAACGGACAGCCATGTAACACATGTGAATCAAGTCATATAACTCATTTCGGGGTTCACGCAATCAAATAATAAGATTATACAACATGCAACGACATTTACGTGAGACCGGGTGCAGGAAAGGTCTACTTGTCAACATGTAATCATCGGAATCACATTTAGGGCTATAAGGGCAACTACGGCAGCCTACTAATCATATAATTAAACACAATATCCATAGGATCAACACTTAGCGAGTTTTTCTAGTCACTAGGGTTTCAATTCATGCTCACCCGTGCGATTAAGCCCCAAGTTGTCACGTAATTGAACTCAAGACATGCATCAATTAATTAAAACACCCTCAAGCATTCAAAACATCCACACAATATCCAAGTGCCACAATTCCAAGCATTTAACACAACAAGAGAAGTTACAATAATTTTCAAAGCATATCACTAGATAAAAACCTCACTGCAAAGGTATGTTTTCCCACAATAATTTGGACAAGCAAATAATCTCCAATTCCAGTGAAAAAAATTTCAAATTAAAGCTTATTAAGTCAACTAAATCCAGAAACAAACCTTGCATCATTTGGAGTTCGGATTCAAGAGTTATAGCCAAAACCGTGAGACTACACAAAACTGTCCAGATTTGCACACATTTCAATACTCGTCGTTTTTTAGGACCTTAGGGTCAGATTTAGCCTTAGTCGATTTCTGACAAAAATGTCCAGAACTTAAAAATATAACCGTATACCAAATTTCATGCATTTTGGATATCATTTACTAAGTCAAAACTGGTTCTTTCTACAAAGACAGTGAACTGCCAAAACCTGCTTCATTTTCCCCGATTATCTAGATTTAGACACCTTTCGATGTTTTGCCATTTTGGGGACCTTAGATTCAAAATTAGCTTTGGCCTATTTCTATGAAAAATGCTCAGAACTGGAAAAAATAGTCACCTAACAATTTTCACGCATTTTCAACATCATTTACCTGGTCAAATTCACTTCGCTCCAACAAGTCAGAAGACTGTCATTTACGCAATTTCACTTATCTTCACATTCTAGCCAAATATCTTGCCATGCATGTTTACAAAAGCTCATGTACACACATATATCACAAGTACAGAGGTAAAAATAGACATTTAAAGGCGTGCATGTGGTTTTTGAAAGCTTTTCCAAGGAGTTTTAGCCCTCACCTTAGCAAGACAATAATGAAGATGCACAAAGCTCTTGATGATGCACAAGATTGACTTTTCTCCTTGCTTGGCCGAGAGATAACTTGAGATTCTCTAATTCCTAGCTTAGTAACCATGTTCTTAGTATTTGCAAGTGGCTAGAACAAAAAGAAAATGAAATAGGAGCTATCAAACATACCTAAGGGCCGAATGAGTGTTCTATGAGCTTGCATGCATGTTTCTTTGCCTCTAGCTTGCTTGGTCGAGTTCCTTAGTAGCTTGAATGTCTTGATGAACCTTAGGATGATGAACTTAAGCTATGGAGACTAAAATTACAGCTAAGGCCGAGAGAGAGAGAGAGAGTGAATGAGAGAAAGAGAGAATGTGAGAAAGAAAAATGAAATGCTTGGAAGAGTTTTGATGCTTTTGTCGGCATGTGTCGGCCTTGTGCTTCTAAATTTCAGAATTTGTGTCTTCAAGAGCATAATTTGAATCATCTTAGCATGGGTGATTGAGTGGGCTGAGATTGTGGTGCATTGGGTAGGGTTTTAAGTCATTTTTTAATGCTTTGTTTTATGTGTTGTTGTCATAGAATGTCTAGGTATAATCTTTGAATTATGCAAAGCATGCACAAAACCCTTCACATGGTCAGCCAAGGCTTTGATCAAATCTGAATTTTTTGTCTTGTTTGAGCTTATTTTATTGTGTGCTTGGGATGTGCAAAAAATAAAGAATAAAGAATAAGAATGTTTAGCTTTTGGTGCAATTTTGTCTTCTAGTGAGTTGAATTAGCATTTTAATATTAGTTAGTGGAGTTGTAGGATTAATTAATAATCTAGTACTTCGTGTAAGATGCTTTCTCGATTAGCGTGCGGCACGCTTTCTTAGGTTTAGGGCACGCACTATGAGGTAAGGCACGAACTACGAGACAAATGCATGTTTCCCAAGCAAATGCACGCAACCCTAAAAGAATGCACGTAATTCGATGCAAGGCACATAAAACGAGACACGACTCTTAAACCTAGGTCAAGGCACGCAAATCTAGGTTAGGATACATGAAACGAAGTATCACACGCAAGTCGAGGTCGGGCCTCACATCCTCCCCTCCTTAAAAGAATTTTGTCCCGAAATTCAATATTACCTTTGAAATAATGCCGGATACTGTTGCTCCATCTGGTCTCGCCTTTCCCATGTTGCTTCTTCAACTCCATGGTGATCCCACAACACTTTCACCATCGGTATAGATTTGTTGCACAACTCCCGATCTTGCTAGGTTAGGATCCGAATGGGCTTCTCTTCATAGACAAGTTCTCCCGAAGCTGCAACGGCTTTGGCTCCAAGATATGCGATGGATCAGGGTGATACTTCCGTAGCATTGAAACATGAAAGACGTCGTGAATATTGAAGAGGTTTTGGGGTAGTTCCAGGTGATACGCCAATTTGCCAACCTTCGCAACTATCTCAAATGGTCCTACAAACCTCGGGCTTAACTTTCCACCCTTGCCGTGTTTAATCAGTCCCCTCCGAGGTGATATCTTCAAGAACACCTTGTCGCCGACCTCAAACTCTAGACTCTGTCTCCGTCGGTCTGCATAACTTTTTTGCCTGCTTTGGGCTGTAAGCATCCGTTTCCGGATGAGGTGGACATTATCAACAGTCTTCATAAGTTCTGGTAGAAGGGTCGGGTCAAAAGTCTTCGTCTCACCTACTTCGTCCCAGTAAATTGGGGATCGACACTTACATCCATACAATGCTTCAAATGGGGCCATCCCGATAGTGGCCTGATAGCTGTTATTATAAGCGAACTCCGCTAAAGACAGATATTTCTCCGAACCTTTTTCGAAGTCTAAAACATACGCCCTCAGCATATCCTCCAAAATCTTAATAGTTCTCTCAGATTGTCCATCAGTCTGAGGGTGATAAGCTATACTAAAACTCAACTTCGTTCCCAAAGCTTCTTGCAATCTCTTCCAAAATTGGGAAGTAAAATGAGGATCCCTATCCGATACAATACTCACAGGCATCCCGTGCAACCTTACAATATCCGTCACATACATATCTCCCAATTTCTCAGGACTATCTTCCTTGTTCATCGGTAAGAAGTACACTGACTTGGTCAATCTATCCACTATGACCCAAACGGCGTCATGACCCTTTTGTGACCTGGGCAGGTCCATGACAAAGTCCATAGTTATGTGTTCCCATTTCCATTGAGGAATTTCCAATGGTTGAAGTAAACTTGCTGGTCATTGATGTTTTGCTTTGATTCTCTGGCAAGTCAAACACCGTGCCACAAACTCTGCAATCTCTCTCTTCATGTTATTCCACCAATAGTGTTGCTTCAAATCTCGGTACATCTTTGTTCCGCTGGGTGAATAGTATATCTGGAGTTATGGGCTTCTTCAAGAATCTTCTTTTTCAACTCTAACTCATTAGGAACACAAATTCGATTCCTGAACCTCCAAATACCATCATCATGAAGCTTGAAATCTGTGTTGCTTTCTTTAATCTTCTGAAACTATTGGTCCTTCTGTTGAGCCTCTCGTAATTCAGACAACAAGGTCAATTGAACTTGTGTAGTGGCAAATAGTAACCCTTTTTGAGTCAATTGTGGTTTCCACAAAAATGTTTCCTCTAACAACTCCTGTACCTTAACTTCCAGTTTTTCCATGTTCGCTTTCCGACTTAAGGCATCTGCAACTACATTTGCTTTACTTGGCACATAATTGATTGTGCAGTTATAATCATCCAAAAGCTCCATCCACCGTCTTTGCCTCATGTTCAACTCTTTTTGTGAGAACAAGTATTTCAAGCCCTTGTGATTAGTAAACACCTCGAACTTGTTACCCCACAGATAGTGTCTCCATTTCTTGAGTGAAAACACAATAGCCGCTAACTCCAAATCATGCGTCAGGTAATTCAATTCATACGACTTGGGTTTCCTAGAGGCATACGCAATCACTCTACCATTTTGCATCAACACACAACCCAGTCCTTCCTTCGAAGCATCGCTATAGATTACAAAGCCTTGACTCCCTTCAGGCAATGCAAGAATAGGTGCGGTAGTCAATCTTTTCTTCAATTCTTGAAAGTTGTTCTCACACTTGTCATCCCATACAAACTTTGTTTTCTTTTGAGTGAGCTTTATAAGCGGTCCCACAATCTTTAAGAAATCTTTCACAAACCTCCGATAATAGCCGGCTAAACCAAGTAAACTCCAAACCTTCGTAACATTTTCTGGCTTCTTCCAAGACATCACCACTTCTATCTTTGCTGGATTCACCGCTATTCCCTCTTGGGATATGATGTACCCAAAAAATGTAATCTACCACAACCAAAATTCGCATTTGCTAAACTTCGCATACAATTGATGCTCTCGAAGTTTCTGCAGTACCAATCGCATATGTTGTTCATGCTCAGCCTTAGATTTCGAGTATAACAAAATATTATCGATAAAGAACACCACAAATTGGTCCAAGTGGGGTTGAAACACCCTGTGTATCAAGTCCATAAAAGCTGCAGGGGCATTAGTTAGCCCAAATGGCATCACCACATATTCATAATGCCCATATCTCGTCCTGAAAGCCGTTTTAGGCACATCCTCCTTTTTGATTCGCAACTGGTAGTATGCTTGCCTCAAGTCGAGCTTTGAATACACTTTGGCTCCCTGAAGTTGATCAAACAACTCATCGATCAGTGGAAGTGGGTATTTATTCTTGACGGTCACTTGGTTTAATCCTCGGTAATTGATGTATAGCCTCAACGTTCCGTCTTTCTTCTTTACAAATAGGATTGGCGCGCCCCACGGAGAAGAACTTGGTTGAACAAACCCATTCTTCAACAATCCTTGCAATTGGTCCTTCAATTCTTGTAGCTCGGCTGGTGGCATACGATAGGGAGCTTTAGATATCGGCTGGGTGGCAGGCAGTAATTCTATGATGAACTTGATCTCCCGATCCGGGGGTAAACTGGGCAATTCTTTTGGAAACACATCCGCATAATCTTTAATCACTGGCATCTCCTCCACCTTAGCTTTGTCCGATGGCTTGTTGATGAAGTAAGCTAAGTATCCACTACACCATTTTCTTAAGGACTTCACTGCTTTCGTAGATGAAATGATGGAACTCCCGATGAAGTCTCTTCGACCCATTACCTCCAATATTGGTTGACCAGGTATCTGGAATATTACAATATTCGTCCGGCAATCTAGTTGGGCATGATGCTTTGCCAACCAGTCCATCCCTAAGATGACTTCATAGTCTCGGAAGGGTAATACTATAAGATTGGCTGAGAATTCCCTATCCTTAATTTGGATTTTACATGCTTTACAAGCTGAGCGAGTAACAAGTTTAGAACCCATCGGAGTACCAACTTCTACTTCGTAAGGCAAACATACAACTCGTAGTTTCACACGTTGCACATATAAGGGAGTAATAAATGAATGAGTAGCACCTGGATCAATTAGCACCCTAACAGGTTGATTTAGTATCAAGAATTTACCTTCAACAACAGCGGCCTCCTCAGGAAGCTCCTCGCACTCAATAGCATAAGCTCGGGCCTGAACTCTAGGAACTGGAGTCTTGCCTCTACCAGTTGGTTTAATCTGATTTTGTCTCCTTTGCCATTTAGGACAATCCTTGACCTAGTGTTGATCGCTGCCACACCCTACACATCGTCCCGATTTCTTCCAACACTGGGCCTCAGTGTGACCTTTCCTGTTACAGTAAGAACATGTGGCAGTCTGAGTAGCAGGTGAACTACTTGTGGATTCGCGGGTGGAAGAGGCTGATGGTGCTTTAGTCGGGCCACGGTTATTAACTGGTCTATTTTGGCTCTGGCTCTGACTGCGACTTTGAGTCTGGAATTTTCTCTGTTGTCTTGAAGGCTAATATGGTTTCTTGTTCAGCTGGCTCGAATCGGCTCTATCAAGTTTTCTCTTCTTAACTCGGGAGGCAGCCGCAAGGAGAGCAGAATAGGTAGTGAAGTCGTGCGAAGCCAATTGATCCTGGATTTCTGGCCTCAATCCATTCGTAAATTTCCACATCTTCGCCTCAGGGGTACTGACCATGTATTGAGCATAGCAGGACAGTCTGTCGAAACGAGCCTCATACTGGGCCACCGTCATGTTACCCTGGTTCAAGTGCATGAATTCCTCAATTCGCCTCTGCCTAGAAACTGCAGGTACGTATTTCTCTTGAATGCCTTAACAAAATTACCCCACAAGCGAGGTGTATGATCAGTTTCCCGAAGTGCCTCCACAGTGTGCTACCAATGCTCAACATCCCCATGCAACAGAAACATAGCAAACTCAATCTTTTCTTCATCAGTATAGTCAAGTGGTCTGAAAATCCTTTCAATCTTGGACAGCCAAGCCTCTGCCTTTTCATCATCAACTTCCCCAAAGAATTTGGATGGGTGAAAGTCAAGGAATTCCAGTATTCTGCTATTTCTCCCATGGTTACCATCATTCATGTTGTTGTTGTTGTTTGTTTGTTTCACGTGCATCTTGACATTCCATCACTCGCGACACGCGATCCATGGCATTCGCCATCATGTTAAACATAGCCATACCGGGATTAGTTTGATGAGCATCTCCGGTCTCTTGGGGCTCACCGCCCCTATTAGTATTTCGGGTACTAAGGCCAGCCATCTTAGGCATATATTATTATGCACAATTTATTGGAATGCGACAAACAAGAATTTGATGTATAAGGTATGCAACATACAATTTTATATAGACACACAATTCTCAAAACAGTTAAGACATGTTAATCATATAAGCACATAGAAATAGAGAAGGCACGATTGATATTGTCACACAATAACACACATAAACAAGTCATCCTGATAATCTTAGGGCTTCTACCCATGGTCCGAGAGTTAAACCTGGCTTAAGCAATCTAAGCTCGGATACCATTTCTCTAGGGTGTCACGCCCCAACCCGACCTATAAAGGTTAGACTAGGGAGTGATCATAAGGGTTTAACATTTAACGTTTAGCCTAAACTCCACAGATTCTCCGGAAAAACTGGCAGCATAACGACTGTAATTGGGCTCTTTAGTTGACCTAATTCTCCAAATGCCTCAAAACCTTCAACCTCAATTTCATTTCCAACAAAGATTACTATTTATCACCGATTGAAGCGCCTACTAGTTATCTCGAAGTCTCGTTTGATTAACAACCTAGCATGATAACTCTGTCTCGTTTGTTTGTTAATCCTTATTGCAAAAGTACCTGTTGATCTTAGCCTACCAATGAGTACCTACTTAAGATTGGATATATTCATTTTACTTAATCCTTTACCTGATACTTCATAAGCCTGTGATAGATACTAACCAGTAGCGATAGCAAAAACGACCACAAGAGTGTCTATCTAGTTATGATCAGTACAACCCAAAATTTGACCCCAAATTACAACGGGGGTCATTTACAATACAATAACAAGCAACATAAGAAATAGTCTTCAAGCAACATATCGTTCACAAAAATGGCCATAGTCAAGTAAGGCACGTAGGGCAAGCAATCATTCCAAGGAGTCATCAATAGGCACGTTGTCCTCGGGTACCTGTTCCTGGTCTTCTTCACCTGAGATGATAAAAAAGGGTGAGTCCTTATGAACTCAGTGAGGAGGAATGAGAAATACACTTTGAAACTCTTTTTCCGGTTAACTTATGAAAAACCCATTTTCGAAAACATGTCACGTATTACAAGTAATAAGAATCAAATTAAGCAACAGATACAATTACCAATCATTTCAAGGATACGGTGAGCATTTGCTCTCAATATCGAATTCGATACGATTGAGTCCGCCGACTTCAATAATCCACTTATCGTTCCCATTTGGGTGTACACCGGATGTACCTCAAAAATCTACGACCCAACTCTCTGAGGGTGGAATGCCAAGCGAGAGAGGAAATTAGACCATGGTAGTCATGGTAGCACCGGCAAGCCCGATACCGCCCGGCATGCGTGAAACGCTACCATGCCACAATGAAAGGTTGCAACCTTGTATGCAATGCACATTTATAACATTTAACATATCATATGAGGAGGAGAACAAAGTAGGTTGCCTTCGGGCAGTTATAAGATCGCACATTGACAAGTAAACACATGAGGCATGTTTGACATATAATTTCACTTGTAAAACGCATGGAGTTATATGAATATTAAACGGGCAGCCATGTAACACATGTAAATCAAGTCATATAACTCATTTCGGAGTTCACGTAATCAAGTAATAATGTTATACAAGCATACGACGACGTTTACATGAGATCGGGTGCAAGAAAAGTCTACTTATCAACATGCAATTGTCGGAATCACATTTAGGGCTATAAAGACAACTACGGGCTGCCCCCTAATTACATAATTAGACACGATAACCATAGTCACTAGGGTTTCAATTCATGCTTACCCGTGCGATTAAGCCCCAAGTTGTCACGTAATTAAACTCAAGCAGTGCATCGATTAATTAAAACACCCTCAATCATCCAAAACAGTCCACACAACATCCAAGTGCCACAATCCCAAGCATTTAATACAACAAGAGAAGTTACAATAATTTTCAGAGCATATCACTAGATGAAAACCTCACTGCAATGTTCTATTTTCCCAAGATCACTTAGACAAGAAAACAATCTACAATTCCAGTGAATAAAATTTTAATTTAAATCTTATTAATTGAACTAAATCCAGAAATAAACCTCGCATCATTTGGAGTTCGGATTCAAGAGTTATAGCCAAAACCGTGAGACTACGCAAAACTGTCCATATTTGTACACACTTCAATACTTGTCGTTTTTAAGGACATTAGGGTCAGATATAGCCTTCATCTATTTCTGACAAAAATGTCCAGAACTGAAAAATCTAGCAACGTTCCAAATTTCATGCATTTTGGATATCATTTACTAAGTCAAAACCGGTTCATTCTACAAGCACAGTGAACTGCCAAAAACCTGCTTCATTTTCCCAGATTTTCCAGATTTGGCCACCTTTCGATGTTTTGCCATTTTGGAGACCTTAGAGTCAAAATTGGCCTTGGCCTATTTCTATGAAAAATGTTCCGAACTGGCAATACTAGCCACCTACCAATTTTCATGCATTTTCAACACCATTTACCTGGTCAAATTCACTTCGCTCCAACAAGTCAGAAAACTGCCTTTTACACGATTTCACATATCTTCAAATTCTAGCCAAATATCTTGCCATGCATGTTTACAAAAGCTCATGTACACATATATATCACAAATACAGAGGTAAAAATAGACATATGAAGGCATGCATGTGGTTTTTGAAAGCTTTTCAAAAGAGTTTTAGCCCTCACCTTAGCAAGACAAGAATGAAGATGCACAAAGCTCTTGATGATGCACAAGATCGTATTTTCTCCTTGCTTGGTCGAGAGATAACTTGAGATTATCTAATTCCTAGCTTAGTTACCATGTTCTTAGTATGTGCATGAGGCTAGAACAAAATGAAATGAAATAGAAGCTATCAAACATACCTAAGCCGAAATGAAGGTTCTATGAGCTTGCATGCATGTTTCTTTGCTTCTAGCTTGCTTGGTCGAGCTTCCTAGGGCCTTGAGTGTCTTGAGGAACCTTAGGATGATGAGCTTAAGCTATGGAGACTAAGATTGCTGCTAGGGCCGAGAGAGAGAGGAAATGAGAGAGTGAGAGAATGAGAGAAAGAAAAATGAAATGCTTGGAAGAGTTTTGATGCTTTTGTGGGCATGTGTCGGCCTTGTGCTTCTAAATTTCAGAATTTGTGTCTTCAAGAGCATAATTTGAATCATCTTAGCATGGGTGATTGAGTGGGCCAAGGTTGTGGTGCATTGGGTAGGGTTTTAAGTCATTTTTTTATGCTTTGTTTTATGTGTTGTTGTCATAGAATGTCTAGGTATAATATTTGAATTATGCAAAGCATGCACAAAACCCTTCACATGGTCGGCCAAGGCTTTGATCAAATCTGAATTTTTTGTCTTGTTTGAGCTTATTTTATTGTGGGCTTGGGATGTGCAAAAAATAAAGAATAAAGAATAAGAATGTTTAGCTTTTGGTGCAATTTTGTCTTCTAGTGAGTTGAATTAGCATTTTAATATTAGTTAGTGGAGTTGTAGGATTAATTAATAATCTAGTATTTCGTGTAAGATGCTTTCTTGATTAGTGTGCGGCACGCTTTCTTAGGTTTAGGGCACGCACTATGAGGTAAGGCACGAACTACGAGACAAATGCATGTTTTCCAAGCAAATACATGCAACCCTAAATAAATGCACGTAATTCAATGGAAGGCACATAAAATGAGACACGACTCTTAAACCTAGGTCAAGGCACGTAAATCTAGGTTAGAACACACGAAACGAGGTATCGCACACAAGTCGAGGTCAGGCCTCACACTGTGCGCCGCGTAACTCCTTACGGATCCAAAGTTATGGGCACCGGAGCGACGGATACCTGGTCACAAACCCCACGCCCTCGGTTTGCGGGCCCAGCCTCTACGTGGAGTAAAGTTCTCTTGACCAAGGTTCTGTGGGATACTATAATAGAAATGTGATAGATTAGGTTGTCGTCCTTTTCACGGCTCACGACGTACGATCTGGGATGCAAAAACAGCATAGAAGAAGAAAAGTGTCCCAAAACTAATGAAAATGCTTGATTTTGGGCTCCGAAAATAGGCGCATCCAAGCAGGCTTGCTGCCCCCGGCGTAGGGCTCTCAGAGAGCTTTCGAACGTTATGCTGTGTACCGCGGAGCTCCTTACGGGTCAAAAGTGATGGGCACCGGAGCGACGGTAACCTAGTCATAAGCCCCACGCCCTCGGTTTGTGGCCCCAGCCTCTAAATGAAGTGATGTTCTCTTGCCCAAGGTGCCGTGGGATTCGGTAATAAAATGTGATGGATTAGGTTGTTGTCCTTTTCGAGGCTCACGACGTACGATCCGGGATAGAAAAACATCACAAAAGGAAGAAAAATATCCCAAAACAGATGAAAATGTTGGATTTTGGTCTCCAAAAACTAGCGCAGCATAGCAGGTTTGCTGCCCCTGTCGTAGAACTCTCGGAGTGCTTTCCAACGATGTGCTATACGCCGCGTAACTCCTTATGGATCAAAAGTTATGGGCACCGGAGCGACGGATACCTGGTCAAAATACCCACGCCCTCGGTTTGCGGGCCCAGCCTCTACGTGAAGTGAAATTGTCTTGCCCAAGGTGCCATGGGATTCGGTAATAGAAATGTGATGGATTAGGTTGTCGTCCTTTTCACGACTCACGATGTACGATCCGGGACGGAAAAACAACGCAAAAGAAGAAAAGTGTCCCGAAACTGATAAAAATGTTGGATTTTGGTCTCCGCAAACTGGTGCAGCATAGCAGGTTTGCTGCCCCTGCAGTAGAGCTCTCGGAGTGCTTTCCAACGGTATGCTATGCACCGCGTAACTCCTTACGGATCAAAAGTTATGGGCACCGGAGCGACGGATACCTGGTCAAAAGCCCCACGCCCTCGGTTTGCGGGCCCAGCCTCTACGTGAAGTAAAGTTCTCTTGCCCAAGGTGCCGTGGGATTCTATAATAGAAATGTGATGGATTAGGTTGTCGTCCTTTTCGCAGCTCACGAAGTACGATCCGGGAAAGAAAAACAGCGCAGAAGAAGAAAAATGTCCCAAAACTAATTAAAACATTCGATTTTGGGCCCCGAAAATAGGCCCAGCCAAGCAGGTTTGCTGTCCTCGTCGTAGAGCTCTCAGAAAGCTTTCCAACGTTATGTTGTGCGCCGCGTAACTCCTTACAAATCAAAAGTTATGGGCACCGGAGCGACGGATACCTGGTCACAAGCCCTACGCCCTCGGTTTTCGGGCCCAGCCTCTAAGTGAAGTGATCTTCTCTTACCCAAGGTGTCATGGGATTCGGTAATAAAATATGATGGATTAGGTTGTCGTCCTTTTCGCGTCTCACGACGTACGATCCGGGATGGAAAAAAAGTGCAAAAGAAGAAAAGTGTCTCGTAACTGAGGAAAACGTTCGATTTTGGGCTCCGAAACAGGTGCAGCCGAGAAGGCTTGCTTCCCCCGTCAAAGAACTCTCGGAGAGCTTTCCAACGGTATATTGTGCGCCTCATAAATCCTTACGAATCAAAAGTTATGGGCACCGGAGCGACGGATACTGCGTCACAAGCCCCACGCCCTCGGTTTGCGGGCCAAGCCTCTATGTGAAGGAAAGTTCTCTTGCCCAAGGTGTCATGTGATTCGGTAATTGAAATGTGATGGATTAGGTTGTAATTCTTTTCGCGACTCACGATGTACAATCTGGGACGAAAAAACAGCGCAAAAGAAGAAAAGTGTCCCGAAATAGATGAAAACTTTAGATTTTGGGCTCTGAAAACTGGCACAGCCGAGTAGGCTTACTGACCCCGTCGTAGAGCTCTCGGAGAACTTTCCAACGGTATGCTGTGCACCGCGTAACTCTTTACGGATCAAAAGTTATGGGCACCGGTGCGATGGATACCTGGTCACAAGCCCTACACCCTCGGTTTACTGGCCTAGCCTCTACGTGAAGTAAAGTTCTCTTGCCCAAGGGGCCGTGGGATTCTGTAGTAGAAATGTGATGGATTAGGTTGTCATCCCTTTTGCGGCTCATGATGTACGATCCGGGACGAAAAAAATGCGCAGAAGAAGTCAAGTGTCCCGAAACTAATGAAAATGTTTAATTTTGGGCTTTGAGAATAGGCGCAGCTGAGTAGGATTGCCGCCTCTGTTGTAGAGCTCTCGGAGAGATTTCCAACGATATGTTGTGCGCCGCGTACCTCCTTACGGAGCAACAGTTATGGGCACCGGAACGACGGATACCTAGTCACAAGCCCCATGCCCTCTGTTTACGGGCCCAGCCTCTACCTGAAGTGAAGTTCTCTTTCCCAGGGTGCCGTGGGATTCGGTAATACAAATGTGATGGATTAGGTGGTCATCCTTTTCGCGGATCACGACGTACGATCCGTGAAGGAAAAACAGCGCAAATGAAGAAAAGTGTCCCGAAACTGATGAGAACGTTCGATTTTGGGCTCCGAAAATAGGCGCAGCCGAGCAAGCTTGATGCCCCCGTCTTAGAGCTCTCGGAGAGCTTTCCAATGGTTTGCCGTGCTCCTTGTAACTCCTTACGAATCAAAAGTTATGGGCACCGGAGCGACGGATATCTAGTCACAAGCCCTCCGCCCTCGGTTGCGGGCCCAGCCTTTACGTGAAGCAAAGTTCTCTTGCCCAAGGTGCAGTGGGATTCTATAATAGAAATGTGATGGATTAGGTTGTCGTCCTTATCGCGGCTCATGACGTACGATCCGGAATAGAAAAATAGCACAAAAGAAGAAAAGTATCCAGAAACTAATGAAAATGTTCAATTTTATGCTCCGAAAAAAGGCGCAGGCGAGCAGGCTTGCTGCCCCCGTCCCAGAGCTCTCGGAGAGCTTTCCAACAGTATATTGTGCACCGCGTAACTCCTTATAGATCAAAAGTTATGGACACCGGAGCGACGGATACCTAGTCACAAGCCCCATACCCTTGGTTTGCCGGCCCTGCCTATACGTGAAGTGAAGTTCTCTTGCCCAAGGTGCCATGGGATTCGTTAACAGAAATGTGATGGATTATGTTGTCATCCTTTTTGCGGCTCACGACTTACAATCCGGGACGAAAAAACAACGCAAAAGTAGAAAAGTGTCCCGAAACTGATGAAAACGTTGGATTTTGGTCTCCAAAAACTGGTGCAGCATAGCAGGTTTACTGCCCTCTCGTAGAGATCTCGGAGTGCTTTCCAACGGTATGCTGTGCGCCGTATAACTCCTTACGGTTCAAAAGTTACGGGCACCGGAGCGACGGATACCTGGTCAAAAGCCCCACGCCCTCGGTTTGCGGGCCCAGCCTCTACGTGAAGTAAAGTTCTCTTGCCCAAGGTGCCGTGGGATTCTATAATAGAAATGTGATGGATTAGGTTGACCTCCTTTTCGCGGCTCACGACGTACAATTCGGGAAGAAAAAACAGCGCAAAAGAAGAAAAGTGTCTCGAAACTGATGAAAAATTTGGATTTTGGGCTCCGAAAACTGGTACAGCCGAGCAGGCTTACTGACCCCATTGTAGAGCTCTCAGAGAGCTTTCCAACGGTATGCTGTACATCGCGTAACTCCTTACGGATGAAAAGTTATGGGCACCAGAGCGACGAAAACCTGGTTACAAGCCCCACGCCCTCGGTTTGCTGGCCCAGCCCCTACGTGAAGTAAATTTCTCTTGCCCAAGGGGCCGTGGGATTCTGTAATAGAAATGTGATGGATTAGGTTGTCGTCTTTTTCGCGGCTCATGACGTACGATTCGGGACCGAAAAATAGCGCAAAAGAAGAAAAGTCTCCCGAAATTGATGAAAATGTTCAATTTTGGGCTCCGAAAACAGGCGCAGCCGAGAAGGCTTGCTGCCCCTGTCGTAGAGCTCTCGAAGAGCTTTCCAACTATATGATGAGCGTCGCATCACTCCCTACGGATCAAAAGTTATGGGCATTGGAGCGACGGATACTTGGTCACAAGCCCTACGCCCTCGGTTTGCTGGCCCAGGCTATACGTGAAGTGAAGTTGTCCTGCCCAAGGTGCTGTGGGATTCAGTAATAGAAATGTGATGGATTAGGTTGTCATCCTTTTCGCGGCTCACAAGGTACGATATGGGACGAAAAAACAGCGCAAATGAAGAAAAGTATCTCGAAACTGATGAAAACGTTCGATTTTGGTCTCCGAAAACAGACACAGTAGAGCAGGCTTGCTGCCCCCATCGTAGAGCTCTCGGAGAGCTTTCCAACGGTATGCTGTGTGTCATGCCCCAACCCGACCTATAGAGGTTAGACTAGGATGTGATCTAAACATTCATATAATTTCACGTAATTAATCGTTCATTAAGGTTTAACACTTAACGTTAGCCTAAACTCCAAAAATTCTCCGGAAAACCGGCAGCATAACGGCTGCAATTGGGTTCTTTAGTTTGATCTAATTTTCTAAAGGCCTCAAAAATTTCAATCTCAAATTCATTTCCCACTAAGATTACTATTTATCACCAATCGAAATGCCTACTAGTTATCTCGAAGTCTTGCTTGATTAACAACCTAGCATGATAACTATGTCTCGTTTGTTTGTCAATCCTTGTTACAAAAGTACCTGTTGATCTTAGCTTACCGATATGTACCTGCTTAAGATTGGATAGATTCATTTTACTTAACCCTTTACCTAATACTTCATAAGCCTGTGATAGATACTAAACCAGTAGCAAAATAAGCAAATAGGGTGTCTGTCTATTTAATATCGGTACAAATCAAAATTAGACCCCAAATTACAACAGGGGTCATTTACAACAACGACAGTAAGCAACACAAGAAATAGTCTTCAATACAACATATCGTTCACAAAATAGCCACAATCAAGTAAGGCACGTAGGACAGATAATCACTCCAAGGAGTTATCGATAGGCACATTATCCTCAGGTACCTGTTCCTGATCTTCTTCACCTGAGATGATAAAAGAGGGTGAGTCCTTATGAACTCAGTGAGGAGGAACGAGAAATAAGTTTTGAAACTCTTTTTCCGGTTCAACTTATGAAAACCCTTTTTGCAAGCATGACATATATCACAAGTAAGTTTATAATGTAATATAAAAGTAAAAGACCACAATTACCCGTCTTTCCTTCCCGAGGTCCTCTAAGAACCAAGCGAGAGTACTTATACACATAGTGAAAAGGATACGGTGAGCTTTTGCTCTCAGTTCATTTCCAGTATCAGTTGTTGCGGCTGACTTCAAATCATCTACTTATCACGCCAAATGGGTGTACTCCGGATGTACCCCGAAATCGTACGACCCAACTCTCCGAGGAAGTCTAGCCCCCAAGCGAGAGAGGGAATTGGACAATGGTAGTCACGGTTGCATCGGCAAGCCCGATGCTGCCCAGTGTGTGTGAAACGCTACCACGCCAGAATGAAAAGTTGCAACCTTGTATGCAATGCACATTTATGACATTTATTATATCACATTAGGAGGACAACAAAGTAGGTTGCCTCCGAACAGTTATAAAATCTCACATTGACAAGTAAACACACGAGGCATGCTTTGACATGTAATTTCACTTGTAAAGCACATGGAGTTATATGAATATTAAAAGGGCAGCCATGTAACACATGTAAATGAAATCATATAACTCATTTCGGGGTTCACGTAATCAAGTAATAAGTTTATGCAAGCATGCAACGACTTCTACGTGGGACAGGGTGCAAGAAAGGTCTACTTGTCAACATGTAATCATCGGAAATCACACTTAGGGCTATAAGGACAACTACGGGCAGCCCACTAATCACATAATTAGACACGATAACCATAGTATCACACTTAGCGAGTTTTCATAGTCATTAGGGTTTCAATTCATACTTACCCGTGCGATTAAGCCACAAGATGTCATGTAATTAAGTCAAGGCCATGCATCGATTAATTAAACATCCTCAATCATTCAAAACAGTCTGCACAACATCCAAGTGCCACAATCCCAAGCATTTAATACCACAAGAGAAGTTACAATAATTTTCATAGCATATCACTAGATAAAAACCTTACTGCAATAGTCTGTTTTCCCACAATCATTTAGACAAGCAAATAATCTCCAATTTCAGTGAACAAAATGTTAAATTAAAGCTTATTAAGTGAACTAAATCCATAAACAAACCTCGCATCATTTGGCGTTCGGATTCAAGAGTAATAGCAAAAACCGTGAGACTACGCAAAACTGTCTAGATTTGTACACATTTCAATACTTGTCATTTTTGTGGGTCTTAGGGTCAGATTTAGCCTTAGTCTATTTCTGAAAAAAATGTCCAGAACTGAAAACTCTAGCAACGTACCAAATTTCATGTATTTTAGATATCATTTCCTATGTCAAAACTGGTTCGTTCTACAGGGACTGTGAACTGCCAAAAACCTGCTTCATTTTCCAGATTTTCCAGATTTTCCAGATTTAGACACCTTTCGATATTTTGCCATTTTGGAGACCTTAGATACAAAATTGGCCTTATCCTATTTCTACGAAAAATGCTTAGAACTGGAAAAAATAGTCGCCTACCAATTTTCATGCATTTTAAACATCATCTACCAGGCCAAATTCACTTCGCTCTAACAAGTCAGAAGTCTGCCATTTTGCGATTTTTCCTATCTTCAAGTTCTAGCTAAATATCTTGCCATGCATGGTTACAAAAGCTCATGTACACACACATACCACAAGTACAGAGGTAAAAACAGACATATGAAGGCATGCATGTGGTTTTTGAAAGCTTTTAAAAGGATTAACCCTCACCTTAGTCTATTGACAACAAATGATGCTCAAATCTCTTGAAGATGCACAAATGGTCTTCTCTCCTTGTTTGGCCAAGGGATATTGCTTGATTTCCTTAATTCCTAGCTAAGTTACCATGTCCTTAGTATGTGCATGTGGTTAGAACAAAAGGGAGATGAAAGAAAAGCTATCAAACATACCTAGGGCCGAAATGGGTGTTCTATGAGCTTGCATTCATGTCTCTTTGCTTCTAGCTTGCTTGGTTGAGCTTCCTAGGGCCTTGAGTGTCTTGATGAACCTTAGGATGATGAGCTTAAGCTATGGAGACTAAGATTGCAGCCAAGGCCGAGATAGAGAGTGTAATGAGAGAATGAGAAGTTTGAAATGAATGAAGTGTTGGTGTTTGTGAGTGTGTCGGCCTAAGGCTTCAAAATTTCTGATTTTTGTGTCTTCAAGAGCATGTTTTGAATTGTCTAGCATGGGCATTGAAGGGATCGAAAATGTGGAGCATGGTAGAGGATAAAATAATGCTTTGGTTTCATTTTTTTTTTTTTTTTTTGCATTGTGTCATAACTTGTCTAAGTTTGATTTTGAAATTGCAAAGCATTCACAAAACCCTTCACATGGTCAGCCAAGGCTTGCTCAAATCTGAATTTTTTTGAGTTGTTTGAGCTTATTTTATTGTGTTCTTGGAATGTGCAAAAGAATAAAGAATAAAGAATAAGAATGTTTAGCTTTTGGTAAAATTTCGTCTCCTAGTGAGTTGAATTAGCATTTTAATATTAGTTAGTGGAGTTGTATGATTAATTAATGATCTAGTGCTTCGTGTAAGATGCTTTCTCGATTAGCGTACGGTACGCTTTCCTAGGTTTAAGGCACACACTACGAGGTAAAGCACGAACTACGAGACGAATGCATGTTTCTCAAGAAAATGCACGCAACCCTAAATGAATGCACGTAATTCGATGCAAGGCACATAAAACGAGACACGACTCTTAAACCTAGGTCAAGGCACACAATTCTAGGTTAGGGCACACGAAACGAAATATCGCACGCAAATCGAGGTTGGGCCTCACACTGTGCTTTGTGTAACTCCCTACGAATCAAAAGTTATTGGCACCGGAGCGAAGGATACCTGGTCACAAGCCCCACGCCCTCGGTTTGTGGGCCCAGCCTCTACGTGAAGCAAAGTTCTCTTGCCCAAGGTGCAGTGGAATTCTATAATAGAAATGTGATGGATTAGGTTGTCGTCCTTTTTGCGGCTCACGACGTACGATCCGGGACAGAAAAATAGCACAAAAGAAGAAGATTATCCCGAAACTAATGAAAACGTTCCATTTTGGGATCCAAAAAAAGGCGCAGGCGAGTAGGCTTGCTGCCTCCATCGTAGAGCTCTCGGAGAGCTTTCCAACAGTATGTTGTACATCACGTAACTCCTTACGGATCGAAAGTTATGGGCACCAGAGCGACGAAAACCTGGTTACAAGCCCCACGCCATCGGTTTGCGGGCCCAGCCTCTACGTGAAGTGAAGTTGTCTTGCCCAAGGTGCCATGGGATTCGTTAATAGAAATGTGATGGATTCGGTCGCCGTCGTTTTCGTGGCTCACGACTTACGATTCGGGATGGAAAAATAGCGCAAAAGAATAAAAGTGTTCCGAAACTGATGAAAACATTAGATTTTGGTCTCCGAAAATCAACGCAGGATAGTAAGCTTGCTGCCCCTGTCGTAGAGTTGTCGGAGTGCTTTCAAACTGTATGCTGTGCACAGCGTAACTCCTTACGGATTAAAAGTTATGGGCACCGGAGCGACAGATACCTGGTCACAAGCCCCACGCACTCAGTTTGCGGGCCCAGCCTCTACATGAAGTGAAGTTCTCTTGCCCAAGGTGACATGGGATTCGCTAATAGAAATGTGATGGATTAGGTTGTTGTCCTTTTCGCAGCTCATGACGTACGATCCAGGATGAAAAAATAGCGCAAAAGAAGAAAAGTGTCCTAAAATTTATGAATACGTTTGATTTTAGGCTTCGAAAACAGGCACAGCAAAGCAGGCTTGCTACCCCCGTTGTAGAGCTCTCGAAGAGCTTTCCAACTTTATGTTGTGCGCCGCGTAACTCCTTACGGATCAAAAGTAATGGGCACCGGAGCGACGGATACCTGGTCACAAGCCCCACGCCCTCTGTTTAAGGGCCCAGCCTTTAAGAGAAGCGAAGTTGTCTTGCCCAAGGTGCCGTGGGATTCGGTAATAGAAATGTGATGGATTACATTGTCCTTTTCGCGGCGCACGACATACAATCCAGGATGAAAAAACAGCACAAAAGAGGAAAAATATCCCAAAACTGATGAAAATGTTGGATTTTGGGCTCCGAAAATAAGAGCAGTTGAGTAGGCTTGTTGTATTCGTCGTAGAGCTCTTGAAGAGCTTTCCAACGGTATGCTGTGCGCCACGTAATTGCTTACGGATCAAAAGTTATGGGCACCGGAGCGACGCATGCCTGGTCAAAAGCCCCACGCCCTCGGTTTGCAAACCCAGCCTCTACGTGAAGTAAAGTTCTCTTGCCCATGGTGCCGTGGGATTTTATAATAGAAATGTGATGGATTAGATTGTTGTCCTTTCCGCGGCTCACGACGTACGATCAGGGACGAAAAAATAGCGCAACAGAAAAAAATTGTCTCAAAACTGATGAAAATGTTCAATTTTGGGCTTCGAAAACAGGCGCAGCCGTGCAAGCTTGCTGCCCCCGTGTTAGAGTACTCGGAGAGCTTTCCAACTGTTTGTTGTGCGTAGCGTAACTCCTTACGGATCAAAAGTTATGGGCACCGGAGCGACGGATACCTGGTCACAAGCCCTACACCCTCGGTTTGCGGGCCCAGCCTCTGCATGAAATGAAGTTCTCTTGTGAAAGGTGCCGTGGGATTCGGTAATAGAAATGTGATGGATTAGGTTGTCATCCTTTTCGCGACTGACAATGTACGATCCGGGACGGAAAAATAGCAGAAGAAGAAAAGGATCCCAAAACTGATGAAAACGTTCTATGTATGGCTCCAAAAATAGGCGTAGCCAAGCAGGCTTGCTAACCCCGTCGTAGAGCTCTTAGAGAGCTTTCCAACGGTATGTTGTGCGCCGCGTAACTCCTTATGGAACAAAAGTTATGGGCACCGGAGCGACGGATACCTAGTCACAAGCCCCAAGCCCCAAGCCCTTGGTTTGCGGGACCAGCCTCTACGTGAAGTGAAGTTCTCTTGCCCAAGGTGTCGTGGGATTCTAAAATAGAAATGTGATGGATTAGGTTGTCGTCCTTTTCGCGGCTCATGACGTACGATCCGGGACGGAAAAATAGTAAAAAAGAAGAAAGTGTCGCAAAATTTATGAAAACGTTCGATTTTGGGCTCTGAAAATAGGCGCAGCCGAGTAATATTGCTGCCTTCGTTGTAGAGCTCTCGGAGAGCTTACCAACGGTAAGCTGTGCGCCGCGTAACTCCCTACGGATCAAAAGTTATGGGCACCGGAGCGACGGATACCTGGTCATAAGCCCCACGCCCTCGGTTTGCGAGCCCAACCTCTATGCGAAGCGAAGTTGTCTTGCCCAAGGTGCCAAAGGATTCAGTAATAGAAATGTGATGGATTAGGTTGTTGTCTATTTTGCGGCTCACGACTTACGATCCGGGACGAAAAAATAGCACAAAAGAAGAAAAGTGACCCAAAACTGATAAAAACGTTCGATTTTGGGCTCCAAAAATAGGTGTAGCTGAGTAGGTTTACTGCCCCCATCGTAGAGCTCTCGGAAAGTTTTCCAACGGTATGTTGTGCGCCGCGTAACTCCTTATGGATCAAAAGTTATGGGCACCAGAGCGACGGATACCTGGTCACAAGCCCCTACACCCTCGGTTTGCGGGCCTAACCTCTACGTGAAATGAAGTTCTCTTGCCCAAGGTGCCATGGTATTTGGTAATAGAAATGTGATGGATTAGGTTGTCATCCTTTTCGCGACTCACGATGTAATATCCGGGACAAAGAAACAGCGCAAAAGAAGAAAAGTGTCCCAAAACTGATGAAAACATTGGATTTTGGGCTCCGAAACTAGTGCAGCCGAGTAGCCTTGCTGACCCCGTCGTAGAGCTGTCGGAGAGCTTTCCAACGGTATGCTGTGCGCCGCGTAACTCCTTACGGATCAAAAGTTATGGGCACCGGAGCGACGGATACCTGGTCACAAGCCCCATGCCCTCGGTTTGCGGGCCCAGCCTCTACGTGAAGTGAAGTTGTCTTGCCCAAGGTGCCGTGGGATTCGGTAATAGAAATGTGATGGATTAGGTTGTCGTACTTTTCGCGACTCCCGACGTACGATCCGAGACGGAAAAAACAGTGCAAAAGAAGAAAAATGTCCTGAAACTGATGAAAACATTCAATTTTTGGCTCTGAAAACAGGCGCAACCGAGCAAGCTTACTGACCCCTATCGTAGAGCTCTCGGAGAGCTTTTCAACGATATGTTGTGCGCTGCGTAACTCCTTACGAATCAAAAGTTATGGGCACCAGAGCGACGGATACCTGGTCACAAGTCCCATGCCCTCTGTTTGCGGGCCCAGCCTCTACCTGAAGTGAAGTTGTCTAGCCTAGGGTGCCGTGGTATTCGGTAATAGAAATGTGATGGATTAGGTTGTCATCCTTTTCGCGGCTCACGACATATGATCCGGGACGGAAAAACAGCGCAAAAGAAGAAAAATGTCCCAAAACAGATAAAAACGTTGGATTTTTGTCTCTGAAAACTAGCGCAGGTTTGCTGCCCCTGTCTAGCAGGTTTGCTGCCCCTGTCGTAGAGCTCTCGGAGTGTTTTCCAATGGTATGTTGTGCGCCACGTAACTCCTTACGAATCAAAAGTCATGGGCACCGGAGCAACGGATACCTGGTCACAAGCCCCACACCCTCGGTTTGCAAGCCCTTCCTCTACGTGAAGCAAAGTTCTCTTGCCCAAGGTGCAGTGGGATTCTATAATAGAAATGTGATGGATTAGGTTGTCGTCCTTTTCGCGGCTCACGACTTGCGATCTGGGACGAAAAAATAGCGCAAAAGAAGAAAAGTATCCTGAAACTGATGAAAACATTCAATTTTGGGCTCTGAAGAAAGGCGCAGGCGAGCAGGTTTGCTGCCCCAGTCGTAGAGCTCTCGGAATCGTGATCGGTACATTACTCGCTCGAGTGGACCATAGCCTTCAAAGTGTGGTATAGCTTTGATTGGTTGTGTTAATGCTTTTCTTAATTGTTTATTGTATTGTTGTATATATTGAATGCCTTTTATTGATTGTATTGCTTAACTGTACCTATTTGCATTGCACGATCTTCTTTCTCTCCACCTCGATATCTGTCTCGCCCTCACTGAGTATACGTGTTGTGTATACTCACTCCTCACCACCACATTTCAGGAAATGCCATGTTAGCTGGAAAGTTCGTGATTTCGTGAAAGTCCGTGCTTGAAGAGTTGTCAAAGTTGTAAAGATGTATGCTTTTATGTATTATATGTATTTAAAGTCAAAAGGGATGTAATTTAAGTTTCATTAGATTGTGGATGTGGTTTGATAAGTTAGATCATGTATTTAGTTAATGTAGTTTAATTTCAATGTATGTTTGTAATGACAAAGGGAAAAGAGATAGAAAGGTAGGATAGTCTAGCTTATGAAATAGGATGGTGTAGTTTAATTGCTAAGCTTGAATGTATATTTAATTGTGTTTTGCTTGTTGTGAACCAAGGCTCGGATGGCCTTGAGGTGGTTGAATGTTTGGACATGGTATTGGTCCACTTATATGCTGTCGCAGGTTTTACATCTCGCCTAGAAACAGGGGAGACTCCGTCCGTTTTTCCTGAAAATTATGCCCGGGTTTTGGTTTGGGTTGTGATTAGATCGATTGATAGAACTCCCGGTCTCGAGAGGGATCGTGGTGTTACAGGTGGTATCGGAGCTTGTCTAGCTCATAAGCCGGGACAGGGTCCTCGGTCTGGTGAGTAGTGATCCTTGAATGTGTGCTTGTTAAGTGTGTCTTGAAAGTGTATGCTTGTATGTGAGAATGTGTGTCTTGACATGAATGTGTGCTCCTATGTGATATAGTTATGTGTTATGTGTTATGTGTTAATTGTGTGCTAAGTGAAGTAAAGTGTCTAGTTGTGCATTGAATTGACCTATCGAATTGGCATTGTGAATCGAATCGACCTCGTGAATTCTTATTTGCTTGGAGTATTGCTTGTCATGTGTGTATTGAAATGTCTTGAATTGGTTAAGCCATGATTTGAATTGATTATGTTGTGCTTGACTTGATTTCCGTGTTTGAGTGACTTTGTTGAATAAACTGTTTTGTAAACTTGCTTGCATAATAGTTTAAGGCATGTGTATAACTGTGATATATTGGCATTCATACATGTCCTATGGAAATGGTAAGTAAGTCCTCTTCCTCCCCTGAAGAAAGTGGTTCACAGTTGGCCTTTCAAGGTGTATAGATTGGCAGGAAATGAATGGCATTTGACTAGCCTTTATTTAGGAATTGGTGTTTGCTTTTGGAGCTCGATTATTGGCAAATCTCTATGGTCCTCTTCTGTGCTTAACAGTTGTTAAAGAGTAGCTTTCTCTTGGGGTTTTATTTGGTTATTCTTTGGAGCATTTTTTTGGTTTTCTTAATGGGTATTCTTTGGAGACTTATGTTGGCATTTCTCGGTGGATTTGGTTAATGAGATTTCAATCGGCCTTACTGCACAGTATTATCTATGGTATATGTGTCTCGGTCTTTATTGGTATGATACTGGCATCCCTGATTGGAAATTCTTCAATGGTATTTTATGGAATTCTCAGTGGCCAATTATTTAGTATTTACTTATTGGGCAAACTTGGCTACTTTCTTATTGGAGCATTGTTTCGGATACCTTCTTCAGTGTTCCTCAGTAGGTTTGGTATTTGGAGTTCCTATCAGACTTATTGTATAATACTACTTATGGTATTCTTTGAAATTCTTTTTGGACGTTCTATTGGTATTTTTCTTATTGGTAAGGTTGTATGAAGTTCTCACTTAGCAAACAGTGAAGAGGCCTCAGAGTTTGGTTTCGGTATATTGTTGACCAGTTCGGTGTTTATCCTTGGAGTTTTCGTCCATCTGGGAAACTATGTCGTTATTCAACTTGGTTGTCTTATTGGGCACATTATATTTTCTCTGTTATTTCCTTTGATGTTCCTTTCAGTATTTGATAGCAAAACTCGGAATCTAATTGGTTGTTCCATGGGGTTATTATTTGGAAGGCTTCTTTGGAACTTTGAAATATATTTGATTGGCTTCTTAGTATTTTTCTTCAGCACTCTTAACAGGGCATTCTTCTATGAAATTCATGACCAGCGGGGTATTTCTTTGGACCTCTGGATGGAACCTTTGGTTGAGCCTCTATTTGGCTTATTGCTTGGGAATTCTCGGGCAGTAATAGTTAGACTTCTATTGGAGAGAGGGAATTGGTGTACTCCGGATGTACCCCAAAATCCTACGACCCAACTCTCCAAGGAAGTCTAGCCCCCAAGTGAGAGAGGGAATTGGACAATGGTAGTCACGGTTGCACCGGCAAGCCCGATGCCGCCCAGTGTGCGTGAAACGCTACCACGCCAGAATGAACGGTTGCAACCTTGTATGCAATGCACATTTATGACATTTATTATATCAAATTAGGAGGACAACAAAGTAGGTTGCCTCCGAACAGTTATAAAATCGCACATTGACAAGTAAACACACGAGGCATGCTTTGACATGTAATTTCACTTGTAAAGCACATGGAGTTATATGAATATTAAACGGGCAGCCATGTAACACATGTAAATCAAATCATATAACTCATTTCGGGGTTCAGGTAATCAAATAATAAGTTTATGCAAGCATGCAACGACGTCTACGTGGGACTGGGTGCAAGAAAGGTTTACTTGTCAACATGTAATCATCGGAAGTCACACTTAGGGCTATAAGGACAACTACAGGCAGCTCACTAATCACATAATTAGACACGATAACCATTGGATCACACTTAGCGAGTTTTCATAGTCACTAGGATTTCAATTCATGCTTACCCGTGCGATTAAGCAACACGATGTCACGTAATTAAGTCAAGGCCATGCATTGATTAATGAAACATCCTCAATCATTCAAAACAGTCCGCACAACATCCAAGTGCCACAATCCCAAGCATTTAATACCACAAGAGAAGTTACAATAATTTTCAAAGCATATCACTAGATAAAAACCTCACTGCAATGGTCTGTTTTCCTGCAATCATTTAGACAAGCAAACAATCTCCAATTTCAATTAAAAAAAATGTCAAATTAAAGCTTATTAAGTGAAATAAATCCAGAAACAAACCTTGCATCATTTGGAGTTCGGATTCAAGAGTTATAGCTAAAACCGTGAGACTACGCAAAACTGTCCAGATTTGTACACATTTCAATACTTGTCATTTTTGTGGGCCTTAGGGTCAGATTTAGCCTTAGTCTATTTCTGACAACAATGTCCAGAACTTAAAAATCTAGCAACTTTGAAATTTTATGCATTTTAGATATCATTTGCTAAGTCCAAACTGGTTCGTTCTACAGGGAAAGTGAACTGCCAAAAACCTGCTTCATTTTCCAGATTTTCCAGATTTAGACACCTTTCGATGTTTTGCCATTTTGGAGACCTTAGAGGCAAAATTGGCCTTAGCCTATGTCTATGACAAATGCTCAGAACTGGCAAAACTATTCACCTACCAATTTTCATGCATTTTCAACATCATCTACCAAGCCAAATTCACTTCTCTCTAACAAGTCAGAAGTATGCCATTTTGTGATTTTTCCTATCTTCAAGTTCTAGCTAACTATCTTGCCATGCATGGTTACAAAAGCTCATGTACACACACATACCACAAGTACAGAGGTAAAAATAGACATATGAAGGCATCCATGTGGTTTTTGAAAGCTTTTTAAAGGATTAACCCTCACCTTAACCTATTGACAACAAATGATGCTCAAATCTCTTGAAGATGCACATATGGTCTTATCTCTTTGTTTGGCCGAGGGATATTGCTTGATTTCCTTAATTCCTAGCTAAGTTACCATGTCCTTAGTATGTGCATGTGGTTAGAACAAAAGGGAGATGAAAGAAAAGCTATCAAACATACCTAGGGCCGAAATGGGTGTTCTATGAGCTTGCATGCATGTCTCTTTGCTTCTAGCTTGCTTGGTCGAGCTTCCTAGGGCCTTGAGTGTCTTAACCTTAGGATGATGAGCTTAAGCTATGGAGACTAAGATTGCAGCCAAGGCCGAGAGACAGAGTGTAATGAGAGAATGAGAGGTTTGAAATAAATGAAGTGTTGGTGTTTGTGAGTGTGTCGGCCTAAGGCTTCAAAATTTCTGATTTTTGTGTCTTCAAGAGCATGTTTTGAATTGTCTAGCATGGGCATTGAATGGATTGAAAATGTGGAGCATGGTGGAGGATAAAATAATGCTTTGGTTTCATTTTTTTTTTTTTTTTGCATTGTGTCATAACTTGTCTAAGTTTGTTTTTGAAATTGCAAAGCATGCACAAAACCCTTCACATGGTCGGCCAAGGCTTGCTCAAATCTGAATTTTTTGTGTTGTTTGAGCTTATTTTATTGTGTGCTTGGAATGTGCAAAAGAATAACGAATAAAGAATAAGAATGTTTAGCTTTTGGTGAAATTTCGTCTTCTAGTGAGTTGAATTAACATTTTAATATTAGTTAGTGGAGTTTGTAGGATTAATTAATAATCTAGTGCTTCATGCAAGATGCTTTCTTGATTAGCGTGCGGGCATGCTTTCTTAGGTTTAGGGCACGCACTACGAGATAAGGCACGAACTACTAGACGAATGCACGTTTCCCAAGAAAATGCACGCAACTATAAAGGAATGCACGTAATTCGATGCAAGGCGAATAAAATGAGCCACGACTCTTAAATATAGGTCAAGACGCGTAATTCTAGGTTAGGGAACATAAAACGAGGTATCGTACGCAAATCGTGGTCGGGCATCACACTGTGCGTCGTGTAACTCCCTACGAATCAAAAGCTATGGGCATTAGAGCGACGGATACCTGGTCACAAGCACCACGCCCTCGGTTTGCGGGCCCAACATCTACGTGAAGCAAACTTGTCTTGCCCAATGTGATGTGGGATTCAATAATAGAAATGTGATTAGGTTGTCTTCCTTTTCGCGGCTCGCGACGTACGATCTGGGATCGAAAAACAGCGCAAAAGAAGAAAAGTATTCTGAAACTGATGAAAGCGTTCCATTTTGGGCTCCGAAAATTGGCTCAATCGAGCAGGCTTGCTGTCTCCATCGTAGAACTCTTGGAGAGCTTTCTAACGGTATGCTGTGCGCCGCGTAACTCTTTACGGATCAAAAGTTATGTGCACCGAAGCGACGGAGACTTGGTCCCATACCCCACACCCTCAGTTTGCGGCCCAGCCTTTACGTGAAGTGAAATTCTCTTGCCCAAGGTGCCGTGGGATTCGTTAATAGAAAAGTGATGGATTATGTTGTCGTCCTTTTTGCGGCTAACGACTTACGATCCGGGACGGGAAAATAGCACAAAAGAAGAAAAGTATCCCGAAACTGATGAAAACTTGGATTATGGTCTCCGAAAACTAGTGCAAGATAGCAGGCTTGCTGCCCTCATCGTAGAGCTGTCGGAGTGCTATCCAACAGTATGTTGTGCGCCGCGTAACTCCTTGCGGATCAAAAGTTATGGCCAACGAAGCGACGGATACCTGGTCACAAGCCCACGCACTCGGTTTACGGGCCTAGCCTCAACGTGAAGTGAAGTTCTCTTGCCCAAGGTGCCGTGGGATTCGGTAATAGAAATATGATGGATTAGGTTATCGTCCTTTTCACAGCTCATGACGTACGATCCGGGATGAAAAAATAGCGCAGAAGAAGAAAATTGTCCTAAAACTAATTAATACATTTGATTTTGGGCTCCGAAAATTGGCGCAACCAAGCTGGCTTGCTGCCCCCATCGTAGAGCTCTTGGAGAGCTTTCCAACAGTATGCTGTGTGCCACGTAACTCCTTATGAATCAAAAGTAATGGGCACCGGAGCGACGGATACCTAGTCACAAGCCCCTTGCCCTCGGTTTGCAGGCCCAGCCTCTGCGTGAAGTGAAGTCATCTTGCCCAGGGTGCCATGGGATTTGGTAATAAAATGTGGTGGATTACGTTGTAGTCTTTTTCGTGGCTCATGACGTACGATCTGGGGTGGAAAAATAGTGCAAAAGAGGAAAAGTATCTCAAAATTGATGAAAACGTTCGATTTTGGGCTCCAAAAATAGGCGCAACCGATTAGGCTTGCTGCCGCTGTCGTAGAGCTCTCAGAGAGCTTTCTAACGGTATGTTGTGCGCCGCATAACTCATTACGAATCAAAAGTTATGGGCACCGGAGTGACGGATACCTGGTTACAAGCCCCACGCGCTCGGTTTGCGGGCCCAGCTTCTACGTGAAGTGAAGTTCACTTGCCCAAGGTGCCATTTGATTCGGTAATAGAAATGTGATGGATTATGTTGTCGTCCTTTTCGTGGCTCACAACATACTATCCGGGACGGAAAAATAGCGCAAAAGACGAAAAGTGTCCCGAAACTAATGAAAACATTCAATTTTAGGCTTCAAATTAACTGATTGAGGAGTCTTCCCGGAGAAAAGGCACCGATTTGACTTATTTAGAAAGCTAGAACGGAGAGGGAACACTTGCTTAAATAGAATAGGGTTGGCTGGTACAGAATTCGTTGCTATTGTACTTGGCAAGTAAGCCCAAAAGGAAGAAAACAGGCGCAGCCGAGCAGACTTGCTGCCCCCGTCGTAGAGCTCCTGGAGAGCTTTCCAACGGTATGATGTGCACCGCGTAACTTCTCACGGATCAAAAGTTATGGGCACCGGAGTGACGGATACTTGGTTACAAGCCCCACTCCCTCGGTTTGCGGGCCCAGCCTTTATGAGAAATGATGTTCCCTCGCCCAAGGTGTCGTGGGATTCGAAAATAAAAATGTGATGGATTAGGTTGTTGTCCTTTTCGCGGCTCACGACGTACGATCTGGGTCGAAAAAATAGCGCAAAAGGAGAAAAGTGTCCTGAAACTGATGAAAATGTTTGATTTTGAGCTCCGAAAATAGGAGCAGCCGAGCAGGCTTGTTGCATCCGTCGTAGAACTCTCGACGAGCTTTCCAATGGTATGCTGTACGCCACGTAATTTCTTATGGATCAAAAGTTATAGGCACCGGAGCGACGGATACCTGGTCAAAAGCCCCACGCCCTCGGTTTGCAAGCCTAGCCTCTACGTGAAGTAAAGTTCTCTTGCCCATGGTGCCGTGGGATTTTATAATAGAAATGTGATGGATTAGGTTGTCGCCCTTTTCGCGGCTCACGACGTACGATCCGGGATGAAAAAATAGCGCAAAAGAAGAAAAGTGTCCCGAAACTGATGAAAATATTCGTTCTTGGGCTCCGAAAACAGGCGCAGCCATGCAAGCTTGTTGCCCCCATGTTAGAGCTCTCGGAGAGCTTTCCAACAGTATGATGTGCGCCGCGTAACTCCTTACAGATAAAAAGTTATGGGCACCGGAGCGACGGATACCTGTTTACAAGCCCCACTCCCTCGGTTTGCGGGCCTAGCCTCAATGAGAAATGAAGTTCTCTCACCCAAGGTACTATGGGATTCGGTGATACAAATGTGATGGATTATGTTGTTGTCCTTTTCACAGCTCAAGACGTACGATCCGGGTCCCAAAAAAAGCGCAAAAGAAGAAAAGTATCCCGAAACTGAAGAAAATGTTCGATTTTGGGCTTCGAAAATAGGTACAGCCTAGCAGGCTTGCGGCCCTCGTCGTAGAGCTCTCGAATATGCTTTCCAACGGTATGTCGTGCGCCGCATAACTCCTTACAGATCAAAAGTTATGGGCACCTGTGTGACGGAGACCTGGTCACAAGCCCCACGCCCTTGGTTTGCGGGCACAGCCTGTACGCGAAGTGAAGTTCTCTTGCCAAAGGTACTGTGGGATTCGGTAATAGAAATGTGACGGATTAGGTTGTCATTCTTTTCGCGACTGACGATGTACGATCCGGGATGAAAAAATAGCGCAAAAGAAGAAAAGTATCTCGAAATTGATGAAAACATTGTATTTTGGGCTCCAAAAACTGGCGTAGCCCAGTAGGCTTGCTACCCCCGTCGTAGAGCTCTCGGAGAGCTTTCCAACGATATGCAATGCACCGCATAACTCCTTACAGATTAAAAGTTATGGGCACCGGAGCGACGGAGACCTGGTCACAAGCCCCACGCCGTCGGATTTGCGGGTCCAGCCTCTACGTGAAGCGAAGTTCTCTAACCCAAGGTGCTGTGGGATTCAGTAAAAGAAATGTGATGGATCAGGTTGTCGTCCTTTTCGCGGCTCACGACTTACGATTCGGGACGGAAAAATAGTGCAAATGAAGAAAAGTGTCCTAAAACTGAAGAAAATGTTCGATTTTGGGATCCAAAAAAGGGCGCAGCCATGCAAGCTTACTGCCCCCGGCCTAGAGCTCACAGAGAGCTTTCCAACGGTTTGATGTGCACCACATAACTCCTTACAAATCAAAAGTTATGGGCGCCGCAGCCACGGATACCTGGTTACGAGCCCCACTCCCTCAGTTTCCGGGCCCAGCCTCAACAAGAAATGAAGTTCTCTCACCCAAGGTGCCGTGGGATTCGGTAATAAAAATGTGATCGATTAGGCTGTCGTCAGTTTCGCGGCTCAGGACGTATGATTCAGGACAGAAAAAAAGAGCAGAAGATGAAAAGTGTCCCAAAATTGGTGAAAATGTTCGATTTTGGGCTCCGAAAACAGGCGTAGTTGGGAAGGCTTGTTGACCTGTCGTAGAGCCCTCGGAGAGCTTTCCAACAGTATGCTGTGCGCCGCGTAACTCCTTACGGATCAAAAGTTATAGCCACCAGAGCGACGAATACCTTGTCACAATCCCCTCGCCCTCGGTTTGCGGGCCCAGCCTCTACGTGAAGTGAAGTTGTCTTGTCCAAGGTGCCGTGGGATTCGGTAATAAAAATGTGATGGATTAGGTTATCGTCCTTTTCGCGGTTGACGATGTACGACCCGGGACCAAAAAACAGCGCAGAAGAAGAAAATTGTCCCAAAATTAATGAAAATGTTGGATATTAGGCTACGAAAACCGGTACAGCCGAGCAGGCTTGCTGACCCAATCGTAGAGCTCTCAGAGAGCTTTCCAACGGTATGCTGTGCACTGCGTAACTCCTTACGAATCAAAAGTTTTGGGCACCGGAGCGACGGACACTTGGTCACAAGCCCCACGCCCTCAGTTTGTGGGCCCAGCCTCTACGTGAAGTGAAATTCTCTCGCCCAAGGTGGCGTGGGATTCTGTAATAGAAATGTGATGGATTAGGTTGTCGTCCTTTTCGCGGCTCAAGACGTACGATCCGGGACAAAAAATAGCGCAAAAGAAGAAAAGTGTCCCGAAACTTATGAAAACTTTCGATTTTGAGCTCCAAAAATAGGGGCAGCTCAGCAGGCTTGCTACCACCGTCGTAGAGCTCTCGGAGAGCTTTCCAACGGTATGTTGTGCGCCGCGTAACTCGTAACGGATCAAAAGTTATGGGCACCCGAGTAACAGATACCTAGTCACAAGCCCCACTCCCTCGGTTTTTGGGCCCAGCCTCTAGGTGAAGTGACGTTGTCTTGCCCAATGTGCCGTGGGATTCGGTAATAGAAATGTGATGAATTAGGTTGTCGTCCTTTTCGCGGCTCACGACGTATGATCCAGGACGAAAAAACAGCGCAAAAGAGAAAAAATGTTTTAAAACTGATGAAAACGTTCAATTTTGGGCACCAAAAAAGGCATAGCTAAGTAGGATTGCTGCCCCCGCCGTAGAGCTCTCGGAGAGCTTTCCAACGGTATGCTGTGCGCCCCGTAACTCCTTTCGGATCAAAAGTTATGGGTACCAGAGCGATGGATACTTGGTCATAAGCCCTACGCCCTCAGTTTGCGGGCCCAGCCTCTACGTGAAGTGAAGTTCTCTTGCCCAAGGTGCCATGCGATTCGGTAATAGAAATGTGATGGATTAGGTTGTCATCCTTTTCGCGACTCACGATGGAATATCCGGGACAGAAAAACATCGCAAAAGAAGAAAAGTGTCACAAAACTGATGAAAATGTTGGATTTTGTTCTCCGAAACCAGCGCAGCCGAGTAGGCTTGCCGACCCTGTCATAGAGCTCTCGAAGAGCCTTCCAACGGTATGCTGTGTTCCGCGTAACTCCTTACGGATCAAAAGTTATCGGCACCGCAGTGACGGATACCTGGTCACGAGCCCCACGTCCTCGGTTTGCAGGCCCAGCCTCTACGTGAAGTGAAGTTGTCTTGCCCAAGGTGCCATGGGATTTGGTAATATAAATGTGATGGATTAGTTTGTCGTCCTTTTTGCGGCTTACGACGTACGATCCGGGGCAGAAAAACAACGTAAAAGAAGAAAAATGTCCCGAAACTGATGAAAACCTTCGATTTTGATCTCCGAAAATTGGCGCAGCCATGCATGCTTGCTGCCCCCGTCTTAGAGCTTTCCAACAGTATGATGTGCGCCGCGTAACTCCTTTAGATCAAAAGTTATGGACACCGGAGCGATGGATACTTGGTTACCAGCCCCATTCCCTCGGTTTGCGGGCCCAGCCTCAACGAGAAATGAAGTTCTCTCACCCAAGATGCCATGGGATTCGATAATAGAAATGTGATGGATTAGGTTGTCGTCCTTTTCGTGGCTCGCGATGTACGATCCGGGACGAAAAAATAGCACAAAAGAAGAAAAATATCCCGAAACTGATGAAAATGTTTGATTTTGGACTCCAAAAATAGGCACAGCCGAGCAGACGTGCTCCCCCCATCGTAGAGCTCTCGGAGAGCTTTCCAACGGCATGCTGTGCGCCGCGTAACTCCTTACGGATCAAAAGTTATGGGCACCGAAGCGACGGATACCTGGTCACAAGTCCCACGCCCTCGATTTGCGAGCCCAGCCTCTACGTGAAGTAAAGTTTCTTGCCAAAGGTACCATGGGATTCGATAATAGAAATGTGATGGATTAGGTTGTCGTCCTTTTCGGGAATGACGATGTACGATCTGGGACGGAAAAACAGCGCAAAAAAAGAAAAGTGTCACAAAACTGATGAAAACGTTCGATTTTGTGCTCTGAAAACCAGCGCAGTTGAGCAGGCTTGCTGACCCTGTTGTAGAGCTCTTGGAAAGCTTCCAACGGTATGTTGTGCGCCGCGTAAATCCTTACAAATCAAAAGTAATGGGCTTCGGAGCGACGGACACCTGGTCACAGCCCCCACACCCTCGATTTGCGGGCCCAGCCTCTACGTGAAGTGAAGTTCACTTGCCCAAGGTGTCATGAGATTTGGTAATAGAAATGTGATGGATTAGGTTGTCATCCTTTTCGCGACTTACGATGTAATATCCGGGACGAAACAATAGCGCAAATGAAGAAAAGTATCCCGAAACTAATGAAAACGTTGGATTTTCGGCTTCAAAAATAGGCGCAGCCCAGTAGGCTTGCTCACTCCGTCGTAGAGTTCTCGGAGAACTTTCCAAACAATATGCTGTGCGCCGCGTAACTCCTTACGGATCAAAAGTTATGGGCACCAGAGTGAAAGAGATCGGGTCCCAAGCCCCATGCCCTTGGTTTGCGGGCCCAGCCTCTTCGTGAAGTGAAGTTCTCTTGCCCAAGGTGCTGTGGGATTCAGTAACAGAAATGTGATGGATTAGGTTTTTGTCCTTTTAGCGGCTCACGACGTACGATCCGAGATGGAAAAACAGTGCAAAAGTAGAAAAGTGTCCCGAAACTGATGAAAATGTTCAATTTTGGGCTCTGAAAATAGGCACAACCAAGCAGGCTTGCTGCCCCAGTGTTAGAACTCTCGGAGAGCTTTCCAACGGTATGATGTGCGCCGTGTAACTCCTTCCAAATCAAAAGTTATGGGCACCGGAGCGATGGATACTTGGTTACAAGCCCACTCCCTCGGTTTGCAGGCCCAGCCTCTACGAGAAATGAAGTTCTCTCACCCAAGGTGGCATAGGATTCGGTAATAGAAATGTGATGGATTAGGTTATCGTCCTTTTCGCGGCTCACGACGTACGATCCAGGATGGAAAAACAGCGCAAAAGAATAAAAGTATCCAGAAATGATGAAAACGTTAGAGTTTGGGCTCCGAAAATAGGCACAGCCTAGCAGGCTTGCTGCCCCCGTCGTAGAGCTCTCTTAGAGCTTTCCAACGGTATGTTGTGTACCGCGTAACTCCTTACGAATCAAAAGTTATGGGCACTAGAATGACAGATACCTGGTCACAAGCCCCACGCCCTCGGTTTGCGGAGCCAACCTCTACATGAAGTGAAGTTCTCATGCCAAAGGTGCCGTGGGATTCGGTAATAGAAATGTGATGGATTAGGTTGTCGTCCTTTTCGCGACTGACGATGTACGATCCAGGACGGAAAAGCAGCGCAAAAGAAGAAAAGTGTCCCGAAACTGATAAAAACGTTGGATTTTGGGCTCCGAAAACCGGCACAACCGATCAGGCTTGCTGCCCCCGTCGTATCCAACGGTATGTTGTGCACCGCATAACTCCCACGGATCAAAAGTTATGGGCTCCGGAGCGACGGACACTTGGTCACAAGCCCCTCACTCTCGGTTTGCAGGCCCAGCCTCTACGAGAAATAAAGTTCCCTCGCCCAAGGTGCCGTGGGATTCGGGAATAGAAATGTGATGGATTAGGTTGTCGTCCTTTTCGTGGCTAACGACGTACGATCCGGGACAGAAAAATAGCGCAAATGAAGAAAAGTGTCCAGAAATTGATGAAAACGTTCGATTTTGGGCTCCGCAAATAGGCGCAGCCGAGCTAGCTTGCTGGCCAGTCTTAGAGCTCTTAGGGAGCTTTCCAACGGTATGCTGCGCGTCATGTAACTCCTCACGAATCAAAAGTTATGGGCATCGGAGCGACAGATACCTGGTCGCAAGCCCCAAGCCCTCGGTTTGAGGGCCCAGTCTCTATGTTAAGTGAAGTTCTCTTGCCCAAGTTGCAGTGGGATTCTATAATAGAAATATGATGGATTAGGTTGTCGTCCCTTTCGCGGGTCACGACGTACGATCCGGGCAAGAAAAAAAGCGAAAAAGACAAAAAGTGTCCAGAAACTGATGAAAATGTTCGATTTTGGGCTCCAAAAATAAGCGCAGCCAAGCAGACTTACTGTCCTCGTCGTAGAGCTCCCGGAGAGCTTTTCAACGGTATGATGTACGCTGCGTAACTTTTTACGAATCAAAAGTTATGGGCACCGGAGCGACGGATACCTGGTCATAAGTCCCACGCCCTCAGTTTACGGGCCCAGCCTCTACATGAAGTGAAGTTCTTTTGCCTAAGGTACCGTTTAATTCGGTAATAGAAATGTGATGGATTAGGTTGTCGTCCTTTTCACAGCTCACGACGTACGATCCAGGACTGCAAAATAGAGCAGAAGAGGAAAAGTATCCCGGAACTGATAAAAACGTTCAATTTTGGGCTATGAAAATTAGTGCAGCCGAGCAGGCTTGCTGCCCCCATCGTAGAGCTCTCAGAGAGCTTTCCAACTGTATGTTGTGCGCCGCATAACTCCTTATGGATCAAATGTTATGGGCACCGGAGCGACGGATACCAGGTCATAAGCCCCACGCCCTCGGTTTGCAGGCCCACCCTCTGCGTGAAGTGAAGTTCTCTTGCCCAAGGTACTGTGGGATTTGGTAATAGAAATGTGATGGATTAGGTTGTCGTCCTTATCGCTGGTCACGACGTACGATCCGGAATAGAAAACTAGCGTAAAAAAAGAAAAGTGTACTGAAACTGATGAAAACATTCAATTTTTGGCTTTGAAAACAGGCGCAACAGAGCAGCCTTGTTGTCCCTGTCGTAGAGCTCTCAGAGGGCTTTCCAACGGTATGCTTTGCGCTGCGTAACTCCTTACGGACCAAAAGTTATGGGCACCGGAGCGACGGATACCTGTCAAAAGTCCCACGCTCTCGGTTTGCGGGCCCAGCCTCTACGTGAAGTGATGTTCTTTTGCCTAAGGTACTGTTTGATTCGGTAATAGAAATGTTATGGAATTGGTTGTCGTCCTTTTCGCAGCTCGCGACGTACGATCCGGGACTGAAAAACAGAGCAAAAGAGGAAAAGTACCCCGGAACTGATGAAAATGTTCGATTTTGGGCTCTGAAAATTGGTGGAGCCAAGTAGGCTTGCTGCCCCCATCGTAGACCTCTCGGAGAGCTTTCCAACTGTATATTGTGCATCGCGTAACGCCTTGCGGATCAAAAGTTATGCGCACCGGAGTGACGGATACCTGGTTACAAGCCCTACGCCCTAGGTTTGTGGGTCCAGCCTCTACGTGAAGTGAAGTTGTCTTGCCCAGGGTGCCATGGGATTTGATAATAGAAATGTGATGGATTAGGATGTTGTCACTTTCGTCGCTCACGACGTACGATCAAAGACGGAAAAATAGCGCAAAAGAAGAAAAGTGTCCCAAAATTGATGAAAATATTGGATTTTGGTCGCCGAAAACCAGCGCAACAAATTTGGCTTGCTTCCCCCATCGTAGGGCTCTTGGAGTATTTTCCAACGGTATGCTGTGTACCGCATAACTCCACACGGATCAATAGTTATGGGCACCGGAATGGCGGATACTTGGTCACAAGACCCACGCCCTCAATTTGCGAGCCCAGCCTCTACATGATGTAAAGTTGTCTTGCCCAAGGTGCCATGGGATTCGATAATAGAAAAGTGATGGATTAGGTTGTCGTCCTTTTCGCGCCTCACGACGTACGATCCGTGACGAAAAAACATCGCAGAAAAAGAATAGTGTCACAAAACTGATGAAAACGTTCGATTTTGGGCTCCAAAAATAGGCGTAGCCAGGTAGGCTTGCTGCCCCCACCGTAGAGCTCTCGGATTGCTTTCCAACGGTATGCTTTGCACTGCGTAACTCCTTAAGGATCAAAAGTTATGGGCACCGAAGTGACGGAGACCTGGTCACAGGCCCCACGCCCTCGGTTTACGGGCCTAGCCTCTACGCGAAGTGAAGATCTCCTACCCAAGGTGCCGTGGGATTCGGTAATAGAAATGTGGTGGATTAGATTGTTGTCCTTTTCGCGACTCACGACGTACGATCCTAGATGGAAAAATTGTGCAAAAGAAGAAAAGAGTCCCGAAACTGATGAAAACGTTCAATTTTGGGCACCGAAAGTAGGCGCAGCCGATTAGGCTAGTCACCCCCGTCATAGAGCTCTCAGAGAGCTTTCCAGCAGTATGTTGTGCGTCGCGTAACTCCTTACGGATCAAAAGTTATGGGCACGGGAGCAACGGATACCTGGTCACAAGCCCCATGCCCTCGGTTTGAGGGCCCAGCCTCTGCGTGAAGTGAAGTTCTCTTGCCCAAGGTGTGGTTTGATTCGATAATAGAAATGTGATGGATTAGGTTATCGTCCTTTTCGCGACTCATGGCGTACGATCCAGGACTGAAAAATAGAGCAGAAGTGGAAAAGTGTCACAGAACTGATGAAAACATTAGAGTTTGGGCTGCGAAAAAGGCTTGCTTCCCCCGTCATACAACTCTCGGAGAGCTTTCCAATGGTATACTGTGTGCCGCGTAACTCCTTACGAATCAAAAGTTATGGACACCGGAGCGACAGATACCTGGTCACAAGCCCTACGCCCTCAGTTTGTGGGCTCAGCCTCTACGCGAAATGAAGTTCTCTTGCCCAAGGTGCCGTGGGATTCGGTAATAGAAATGTGATGGATTAGGTTGTCGTCCTTTTCGCAGCTTACGACGTACAATCCGGGACAGAAAAATAGCTAAAAAGAAGAAAAGTATCCTGAAATTGATGAAAATGTTCGATTTAGGGCGCCAAAAATAGCTGCAACTGATCAAGCTTGATGCCCCCGTCGTATAGCTCTCGGAGAGCTTTCCAACGGTATGCTGTGCGCTGCGTAACTCTTTACGGAACAAAAGTTATGGGCACTGGGACGACGGATATCTGGTCACAAGCCCCATGCCCTCGATTTGCGGGCCCAGCCTCTATGTGAAGTGAAGTTCTCTTGTACAAGGTGCAATGGGATTCTGTAATAGATATGTGATGGATTAGGTTGTCGTCCTTTTCGCGACTCACGATGTACTATCTCGGATGGAAAAATCGCGCAAAAGAAAAAATGTGTCCCAAAACTGATGAAAATGTTCTATTTTGGGCTCCAAAAATAGGCATAGCCGAGCAGGCTTGATGTACCCATTGTAGAGCTCTCGGAGAGCTTTCCAACGGTATGCTGTGCGTCGCATAACTCCTTACGGATCAAAAGTTATGGGCACCGGAGCGACGAATACCTGGTCACAAACCCTACGCCCTCAATTTGCGGGCCCAATCTCTACGTGAATTAAAGTTGTCTTGCCCAAAGTGTCATGGGATTCTGTAACAGAAATATGATGGATTAGGTTGTCGTCCTTTTCGCGACTCACGACGTACGATCCGGGACAGAAAAACAACGTAAAAGAAAAAAAATATCCCAATATTGATGAAAACGTTCAATTTTGGGCTCCAAAAATATGCACAGCCGAGCGGACTTGCTGTACCCGTCGTAGCGCTCTCGGAGAGCTTTCTAACGGTATGTCGTGCACCGCGTAACTACTTACGGATCAAAAGTTATGGGCACCGGAGCGATAGATACCTGGTCACAAGCTACACGACCGCGGTTTGCTAGCCCAGCCTCTACTTGAAGTGAAGTTGTCTTGTCCAAGGGGCCGTGGGATTCAGTAATAGAAATGTGATGGATTAGGTTGCTATCCTTTTCACCGCTCATGGCGTACGATCCGGGACCAAAAAACAACGCAAATGACGAAAAGTGTCCCGAAACTGATGAAAACATTCTATTTTGGGCTCCAAAAACAGGCGTAGCTGAGCAAACTTGCTGCCCCTGTCTTAGAGCTCTCAGAGAGCTTTCCAACAGTATGCTGTGCGCCATGTAACTCCTTACGAATCAAAAGTTATGGGCATCAGAGCGACGAATACCTGGTTACAAGCCCCACGCCCTCGGTTTGCGGGCACAGCCTCTATGTGAAGTGATGTTCTCTTGCCCAGGGTTCAGTGGGATTCTATAATAGAAATGTGATGGATTAGCTTGCCGTCCTTTTCGCGGCTCACAATGTACGATCCGGGATGGAAAAACAGCGCAAAAGAATAAAAGTATCCCGAAACTGATGAAAATGTTTGATTTTGGGCTCCGAAAATAGGCTCGGTCGAGCAGGCTTGTTGCCCCTGTCGTAGAGCTCTCGGAGAGCTTTCCAACGGTATTCTATGTGCCGCGTAACTCCTTACGGATCAAAAGTTATGGGCACCGGAGCGACGGATACGTGGTCGCATGCCCCACGCCCTCGGTTTGCGGGCCCAGGCTCTACGTGAAGTGAAGTTCTCTTGCCCAAGGTATCTTGGAATTTTGTAATAGAAATGTGATGGATTAGGTTGTCCTCTTTTTCGCGACTCATGACGTACGATCTGGGACGAAAAAACAGCGCAAAAGACGAAAAGTATCACGAAACTGATGAAAGTGTTTGATTTTGGGCTCCAAAAACAGGCACAGCCGAGTAGGCTTTTTGCCCACATCGTAGAGCTCTCGTAGAGCTTTCCAACGATATGGAACGCGCCGCATAACTCCGTACGGATCAAAAGTTATGGGCACCGTAGCGACGGATACCTGGTCACAAGCCCCACGCCCTCGGTTTACGGGTGCAGCCTCTACGTGAAGTGAAGTTGTCTTGCCCAAGGTGTCATCAAATTCAATAATAGAAATGTGATGGATTAGGTTGTCGTTCTTTTCGCGGCTGACAACGTACGATCCGTGACGGAAAAACAGCACAAAAGAAGAAAAGTGTACCCAAACTGATGAAAGCGTTCAATTTTGGGCTCCGAAAACAGGCGCAGCCGAGCAGGCTTGTTGCACTCGTCGTAGAGCTCTCGGAGAGCTTTCCAACGGTATGCTGTGCGCCACGTACTCCTTACGGAACAAAAGTTATGGGCAACGGAACGACAGATACCTAGTCACAAGCCCCACGCCCTCGGTTTGTAGGACCAGCCTCTACGTGAAGTGAAGTTCTCTTGCCCAAGGTGCCGTGGGATTTGGTAATAGAAATGTGATAGATTAGGTTGTCCTCCTTTTCGCGGCTCCGGACGTACGATCCGGGACTTAAAAACAGAGCAGAAGAGGAAAAGTATCCCGAAATTGATGAAAATATTCGATTTTGGGCTCCGAAAGCAGGCGCAGCCTAGCAGGCTTGATTCCCCCGTCGTGGAGCTCTCAGAGGGCTTTCCAACGGTATGCTGTGCACCACATAACTCCTTACGGATCAAATGTTATGGGCATCGGAGCAACGGAGACCTGGTGTCAAGCCCCACGCCCTCGGTTTGCGGGCCCAGCCTCTAAGTGAAGTGAAGATCTCCTACCCAAGGTGCCGTGGGATTCTGTAATAGAAATATGATGGATTAGATTGTCGTCCTTTTCGCGGCTCACGACGTACGATCCTAGATGGAAAAACAGTGCAAAAAAAGAAAAGAGTCCTGAAACTGATGAAAACATTCAATTTTGGGCACCGAAAGTAGGCGCAGCCGATTAGGCTAGTCACCCCCGTCGTAGAGCTCTCAAAGTGCTTTCCAGCGGTATGTTGTGTGTCGCATAACTCCTTACGGATCAAAAGTTATGGGCACCGGAGCAACGGATACCTGGTCACAAGCCCCATGCCCTCGGTTTGAGGGCCCAGCCTCTGCGTGAAGTGAAGTTCTCTTGCCCAAGGTGTGGTTTGATTCGATAATAGAAATGTGATGGATTAGGTTATCGTCCTTTTCGCGACTCATGGCGTACGATCCAGGACTGAAAAATAGAGCAGAAGTGGAAAAGTGTCACAGAACTGATGAAAACATTAGATTTTGGGCTGCGAAAATAGGCTTAGCCAAGAAGGCTTGCTTCCCCCGTCATACAACTCTCGGAGAGCTTTCCAATGGTATACTGTGTGCCGCGTAACTCCTTACGAATCAAAAGTTATGGACACCGGAGCGACAGATACCTAGTCACAAGCCCTACGCCCTCAGTTTGTGGGCTCAGCCTCTACGCGAAATGAAGTTCTCTTGCCCAAGGTACCGTGGGATTCGGTAATAGAAATGTGATGGATTAGGTTGTCGTCCTTTTCGCAGCTTACGACGTACAATCCGGGACAGAAAAATAGCTAAAAAGAAGAAAAGTATCCTGAAATTGATGAAAATGTTCGATTTTGGACGCCAAAAATAGCTGCAACTGATCAAGCTTGATGCCCCCGTCGTAGAGCTCTCGGAGAGCTTTCCAACGGTATGCTGTGCGCTGCGTAACTCTTTACGGAAAAAAGTTATGGGCACTGGGACGATAGATACCTGGTCACAAGCCCCACGCCCTCGATTTGTGGGCCCAGCCTCTATGTGAAGTGAAGTTCTCTTGTCTAAGGTGCAATGGGATTCAGTAATAGAAATGTGATGGAATAGGTTGTCGTCCTTTTTGCGGCTCACGATGTACTATCTCAGATGGAAAAACTGCGCAAAAGAAAAAATGTATCCCGAAACTGATGAAAATGCTCCATTTTGGGCTCCAAAAATAGGCATTGCCGAGCAGGCTTGCTGCCCATGTCGTAGTGCTCTCAGAGAACTTTCCAACGGTATGCTGTGCGCCGCGTAACTCCTTACGGATCAAAAGTTATGGGCACCAGAGCGGCCGATACCTGGTAACAAGCCCCACGTCCTCGGTTTGCGGGCCCAGCCTCTACGTGAAGTAAAGTTGTCTTGCCTAAGGGAACGTGGGATTATGTAATAGAAATATGATGGATTAGGTTGTCGTCCTTTTCGCGGCTCACGACGTCCGATCCGGGACGAAAAAATAGCGTAGAAGAAAAAATTGTCCTGAAATTGATGAAAATATTGGATTTTGGGCTCCGAAAATAGGCGCAGTCGAGAAGACTTGCCTCCTCTGTCGTAGAGCTCTTGGAGAGCTTTCCAACAATATGTTGTGCGCCGCGTAACTCCTTACGGATCAAAAGTTATGGGCACCGAAGCGACGGATACTTGGTCACAAGCCCTATGCCCTCGGTTTGCGGGCCCAGCCTCTACGTGAAGTGAAGTTCTCTTGCTCAAGGTGCCGTGGGATTCGGTAATGGAGATGTGATGGATTAGGTTGTTATCCTTTTCACCGCTCACGACATACGATCCGGGACGGAAAAACAACGCAAATGAAGAAAAGTGTCCCGAAACTGATGAAAACGTTCTATTTTGGGCTTCGAAAATAGGCGTAGCCGAGCAAACTTGCTACCCCTGTCTTAGAGCTCTCGGAGAGCTTTCCAACAGTATGCTGTGCGCCATGTAACTCCTTACGAATCAAAAGTTATGGGCATCAGAGCGACGAATACCTGGTTACAAGCCCCACGCCCTCGGTTTGCGGGCACAGCCTCTATGTGAAGTGATGTTCTCTTGCCCAGGGTTCAGTGGGATTCTATAATAGAAATGTGATGGATTAGCTTGCCGTCCTTTTCGAGGCTCACAATGTACGATCCGGGATGGAAAAACAGCGCAAAAGAAGAAAAGTATCCCGAAACTGATGAAAACGTTCGATTTTGGGCTCCGAAAATAAGGGCAGCCGAGGAGGCTTCCTGCCCCTGTCGTAGAGCTCTCGGAGAGCTTTCCAACTGTATACTGTGCGCCGCGTAACTCTTTACGGATCAAAAGTTACGGGCACCGGAGCCACGGATTCTTGGTCAAATGCCCCACGCCCTCGGTTTGCGGGCCCAGGCTCTACGGGAAGTGAAGTTCTCTTGCCCAAGGTATCGTGGAATTCTATAAAAAAATGTGATGGATTAGGTTGTCGTCCTTTTTGCGGCTCACGACGTACGATCCGGGATGAAAAAACAACGCAGAAGAAGAAAAGTGTCCGAAATTGATGAAAATGTTTGATTTTGGGCTCCAAAAATAGGCGCAGCCAAGGAGGCTTGTCACCCCCATCGTATAGCTCTCGGAGAGCTTTCCAACGATATGTTGTGCGCCGCGTAACTCCTTACGAATCAAAAGTTATGGGCACCGGAGCGACGGATACCTGGTCACAAACCATACCCCCTGGGTTTGCGGGCCTTGCCTCTACGCGAAGTGAAGTTCTCTTGCCCAAGGTGCTGTGGGATTCTATAAAAGAAATGTGATGGATTAGTTTGTCGTCTTTTTCGCGGCTTACGACGTTCGATCCGGGACAAAAAAATAGCGCAAAAGAAGAAAAGTGCACCAAAAATTATGAAAACGTTCAATTTTGGGCTCTGAAAACAGGCGCAGCCGAGCAGGCTTGTTAGCCCCGTCGTAGAGCTGTCGGAGAGCTTTCCAACGGTATGCTGTGCGCCGTGTAACTCCATACGGAACAAAAGTTATAGGCATCGGAGCGACGAATACCTGGTCACAAGCCCCACGCCCTCGGTTTGTAGGCCCAGCCTCTACGTGAAGTGAAATTCTCTTGCCCAAGGTACCATGGGATTTTGTAATAGAAATGTGATAGATTAGGTTGTCCTCCTTTTCGCGGCTTCGGACGTACAATCCGGGACTTAAAAACAGAGCAGAAGAGGAAAAGTATCCCGAAACTGCTGAAAATGTTCGATTTTGGGCTCCGAAAACAGGCGCAACTAAGAAGGCTTGCTGCCCCCGTCGTAGAGCTCTCAGAGAGCTTTCCAACGGTATGCTGTGCGCCGCGTAACTCCTTATGGATCAAAAGTTATGGGCACCGGAGCGACGGATACCTGGTCACGAGCCCCACGCCCTCAGTTTGCGGGCCCAACCTCTACGTGAAGTGAAGTTCTCTTGCCCAAGGTGCCGTGGGATTCGGTAATAGAAATGTGATTGTTTAGGTTGTCATCCTTTTCGCGGCTCATGATGTATGATCCAGGATGAAAAAACATAGCAAAAGAAGAAAAGTGGCCCAAAACTGATGAAAATGTTCAATTTTCGGATCCGAAAGTAGGTGCAGCTAAGCAAGCATACTGCCCCCGTCGTAGAGCTCGCGTAGAGCTTTCCAACGATATGCTCTGCGCCGCGTAACTCCTTACGGATTAAAAGTTATGGGCCCCGGAGCGACGGAGACTTGGTCACAAGCCCCACGCCCTCGGTTTGCGGGCCCAGTCTCTATGAGAAGTGAAGTTCTCTTGTCCAAGGTGCAATGGGATTCTGTAATAAAATGTGATGGATTAGGTTGTCGTCTTTTTCGCGGCTCACGATGTACCATCCGGGACTAAAAAATAGAGCAGAAGAGGAAAAGTGTCCCGGAACAGATGAAAACGTTCGATTTTGGGCTTCGAAAATAGGCGCCGCTGTCACGCCCCAACCAGACCTACAGAGGTTAGACTAGGGTGTGATCTAAACATTCATATCATTCCACATACTTAATCGTTCATTAAGGTTTAACGCTTAACGTTAGTCTAGAACTCCAAAATTCTCCGAAAAACCAGCAGCATAACGGTTGTAATTGGCTCTTTAGTTTGACCTAATTTCCTAAACATCTCAAAACTTTCAATCTCAAATTTGATTCCAACTAAGATTACTATTTATCACCAATTGAAATGTCTACTATTTATCTCAAGTCTCGTTTGATTAACACCTAGCATAGTAACTATGTCTCGTTTATGAGTCAATTCCTGTTACACAAGTACCTGTTGGTCTTAGCTTACACATGAGTACCTACTTAAGATTGGATAGATTCATTTTACTTAGCCCTTTGCCTAACACTTCACAAGCCTGTAGTAGTTACTAATCAAAGTAGCAAAACGAGCGAATAGGGTGTCTATCTAGTTAATATCGGTACAAATCAAAATTACACCCCGAATTACAACGGGGGTCTTTTACAATAACAACAACAAGCAATATAAGAAATAGTCTTCGAAACAACATATCGTTCACAAAACAGCCACATTCGCGTAAGGCACGTAGGGCATGCAATCACTCCAAAGAGTCATCATTAGGCACGTTGTCCTCAAGTACCTGTTCCTGATCTTCTTCACCTGAGATGATAAAAGAGGGTGAGTCCTTATGAACTCAGCGAGGGGGAACGAGAAATAAGTTTTGAAACTCTTTTTCCGGTTCAACTTATAACACAAGTAAGTTCATAATGTAATATAAAAGTAAAAGAACACAATTACTCGTCTTTCCTCCCCGAGGTCCTCTACGAACCAAGTGAGAGTACTTATACATATAGTGAAAAGGATTGTGCCTCCATTTCTTGAGTGCAAACACAATAGCCGCCAACTCCAAATCATGCGTTGGGTGATTCAATTCATACGGTTTTGGTTTCCTAGAGGCATACGCAATCACTCTACCATTTTGCATTAACACACAACTCAGTCCTTCCTTAGAAGCATCACTATAGATTACAAAGCCTTGACTCCTTTAAGGCAATGCAAGAACAGGTGAGGTTGTCAATCTTTTCTTCAATTCTTGAAAGATGTTCTCACACTTGTCATCCCACACGAACTTTGTTTTCTTTTGAGTGAGCTTTGTAAGCGGTCTTGCAATCTTTGAGAAATCCTTCACGAACCTCCGATAATAGCTGGCTAACAGAGAAAACTCCAAACTTCCATAACATTTTTCGGCTTCTTCCAAGACATCACCATTTCTATCTTTGCTGGGTCCACCGCTATTCCCTCTTGGGATATGATGTGTCCCAAGTATGCAATCTGCAGCAACCAAAATTCGTATTTGCTAAACTTTGCATACAATTGATGCTCTCGAAGTTTCTGCAATACCAATCGCAGATGTTGTTCATGCTCAGCCTCGGATTTTGAGTATACCAAAATATCATCAATAAAGATCACCACAAATTGGTCCAAGTAGGTTTGAAATACCCTATGCATCAAGTCTATAAAAGCTGCAGGGACATTAGTTAGCCCAAATGGTATCACCACAAATTCATAATGCCCATATCTAGTCCTGAAAGTCGTTTTAGGCACGTCCTCCTTTTTGATCCACAATTGATAGTACCCTTGCCTCAAGTCGAGCTTCGAATACACTTTAGCTCCTTGAAGTTGATTAAAAAACTCATCGATCAGTGGAAGTGGGTATTTATTCTTAACGGTTACTTGGTTCAATCCTCGGTAATCGATGTATAGCCTCAACGTTCCGTCTTTCTTCTTTACAAATAGGACTGGTGCGCCCCACGGAGAAGAACTTGGTTGAACAAACCCCTTCTTCCACAATCCTTGCAATTGGTCCTTCAATTCTTGTAGCTCGGCTAGTGCCATACGATAGGGAGCTTTAGATATCGGCTGGGTGCCAGGCAGTACTTCTATTATAAACTCGATTTCCTGATCCGGGGGTAAACCGGGCAATTCTTTTGGAAACACGTCAGCATAATCTTTAATCACTGGCATCTCCTCCAACTTAGCTTTGTCTGATGGCTTGTTGATGAGGTAAGATAAGTATCTACTACACCCTTTTCTCAAGGACTTCATTGCTTTCGTAGCTGAAATGATGGATCTCCCGGTGAAGTCTCTTCGACCCATTACCTCCAATGTTAGTTGATCAGGTATCTAGAATATTACAATCTTCGTCCGGCAATCTAGTTGGGCATGATGCTTTGCCAACCAGTCCATCCCTAAGATGACTTCATAGTCTTGAAAGGGTAATACTATAAGATTGGCTAAGAATTCCCTATCTTTTATTTGGATTCTACATGCTTTCCAAGCTGAGCGAGTGACAAGTTTAGAACCCATCGGAGTACCAACTTCTACTTTGTAAGGCAAACATACAACTCGTAATTTCACACGTTGCACACATAAGGGAGTTTTAAACGAATGAGTAGCACTTGGATCAATTAGCACCCTAACAGGTTGATTCAGTGTCAAGAATGTACCTTCAACGACAGCAGTCTCCTCTGGAAGCTCCTCGCACTCAACAGCATAAGCTCGGGCCTGAACTCTAGGAACTGGACTCTTGCCTCTACCAGCTAGTTTAATCTAATTTTGTCCCGCTTTCCATTTAGGGCAATCCTTGATCTGATGCTGATCACTACCACACCGCACGCATCGTCCTGACTTCTTCCAGCACTAGGCCTCGGTGTGACCGTTCTTATCACAATAAGAACAGTTGATAGACTGAGTAGTAGGTGAACTACATGTGGATCCACGGGTAGAAGAGGCTGATGGTGCTTTAGTCGGGCCACGGTTATTGACTGGTTTGTTCTGATTCTGGCCCTGACTGTGACTCTGAGTCTGGAATTTTCTCTATTGTCCTAGAGGCTGATATGGTTTCTTCTTCGGCTGGCTTGAACCGGCTCTATCGAGTTTCCTCTTCTCAACTCGGAAGGCAGCAGCAAGGAGAGCAGAATAGGTAGTAAAGTCATGCGAAGACAACTGATCCTGAATTTCTGGCCTCAACCCATTCGTAAATTTTCACATTTTTGCCTCAGGGGTACTAACCATGTATTGAGCATAACGGGACAGTCTGTCAAAGCGAACCTCATACTGAGCCACCGTCATGTTACCCTTGTTCAAGTGCATGAATTCTTCAATTCGCCTCTGCCTGGAAACTACAGGTACGTATTTCTCCTTGAATGCCTTAACGAAATTACCCCACAAGCGAGGTGTATGATTAGTTTCTCAAAGTGCCTCCATAGTGTGCCACCAATGCTCAGCATCCCTGTGTAATAGAAACACAGCGAACTCAACCTTTTCTTCATCAGTATAGTCAGTGGCCTGAAAATCCTTTCAATCTCAAATAGCCAAGCCTCTATCTTTTCATAATCAGCTTCCCCGTAGAATTTGGACGGGTGAAAGTCAAGGAACTCCCGCATTCTGCTATTTCTCCCATTGTTACCACCATTCTTGTTGTTGTTGTTTGCTTCACGTGCATCTTGACGTTCCATCACTCGCGACACTCGATCCATAGCATTCGCCATCATGTTAAACATGGCCATGCCGGGATTAGTTTGATGAGCATCTCCGGCTCCTTGAGGCTCATCGCTCCTATTGGTATTGCGGGTACTAGGGCCAGCCATCTATAGGTACAAATTGTGATGCACAATTTATCAGAATACGACAAGATAAGAATTTAATGTATAAGGTATGTAACGTACAATTTTACATAGACATAAAATTTTCGAAACAATTAAGACATGTTAATCACATAAGCACATAGAAACAGAGAAGGCACAACTGATATTGTCACACATTAACACACAAAAACAAGTCATCCCAATAACCTTAGGGCTTCTTTCTTTTACCCATGGTCCGAGAGTTAAACCTGGCTTAAGCAATCTAAGCTCTGATACCATTCTATAAGGTGTCACGCCCCAACCCGACCTATAGAGGTTAGACTAGGGTATGATCTAAACATTCATATCATTTCACGTACTTAATCATTCATTAAGGTTTAACGCTTAGCGTTAGCCTAGAACTCCAAAATTCTCTGAAAAACCGGCTGTAATTGGCTCTTTAGTTTGACCTAATTTCCTAAACGCCTTAAAACTTTCAATCTCAAATTTCATTCCAACTAAGATTACTATTTATCACCAATCAAAATGTCTACTATTTATCTCAAGTCTCGTTTGATTAACACCTATCATAGCAACTATGTCTCGTTTATGAGTCAATTCCTATTACACAAGTACCTGTTGGTCTTAGCTTACACATGAGTACCTGCTTAAGATTGGATAGATTCATTTTACTTAGCCTTTTGCCTAACACTTCACAACCTGTAGTAGTTACTAATCAAAGTAATAAAACGAGCGAATAGGGTATCTGTTTAGTTAATATCGGTACAAATCAAAATTAGACCCCAAATTACAACGGGGGTCTTTTACAATAACAACAACAAACAATATAAGAAATAGTCTTCGAAACAACATATCGTTCACAAAATAGCCACATTCACGTAAGGCACGTAGGGCATGCAATCACTCCAAAGAGTCATCATTAGGCACGGTGTCCTCAGGTACCTGTTCCTGATCTTCTTCACCTGAGATGATAAAAGAGGATGAGTCCTTATGAACTCAGCGAGGGGGAACGAGAAATAAGTTTAGAAACTCTTTTTCTGGTTCAACTTATGAAAAACCCTTTTTGAAAGCATGACATATAACACAAGTAAGTTCATAATGTAATATAAAAGTAAAAGAACACAATTACTCATCTTTCCTCCCCGAGGTCCTCTAGGAACCAAGCGAGAGTACTTATACATATAGTGAAAAGGATTCAGTGAGCTTTTGTTCTCAATTCATTTCCAATAGCAGTTGTTGCGACCGACTTCAAATCATCCACTTATCACGCCAAATGGGTGTACTCCGGATGTACCCCAAAATCCTATGACCCAACTCTCCGAGGAAGTCTAGCCTCCAAGCGAGAGAGGGAATTGGACAATGGTAGTCACGGTTGCACCGACAAGCCTGATACCGCCCGGTGTGCGTGAAACGCTAACATGCCAGAATGAAAGGTTGCAACCTTGTATGCAATGCACATTTATAACATTTAACATATCACATTAGGAGGACAACGAAGTAGGTTGCCTCCGAGCAGTTATAAGATCACACATTAACAAGTAAACACACAAGGCATGCTTTGACATGTAATTTCGCTTGTAAATCACATGGAGTTATGTGGATATTAAACAGGCAGCCAACTAACACATGTAAAACAAGTCAAATAATCCATTTTGGGGTTCACGTACCCAAGTAATAAGGTTATACATGCATACAACAACGTTTACATGAGACCGAGTGCAAGAAAAGTCTATTCATCAACATGTAATCATCGGAAATCACATTTAGGGCTATAAGGACAACTACGGGCAGCCCACTAATCACACAATTAGACACAATAACCATAGGATCAACACTTAGCGAGTTTTCATAGTCACTAGGTTTTCAATTCATGCTTACACGTGCGATTTAAGCCACAAGTTGTCATGTAACTAACCCAACCCATGCATCGATTTATTAAAACACCCTCAATCATCCAAAACAGTCCACACAACATCTAAGCACCACAATCCCAAGCATTCAATATCACAAGAGAAGTTACAATATTTTTTCAAAGTATATCACTAAATAAATACCTCACTGCAATGGTCTATTTTCCCACAATCATTTAGACATGAAAACAATCTCCAATTCTAGTGAATAAAATGTCAATTTAAATCATATTGAGTGAAATAAATCCAGAAACAAACCTCGCATCATTTGGAGTTCGGATTCAAGAGTTATAGCTAAAACCATGAGACTACGCAAAGGTGTCCAGATTCGTACATATTTCAATACTTGCCATTTTTTAGGGTCTTAGGATCAGATTTAGCTTTAGTCTATTTCTGACAACAATGTCCAGAACTGAGAAATATAGAAACCTACCAAATTTAATGCATTTTAGATATCATTTACTAAGTCAAAACTGGTTTGTTCTACAAGGACAGTGAACTGCCAAAAACCTGCTCCATTTTCCCAGATTTTCCAGATTTAGACACCCTTCGATGTTTTGCCATTTTGGAGACATTAGAGTCAAAATTGGCCTTGGTTTATTTCTATGAAAAATGCTCAAAACTGGAACAACTAGTCACCTGACAATTTTAATGCATTTTCAATATCATTTACCAAGCCAAATACACTTTGTTCTAACAAGTCAGAAATCTTCCATTTACGCGATTCTAACTGTCTTCAAGTTTTAGCTAAATATCTTGACATGCATGGTTACAAAAGCTCATGTACACACATATACCACAAGTACAGAGGTAAAAATAGACATATGAAGGCATGCATGTGATTTTTGAAAGCTTTTAAAAAGGATTAACCCTCACCTTAGTCTGTTAACAACAAATGATGCTCAAAACTCTTGAAGATGCACAAATGGTCTTCTCTCCTTGTTTGGCCGAGAGATATTGCTTGATTTCCTTAATTCCTAGCTGAGGTATCATGTCCTTAGTATGTGCATGTGGTTAGAACAAAAAGGAAATGAAATAGAAGCTATCAAACATACCTAAGCCGAAATGAGTGTTCTATGAGCTTGCATGCATCTTTTCTTGCTTCTAGCTTGCTTGGTCGAGCTTCCTAGGGTACTTGAGTGTCTTGGTGAGCTTTAGGACATGAGCTTAAGCTATGGAACTTGAGGGTGCAGCTTTGGCCGAGAGAGAGAGAAAAAAAAAAGAGAGAATGAGAGTTGAGAGAAAGACAATGATGTGTTTGAGCATATGGGCGGCCTTGAGCTTCTACAAATCTGATTTGTGCCATTTCTTTTGAGCATTTGAATTATCTTAGCATGGGAAATTGAGTGGGCCGAGAATGTGGAGAATTGGGTAGGGTTTTAGGTCATTTTTTAGTGCATTGTGTGAAGTAATTTTCATAGGCTTGTCTAGGAAGGTTTTTAAATTATGCAAGCTTATTAAAATGCAAGAAGTGGTCGGCCAAAGCATACTCAAATCTGAATTTTTTTGTCTTGTTTGAGCTTTATTTTATTGTGTGTGCTTGGGATATACAAAAGAATAAGGAATAAAGAATAAGAATGTTTAGCTTTTGGTAAAATTTTGTCTTCTAGTGCATTGACTTAGCATTTTAATATTAGTTAGTGGAGTTTGTAGGATTAATTAATAATCTAGTGCTTCGTGTAAGATGCTTTCTTGATTAGCGTGTGGGCACGCTTTCTTAGGTTTAGGGCGCGTACTACGAGATAAAGCATGAACTACAAGACGAATGCACATTTCCCAATTAATTGAACGCAACTCTAAATGAATGCATGTAATTTGATGCAAGACACATAAAACGAGACACGACTCTTGAACCTAGGTCAAGGCATGCAATTCTATGTTAGGGCACACGAAATAACATATCGCACGCAAATTGAGGTCGGGCCTCACAGCCACCGAGCATGCTTGTTGGCCCTGTCGTAGAGCTCTGGGAGAGCTTTCCAACGGTATGCTATGCACCACGAAACTCCTTATGGAACAAAAGTTATGGGCACTGGAACGACGGATACCTGGCCACAAGCCCCACTCCCTCGGTTTACGGGCCCAGCCTCTACGGGAAGTGAAGTTCTCTTGCCCAAGGTACCGTGGGATACAAAAATAGAAATGTGATAGATTAGGTTGTCCTCCTTTTCGCAGCTCACGACGTACGATCTGGGACTTAAAAACATAGCAGAAGAGGAAAAGTGTCCCGGAACTGATGAAAATGTTCAATTTTGGGCTCTGAAAATGGGTGCCGCCAAGAAGGCTTGTTGCCCCTGTCGTAGAGCTCTTGGAGAGCTTTCCAATGGTATGATGTGCGCTGCGTAACTCCTTACGGATCAAAAGTTATGGGCACCGGAGCAACAGATGCCTGGCCATAAGCCCCACGCCCCCAGTTTGTGGGCCCAGCCTCTACGTGAAGTGAAGTTGTCTTGACCAAGGTGTCATAGGATTCAGTAATATAAATGTGATGGATTAGGTTGTTGTCCTTTTCGCGCCTAATGACATATGATCCGGGACGAAAAAAAGCGCAAAAGAAGAAAAGTGTCTCGAAAACCAGTGCAGCATAGGAGGCTTGCTGACCCCATCGTAGAGCTCTCGAAGAGCTTTCCAACAGAATGCTGTGTGCTGCGTAACTCCTTACGAATCAAAAGTTATGGGCACCTAAGCGACGGATACCAGGTCACAAGCCTCACGCCCTAGGATTACGGGCCCAGCCTCTACGTGAAGTAAAGTTCTCTTGCCCAAGGTGCCATGGGATTCGGTAATAGAAATGTGATGGATTACGTTGACGTCATTTTGCGGCTCACGACCTACGATCCAGGACGAAAAAACAGCGCAAAAGAAGAAAAGTGTCCCGAAACTTATGAAAACGTTGGATTTTGGCGCAGCATAGCAGGCTTGCTGCCCCCATCGTCGAGCTCTCGGAGTGCTTTCCAATGGTATGCTATGCGCCGCGTAACTCCTTACGGATCAATAGTTATGGGCACTGGAGTGACGAATACCTGGTCACAAGCCCCACGCCCTCGGTTTGCGGGCCCAGCCTCTATGTGAAGCAAAGTTCTCTTGCCAAACGTGCCATGGGATTCTGTAATATAAATGTGATGGATTAGGTTGTTGTCCTTTTCGCGGCTCACGACGTACGATCCAGGACGGAAAAACAGCGCAGAAAAAAAAAGTGTCCCGAAACTGATGAAAACGTTCGATTTTGGGCTCCGAAAATAGGCACAGCTAAGCAGACTTGTTGCCCCCATCGTAGAACTCTCAGAGAGATTTCCAACGGTATTCTGTGCGCCGCATAACTCCTTACGGATCAAAAGTTATGGGCACTGGAGCAACGGATACCTAGTCAGAAGCTCCACGCCCACGGTTTGCAGGCCCAGCCTCTAAGTGAAGGGAAGTTCTCCTGCCCAAGGTGTCGTGGGATTCAGTAATAGAAATGTGATGGATTACATTGTCGTCCTTTTCACTGCTTACGACGTGCGATCCGGGATGGAAAAACAACGTAAAAGAAGAAAAGTGTCATGAAACTGATGAAAATGTTCAATTTTGGGCTCTGAAAATAAGCGCAGCTAATCAGGATTGCTACCCTTGTCGTAGAGCTCTCAGAGAGTTTTTCAACGGTATGCTGTGTGCTGCGTAACTCCTGACAGATCAAAAGTTATGGGCACTGGAGCGACGGATACCTGGTCACAAGCCCCACACCCACGGTTTGCGAGCCCAGCCTCTACGTGAAGTGAAGTTCTCTTGCCCAAGGTGTCATTTGATACGGTTATAGAAATGTGATGGATTAGGTTGTCATCCTTTTCGCGGCTCACGATGTACGACCCGGGACTGAAAAACAGAGCAGAAGAGGAAAAGTGTCCTAAAATTGATGAAAACGTTCGATTTTGTGCTCCAAAAAGAGGCCCAGCCAATCAGGCTTGATGCCTCCATCGTAGAGCTTTCGAAGAACTTTCCAACGGTATGCTGTGGGCCGTGTGACTCCTTATGGATCAAAAGTTATGGGCACCGAAGCGATAGATACCTGGTCACAAACCCCACCTCCTCGATTTGCGAGCCCAGCCTCTACATGTAGTGAAGTTCTCTTGCCCAAGGTGTTGTGGGATTCTATAATAGAAATGTGATGGATTAGGTTGTCATCCTTTTCACGGTTAACGACGTACAATCCGGGACAAAAAAATAGCGCAAAAGAAGAAAAGTATCACGAAAATGATGAAAATGTTCGATTTTGGGCACCAAAAACAGGCGCAGATGAGTAGCCTTTCTACCCCCGTCGCAGAGCTCTCGGATAGCTTTCCAATGGTATGCTGTGCGCTGCGTAACTCCTTACGGATCAAAAGTTATGGGCACTAGAGTGACGGATACCTGGTCATAAGCCCCACGCCCTCGATTTGCGGGCCCAGCCTATTTGTGAAGTGAAGTTCTCTTGTCCAAGGTACAATGGAATTCGGTAATAGAAATATGATGGATTAGGTTGTCGTCCTTTTCGCGGCTCACGACATACGATCCGGGATGGAAAAACAGCGCAAAAGAAGAAAAGTGTCGAGAAACTGATGAAACGTTCGATTTTGGGCTCTGAAAACAGGCACAACCGAGCAAGCTTGCTGCCCATGTCGTAGAGCTCTCGTAGAGCTTTCCAACGGTATGTTGTATGCCGCGTAACTCCTTATGGATCAAAAGTTATGGGCACCGGAGCGACGGAGACCTGGTCCTAAGCCCCACGCCCTCGGTTTGCGGGCCCAGCCTCTAAGTGAAGAGAAGTTGTCTTGCCCAAGGTGCTGTGCGATTTAGTAATAGAAATGTGATGGATTAGGTTGTCGTCCTTTTCGCGACTCACGATGTACGATCCGGGATGGAAAAATAGCGCAAAAGAAGAAAAGTGTCCCGAAATTGATGGAAACGTTGAATTTTGGGCTCCAAAAACCAGCGTAACATGGCAGGCTATCTGACCTCCATCGTAGAGCTCTCACAGTGCTTTCTAACGGTATGCTGTTCGTCGCGTAACTCCTTACGGATCAAAATTTATGGGCACTGGAGCTACGAATACCTGGTAACAAGCTCCACGCGCTAGGTTTGCGGGCCCAGCCTCTACGAGAAGTGAAGCTCTCTTTCCCAAGGTGCCGTGGGATTTGGTAATAGAAATGTGATGGATTAGGTTGTCATCCTTTTCGCGCCTCACGACCTATGATCCGGGATGGAAAACCAGCGCAAAAAAAGAAAAGTGTCCCGAAACTGATGAAAATGTTGGATTTTGGTATCTGAAAATGGCGCAACTCTGCAGGCTTGCTATCCCCATTGTAGAGCTCTCAGATTGCTTTCTAACGGTATGCTGTGCACCTCGTAACTCCTTACGGATCAATAGTTATAGGCACTAGAGTGACAAAAACCTGGTCACAAACCCTACGCCCTTGGTTTGCGGGCCCAGCCTCTATGTGAAGCAAAGTTCTCTTGCCCAACCTGCCGTGGGATTCTATAATAGAAATGTGATGGATTAGGTTGTCCTCCTTTTTGCAGCTCACGACGTACGATCCGGGACCCAAAAATAGCGCAGAAAATGAAAATTATCCCGAAATTGATGAAAACGTTTGATATTGGGCTCCGAAAACAAGTGCAGCTAAGCAGGCTTGTTGCCCTTGTCGTAGAACTCTCGTAGAGCGTTCCAACGGTATTCTGTACGCCGCGTAACTCCTTACGGATCAAAAGTTATAGGCACCGGAGCAACGGATACCTAGTCACAAGCCCCACACCCTCGGTTTGCGGGCGCAGCATCTAAGTGAAGTGAAATTCTCCTGCCCAAGGTGTAATGGGATTTGGTAATAGAAATGTGATGGATTAGGTTGTCGTCCTTTTCACGGCTCATGATGTACGATCCTGGATGGAAAAACATAGCAAAAGAAGATAAGTGTCCCGAAAATTATGAAAACGTTTGATTTTGGGCTCCGAAAATAGGCGCAGAAAATCAGGCTTGCTACCCCCATCGTAGAGCTCTCAAAGAGCTTTCCAGCGGTATGTTGTACGCCGCGTAACTCCTTACGGATCAAAAGTTATCGGCAATGGAGCGACGGATACCGGGTCACAGGCCCCACGCCCTCAGTTTGCTGGTCCAGCCTCTACGTGAAGTGAAGTTCTCTTGCCCAAGGTGCCGTTTGATTCGGTAATAGAATTGTGATGGATTAGGTTGTCGTCGTTTTCACGGCTCAGGACTTACGATCTGGGACTAAAAAACAGAGCAAAAGAGGAAAAGTGTCTCAGAACTGATGAAAACGTTCGATTTTGGTCTCCAGAAATAGGCACAACCGATCAGGCTTGCTGCCCCTATCGTAGAGCTCTCAGAGAGCTTTCCAAAGGTATGCTGTGTGCCGCGTAACTCCTTATGGATCAAAAATTATAGGCACAGGAGCGACGGATACCTTGTCACAAACCCCACCCCCTCAGTTTGCGAGCCCAGCCTCTATGTGAAGTGAAGTTCTCTTGCCCAAGGTGCTATGGGATTCTATAAAAGAAATGTGATCGATTAGGTAGTCGTCTTTTTCGCAGCTCACGACGTACTACACTGCAAAAGAAGAAAAGTGTCACGAAAATGATGAAAATGTTCGATTTTGGGCTTCTAAAATAGGCGCAGCCGAGTATACTTACTGGCCCCGTCGTAGAGCTCTCGGAGAGCTTTCCAACGGTATGTTGTGCATCACGTAACTCCTTACGGATCAAAAGTTACGAGCATCGGAGCGACGGATACCTGGTCACAAGCCCCACGCCCTCGATTTGCAAGCCCAGCCTCTATGTGAAGTGGAGTTCTCTTATCCAAGATACAATGGGATTCGATAATAGAAATGTGATGGATTAGGTTGTCGTCCTTTTAGCGGCTCACGACGTACGATCCGGGATGGAAAAACAGCGCAAAAGAAGAAAAATATCCCAAAATTGATAAAAACGTTTGATTTTGGGCTCCAAAAATAGGCGCAGCTGAGCAGGCTGGTTGCCCACGTCGTAGAGCTCTCGGAGAGCTTCCCAATGGCATGCTGTGCACCGCGTAACTCCTTACAAATCAAAAGTTATGGGCATCGGAGCGACGGATACCTTGGCATAAGCCCCACGCCTTCGTTTTGCGGGCCCAGCCTCTACGTGAAGTGAAGTTGTCTTGCCCAACGTGCCATGGGATTCGGTAATAGAAATCTGATGGATTAGGTTGTCTTCCTTTTCGAGTCTCACGACGTACAATCAACGATGAAAAAATAGCGCAAACGAAGAAAAGTGTCCCAAAATTGATGAAAACGTTGGATTTTGCACTCCGAAAACTGGAACGGCCAAGCAGGCTTGCTCCCACGTCGCAGAGCTCTCGGAGAGCTTTCCAACGGTATGCTGTGCACCGCATATCTCCTTACAGATCAAAACTTATGGGCACCGGAGCGACGGATACCTGGTCACAAGCCCCACGCCCTCGGTTTGCGGGCCCAACCTCTGCGTGAAGTGAAGTTGTCTGGCCCAAGGTGCCGTGAGATTCGGTAATAGAAATGTGATGGATTAGGTTGTCGTCCTTTTCGTGGCTCACGACATACGATCCGGGACAGAAAAACAATGCTGAAGAAGAAAAGTGTCCCGAAACTCATGAAAATGTTCGATTTTGGGCTCCAAAAATAGGCACAGCCAAGCAGGCTTGCTGCCTCCGTCGTAGAGCTCTAGGAGAGCTTTCCAACGGTATATTGTGTCCCGCGTAACTCCTTACGAATCAAAAGTTATGGGCACCGAAGCGACGGATACCTGGTCACAAGCCCTATGTCCTCGGTTTGCGGGCCCAGCCTCTACGTGAAGTGAAGCTCTCTTGCCTAAAGTGCCATGGGATTCGGTAATAGAAATCTGATGGATTCGGATGTCGTCCTTTTCGCAGCTCACGATGTACGATCCGGGATGAAAAAATAGCGCAAATGAAGAAAAGTGTCCAAAAATTGATGAAACGTTCAATTTTGGGCTCCGAAAAGAGGCGTAGCGAAGCAAGCTTGCTGCCTACGTCGTAGAGCTCTCGGAGAGCTTTCCAACGGTATACTGTGCGCCGTGTAACTCTTTATGGATCAAAACTGATGGGCACCGGAGCAACGGATACCTGGTCACAAGCCCCATGCCCTCGGTTTGCGGGCCCAGCATCTATGTGAAGTGAAGTTGTCTTGCCTAAGGTGCCGTGGGATTCGGTAATAGAAATGTGATGGATTAGGTTGTTGTGCTTTTCATTGCTCACGACGTACGATCCAGTACGAAAAAACAGCGCAAAAGAAGAAAAGTGGTCTAAAACTGATGAAAACGTTCGATTTTGGGCTCCAAAAATTGGTGCTGCAAAGCAAGCTTGCTGCCCCCATCGTAGAGCTCTCGGAGAGCTTTCCAACTGTATGTTGTACGCCGCGTAACTCCTTACGGATCAAGAGTTATTGGCACCGGAGCGACGGATACCTGGTCACAAGCCCCACGCCCTAGGTTTGAGGGCCAGGCATCTACGTGAAGTGTTGTCTTGCCCAAGGTGCTGTGGGATTAGGTAATAGAAATGTGATGGATTAGTTGTCGTCCTTTTTACGGCTCATGACCTACGATCCGGGACGAAAAAACAGTGCAAAAGAAGAAAAATATCCCAAAACTGATGAAAACGTTGGATTTTGGGATCCGAAAACCGGCGCAGCATAGCAGGCTTGCTGCCCCCATCGTAGAGCTCTCGGAGTGCTATCCAACTGTATGTTGTGCGCCACGTATCTCCTTACGGATCAATATTTATGGGCACCGGAGTGACGGATACCTGGTCACAAGCCCCATGCCCTCAGTTTGCGGGCCCAGCCTCTAAGTGAAGTGAAGTTCTCCTGCCCAACGTGCCATGGGATTCTATAATAGAAATGTGATGGATTAGGTTGTCGTCCTTTTCGCGGCTCACGACGTACGATCCAGGATGAAAAAATAGCCCAAAAGAAGAAAAGTGTCCCGAAAATGATGAAAACATTCAAATTTGGGCTTTGAAAATAGGCATAGCCGAGCAGGCTTACTGCCTCCATCGTAGAGCTCTCGTAGAGCTTTCCAACGGTATGTCGTGCGCCCTGTAACTTCTTACGGATCAAAAGTTATGGGCACTGGAGCGACGGATACCTAGTCACAAGCCCCACGCCCTCGCTTTACGGGCCCAGCCTCTGCGTGAAGTGAATTTCTCTTGCCTAAGGTGCGGTTTGATTAGGTAATAGAAATGTGATGGATTAGGTTGTCGTCCCTTTCGCAGCTCATGACGTAAGATCCGGCACGAAAAAAATAGAGCAGAAGAGGAAAAGTGTCCCGAAACTAATGGAAATGTTCAATTTTGGGCTCCCAAAATAGGTGCAGCTAAGCAGACTTGCTGCCCCTGTCATAGAGTTCCCGGAAAGCTTTTCAACGGTATAATGTGTGCCGCGTAACTTCATAGGAATCAAAAGTTATGGGCACGGGAGCGACGGATACCTGGTCACATGCCCCATGCCCTCGGTTTGCGGGCCCAGCCTCTACGTGAAGTGAAGTACTCTTGCCCAAGGTGTCGAGGAATTCTGTAATAGAAATATGATGGATTAGGTTGTCGTCCTTTTCGTGGCTCACGACATACGATCCGTGACGGAAAAACAGCGTAGAAGAAGAAAAATGTCCCAAAACTGATGAAAATGTTCGATTTTGGGCTCCAAAAATAGGTGTAGCCGAGGAGGCTTGTCACCCGCATTGTAGAGCTCTCTGAGTTCTTTCCAACGATATGTTGTGCGCCGCATAACGCCTTACGGATCAAAAGTTATGAGCACCAGAGCGACGGATACTTGTTCACAAGCCATACCCCCTCGGTTTGCGGGCCCAGCCTCTACGTGAAGTGAAGTTCTGTTGCCCAAGGTACCATGGGATTCCAACGGTATGTTGTACGCCGCGTAACTCCTTACGGAACAAAAGTTATGGGCACCGGAGTGACGGGGACCTGGTCACAAGCCCCACGCCCTCGGTGTGCTGGCCCAACCTCTACAGGAAGTGAAGGTCTATTGCCCAAGGTGCCGGGGGGTTCGGTAAGAGAAATGTGATAGATTAGGTTGTCCTCCTTTTTGCGGCTCACGACGTACGATCCGGGACTGAAAAACAGAGCAGAAGAGGAAAAGTGTCCTGGAACTTTTGAAAATGTTCGATTTTGGGCTCTGAAAACAGGCGCAGTCGCAAAGGCTTGCTGCCCGGGTCGTAGAGCTCTCAGAGAGCTTTACAACGGAATGTTGTGCGCTGCGTAACTCCTTATGTGATAACCCGAACCCGGCATGCATTTAATAGCACCTGACTGCATTTGATTAAATGTTTAATTAGTTAAATCAACCAATTTCCACTATTTTAATATTCCTCTTGGAAGCATTTAGTAGTTGTAAATTGAATAATTAAAAGGTTATTACCTATTCCTGATAAATATAGTTATTGAATTTCTTTTCTTGTGATTAATTAAGTGTTATCTTAAATGTTAGGGTTTAATTGTGTTTGACTACGTGTTTATATTAACCATCATTTGTAGCTTAATATTAACTTCATAATTCTTTAAAAAAAAATTCTTGAACTAGTTAAATTAATTATTTTAAATGAATATTGGTTACCTTGATTGTTTTGGTTATTTTAATAATCGGTTTTGGTTGTCTTGCATTAAAATCACTCGGTTTTCAAATAAATGAGGAAAGTAGCTCCGAGCCGAAGTAAATTTTAAACTATGATGCTTTCCAAAAATGATATATTTCTTAGATTCTTTGAGATTTAATTGTTATTCTTCTATTGACGCAAAGTGCATAGCATATCGAGAGAGATAGTTAGGAAATGAATTCGAGTCCTCAACAAATAGTGAAAACTAATGTTTGGTGTCTTAATTTTAATATTTTAGTTGTTGTTAGCTAGAATTAAAATAATGTTAGTTGTTTTAGCTTTAAAATGCATAAAACAAGCTTATTTGACCAAATTTTAAGTGCTTTGACCAAGGGCTTGACTTGTTGACTTGTATAATCTTTTATAAGCTTAATTTAACAAGGGAAATAAAGAAAAAAAGCTGGAAAAAACAGTGAGGAAGGGCCGAAAATATGAAGGAGAGAGAAAAAAAAGATTTCAAATTCAAATCTTCGATTCTTCGCGTGAGCTTGCACGGGGTGGTTTCCGAGGCATCCTACAAGGTTTTCCTAGCGTCTAGGAGCGTCTAAGGTGAGGGTTTCATCGTTATTTGTGCATTTGAAATATTTGTATCTAAACTTTGATTTTTGGATTTTATGCGTAGATCGTTAGTTTAATCATTTTAATGCTTAAAGAATGTTCCTTGTTGATTGTAGAACATGTATTTATAGCTTTTTAACATTTTCTGTGGTTGAATATTGAAATTGAAATATAAATTGTATAATGAATAGTAAATTATGAATAGTAAACCCCCGTTTCGATGAAGTTGCTCCGTTACGCGTTCTGTTGATGTAGGAAGATGCTAGATATGCTAGAATGCCTAAATGTGTGGTTTAATTGGAATGTGTAATGGAAAAACGGAGAAAAACAGCTTAGTGAAAGTCGGGGTCGTTTAGGTCGAGTTTGGCGTTTTCTCGTTTTACATGTTGGCATTGTTTCGGGAGGCCATGGAAGCACTTTTGGTGCGATTATGGCGTTGGTTGGGTGTTTGGTTGGTATAGTTGTAGTTCAAACGAGCAAAGGGAGAAATCGGGACTTTGCGTGAATTCTAGGGTAAAGTAGGGTTTCGGGGTCTTTAGACGTGCCTTATGGTGACCTAGGAGGATTGGTGAAGTCGGTTTCCAAAGCTCATGGCTCGTTTGAAAGTAGTAGCGTTTTGAAAGTTGGGGTCATTTTTGGAATTTTGTGTGATTTCATAGTATGTTGCTTATTGAATGTTTATGATGCTTATAGAATGATTATAATGCTAATAGAATGTTTATATTGCTTATAGAATGCTTATAATGCCTATAGGATACTTGTTATTGCTTGATAAGGTTAATTGGTGTTGTTCTTGTTACTTGTTTGATTGTAAATGCTTGATATCTTGTTTATCGCTCGTTTATCGCCTTGTGTCGAGTCTTGCATTGCATAGTGTCCCGCACGTGAGTGATAGGCCTCTCTGGGTAGCCTCGGGTTGCTAGTGTTGGTTGCTCTAGCTCCGTAGCTATTCCCTTTCTAGCTTGGGTTGCCTCCCAGGGAGATTTGGGTCGTAGATTGATGGATACTTCCGGGTATTCCAAACTGGTGTTATAAGGTGGTTGCGCGCTTATTGTCATCATTGTCAACATCAAGCTCGAGATTGATGTATCGCTCGTGAAATGGTACTTTGCTTGTATGAATGAACCATATCCTTCAGAGTATGGTATAGCTTTGAAATGGTTGTGTTAATGCTTTCAGTAATTGCTTATTGTATTGATTGTTTATCTAGATGGCTTATTTTTCAGTTATATTACTTAACTGTCTTATTTGCATTGCACGAATTTCTTACTCTCCAACTCGATATCTGTCTCGCCCTCACTGAGTATACGTGTTGTGTATACTCACTCCTCACCACCATATTTCAGGAAATGCCATGTTAGCTGGAAAGTTCGTGATTTCATGAAAGTTCGTGCCTGAAGAGTTGTCTTGCGTTCCTATGTGGCTTGAGTGTCGAAGTTGTAAAGATATATGATTTCATATGTTGTATGTATTTATTGTTAAAAGAAATGTAATTTAAATCTAGCTAGTTAGTTGAGGTAAATTAATAAGCTAGTTTCTGTAATCAGTTAGCATAGCTTAACTTCAATGCATGTTATAATGTCCAAAGGAAAAGAGCTAGAATGGCATGATAGTTTATTTTATGCAGTAGCTTAGTATGGTTTAATTTTCAAGTTTGAGTGTACTTGTCAAAAATGAAAAGAGATAGGTTAGCTTTTAAATTGGAAATGTATGTATACTTGCTGAGTTCATTTGTTGAGAACCGAGGCTCGGATGGCCTTGAGGAAGTTTTGTATGGTTGGACACGGTGGTGGTCCATTTATATTCTATTACAGGTTTTACATTTCGCCTAGAAACAGGGGAGACTCCGTCCGTTTTCCCTGAAAATTTTGCCCGGGTTTGGATTTGGGCTGTGATTAGATTGATTGATAGAACTCCCGGTCTCGAGAGGGGTCGGGGTGTTACACCTTATGTATCAAAGTTATGGGCACCGGAGCGACGGATACCTGGTCAATAGCCCCACGCCCTCAGTTTGCTGGCCTAGCCTCTACGTGAAGTGAACTTCTATTGCCCAAGGTGCCATGGGATTCGGTAATAGAAATGTGATGGTTTAGGTTGTCGTCCTTTTCGCGGCTCATGACGTACGTTCCGAGACGGAAAAATAGCTTAAAAGAAGAAAAGTATCCCGAAACTAATGGAAACGTTCCAGTTTGGGCTCCGAAAATAGGCACAGCCGAGCAGGCTTCCTACCCACGTAGTAGAGCTCTCAGAGATCTTTCCTACGGTATGCTGTGAGCCGCGAAACTCTTTACGGATCAAAAGTTATGGGCACCGGAGCGACTGATACTTGGTTACAAGCCCCACACCCTCGGTTTGCGGGCCCTGCCTCTACGTGAAGTGAAGTTCTCTTGCCCAAGGTGCTGTGGGATTCGGTAATCGAAATGTGATGGATTAGGTTTTTGTCCTCTTCGCGGCTCACGACTTACGATCCAGGACGGCAAAATAGCACAAAAGAAGAAAAATGTCCCAAAACTGATGAAACCGTTGGTTTTTGGGCTCCGAAAACAGGCGCAACATAGCAGGCTAGCTGACCCCATCGGAGAGCTTTCAAACGGTAAGCTGTGCGACGCGTAACTCCTTATGGATCAAAAGTTATGGGCATTGGAGCAACAGATACTTAGTCACAAGCCTCACGCCCTCGGTTTGCGGGCCCAACCTCTACGTGAAGTAAAGTTCTCTTGCCCAAGGGGCCGTGGGATTCTGTAATAGAAAGATGATGGATTAGGTTGTTGTCCTTTTTGCGGCTCACGACGTACAATCCGTGACGGAAAAACAGCCCAAAAGAAAAAAAGTGTTCGAAACTGATGAAAACGTTGAATTTTGGGCTCTGAAAATCGGCGCAGCCGAGCAGGCTTGCTAACAACATCGTAGAGCTCTCAGAGAGCTTTCCAACAGTATACTGTGCATCGCGTAACTCCTTACGCATCAAAAGTTATCAGCACCGGAGCGACGGCTACCTGGTCACAAGCCCCACGCCCTCGGTTTGCGGGCCTAGGCTCTACCTGAAGTAAAGTTCTCTTGCCCAAGGGGCCGTGGGATTCTGTTATAGAAATATGATGGATTAGGTTGTCGTCCTTTTTACGGCTCACGACATACGATCCGGGACGGAAAAATAGCGCAAAAGAAGAGAAGTATCCCGAAATTGATGAAAACGTTCCATTTTGGGCTCCGAATATAGGCACAGCCATGCTGGCTTGCTGCCCACGTCGTAGACTTCTCGGAGAGCTTTCCAAAGGTATGCTGTGCGCCGCGTAACTCCTAACGGAACAAAAGTTATGGGCACCGGAGCGATGGATAACTGGTCACAAGCCCCACGGCCTCAGTTTGCGGGCCCAGCCTTTACGTTAAGTAAAGTTCTCTTGCCCAAGAGGCAGTGGGATTCTGTAATATAAATGGAATGGATTAGGTTGTCGTCCTTTTCACGGCTCACGACGTACGATCCGGGACGAAAAAACAGCGCAAAAGAAGAAAAGTATCCCAAAACTGATAAAAATGTTCAATTTTGGGCTCCGAAAATAGGCGCAGCTGAGCAAGCTTGCTACCCTAGTCTTAGAGCTCTCGGAGAGCTTTCCAACGATATGTTCTGCGCCGTGAAACTCCTTACGGATCAAAAGTTATGGGCATCGGAACGACGAATACCTAGTCACAAGCCCCACGCCCTAGGTTTGCGGGCCCAGCCTCTACGTGAAGTGAAGTTCTCTTGTCCAAGGTACCGTGGGATTCGGTAATAGAAATGTGATAGATTAGGTTGTCGTCATTTTCGCGGCTCACGACTGACGATCCGGGATGGAAAAATAGCGCAAAAAAAGAAAAGTGTCCTGAAACTGGTGAAAACATTGGATTTTGGTCTCCGAAAATTGGGGCAGTATAGCAGGCTTCCCGCCCCTATCGTAGAGCTCTTGGAGAGCTTTCCAACGATATACTGTCGGCCGCATTACTCCTTATGGATCAATTGTTATGGGCACCAGAGTGACGGATACCTGGTCACAAGCCCCACGCCCTCGGTTTGTGGGCCCAGCCTCTAAGTGAAGTGAAGTTCACCTGCCCAACGTGCCGTGGGATTCTATAATAGAAATGTGATGGATTACGTTGTCGTACTTTTCGAGGCTCACAACGTACGATCCAGGATGGAAAAATAGCACAAAAGAAGAAAAATGACCCAAAAATGATGGAAACTTTTTTTTTGGGCGCCGAAAATAGGCGCAGCCGAGCAGGCATGTTGCCGCCGTCGTAGAGCTCTCGGAGAACTTTCCAACGGTATGTTGTGCGCTGCGTAACTCCTTACGGATCAAAAGTTATGGGCACCGGAGCGACGAAGACCTGGTCACAAGACCCACGCCCTCGGTTTCATGGCCCAGCCTCTGCATGAAGTGAATTTCTCTTGCACAAGGTGCCGTTTGATTCGGTAATAGAAATGTAATGGATTAGATTGTCGTCCCTATCGCGGCTCACGATGTAAGATCCAGGATGGAAAAGTAGAGCAGAAGAGGAAAAGTATCCCGAAACTAATGAAAATGTTCAATTTTGGGCTCCGAAAATAGGTGAAGCTGAGCAAACTTGCTGCCCCCGTCGTAGAGCTCCCGGAGAGCTTTTCAACGGTATAATGTGCGCCGCGTAACTTCATACGGATCAAAAGTTATGGGTACCGGAGCGACGGATACCTGGTCACATGCCCCATGCCCTCGGTTTGTGGGCCCATCCTTTACGCGAAGTGAAGTTGTCTTGCCCAAGGTGTCATGGGATACAGTAATAGAAATGTGATTGATTAGGTTGTCGTCCTTTTCGTGGCTCACGACGTACGATCCGGGACGAAAAAATAGCGCAAAAGAAGAAAAATATCCCAAAACTGATGAAAATGTTCAATTTTGGGCTCAAAAAATAGGTGCAACCGAGCAAGTGTGCTGCCCTCATCGTAGAGCTCGCGAAAAGCTTTCCAACGGTACGCTGTGCATTGCGTAACTCCCTACGAATCAAAAGTTTTGGGCACCAGAAAGACGGATACTTGGTCACAAACCACACGCCCTCGGTTTGCGGGCCCAGCCTCTACGTGAAGTGAAGTTGTCTTGCCCAAGGTGCCATGGGATTCGGTAATAGAAATGTGATGGATTAGGTTGTCGTCCTTTTCGCGGCTCACGACGTACAATCCAGGATGGAAAAACAGCGCAAAAGAAGAAAAGAGTCCCGAAACTAATGAAAACGTTCAATTTTGGGTTCTTAAAAGAGGCACAGTCGAGCAAGCGTGCTGCCCACGTCGTAGAGCTCTCGGAGAGCTTTCCAACGGCATGCTATGCGCCGCGTAACTTCTTACGGATCAAAAGTTATGGGCACCAGAGCGACGAATTCCTGGTCACAAGCCCCACGCCCTCGGTTTGCGGGCCCAGCCTCTACGTGAAGTGAAGTTGTCTTGCCCAAGGTGCAATGGGATTCTGTAATAGAAATGTGATGGATTAGGTTGTCGTCCTTTTCGTGGCTCACGACGTACGATCCGGGATGGAAAAACGGCGTAAAAGAAGAAAAGTATCGCAAAAAAGATGTAAATGTTCCATTTTGGGCTCCAAAAATAGGCACAGCTGAGCAACCTTGCTACCCACGTTGTAGAGCTATCGGAGAGCTTTCCTGTAGTATACTGTGCACCGCGTAACTCCTTACAGATCAAAAGTTATGGGCACCGGAGTGACGGATACCTGGTCACAAACCCCACGCCCTCGGTTTGCGGGCGCAGCCTCTATGTGAAGTGAAGTTGTCTTGCCCAAGGTGCGGTGGGATTCGGTAATAGAAATGTGATGGATTAGGTTGTCGTCCTTTTCGCTGCTCACGACGTACGATCCGGGACGAAAAAACAGCGGAAAGGAAGGAAAGTGTCCCGAAACTGATGAAAACGTTCGATTTTGGGCTTCAAAAACTGGCACAGCATAGTAGGCTTGCTAACCCCATCGTAGAGCTCTTGGAGAGCTTTCCAACGATATGTTGTGCGCTACGTAACTCCTTACAGATCAAAAGTTAATGGCATTGGAGCGACTGATACCAGGTCACAAGCCTCACGCCCTCGGTTTGCGGGCCCAGCCTCTATGTTAACTAAAGTTCTCTTACCGAAGGGGCCGTGGGATTCTGTAATAGAAATGTGATGGATTAGGTTGTCGTCCTTTTTGCAGCTCACGATGTACGATCCGGGAAGGAAAAACAACGCAAAAGAAGAAAAATGTCTGAAACTGATGAAAACGTTGAATTTTGGGCTCCAAAAACTGGCACAGCCGAGCAGGCTTTCTGACCACATCGTAGAGCTCTCTGAGAGCTTTCCAACAGTATGTTATGCACCGCGTAACTCCTCACGCATCAAAAGTTATGGACACCGGAGCGACGGATACCTGGTTACAAGCCCCACGCCCTCGGTTTGCGGGCCCAGCCTCTACGTGAAGTAAAGTTCTCTTGCCCAAGGGGCCTTGGGATTCTATAATAGAAATGTGATGGATTAGGTTGTCGTCATTTTCGCGCCTCACGACATACGATCTGGGACGGAAAAACAACGCAAAAGAAGAAAAGTATCCCGAAACTGATGAAAATGTTCCATTTTGGGCAACGAATATAGGCACAGACATGCTGGCTTGCTGCCCACATTGTAGACCTCTCGGGGAGCTTTCCAACGGTATGCTGTGCACTGTGTAACTCCTTACGGATCAAAAGTTATAGGCACTAGAGCGATGAATACCTGGTCACAAGCCCCACGCCCTCAGTTTGCGGGCCCAGCCTCTACGTGAAGTGAAGTTCTCTTGCCCAAGGTGCCGTGGGAATCGGCAATAGAAATTTGTTGGATTAGGTTGTCGTCCTTTTCGCGGCTCACAACGTACCATCCGCGACGAAAAAACAGCGCAAAAGAAGAAAAATGTCCCGAAGCTGATGAAAATGTTCTATTTTGGGCTCCGAAAACTAGCATAGCCGAGCAGGCTTGTTGCCTCCATGGAAGAGCTCTCGGAGAGCTTTCCAACGGTATGTTGTGCGACGCGTAACTCCTTACGGATCAAAAGTTATGGGCACCAAAGCGACGGATACCTGGTCACAAGCCCCACGCCCTCGGTTTGCGGGCCTAGCCTCTACGTGAAGTAAAGTTCTTTTGCCCAAGGGGCAGTGGGATTCTGTAATAGAAATGTGATGGATTAGGTTGTCGTCCTTTTCGCAGCTCACGACGTACGATCCGGGACGGAAAAACAGCGCAAAAGAAGAAAAGTGTCCTGAAACTGACGAAAATGTTGGATTTTGGTCTCTGAAAACTGGTGCAGCATAGCAAGCTTGCTGCCCCTATCGTAGAGCTCTCGGAGTGCTTTCCAACGGTATGCTGTGCGCCGCATAAATCCTTACGGATCAATAGTTATGGGCACCGGAGTGACGGATACCTGGTCACAAGCCCCACGCCCTCAGTTTGCAGGCCCAGCCTCTACATGTAGTAAAGTTCTCTTGCCCAATGTGCCGTGGGATTCTGTAATAGAAATGTGATGGATTAGGTTGTTGTCCTTTACGCGGCTCACGACGTACGATTCGGGATGCAAAAACAGCGCAGAAAAAGAAAAGTATTTCGAAACTGATGAAAACATTCGATTTTGTGCTTTGAAAACAGGGGTAGCAAGCAAGCTTGCTTCTCCCGTTGTAGAGCTCTCACAGAGCTTTCAAACGGTATGCTATGGGCCGCGTAACTTGTGAGGCCCGACCTCGAATTGCGTGCGATACCTCATTTTATGTGCCCTAACCTAGATTTGCATGCCTTGACATAGGTTTAAGAGTCGTGTCTCATTTTATGTGCCTTGTATCGAATTACGTGCATTTATTTAGAGTTGCATGCATTTACTTGGGAAATGTGCATTCATCTCGTAGTTCGTGCCTTACCTCATAGTACGTATCATAAACCTAGAAAAGCGTGCCCGTATGCTAATCAAGAAAGAATCTTACACGAAGCACTAGATTATTAATTAATCCTACAAACTCCACTAACTAATATTAAAATGCTAATTCAACTCACTAGAAGACGAAATTTCACTAAAAGCTAAACATTCTTATTCTTTATTCCTTATTCTTTTGCACATCCCAAGCACACAATAAAATAAGCTCAAACAAGACAAAAAAAATTCAGATTTGATCAAGCCTTGGCTGACCATGTGAAGGGTTTTGTGCATGCTTTGCAATTTCAAATTAAACTTAGACAAGTTATGACACAATGCAAAAAAAAAAAAAAAATGAAACCAAAGCATTATTTTATCCTCCACCATGCTTCAGCTTTTCGATCCATTCAATGCCCATGCTAGACAACTCAAAATATGCTCTTGAAGACACAAAAATCAGAAATTTTGAAGCTCAAGGCCGACACACTCACAAACACCAACATTTCACTCTTTGCAAACATTCTCTCAAGCTCTCATTCTCTCTATCTCGCGGCCTAGGCTGCTTCATCACCTCTCCATAGCTTAAGCTCATCATCCTAAGGTTCATCAAGACACTCAAGGCCCTAGGAAGCTTGACCAAGCAAGCTAGAAGCAAAGAAACATGCATGCAAGATCATAGAACACTCATTTCGGCTTAGGTATGTTTGATAGCTTCTATTTCATTTCCTTTTTGTTCTAACCACATGCACATACTAAGGAAATGGTAACTTAGCTAGGAATTAAGGAAATCAAGCAATATCCCTCGGCCAAACAAGGAGAGAAGACCATTTGTGCATTATTTGTTGTCAATAGGCTAAGGTGAGGTTTAATCCTTTTTAAAAGCTTTCCAAAACCACATGCATGCCTTTAAATGTCTATTTTTACCTCTGTACTTGTGATATATGTGTGTACATGAGATTTTGTAACCATGCATGGCAAGATATTTAGCTAGAATTTGAAGATAGGTGAAATCGCGAAAATGGTAGATTTCTGACTTGTTAGGACGAAGTGTATTTGGCCTGGTAAACGATGTTGAAAATGTGTGAAAATTGATAGGTGACTCGTTTTGACAGTTCTGACCATGTTTCATAGAAATAGGCCAAGGCCAATTTTTACTCTAAAGTCTCCAAAATGGCAAGACATCGAAGGGTGTCTAAATCTGGAAATTTTGGAAAATCTGGAAAATGGAGCAGGTTTTTGGCAGTTCACTGTCCTCATAGAACGAACCAGTTTTGACTTAGTAAATAATATCTAAAATGCATGAAATTTGGCAGGTTGCTATATTTTTCAGTTTTGGAAATTTTTGTCAGAAATAGACTAAGGCTAAATCTGACCCTAAGGCCCTAAAAAATGACAAGTATTGAAATGTATACAAATCTGGACAGTTTTGCGTAGTATCACGGTTTTGGCTATAACTCTTGAATCCGAACTCCAAATGATGTGAGGTTTGTTTCTGGATTTAGTTCACTTAATAAGATTTAATTTGACATTTTGTTCACTGGAATTGGAGATTGTTTGCTTGTCTAAATGATTGTGGGAAAACAGACCATTGCAGTGAAGTTTTTATCTAGTGATATGCTTTGAAAATTATTATAACTTCTCTTGTGGTATTAAATGCTTTGGATTGTGGCACTTGGATGTTGTGTGGAATGTTTTGAATGATTGAGGATGTTTAATTAATCGATGCATGGCTTTGGTTTAATTACGTGACAACTTGTGGCTTAATCACACAGGTAAGCATGAATTGAAACCCTAGTGACTATGAAAACTTGCTAAGTGTTGATCCTATGGTTATCGTGTCTAATTATGTGATTAGTGGGCTGCCCTTAGTTGTCCTTATAGCCCTAAATGTGATTCCGATGATTACATGTTGACAAGTAGACCTTTCTTGGACCCGGTCCCATGTAGATGTCGTTGCATGTTGTATGACCTTATTATTTGATTGCATGAACCTCGAAATGAGTTATATGACTTGATTCACATGTGTTACATGGCTGTCCATTTAATATTCATGTAACTCCATGTGCCTTACAAGTGAAATTACCTGTCATAGCATGCCTTGTGTGTTTACCTGTCAACGTGTGATCTTATAATTGCTCGGAGGCAACCTACTTTGTTGTCCTCCTAATGTAATATGTTAAATGTTATAAATGTGCATTGCATACAAGGTTGCAACCTTTCATTGTGGCATGGTAGCGTTTCACGCACGCCGGGCGGCATTGGGCTTGCCAATGCTACCGTGACTACCATGGTCCAATTCCCTCTCTCGCTTGGCATTCCACCCTCGGAGAGTAGGGTTGTAGGTTTTTTTTTCGGGGTACATCCGGAGTACACCCAAATGGGAGCGATAAGTGGATTATTGAAGTCGGACGCAACAATCGTATCGAAATCGATATTGAGAGCAGATGCTCACCGTATCCTTGAAATGATTGGTAACTGTATCTGTTGCTCAATTTGATTCTTATACTTTGCGTACCTTATTACTTGTAATACGTGACATGTTTTCAAAAGGGGGTTTTCATAAGGTAATCGGAAAAAGAGTTTCAAAACGTATTTCTCGTTCCCCTCCCTGAGTTCATAAGGACTCACCCTCTTTTATCATCACAGGTGAAGAAGACCAGGAACAGGTACCCGAGGATAACGTGCCTATTGATGACTCCTTGGAATGATTGCTTGCCCTACGTGCCTTATTTGACTATGGCCATTTTGTGAACGATATGTTGCTTGAAGACTATTTCTTATGTTGCTTGTTGTTGTATTGTAAACGACCCCCGTTGTAATTTAGGGTCTAATTTTGGCTTGTACTGATCATAACTAGATACACACTGTTTTGGTCATTTTGCTATCGCTACTTTGGTTTAGTATCTATCATAGACTTATGAAGTATTAGATAAGAGTTAAGTAAAATGAATTTAGCCAATCTTAAGCAGGTACACATTGTTAAGCTAAAATCAACAGGTACCGGTGTAACTGGATTGACAAATAAATGAGACATAGTATCACGCTAGGTTATTAGTCAAACGAGCCTTCGAGATAACTAGTAGGCACCCTGATTGGTGATAAATAGTAATCTTAGTTGGAAATGAATTTGAGATTGAAAGTTTTGAGGCATTTAGAGAATTAGGTCAAACTAAAGAGCTAATTACAGTCGTTATGCTGCCAATTTTCCGGGAGTCTTTTGGAGTTCTAGGAAAACATTAAGCGTTAAACCTTAATGAATGATTAAGCACGTGAAATGATATGAATGTTTAGATCACACCCTAGTCTAACCTCTATAGATCGAGTTGGGGCGTGACACCTTATATTAATGGTATCAGAGCTTAGATTGCTTAAGCCAGATTTAACTCTCGGACCATGGATAGAAGCCCTAAGATTATTGGGATGACTTGTTTATGTGTGTTATGTATGACAATATCAATTGTGCCTTCTCTGTTTCTATGTGCTTATGTGATTAACATGTCTTAATTGTTTCGAAAGTTGTGTGTCTATGTAAAAATTGTATGTTGTATACCTTATACATTAAATTCATGTCTTGTTATATTCCAATAAATTGTGCATAATAATCTGTGTCTATAGATGGCTGACCCTAGTACTCGCAATACCAATAGGAGCGATGAGCCTCAAGAAGCCGGAGATGCTCATCAAACTAATCCCGACATGGCTATGTTTAATATGATGGCAAATGCTATGGATCGCGTGTCGCGAGTGATGGAACGTCAAGATGCACGTGAAGCAAACAACAACAACAACAACAACAGGAATGCGGGTAACAATGGGAGAAACAACAGAATGCGGGAGTTCCTTGACTTTCACCCATTCAAATTCTATGGGGAAGCTGATGATAAAAAGGCAGAGGCTTGGCTGTCCAAGATTGAAAGGATTTTCAGGCCACTTGATTATACTGATGAAGAAAAGGTTGAGTTCGCTGTGTTTCTGTTGCACGGGGATACTGAGCATTGGTGGCACACTGTGGAGGAACTTTGGAAAACTGATCATACACCTCATTTGTGGGGTAATTTTGTTAAGGCATTCAAGGAGAAATACGTACCTGCAGTTTTCAGGCAGAGGCGAATTGAAGAATTCATGCACTTGAACCAGGGTAACATAACGGTGGCCCAGTATGAGGCTTGCTTTGACAAATTGTCCCGTTATGCTCAATACATGGTCAGTACCCCTGAGGCAAAAATGTGTAAATTTACGAATAGGTTGAGGCCAAAAATTCAGGATCAGTTGGCTTCGCATGACTTCACTGCCTATTCTGTTCTCCTTGCTGCTGCTTCCCGAGTTGAAAAGAGAAAACTTGATAGAGCCGGTTCAAGCCAGCCGAACAAGAAACCATATCAACCTCCAGGACAACAAATGAAATTCTAGACTCAGAGTCGCAGTTAGGGCTAGAGCCAGAGCAGACCAGTTAATAACCGTGGCCCGACTAAAGCACCATCAGCCTTTTCCACCCGCGGATCCACAGGTAGTTCACTTGCTACTCAAACCGTCACCTGTTCTTACTGTAACAGGAAGGGTCACACCGAGGCCCAGTGTTGGAGGAAATCGGGACGATGTGTAGGGTGTGGCAGCGATCAACACCAGGTCAAAGATTGTCCTAAATGGCAAAGAGGACAAAATCAGATTAAACCAGTTGGTAGAGGCAAGATTCTAGTTCCTAGAGTCCAGGCTCAAGCTTATGCTATTGAGTGCGAGGAGCCTCCTGAGGAGACCGCTGTTGTTGAAGGTACATTCTTGATACTGAATCAACCTGTTAGGGTGCTAATTGATCCAGGTGATACTCATTAGTTTATTACTCCCTTATGTGTGCAACGTGTGAAATTACGAGTTGTATGTTTGCCTTACGAAGTAGAAGTTGGTACTCCGATGGGTTCTAAACTCGTTACTAGCTCAGCTTGTAAAACATGTAAAATTCAAATTAAAGATAGGGAATTCTTAGTCAATCTTATTTTATTACCCTTTCGAGACTATGAAGTCATCTTAGGGATGGACTGATTGGCAAAGCATCATGCACAACTAGATTGTCAAATGAAGATTGTAACATTCCAGATACCTGGTCAACCAATATTGGAGGTAAAGGGTCGAAGAGACTTCACCGGGAGTTCCATCATTTCCTCTACGAAAGTAGTGAAGTCCTTGAGAAAATGGTGTAGTGGATACTTAGCTTACCTCATCAACAAGTCGTCGGACAAAGCTAAGTTGGAGGAGATGCCAGTGATTAAAGATTACGCGGATGTGTTTCCAGAAGAATTACCCGGTTTACCCCCGAATTGAGAGATCGAGTTCATAATAGAATTACTGCCTGGCACCCAGCCGATATCTAAAGCTCCCTATCGTATGGCACCCACCGAGCTACAAGAATTGAAGGACCAATTGCAAGGATTGTTGAAGAAGGGGTTCGTTCAACCAAGTTCTTCTCAGTGGGGTACGCTAGTCCTATTTGTAAAGAAGAAAGACAGAACGTTGAGGCTATGCATCGATTATCGAGGATTGAACCAAGTGACCATTAAGTATAAATACCCACTTCCACTAATCGATGAGTTGTTTGATCAACTTCAAGGAGCTAAAGTGTATTCGAAGCTCGACTTGAGGCAAGGGTACTATCAGTTGAGGATCAAAAAGGAGGATGTGCCTAAAACGACTTTCAGGACGAGATATCGGCATTATGAATATGTGGTGATGCCATTTGGGCTAACTAATGCCCCTGCAGCTTTTATGGACTTGATGCACAAGGTGTTTCAACCCTACTTGGACCAATTTGTGGTGATCTTTATTAATGATATATTGGTATACTCAAAATCCGAGGCTGAGCATGAACAACATCTGCGATAGGTATTGCAGAAACTTAGAGAGCATCAATTGTATGCAAAATTTAGCAAATGCGAATTTTGGTTGCAGCATATAGCATTCTTGAGACACATCATATCCCAAGAGGGAATAGCGGTGGACCCAGCAAAGATAGAAGCGGTGATGTCTTGGAAGAAGCCAGAAAATGTTACAGAAGTTCAGAGTTTTTTCAATTTAACCGGCTATTATCGGAGGTTCGTAAAGGATTTCTCAAAGATTGCAGGACCGCTTACAAAGCTCACTCAAAAGAAAACAAAGTTCGGAGAGCTTTCCAACGGTATATTGTGCGCCGCGCAACTCCTTACTGATCAAAAGTTATGGGCACCGAAGCGACGAATACCTGGTCACAAACCCCACACCCTAGGTTTGCGAGCCCAACCTCTACGTGAAGTAAAGTTCTCTTGCCCATGCCGTGGGATTCGGTAATAGAAATGTGATGGATTAGGTTGTAGTCCTTTTCGCGGCTCACGACTTACGATCCGGGATGAAAAAACAGCACAAAAGAAGAAAAGTGTCATGAAACTGATGAAAACATTGGATTTTGGTCTTCATAAATCGGTGCACCATAGCTGGCTTGATGCCCCCATCATAGAGCTCTCGGAGTGTTTTCCATCGATATGATGTGCACCGCACAACTCCATACGGATCAATAGTTATGGGCACCGGAGTGACGGATACCTAGTCAGAAGCCCCACGCCCTCCCTTTGCGGGAGCAGCCTCTACGTGAAGTAAAGTTCTCTTGCCCAACATGTCATGGGATTCGGTAATAGAACTGTGATGGATTTGGTTGTCGTCCTTTTCGCAGCTCACGACGTACGATCCAAGACGAAAAAATAGCGCAAAAAAAGAAAAGTGTCCCGAAACTGATGAAAACGTTTGATTTTGGTCTCCGAAAATAGGCCCAGCCGAGCAAGCTTGCTGCCCCAGTCGTAAAGCTCTCAGAGAGTTTTCCAACGGCATGTTGTGTGCTGCGTAACTCTTTACGGATCAAAAGTTATGGGCACTAGAGCGACGGAGACCTGGTCCCAAGCCCCACGACCTTGGTTTACGGGCCCAGCCTCTATGTGAAGTGAAGTTCTCTTGCCCAAGGTGCCATGGGATTCGGTATAGAAATGTGATAGATTAGGTTGTCGACCTTTTCGCGGCTCACGATGTACGATCCGGGACGGAAAAACATCGCAAAAGAAGAAAAGTATCCCAAAACTGATGAAAACGTTCAATTTTGGGCTCCGAAAATAGGCGCAGCAAAGCAGGCTTGCTGGCCACATTGTAGAGCTCTCAGAAAGCTTTCAATGGTATGTTGTGCGCATCGTAACTCTTTACAGATCAGAAGTTGTGGGCACCGCAGCGACGGATGCCTGGTCACAAGCCCCATGCCCTTGGTTTGCGGGCCCAGCCTTTACGTGAAGTGAAGTTGTCTTGCCCAAGGTACCGTGGGATTGGGTAATAAAAATGTGATGGATTAGCTTGTCGTCCTTTTCGCGGCTCACGACGTACGATGCGGGACGAAAAAACAGCGCAAAAGAAGAAAAGTATCCCAAAACTGATGAAAATATTTGATTTTGGGCTCCAAAAATCGGCGCAGCCAAGCAGGATTGCTACCCTCGTTGTAGAGCTCTCGGAGAGCTTTCCAACGATATGTTGTTCGCAGCGTAACTCCTTATGGATCAAAAGTTATGGGCACCGGAACGACGGATACCTGGTTACAAGCCCCACAACCTCGATTTGCAGGCCCAGCCTCTATGTGAAGTGAAGTTTTCTTGCCCAAGGTGTTGTGGGATTCTATAATAGAAATGTGACAGATTAGGTTGTCGTCCTTTTCCAAGCTCACGACGTACGATCCGGGACAGAAAAATAGCGCAAAAGAAGAAAAGTGTCCCGAAAATGATGAAAATGTTCGATTTTGGGCTCCAAAATAGGCGTAGCCTAGCAGGTTTGCTACCCACGTCGTAGAACTCTCGGAGAGCTTTCCAACGGTATGTTATGCGCCGCGTAACTCCTTACGGATCAAAAGTTATGGGCACCGGAACAACGGATACCTGGTCAAAAGCCCCACGCCCTCAGTTTGCGGGCCCAGCCTCTATGTGATATGAAGTTCTCTTGCCCAAGGTATCGTGGGATTCAGTAATAGAAATGTGATGGATTAGGTTTTTGTCCTTTTCGCGGCTCACGACGTACGATCCGGGACGAAAAAACAACGTAAAAGAAGAAAAGTATCTCAAAACTGAAGAAAACGTTCGATTTTGGTCTCCGAAATTAGGCGCAGCTGAGCAAGCTTGCTGTCCCCGTCGTAGAGCTCTCGGAGAGCTTTCCAACAGTATGCTGTGCACCGCGTAACTCCTTACGGATCAAAAGTTATGGGCACTAGAGCGACGGATTCTTGATCACAAGCCCCACGCCCTCGATTTGCAGGCCCAGCCTCCATGGGAAGTGAAGTTCTCTTGTCCAAGGGGCAATAGGATTCGGTAATAGAAATGTGATTGATTAGGTTGTCGTCTTTTTCGCGGCTCACGACGTACGATCCAGGATGAAAAAACAGCGCAAAAGAAGAAAAGTTTCCCGAAACAGATTTAAACGTTCAATTTTGGACTCCGAAAATAGGCACAACCGAGCAGGCTTACTACCCCCGTCGTAGAGCTCTCGGAGAGCTTTTCAACGGAATGCTGTGCACCGCGTAACTCCTTACGGATCAAAAGTTATGGGCACCGGAGCAACGGAGACCTGGTCACAAGCCCCACGCCCATGGTTTGCGGGCCCAGCCTTTACGTGAAGTGAAGTTCTCTTGACCGAGATACCATGGGATTCTGTAATATAAATGTTATGGATTAGGTTGTCATCCTTTTTTGCGGCTCACGATGTACGATCTGGGACGGAAAAATAGCGCAAAAGAAGAAAAGTGTTCGAAACTGATGAAAACATTGGAATTTGGGCTTCGAAAACAGGCACAAACAAGCTGGCTTGTTGACTGCATCGTAGAGCTCTCGGAGAGCTTTCCAACGGTATGCTGTGCACTGCGTAACTCCTTACGCATCAAAAGTTATGGGTACCGGAGCGACGGATACCAAGTCACAAGCCCCACGCCCTTGGTTTGCGGGCCCAGCCTCTACGTGAAGTAAAGTTCTCTTGCCCAAGGGGCCGTGGGATTCTGTAATAGAAATTTGATGGATTAGGTTATTGTCCTTTTCACAGCTCACGATGTACGATCCGGGACAAAAAAATAGCGCAAAAGAAGAAAAGTGTGCCGAAACTGATGAAAACTTTCAATTTTGGGCTCCGAAAATAGGCGCAGCCAAGCAAGCTTTCTGCCCCGTCGTAGAGCTCTCGGAGAGCTTTCCGACGGTATACTGTGTGCCACGTAACTCCTTACGGATCAAAAGTTATGTCACCGGAACGACGAATACTTGGTCACAAGTCCCACGCCATCATTTTGCGGGCCCAGCCTCTATGTGAAGTAAAGTTCTCTAGCCCAAGGTACAGAGGGATTCTATAATAGAAATGTGATAGATTAGAATGTCGTCCTGTTCGCGGCTCACGACGCACGATCCGGGACGGAAAAACAGCGCAAAAGAAGAAAATTATCCCAAAACTGATGAAAATATTCGATTTTGGGCTCCGAAAATAGGTGCAGCCAAGTAGGCTTCCCACCCTCGTCGTAGAGCTCTCAGAGAGCTTTCCAACTGTATGTTGGGCGTCGCGTAACTCTTTACGGATCAAAAGTTATAGGCACCGGAGCGATGGATACCTGGTTACAAGCCCTACGCCCTCAGTTTGCGGGCCAAGCCTCTACATGAAGTAAAGTTCTCTTGCCCAACATGCCGGGGGATTCTGTAATGGAAATGTGATGGATTAGGTTGTCGTCCTTTTTGCGGTTCACGACGTATGATCCGGGATAGAAAAACAGCGCAGAAAAAGAAAAGTGTTTCAAAACTGATGAAAACATTCGGTTTTGGGCTCCAAAAATAGGCGCAGCCAATCATGCTGGCCGCCCCCGTAGTAGAGCTTTCGGAGAGCTTTCCAACGGTATGCTGTGCACCGCATAACTCCTTACGGATCAAAAGTTATGGGTACCGGAGCGACGGATACCTAGTCACAAGCCCCACGCCCTCGGTTTGCAGGCCCAACCTCTACGTGAAGTGAAGTTGTCTTGCCCAAGGCGCCATGTGATTCTGTAATAGAAATGTGATGGATTAGGTTGTCATCCTTTTCGCGGCTCACGACGTACGATCCGGGACGGAAAAACAGAGCAGAAAAGGAAAAGTATCCCGGAACGGATGTAAACGTTCGATTTTGAGCTTTGGAAATTGGCACAGCCGAGTAGGCTTGCTGCCCCATTCGTAGAGCTCTCGGAGAGCTTTCCAACTGTATGTTGTGCGCCGCGTAACTCCTTACGGATCAAAAGTTATGGGCACCGGAGCGACGATACGTGGTCACAAGCCGTACACCCTCGATTTGCGGGCCCAGCCTCTACGTGAAGTGAAGTTCTCTTGTCCAAGATACAATGGGATTCTGTAATAGAAATGTGATAGATTAGGTTGTCGTCCTTTTCGCAGCTCAGAACGTACGATCCGGGACAGAAAAATAGCGCAAAAAAAGAAAACTATCCCGAAACTGATGAAAACATTCGATTTTGGGCAACGAAATAGGCACAGCTGAGCAGGCTTGCTACCCAAGTCGTAGAGCTCTCGGAGTGCTTTCCAACGGTTTGCTCTGTGCCACGTAACTCCTTATGGATCAAAAGTTATGGGCACCGGAGCGACGGATACCTGGTCACAAGCCCTTCGGCTTCAGTTTGCTGGCCCAGCCTCTACGTGAAGTAAAGTTGTCTTGCCCAAGGTACGGTGGGATTCGGTAATAGAAATGTGATGGATTAGGTTGTCATCCTTTTCACGACTCACGATGTATGATCCGGGACGGAAAAACAGCATAAAAGAAGAAAAGTATCCCGAAACTGATAGAAACGTTCGATTTTGGGCTCCGAAAACAAGCGCAGCTGAGCAGGCTTGCTGACCCCGTCATAGAGCTCTTAGAGTGCTTTCCAACGGTATGCCGTGCACCGCGTAAGATCAAAAGTTATGAGCACCGGAGTGAGGGATACTTGGTCACAAGCCCCACGTCCTCGGTTTGCGAGCCCAACCTCTATGTGAAGTAAAGTTCTCTTGCCCAAGGTGCCATGGGATTCTGTAATAGAAATATGATGGATTAGGTTGTCGTTCTTTTTGCGGCTCACGATGTACGATCCGGGACTGAAAAACAGCGCAGAAAAAAGAAAAGTGTCCCGAAACTGATGAAAACGTTCGATTTTGAGCTCTGAAAATTGGCGTAGTCGAGAAAGCTTGCTGCCTCAGTCGTAGATGTGAGGCCCAACCCCGAATAATGTGTCTTACCTCGATTTGCGTACCTTGGACCCAAAATTATATGACTGATCTTGGATTGCGTGCCCTATCTTGGTTTTCATGCATGCTTCGTCATACGTGCCTTGACCTAGAATTGTTAATCCTCGATGTACGTGCATACCTAGATATACGTGCCCTGACCTCGATTTATGTGTGTTTCCTCGTTTCATATGCCATAACCTTGAACTGCGTGCCCTAACCTAGGTTTAAGCGCCATACCTTGATTTACGTGCATTGCATTGAATTACGTACCTTGCATTGGTTTGCGTGCACTTACCTAGAATTACGTGTATTTACATAAAAATTTGTGCATTTACCTTGAAGTGTGTGCCTTACCTCGTAGTGCGTGCCCTAGACCTAGGAATGCGTGCCTGCACGCTAATCAATAAAGATTCCTGCACAAAGCACAAGACACTAAAATAATCCTACACAATCCACTAACTGATATTATATTCCTAATTCAAATTCTCTACAAATCCCACTAACTATAAAATATTCTATTTTACCCAACATTCTCTTACACCATGTCATAACTTTTCCTAAGTTCTATGCCCTTTTTGCTAACTCCTAAGCCTCCAACCTGCTCATGCACTTATTCCTTACACACTAAATTTCCTAGGCACAATATTCAGCAACTTTAGAAGGCATTTGACACACAAAAATTCTGCAAAACCGAGCACACACACACACACACACTAAAACTTCATTTTTCCTCTCAAAAACCCTCTCAAAACTCTCATTCTCTTTCCATTTTGACCATGGCTGCCTCTTGACCTTCCAATACCTCAAGCATGCTCTCAGGATCTCTCCCAAGCTCGGCCATAGCAGCCCAAGCAAGCAAGAAGCAAGAAAGAAGCTCCATTGGTGCATCTTCAAGAACATTGTGCATCTTCATCTATTAACTTGCCAACGTGAGGGTTAAACTCTTTTAAAAGCTTTCAAAAACCACAAGCATGCCTTCATATGTCTATATTTACCTCTGTACTTGTTGTATATGTGTGTACATGAGCTTATGTAACCATGCATGGCAAGATATGTGGCTAGAACTTGAAGATAGGCAAGAATCACGTAGCTGGCAGATTTCTGACTTGGTAGTGCGAAGTGCATTTGGCCTAGTAAATGATGTCAAAAATGCATTAAAATTGGTAGGTCACTATTTTTTCCCGTTTTGAGCTTCTTTTTTTTTTTGTAGAAATAGGCCCAGGCCAATTCTGACTCTAAGACCCTTAAATGGCCAAATATCAAAAGGTGTCTAAATCTGGAAATATGGAATAGGTTCTGGCAGCCTTCTGACCTTGTGGAACAAAACAGTTTTAGCCTAGAAAATGATGTAAAAAATGCATGAAAATTGGTAGGTCACTATTTTTTCCAGTTTTGAGAATTTTTCATAGAAATAGGCCAAGGCCAATTCTGACTCTAAAGCCTCCAAAATGGTCAAACATCGTGAGGTGTCTAAATCTGGAAGAATTGAAAATATGAAATAGATTTCGGGCAGATTACTGACTATGTAGAACAAAGCATTTTTGACCTAGTAAATGTTGGTTAAATTGTATGACATTTGATAGGTTTGTATATTTTTCAGTTCTGGACAGTTTTGTCAGAAATAGACTAAGGCTAAATCTAATCCTAAGACCCTCAAAAATGGCAAGTATTGAAATGTGTACAAATCTGGACAGTTTTGCGTAGTCTCACGGTTTTGGCTATAACGCTTGAATCCGAACTCCAAATGATACGAGGTTTGTTTCTGGATTTAAATAACACATTAATATTTAATTTGATATTTTGCTCACTGAAATTGGAGATTTTTGGATTATCTAAATGAATGTGGGAAAACAGACCATTGCAGTGGGGTTTTTGTTTAGTGATATGCTTAGAATCATGTTGAGACCTTGCTTGTGGTATTGAATGCTTGGAATTGTGGCACTTATATGTTGTATAGACTGTTGTGGCTGGTTGAGGTTGCTTAATTTGAGTGATGTATGACTTGGGATCGTTAATTGACGAATGGTTTGCTTAACTGCATATTTAAGCACGGAATTGAAACCCTAATGCTATTGACTTTTGCTAAGGAATGAACTTATGGTTAAATGTGTTAAATTATGTGATTAATAGGCTGCCCGTAATTGTCCTTATAGCTCTAAATGTGATTTTCGATGATTTCATGTTGCTAAGTGAGCTATTCTTGCATCTGGTCTCGTATAAATGTCATTGCATGCTTGTATAATGTTAATGCTTGATACGTGAACCCCGAAATGAGTTATATGACTTGATTTAAATGTGTTACTTGGCTGTCCGTTAAATGTTCATATGCCTCTAAGTGTTTTACAAAGTGAATATACATGTCAAAGCATGCCTTGTATGTTTACTTATCGATATGTGATCTTACAATTGCTCGGAGGCAACCTACTTTGTTGACCTCCTAATGTGAATTGTTAAAAGACATGCTATGGCTTATTTGAATATGGTTACTTGGCTGCTTGTGAAAGTTTAATTGCTTTCGAATTGATATATGAAATGATTACATGTTCTTACAATGCCTTATATGCCAATATGTCAAAATGTGACCTTATACTTGCTCGGAGGCAACCAACTTTGTTGTCCTCCTAATGTGAATTGTTAAATGGTATAATTGTGCATTGCATACAAGGTTTCAACCTTTCATTTTGGCATGGTAGCGTTTCACGCACGCCGGGTGGCATCGGGCTTGCCGGTGCTATCGTGACTACCACAGTCCAATTCCCTCTCTCGCTTGGGGGCTAGACTTCCTTGGAGAGTTGGGTCGTAGGGTTGGGGTACATCCGGAGTACACCCATTTGGCATGCAAAGTGGATGATTGAAGCCGGCCGCAACAACTGTTATTGAAAATGAACTTGAACGGCAGGAAATAAGTGCTATGCTGGGGAAAGTCCTACACCTAAATGTGGTGGGAGCTACCTCTTGAGCCCATATGAGTCACCTCTAGAGTCCTGTACGTATCAAATTGTATCCTTTTGCTATGTGTTTTAAGTACTCTCGCTTGGTTCCTAGAGGACCTCAGGGAAGAAAGACGGGTAAATGTGTTCATTTATATTTATGTTATGTTATGAACTTATTTGTTCTAATTGACATGTTTCCAAATGAGTTTTCATAAGTTTAACTAGAAAAGGATTTCAAAACGTTATCTCTCGTTCCCCCTCGTTGAGTTCATAAGGACTCACCCTCTTTTTTTGTCACAGGTGCAACAGATTTGGAACACGTACCCGAAGTACATGTGCTTGTTGATGATTCCTTGGAGTGACTACATGCTTTTCTTCTTTGCCTGAAAGTGGTTGCTATATGGATGTTGTGTTTGATTGCAAACTGTTCATTTTATTGATGTAAATGACCCTGTTGTAATTTGGGTCTAATTTTTGCTGTACTGATTATAACCGGACGAACTCTTTATTGGTTGTTTGCTTTCATTATCTTTATTAGTAGTTATCATAGGTGTTTAAACCACTGGGTGAAGAAGCATATAATGAAACTCTATCTAATCTCACTTAGGTGCTTATGCGTAAGCTAAGGGATGATAAGTACTTTCAAGACAGGAACTGACAAATAAACGGGACATAGTTATCATGCTAGGCTTGTCAATCAAATGAGACTATCGAGATAAATTAGTAGGCATATCTATTGATAACAAAATAGAAAATTTTAGTTGGAATTGAATCAATGATTAAAGGTTTTGAGGTGTTTTAGAAAATTAGGTGAAACCAAAGGTCCTAAATATAGCCGTCATGCTGCTGGTTTTTCAGAAAAACTTTTGGAGTTTTAGGCCAATATTAAGCATTAAATCATAACAAAAGGCTAAGTGTGTGAAATAACGATACTGATTTAGGTCACACCCTAGTCTAGCCTCCATAGGTCGGGTTGGAACGTGACACAAGGTTCCATGGGATTCGATAATAGAAATGTGATTGATTAGGTTGTTGTCCTTTTCGCGGCTCATGACGTATGATCCGGGACGGAAAAACAGCGCAGAAGAAGAAAGTGTCCCAAAACTGATGAAAACATTCAATTTTGGGCTCTGAAAACAAGCGCAGCCAAGCAGGCCAGTAGCCCTCATCGTAAAGCTCTCGGAGAGCTTTCCAACGGTATGTTGCGCGCTGCATAACTCCTTACGGATCAAAAGTTATGGGCACCGGAGCGACGGATACTTGGTCACAAGCCCCACGCCCTCGATTTGCGGGCCTAGCCTCTACGTGAAGTCAAGTTCTCTTGCCCAAAGTGCCATGGGAATCAGTAAAAGAAATGTGATGGATTAGGTTGTCGTCCTTTTCGCGGCTCACGACATACGATCCGGGATGAAAAAACAGCACAAATGAAGAAAAGTATCCCGAAACTAATAAAAACGATCAATTTTGGGCTCCAAAAATAGGCACAGCCCTGCAAGCTTGCTGCACCCGTCTTAGAGCTCTCAGAGACTTTTCCTACAGTATGATGTGCGCCGCGTAACTCCTTACAGATCAAAAGTTATGGACACCGGAGCGACGGATACCTGGTTATAAGCCCCACTTCCTCGGTTTGCGGGCCCAGCCTCTACGAGAAATGAAGTACTCTCGCCCAAGGTGCCGTGGGATTCGGTAATAGAAATGTGATGGATTACGTTGTCGTCCTTTTCGCGGCTCACGACGTACGATCCGGGACGAAAAAATAGCGCAAAAGAATAAAAGTATCCTAAAACTAATGAAAATGTTCTATTTTGGGCTCTTAAAACAGGCGCAGCCGAGCAAGCTTGCTGCCCCCGTCACAGAGTTCTCGGAGAGCTTTCCAACGGTGAGCTGTGCATCGCGTAACTCCTTATGGATCAAAAGTTATGGTCACCGGAGCAACGAATACTTCGTCACAAGCCCCATGCCCTCAGTTTGTGGGCCCAGCGTCTACGTGAAGTGAAGTTCTCTTGCCCAATGTGCCGTGGGATTCGGTAATAGAAATGTGATGGATTAGGTTGTCGTCCTTTTCACGGCTCACGACGTACGATCCGGGATGAAAAAAGAGCGCAAATAAAGAAAAGTGTCCTGAAATTGATGAAAACGATCAATTATGAGCTCCGAAAATAGGCGCAGCCATTCAAGCTTGCTGCCCCCGTCTTAGAGCTTTCGGAGAGCTTTCCAACAATATGATGTGCGCCGCATCACTTCTTACAGATCAAAAGTTATGGGCACCGGAGCGACGGATACCGGATTACAAGCCCCACTCCCTCGATTTACGGGCCCAGCCTCTACAAGAATTGAAGTTCTCTCGCCCAAGGTGCCAAGGGATTCGGTAATAGAAATGTGATGGATTAGGTCGTCGTCCTTTTCGAGGTTCACAACATACGATTCGGGATGAAAAAATAGTACAAAAGAAGAAAAGTCTCCCAATACTGATGAAAACGTTGGATTTTGGGCTCCGAAAACAGGCGCAGCCGAGCAGGCTTGTTGACCTTGTCGTAGAGCTATCGGAGAGCTTTTCAACGGTATGCTGTGCGCTGCTAACTCCTTACGGATCAAAAGTTATGGGCACCGGAGCGACGAATACCTGGTCACAAGCCCCACGCCCTCGGTTTACGGGCCTAGCCTCTACGTGAAGTGAAGTTTTCTTGCCCAAGTTGCAGTGGGATTCAGTAAAAGAAATGTGATGGATTAGGTTGTTGTCCTTTTTGCGGCTCAAGACGTACGATCCGGGACGGAAAAACAAAGTAGAAAAAGAAAAGTGTCCCAGAAATGATGAAATCATTCAATTTTGGACTTCAAAAATAGGCACAGCCGAGCAAGCTTGCTGCTCCCACCGTAAAGCTCTCAGAGAGCTTTCCAACGGTATGCTGTGCACCGTACAACTCCTTATGGATCAAAAGTTATGGGCACCGGAGCGACGGATACTTGGTCACAAGCCCCACCGCCTCGGTTTGCGAGCCCAACCTCTACCTGAAGTGAAGTTCTCTTGCCCAAGGTGCCATGGGATTCGGTAATAGAAATGTGAAGGATTAGGTTGTCGTCGTTTTCGCAGTTCATGAAGTATGATCCGGGATGAAAAAACATCGTAAAAGAAGAAAAATGTCCCAAAAATGATGAAAACGTTCGATTTTGGGCTCTGAAAATAGGCGCAGCCGAGCAAGCTTTATGCCCCTGTCGTAGAACTTTCGGAGTGCTTTCCAACGATATGCTGTGCGCCGCATAATTCCTTACGGATCAAAAGTTATGGGCACCGAAGCGACTAATACCTTGTCACACGCCCCACGCCCTCGGTTTGCAAGCCCAGCCTCTTCGTGAAGAAAAGTTCTCTTCCTGAAGGTGCCGCGGGATTCTATAATAGAAATGTAATGGATTAGGTTGTCGTCCTTTTCCCGGCTCACGACGTACGATCCGGGATTAAAAAACAGAGAAGAAAAGGAAAAGTGTCCAGGAACTGATGTAAACGTTTGATTTTGGGCTTTGAAAATTGGCACAGCCGAGTAGGCTTGCTACCCTATTCGTAGAGCTCTCGGAGAGCTTTCCAACTGTATGTTGTGCGCCGCGTAACTCCTTACGGATCAAAAGTTATGGGCACCGGAGTGACGGATACGTGGTCACAAGCCCCACACCCTCGATTTGCGGGCCTACCCTCTACATGAAGTGAAGTTCTCTTGTCCAAGATGCAAAGGGATTCTGTACTGTAAATGCGATGGATTAGGTTGCCGCCCTTTTCGCAGCTCAGGACGTGCGATCCGGGACAGAAAAACAGCACAAAAGAAGAAAACTATCCCGAAGCTGATGAAAATGTTCAATTTTGGGATCTGAAAACTGGCGCAGCCAAGAAGGCTTTCCACCCCCGCCGTAGAGCTCTCGAAGAGCTTTCCAACGATATGTTGTGCGCTGCGTAACTCCTTACGGATCAAAAGTTATGGGCACCGAAGCGACGAATACCTAGTCACAAGCCCCACGCCCTCGGTTTGCGGGCCCAGCCTCTATGTGAAGTGAAGTTCTCTTGCCCAAGGTGCTATGGGAATCGGTAATAGAAATGTGATGGATTAGGTTGTCGTCCTTTTTGCGGCTCACGGACGTACGATCCGGGACGAAAAAATAGTTCAAATGAAGAAAAGTATCCCGAAACTGATGAAAACGTTCGATTTTGGGCTCCAAAAACAGGCGTAGCCCTACAAGCTTGCTGCCCCCATGTTAGAGCTCTTGGAGAGCTTTCCAACGTTATGATGTGCGCCGCGAAACTCCTTACAAATCAAAAGTTATGGGCATCGGAGCGACGGATACCTAGTTACAAGCCTCACTCCCTCGGTTTGCGAGCCTAGCCTCTACGAGAAATGAAGTTCTCTAGCCCAAGGTACCGTGGGATTCGGTAATAGAAATGTGATAGATTAGGTTGTCGTCCTTTTCACGACTCATGACGTACGATATGGGATGAAAAAATAGCGCAAAAGAAGAAAAGTGTCTCGAAACTGATGAAAACGCTAGATTTTGGGCTCTGAAAATAGGCGCAATTGAGCAGGCTTGCTGCCCCCGTCGTAGTGTTCTCGGAGAGCTTTCCAACGATATACTGTATGCCGCGTAACTCCTTACGGATCAAACGTTATGGTCACCAGAGCGACGGATACCTGGTCACAGGCCCCACGCCCTCGGTTTGTGGGCCCATCCTCTACGTGAAGTGAAGTTCTCTTGCCCAAGGTGCCATGGCATTCGGTAATATAAATGTGATGGATTAGGTTGTCGGCCTTTTCGCTGCTCGCGACGTACGATCCGGGACGGAAAAATAGCATAAATGAAGAAAAGTATTCCGAAACTAATGAAAACGTTCGATTTTTAGCTCTGAAAATAGGCGCAGCCGTGCAAGCTTGCTGCCCCCATCTTAGAGCTCTCGAAGAGCTTTCCAATGGTATGCTGTGCTCCGCGTAACTCCTTACAGATCAGAAGTTATGGGCACCAGAGCGACGGATACCTGGTTACAAGCCCCACTCCCTCTGTTTGCGGGCCCAGCCTTTATGAGAATTGAAGTTCTCTCACTCAAGGTGTCGTGGGATTCGATAATAGAAATGTGATGGATTAGGTTGTCGTCCTTTTCCCGGCTCACGACGTATGATCCGACAAGGAAAAACAGCGCAAAGAAGAAAAGTGTACCAAAACTGATGAAAATGTTTGATTCTGGGCTCCAAAAATAGGCGCAGCCGAGCAGGCTTGCTGCCCTAGACGTAGAGCTCTCGGAGAGCTTTCCAACGGTATGCTGTGCGCCGCGTAACTCCTTTTGGATCAAAAGTTATGGGCAACAGAGCGACAGAGACCTGGTCACAAGCCCCACGCCCTCGGTTTGCGGGCCGAACCTCTATGTTAAGTGAAGTTCTCTGGCCCAAGGTGCAGTGGGATTCTATAATAGTAATCTGATGGATTAGGTTGTCGACCTTTTCGCGGCTCACGACGTACGATCTGAAAAATAGCAGAAAAGACGAAAAATGTCCCGAAACTAATGAAAATGTTCGATTTTTGGCTCCCAAAATAGGCACAGCCAAGCAGACTTGCTGCCCCCGTCGTAAAGCTCCCGGAGAGCTTTTTAGCGGTATGATGTGCGCCGCGTAACTTCTTACGAATCAAAAGTTATTGGCACCGGAGCGACGGATACCTGGTTACAAGCCCCATTCCCTGGGTTTGCGGGCCTAGCCTCTATGAGAAATGAAGTTCCCCTGCCCAAGGTACCATGGGATTCGGTAATAGAAATGTGATGGATTAGGGTGTCGTCCTTTTCGCGGCTCCCGACGTACGATCCGGGACGAAAAAATAGCGCAAATGTAGAAAAGTGTCACGAAACTAATGAAAACATTCAATTTTTAGCTCCGAAAACAGGCGCAGTCGTGCAAACTTGCTGCCTCCGTGTTAGAGCTCTCAGAGAACTTTCCAATGGTATGCTATGCTCCGCGTAACTCCTTACAGATCAGATGTTATGAGCACCGGAGCGACGGATACCTGGTTACAAGCCCCACTCCCTCGGTTTGCGGGCCCAGCCTTTATGAGAATTGAATTTCTCTCAACCAAGGTGCCGTGAGATTCGGTAATAGAAATGTGATGGATTAGGTTGTCGTCCCTTTCGCGGCTCACGAGGTACGATCTGGGATGGAAAAACAGCGCAAACAAGAAAAGTGGCCCAAAACTGATGAAAATGTTCAATTTTGGGTTCTAAAAATAGACGCATCCGAGCAGGCTTGTTGCCCTGATCGTAAAGCTCCCGAAGAGCTTTCCAACGGTATACTTTGGGCCACATAACGCCTTACGGATCAAAAGTTATGGGCATCGGAGCGACAGAGACCAGGTCACAGGCACCACGACATCGGTTTGCGGGCCTAGCCTCTATGTTAATTGAAGTTCTCTTGCGCAAGGTGCAGTGGGATTCTATAATAGAAATCTGATGGAGTAGGTTGTCATCCTTTTCGCGGCTCACGACGTACGATCTAAAAAATAGCGGAAAAGACGAAAAGTGTCTCGAAACTAATGAAAATGTTCGATTTTTGGCTCCGAAAATAGGCGCAGCCAAGCAGACTTGTTGCCTCGTCGTAGAGCTCCTGGAGAGCTTTCTAATGGTATGATGTGCGCCGCGTAACTTCTTACGAATCAAAAGTTATTGGCACCGGAGCGACGGATACCTGGTTACAAGCCCCACTTCCTCGGTTTGCGGGCCTAGCCTCTACGAGAAATGAAGTTCCCCCGCCCAAGGTGCCATGGGATTCGGTAATAGAAATGTGATGGATTAGGTTGTCGTCCTTTTCGCGGCTCACGACGTACGATCCGAACGGAAAAATAGCGCAAATGAAGAAAAGTGTCCCGAAACTGATGAAAACGTTAGATTTTGGGCACCAAAAACAGGCGCAACTAAGCTAGGTTGCTGCCCCCGTCTTAGAACTCTCGGAGAGCTTTCTAACGGTATGCTGCGCGCTGTGTAACTCCTTACGAATCAAAAGTTATGGGCACTGAAGCGACGGATACCTGGTCACAAGCCACACGCCCTTGGTTTACGGGCCCAGCCTCTATGTTAAGTGAAGTTCTCTTGCCCAAGGTGTTGTGGGATTCGCTAATTGAAATGTGGTGGATTAGGTTGTCGTCCTTTTCATAGCTCACGCATACGATCTAGGATGAAAAAATAGCGCAAAAGAAGAAAAGTGTCCCGAAACTGATGAAATCGTTCGATTTTGGGCTCCGAAAATAGGCTCAGCCAAGCAGAATTGCTGCCCCCGTCGTAGAGCTCTTGGAGAGCTTTCCACCGATGTGTTGTGCGCCACGTAACTTCTTATGGATCAAAAGTTATGGGCACCGAATCGACGGATACCGGGTTACAAGCCCCACTTCCTCGGTTTGCGGGCCCAGCCTCTACGAGACCTGCCTAAGGTGCCGTGGGATTCGGTAATAGAAATGTGATAGATTAGGTTGTCGTCCTTTTCGCGGCTTACAACGTATGATTCGGGATAGAAAATTAGCGGAGAAGAAGAAAAGTATCCCAAAACTGATGAAAACGATTGATTTTTGGCTCCGAAAATAGGCGTAGCATAGGAGGCTTGTCGCCCCCGTAGTAGAGCTCTCAGAGAGCTTTCCAACGATATGCTGTGCGTCATGTAACTCTTTACGGATCAAAAGTTATGGGCACCAGAACGACGAATACCTGGTCACAAGCCACACCCCCTAGGTTTGCAGTCCCAGCCTCTACGTGAAGTGAGGTTCTCTTGCCCAAGGTGCCGTGGCATTCTATAATAGAAATGTGATGGATTTGTTTGTCGTCCTTTTCACAGCTCACGACGTACGATCTGGGACGAAAAAATAGGACAAAAAAAGGAAAGTGTCCCAAAATTGATGAAAACGTTCGATTTTGAGCTTCGAAAATAGGTACAGCCGAGCATGCTTGCTGCTCCCATCATAGAGCTCTCGGAGTGCTTTCCAACAGTATGCTGTGTGCCACGTAACTCCTTACGGATCAAAAGTTATGGACACCGGAGCGACGGATACTTGGTCACAAGCCCCACGCCCTTGGTTTGCGGGCCCAGTCTCTACGTTAATTGAAGTTGTCTTGCCCAAGGTACCGCGGGATTCGGTAATAGAAATGTGATGAATTAGGTTGTCGTCCTTTTCGTGGCTCACGACGTACGATCCGGGACAGAAAAACAACGCAAAAGAAGAAAAGTGTACCGAAATTGATGAAAACATTCAATTTTAGGCTCCGAAAATAGGCGCAACTGATAAATCTATTTTTTTTAGTAACTTTAACCCATTAAATCATGTATATTGCATTATTATTTCAAGCTTAATTGTATATTTTATACAAATTTAATGCAATATAGGTTCTAAAAATTCACTTCAAAAGTTGGCTTTTGTTGCCATTTTTGCTATTTCTTCTTTAGAACCTATATTGCATTAAATTTGTGTAAAATATACAATTAAACTTGAAATAATAATGCAATATACATTATTTAATGGGTTAAATTTACTAAAAATACGGATTTATCAACCTCCTCAAACCCATTATTTGCTTGTCCTTAAGTAAAGGCATCAATTACTTCATATATTCATAAATATTAAATCTAAGCAGTCAATGTATTCACACAGTTAAATTTTATAAAATTACAAGATTAACAGTGAATTTGTCTTCTAAACAATTCCACCCCAAGAAATCATTTTATATCTAGAAGAAATGAAACCAACTTAATTACAAAAAAATCCTTTGAGCCTTTTTAAGCACTTGTAACTCAATTAAGAAGTAAGAAAATTAATCACGCAAAATTTGTAAAATCGAAAATATTTTCTATGGATAGTCATGAAATGTTAAAACTCAACTACTTTCCAAATCATGTAGTACTCCCTTAGATTTTTTCTATATATATATATTTTTTCTTTTTATGAAATAGATGACTCGAATGATAGAAGTTGGTTGATTCAACGACTTCATTGAAGTATTGCCTTTTCTTCGGTTGAATTGTGTTTGGTGAAAGAAGGCTTGTCTGGCAAGATTTGTATTGATAGCTTTTTCATAACAAAAATGCTCAAAAATGGTTAGAAGAAAGCATTTGTGATGGATTTCTTTGCTGTCTCTTTTTGTTGAATCAACATTTTTTATATTTGAATGATGTTGAGCGAGTCATCTACACTTTTTTTTTTTTGGTATTAGGTTGGTATCAACTTTTTTTCCCTCCTCAAACTCAAACCTTACATTGTCCTCAATGAAAGAAAACTATGTAATGCAAAGTAAAAAGAAAGACACAACCTGATAAGCAACCCAAGCAATGTTCCTCAAAAACTTTCTGAAAGAAGAATTGTCAAACAAAATCTCAAAAACCAACATTAGCCGTGGGTTTAAATAAAAACTAAAATAAAAAAAATGATGAAATAACTAAAATAACATAACAAAAAAAAAACACCACACTGAATTACGATGCTGGTGGCGGTTGAGGACCTGAGCCTGAACCTCTCATTGAAGCAAGTTCAGCTCGTAATGCAGCAAACTCTTCCTTCTGTGACTGCTTAAATTCAACAAATTCAGCTTTCAGTTCACCTATGTCTCCCAATTCTGCAGCAAGGTTAGTATTCATGGCTTGCAGTTCTCTGTACATTTTTTTCATTAATGATTCTTCAGATTGATCACCCTGTTGTTGGGAAGAAATGGTGCCTTCAGCAAATTGAGTGGAAGGTCGTGGAGCATTTAATGCTAAGGGCATTTTTTTTAACAGAGCGCTCCAAATGTTTAAAACTCTTCAAGAACTCCAATTCACCATATGAAGTAATAGGGAGATCCATGCATGGCTCATCAGGTGCAAAAGGAAAATCAAACTGTTAAAGCAAAGAAATTATCAGTCGAGGAAAACGAAATGGAGATGTAGTATGAAACCTCCTCATGTAGTCTATAAGACTCATCATGTTGTCCCCAATAACAACTCCAACATAAAAAAGAGCACCTTGATAAATCCAATATAAAACTTGTAAAATAACTCCCGTCATTTCATGATCATGACCATAAGGGCAAAGGTTCTTTTTAACAATGATATTTGTTAACCACATGTCCCTTGGAAGGGAAGATCTCCTTACACCCACACCGTGTGGCAGAATCAGACCCCCACACAAACTTGTAGCAATGTCTAAATCAGTAGATGTAGCAGGGAAATCCATATTTTCCTCATAAAAATAATCATTCCCACACAGTATAGTCATGATATTAACAATAGTAAATTGAAATTCAAAACCATCAACTGATGCATTAAATTTTTCATTATCGTACGAAAGATGCTCATAAAAACAGCGAATGAGACGAGGAAAAACAGGAACATCATCAAAAGGTGGGTGCAGAAAACAATCAAGAAAATACTCATCAAAAAATTTAAAAGCACGTTGTCCACCTCTGGAAGCTCTCAACGCATCCGAAAAATTAGTTTCGGCCTCAATTTGAGCATTGTCAAGTCTTGTAGTCAATGATAATTTTTGCCTTTTGGGAGCCATAATCTTAATAATAAACAAAAAAAACTAAATCAGAAAAGTCACAAAAAAAAATATTTATATATATATATATATATATATATATATATATATATATATATATATATATATATATATTATATATATATATTGCTGTATTTTTTTTTAAATTTACATAAATACTATTTATTCAAACAAACCAAAAAAAACTGCAAAATCATCCTTAACACATAACATTATAAATCATCTGGTTAAATTCTATAACATGTAAATAATTTATAAATCTTAGATGTAGGGCAACAAAAATAATTGACATAAATGAATCTACATAAATCTGATTTTTTTTATTTTAATTTTCATTTTTTTTTCAGAATTAAATTTAAAGGAATTCTAACAGAAAATTTAAAATTAAAATCTAACCAAATTCTATATACATTCTATACACAAACACATATACATACACATATACATTCATATATACATACATAAATCTGAAGAAAAAAAAATCATACCAAAACGAAGATTAAGAGCTATAGAACAACAATAAACTGAAAGTAAGCAGTAAGAATCATCCTAAAGCCTTCAAATATGCATATATACATACATAAATAAATATGTAAAAATAGATCTAATGCTTGAAATAAACTGAAAATAAATGCGAAAAAAAAAGAAAGCATAAAAACTAACCTCTTAATGTAGATCTGGAGAAAACATGGGGTGGGGAAGGGTTTTGTTGAGGTTTGTGGGTGATTTTCGTGGGTGGGAGGGTGTATTTTTTTAGGTTTCAAGGCTGCTACAATCGGGGCTTATAACGACTGTGGTTGGGCGCTCAAGCGCCCTACTGCGTTTTTTAGTGAATTTTTTTTTTTAATTTTTTTAATAGCAATAAATACATATATAGTAGACTAACATATATATATAAATAAATTTATATACATTATTTAACATAAATATCTTAACATAAAAATACATACATACATATATATATATATATATATATATATATATATATATATATATATAGATTATATGAATACAAAAATCATAACAAACCACACTATTTTATTAATCATAAAAACATTACATAAAAGAAATGAAAATACAACAACAAAAGACTATCATCTAAACTTGGAAATACATGATTAACTTCAATCATTCCTAATATTCCTACGATCCCACTTGACTAGGAGATAAATAAATAAAAAATGTAAAGGATGAAAATGCTTGCAAAATAGTACACAACCATGGCAAATTGATCAGGCGTGAGAGTTCTGAACATAATTGTGTTGAATGCAGCTGAATAGAGAAATGAAATAAAAAATTTTGAGAGAGACAGAGAGAGAAAGGGGAGTCGCAAGTGGAGAGAAAGAAAAATAAGGAGAAGAAGAAAGAAAAAGGCCTTTAAACCCGTCGGGTAGGTCATACCGCGCTTGAGCGCCCTCTAAGTGCGTTCGAGCATGATTCTTCCCGTTTCTACCTTAAATACTTTTGCAAATTCACAAAGTAGGAAGATATAATCTTCCTCAAACCTATTTCCTACAAGAGTTTTTTTTTATATAAAATAAAATAAAATTGGTACATGAGAAAAATAAATACACGAATTTTAAACCATTTAAATATCCTAAAACAAGTGTAAGAATATACAAATGAACACCGACCAATAGTCATCCATCAAGATTCAAACCTTAAATATGCTTCCAAAAGGAACAGTTGGATCCAGATTTAATTTAAGAAAATTTGAGTTTAGACTAAATTTAGAGTTCATCAACTTAACGAAGAGTTGTCCGCCAGTTTGGAAGGCAACACTGGAAGCCTGGGAAAAGCAAAAATAGGATCCCAACCCTATTTCAGTTTCATACCTATGCAGCAAAGTAAACCACATCCGAACACCAAGTGAATGGCATTAAAATCTGGAAAGTAAATCTACCTGCCATAGCGTAAGAACTGGCCGAAGCAGAGGTGATGAATCACGTATCACTTACCCCTCAGAATGGTATAAGTTATCTTTCTCTCAAATACCATGAGAGCCACTATTTCCATAACAGTGGAAAAAGACCTCCTAACGTTGAAGTTAACGCCAATTTAAAGCTAATTGGTAACCAAACGACAACATCTAGGACAAACCTTGGAATGTTACCGCCACGAGATCCTAGATTACCCAGAGATCACTTGGGTTCATGTGAGGCATACACCCTAGTACAAACAACACCCTGTTTTATCCTCAGACAGTCACTACCGAATGTTGCCACTGTGTACCCATCCTCCCACCCATTTAGGATGAGTGCATCACATAAATTGTCAGAGTTTTTCCTTCTAACCGGGAATGGGCACTGGAACCATTTAATGGTAGCCAGCAAGACATGCACATACAGTTAAATGCCGTAGTTTAACGCCTTCGGGCAAATTTTTTTTTTTTTTAAAAAAATAATATATTAAAATCAAGGGACTAGCTCTTCCAGAGGTTTCTGTGTTCACGCCATCTAGTACTTTCCTTCGGCACTCACATAGGGCCACAGCCAGTTCCACAGGGTCAAGAGCAAGACAGTGAGGTTTTACGTTACAGACAATACCGTCTGGTGAATGCTCTCACTTCTAACTACCTTATCAAGTAATGCCCAAACAGACCCTAAACTACATTAAGCTGGTGGAGTGGCAAGTACTGTTAGACAGAGTTGCACTGGTCAGACAACCGCACACAGAAAACGTACAGTGACCACTAGTATCATGACAATTATGCCTTTATGAGTGTTTTTCAGGGTTAAGACCCAAACTACTTTAAGCTGGAGAAAGACTCATTTGGTACTAATAAAAATAACAAAAAGAATAAAAATAAAATTAAAAATCCTAGGTTGCCTCCTAGGAGCGCTAAGTTTATCGTCTTCAGCTAGACATAATTACTTTGAAATTGTTACTCTGCAGGGATTGGATTCTTAAGTTCAATTGACTCTTCACCCCAATTCTTTAACTGGATCGCTAGTTTTAGCCTTTGTCCATTTACAAACATAGTTTTCCCATTTGTTTTATCTTTTATCTTGACAACCCCAGATGGAAAAACTTGTTCAACTTTAAATGGTCCATCCCACCTAGACCTTAATTTTCCTGGAAATAATCGTAACTTAGAATTAAATAACCACACATCTTCTCCAGGAATAAATGACTTACGAATAATCATTTTATCATGCGTTCTCTTCATTTCCTCACTATAAATCTTGGCATTCTCGTATGCCTCTAAACGCATTTCTTCAAGTTCATTTAGATGGAATAACCTATTTTTACCAGCTTTCTGCAAGTCAAAATTCACAGTTCTAATTGCCCAATAAGCCTTATGTTGTAACTCAATAGGTAAATGACATGCTTTTCCATAAACTAAACGAAAAGGTGACATTCCTATGGGAGTTTTATATGCAGTTCTATATGTCCAAAGTGCATCATTCAATCGAGTGGACCAATCCTTCCTATCAGTTCTAACTGTCTTCTCAAGGATTGAATTAATTTCCCTATTAGAAACCTCTACATGTCCACTAGTTTGTGGGTGATATGGAGTTGTAACCTATGAATGACTGAGTATTTCTTCAACAATTTTTCAAAAGTTCGGTGAATGAAATGACTTCCACCGTCACTAATGATGGCTCGTGGAATTCCAAACCGACAGAAAATGTTTTCTTTTATAAATTTCATCACAACAGTGTGATCATTAGTCCTTGTTGCAATTGCTTCAATCCATTTAGACACATAATCAACACCAACCAAAATGTATTGAAAACCAAAGGAGATGCAGAAAGGACCCATGAAATCAATACCCCAAACATCAAAAAGTTTACAAACCACAATGGGATTTAAGGGCATCATATCCCTTTTTCCCATGTTACCTGTCTTTTGGCATCTTTCACATGCCTTGCAAACTCATGAGTGTCCTTGATTAATGTGGGTCAATAAAACCCACTTTGCAGAACTTTGATAGTTGTCTGTCGTCCTCCAAAGTGTCCCCCACATTCTTGCGATTGACAAAATGACATGATGCTTAGCTGTTCAGACTCGGGTACACATCTACGAATAATTTGATCATAACAAATACGGAACAGATGAGAATCCTCCCAGAAATAATTCTTTGCAATTGAGAACAATCGATCTCTTTCAGCCTTGTTCCACTCCTTGGGTATTTTACCAACTGCAAGATAATTCACAATATGAGCATACCGAGGAATTTAGGAGTAGAAATTAACAGTAACTGTTCATCAGGAAATGTATCTCTCAAGGGTAACTCATTTTCTATTTCTTGAGTTACGATCCTTGACAAGTGATCAACAACAACATTTTCTCGACCTTTCTTATCCTTGATTGTTAAATCAAATTCTTGAATTAATAACAACCATCGAATAAGTCTAGGTTTAGCATCTTTCTTTTCCAACAAGTATCTTAATGCCGAGTGGTCAGAATAAATGATTATTTTTGACCCTAACACATAAGACCGAAATTTTTCTAATGCAAAAACTATAGCAAGCAATTCTTTCTCTGTGGTGGTATAGTTTTTCTGGGCATCATCTAAAGTTCAGCTGGCGTAATAGATCACACAGGGAACTCGATCCTTGCGTTGACCTAATACAGCTCCTATGGCATAATACGAAGCATCACACATAATTTCAAAATGAAGAGAATAATCTGGTGGTTGAATCACTGGAGCAGTGGAAAGTGCATTTTTTAGTGTTTCAAAAGCAATAACACATTTTTCATCAAATTGGAATGGAGTATCCTATGCCAACAAATTTGATAAAGGTCTAGGAATTTTACTAAAATCCTTTATAAATCGTCAGTAGAAACTAGCATGTCCAAAGAACGATCTCACCTGTTTAATAGTTGTTGGAGGGGGCAAATCAGAAATAATATCAACCTTAGCTTTATCAACCCGAACTCCTTCCTTGGATATAATGTGTCTGATAACAATTCCCTCTTGAACCATGAAATGACTTTTCTCCCAACTAAGTATGAGATTAGATTCCTGACATCTTTTCAGCACCAAAGAAATATTATTCAAACAAGTGTCAAATGAAGAGCCAAAGATAGAAAAATCATCCATAAAGACTTCAACAAATTCATCCATCATATCAGTGAAAATAGACATCATGCAGTGTTGAAAAGTGGTTGGTACATTACAAAGGCCAAAAGGCATTCTTCTATAAGAAAACGTGCCAAAAGGACATGTAAAAGTTGTATTTTCCTGATCTTTAGGGTCCACAGGGATTTGATTGCCGAGTACCCGTCAAGAAAACAGTAATAACCTTGTCCTACCAACCTGTCCAAAATTTGATCAATGAATGGTAAAGGAAAATGATACTTTTTTGTTGCAGCATTGAGTTTCCTATAATCAATACACACATGTCATCCAGTTGTGGTGCGGGTAGGTATTCACATTTATTATTTGTCACCACGGTGATTCCTGATTTCTTAGATATAACCTGTATAGGACTAACCCATTTACTATCTGAAATAGGATAAATGATACCTGCATCTAACAACTTCACTATTTTCTTCTTTACAACTTCCCTCATGTTCGGGTTCAGCTTACGTTGCATCTCTCTAGATGTCTTGGCTCCATCTTCCAAATTAATCTTATGCATGCAAAAAGAGGGATCTATTCATTTAAGGTCTGCAACAGTCTAGCCTAACGCTTCCTTATTCTTAGACAACACATCTACAAGTTTAGCTTCCTGTTCCAAAGAAAGGTTAGAAGCAATAATAGTTGGAAGTGTTTGATCTGCCCCTAGAAAAACATACCTGAGATGACTAGGAAGTTGCTTCAATTCCAACTCAGGAGGAGATTGTATAGAAGGAAGCATGGGTTATTTAGAAAGAGTCAAGGATGGTTCTATTGCACAAACTTGAAGTTTTTCATCAAATCTTAAATTGTTTTCTAAAAATTCAACAAATTCATCCTCAAACCTACTCAATACTACTTCATCATCATTCAAAGTATTCTCCAAAAAATCTTTTTCCGTAAGACTAAGAAAAGACTCTTCAATTAATGGATCAATCTTATCAAGAATAAAACATTCAAGACCATCATCTCCATCTGCAAACCTAGCAGCATTAGCAACATTTAGCTTTACCTTAATATCTCCAAATGTAAACTCCAATTCTCTAGTTGCACAGTGAATTTTTGCATTAGCTATTGCTAAAAATGGTCTCCCTAATATAACTGGAGTTTGGAACTTTTGAATTTCTCCTAGTTCCATATCTAGCACAACAAAATCCACAGGAAATAAAATTCATCAACCTTTATCAACACATCTTCAATCATGCCCCTAGGAATTCTAAGCGATCTATTAGCCAGTTGAAGGGTGACAGGAGTAGGTTTCAATTCTCCTATATCTAACTGCTCAAAAAGATTAAAAGGGAGAAGATTCACACTAGCTCCTAAATCAAGAAGGGCACGATCTACACAATGATTACCAATTTAGCAAGGAATGGTAAATGCACCTGGATCTTTCAATTTTGGTGGAACATGAAAAGTAAGAATGCTGCTTACCTTTTCAGTCAATCTTACTTTGTTTGATATCAAAGCTGAATTCCTTCTTTTCTGAGTGCATAAATCCTTAAAAAACTTTGCATAAGCAGGAGTTTGCTTGATGATTTCTAACAGAGGTAAATTGATTTTAACTTGCTTAAAGGTTTCAAGAATTTCTTCCCTTTTTGAATCTTTATTAGGTGGATTACCTAATGCCTGTGGAAAGGGTGCCTTGGGACTCAATGTTAATGGAATATTTTCATGTGAAATGAAAGCTTTAGGTTCATTTGCAGTTTCTTTTGATGAATCAACAGTAACTTGAGACTTAGCTTTTTGCTTTACAAGTCTTGCATTTTCGTAAGCTTCGACACTTACCTTGTTATCAACTTTCTTACCACTTCGCAATGTAGTGACAACTTGAAGATCCTCTACTATTTGACTTGTAGATGCTACATGGGCCTTAGTTTTTGGGTTTTCATCTGGTTGGGCAGGGAGTGTTCCTTCTTCCCTTTTCTGAATTGTGTTAGCTAATTGCCCAATTTGTCTTTCCAAATTGGCAATTGCCTTTGTATGTGTACTTACCAGTTACATAGTTGGTTCCCAACTGTGAAGCTTTTTCAAAACTTGTTCTTCAAAAGTAGTCCCATTAGAATTGGAACCTGAATTGAAGCTCGTAGGCACCTATCCTTGTGGAACTGAATGAAATCCTGGAGGATAACTTCTTGGTCTTTGTTGTTGAACATCTTCTCGATTCTAATCCCACCAAAAATTTGGATGATCTCGAGTACCTGGATTATAAGTGTTAGAGAATGGATCATAAGTACAGGGATATCTATAAGTAGCACAAGCTTGCTCTGAAATTGAATTGGGATTTGATGCAAGAACACCTTCACCTGAATCAACTACATGCAATGATTCTTTCCTTTTAACCATTTTTTCCAATGCAAGAGTTAGATTTTCAATCTTTGATGTCAAAGAATTGTAATCATTTGATCCTACACTTTCTCTCTTTTCTCTAGATGAAGTTGCATGCTTTCGTGAATTGTTGCTCAGTTTTATGAACAATTATGTGGCTTCTTCTGGGGATTTTTCAAGAAGTGAGCCATTACAAGCTGAATCGAGCAAACTTTGATTATGCTCATTTAACCTTTGATAGAAATTTTGAGCTAATTGCCAATCTGGAATACTGTGGTGTGGACATTCATAAGTTAAGGTTTCAAATCTGTCCCAACTCTCATGAAGTCCCTCTCCAGGTAACTGAGAAAAATTATTTAATTTCCTACATTCATTAGTTTTTGAAGAAGAGTAAAATCTTTCAAGAAATTATCTTTGCAATTGATCCCAAGAAGTAATAGAACCAGATCGTAATCTGTAAAGCCAATTTTGTGCTTGACCCATTAAAGAGTAAGGAAACAATCTCAATTTAACAACCTCTTCTGAGGCAGTTCTAGTATTGATCGATCTGCATGTATGAACAAAAGTATTAATGTGATCATACGGGTTTTCATTAGAAAGACCGTGGAACAAGGGAATCATTGAAATCATGTGAGACTTTATTTTAAGACCATCATCAGTTTCAGGTAAGGCGATAGATCGTGGAGGAACATAAACTTGTGGTATGGAAAAATCTTTTATGCTCCTCCTCACATTTCCTACTTCTCTACCTTCAACTTGACCCCGATTTTGGTTTTGATTCGGATGTTGATCAGCCATGATTAGAAAAGTTCATGCTTTGATTCTGGATTTAAAGGTTTTTTCAATTTCTGAATCCAAGACAAAGATGGGTGGCTTTAAAGATCTCCAACCATGCATACAAAACTAAAACTCAAAAAGAAACAAAAAAATAATAATAATAATAAAGTCTATACAAAATAACTAAATTGACTTAAATAAAAATAAAAACTAAAATCTAAAATATATACATATAAACACTTATATACATAAATCAAAGACTTACCTTATTTGATGAACACCGATCCCTGACAACGGCGCCAAATTTTGATCGCGTCGTTTTGCGCTAAAAAATAGTAAGGTTAAATGATTGAAAATATTGCTTACCTTGAATTACCTCTAGCTGTGGCGAGTAGAGGGTCGATCCACGGAGATTGGATTATCAAGTTAAGTTAAGTCCTTAATTTAGAATTGTTTGACTATCTCCCGTCACAGATAAGTTTGATTAAGTCCAAAAGTATGGAAGTACGGAAAATTAAGTCCAAGAAATGTTCACAAAATGTCCAAAGATACGGTAGTAACAAGGTCCAAAAGTAAATTAATCAAAAGTAATAAATTGAAGAATCATAACACTCAACACTAAAAATCCAAAAGGTTAATGATTCAGGATAGTTGTAGCTCGGTATACGTAAGTACAAAGTTATTGATTAAGATTAAAAGTTAAGTCCTTCAGAAATAGGGCTACAAGCTCCCACTACTGAAATGAGCCTTTAATTACGTATGTGATAAGAATAATTAATTAACAAAACTGGATATATTGGTACAACCTAACGATTTTCAATCTCTCAATTAATCTTTCACTTATGTAACCTGGAGGTGTTAGTACAACCAGACTAGAATCCATCCGAGGTAGTCTCGTATTGTCACTGGTTTACAAAATCGGGCATATATGTACTTTTAATTAAATATAACATAACTACAAATATACGTATAATTAATCAAAGAATACTTAAAAATAGAAATACGAGACTTTAATAAATCTGAATCACAACATATGTACAAGAGTAACCTCACACGTACCACACTGAATCTCAGGTCTAGTGTGCCATAATAAACTTTAAAGTACAAGAAATCATAACGAAAACCAAAATAAAAGAATACTTATCGTGTTGAACGAATTTTGGTAGACCGGTATGATTTTGATATGATGATGGCTCACTAGACCCTCCCTTTGGGATTAAAACTTTGCACACAACTCAGAATAATAACTAAAGCACTCAAACACAAGAGTAAAATCTAAGCTAAGAAGAGAAATGGTACAAAAAAAAATGAAATGAGGAATGAAGTATTTATAGAGAAATTTTGGTACTACTCACAAGTACTATTCAAACTATGATATCATTAATGTGTCAGCGTGATGTCATTTGCCTATGTCATCAGCAGCTAAGCAAGCTTGCTGCCCTCGCTGTAGAGCTCTCGGAGAGCTTTCCAACAGTATGCTGTGCGCCGCGTAACTCCTTACGGATGAAAATTTATGGGCACCGGAGCGACGGATACTTGGTCACAAGCCCCACGCCTTCGGTTTACGGGCCCAGCCTCTACGTGAAGTGAAGTTCTTTTGCCCAAGGTACCATTTGATTCAGTAATAGAAATGTGATGGATTAGGTTGTCGTCCTTTTTGCGGCTCACAACGTACGATCCGGGACTGAAAAACAGAGCATAAGAGGAAAAGTGTCCCAGAAGGGATGAAAATGTTCAATTTTGGGCTCTGAAAATTGGTACAGCCGAGCAAGCTTGCTACCCCAGTCGTAGAGCTCTCGGAGAGCTTTCCAACTGTATGTTGTGCGCCGCGTAACTCCTTACGAATTAAAAGCTATGGGCACCGGAGCGACGGATACCTGGTCACAAGCCCCACGCCCTAGGTTTGCGGGCCTAGCCTCTACGTGAAGTGTAGTTCTCTTGCCCAAGGTGCCATGGGATTCGGTAATAGAAATATGATGGATTAGGTTGTTGTCATTTTCGTGGCTCACGACTTACAATCCGGGATGAAAAAATAGCGCAAAAGAATAAAAGTGTCCCGAAATTGATGAAAATGTTGGATTTTAGTCTCTTAAAACTAGCGCAGCTTAGCTGGCTTGCTACCCCCATCGTAGAGCTCTCGGAGTGTTTTCCAATGGTATGCTGTGCGCCGCGTAACTCCTTACGGATCAATAGTTATGGGCACCGGAGTGACGGATACTTGGTCGCAAGCCCTACGCCCTGGATTTGCGGGCCCAACCGCTACATGATGTAAAGTTCTATTTCCCAACGTGTCGTGGGATTCTGTAATAGAAATGCGATGGATGAGGTTGTCGTCCTTTTCGCTGCTCACCACGTACGATCCGGGATGAAAAAACAACGCAGAAAAAGAAAAGTATCCCGAAACTGATGATAACGTTCGATTTTGGGCTCCGAAAATAGGTGCAGCTAAGTAGGCTTGATGCCCCCCTCGTAGAGCTCTCGGAGACCTTTCCAACGGTATGCTTTGCGCCGCGTAACTCCTTACAGATCAAAGGTTATGGGCACCGGAGCGACGGATACTTGGTCACAAGCCCCACACCCTCGGTTTGCAGGCCCAACCTTTAAGTGAAGTGAAGTTCTCCTACCCAAGGTGCCGTGGGATTCAGTAATAGAAATGTGATGGATTAGGCTGTCGTCCTTTTCGCGGCTTACGACGTACGATCCTGGATGGAAAAACAATACAAAAGAAGAAAAGTGTCCCAAAACTGATGAACATGTCCAATTTTGGGCTCCGAAAGTAGGCGCAGCCAATTAGACATGCTGCCCTCGACGTAGAGCTCTCAGAGAGCTTTCCAGCGGTATGTTGTGCGCCACGTAACTCCTTACGGATCAAAAGTTATGGGCACCGGAGCGACGGATACCTGGTCACAAGCGCCACACCCTCGGTTTGAGGGCCCAGCCTCTACATGAAGTGAAGTTATCTTGCCCAAGGTGCATTTTGATTCAGTAATAGAAATGTGATGGATTAGGTTGTCGTCCTTTTCGCGGCTCACGACGTACGATCCGAGACTGAAAAACAGAGCAGGAGAGGAAAAATATCCTAGAACTGATGAAAACGTTCGATTTTGGGCTCCGAAAATAGGCGCAGCCGATCAGGCTTACTGGCCCCGTCGTAGAGCTCTCGGAGAGCTTTCCAACGGTATACTGTACGCCATGTAACTCTTTAAGGATCAAAAGTTATGGGCATCGGAGCGACGGATACCTGGTCATAAGCCCTACCCCCTCGGTTCACGGGCCCAGCCTCTACGTGAAGTGAAGTTCTCTTGCCCAAGGTGCCGTGGGATTCTATAATAGAAATGTGATGGATTAAGTTGTCGTCTTTTTCACGACTCACAACTTACGATCTGGGACAGAAAAATAGCGCAAGAGAAGAAAAGTGTCCCGAAAATGATGAAAATGTTCGATTTTGGGCTCTAAAAATAGGTGCAGCCGAGCAGGATTGCTTCCCCCGTCATACAGCTCTCAGAGAGCTTTCCAATGGTATGTTGTGTGCCGCGTAACGCCTTACGGATCAAAAGTTATGGGCATCAGAGTGACGAGACCTGGTCCCAAGACCCACGCCCTCGGTTTACGAGCCCAGCCTCTACGTGAGGCGAAGTTGTCTTGCCTAAGTTGTCGTCGCATTCTATAATAGAAATGTGATGGATTAAGTTGTTGTCCTTTTCACGGCTCATGACGTACGATCCGGGATAGAAAAATAGCGCAAAAAAAGAAATGTGTCCCGAAATAGATGAAGACGTTCGATTCTGGGCTCCAAAAATAGGCACAGCCAAGTAGGCTTGCTTCGCTCGTCATACAGCTCTCGAGGAGCTTTCCAACGGTTTGCTGTGTGCCGCGTAACTCCTTACGGATCAAAAGTTATGAAAACCAGAGCGACGGATACCTGGTCACAAGTCCCACACCCTCAGTTTGTGGGCCCAGCCTCTACATGAAATGAAGTTCTCTTACCCAAGGTGCCGTGGGATTCGGTAATAGAAATGTGATGGTTTAGGTTGTCGTCCTTTTCGCGGCTCAGGACTTGTGATCCGGGATGAAAAAACAACAAAAAAGAAGAAAAGTGTCCTGAAATAGATGAAATTGTTCGATTTTGGGCTCCAAAAATAGGCGCAGCCGAGCAAGCTTGTTTCCCTCGTCGTAGAGCTCTCGGAGAGCTTTCCAACGGTATGTTGTGCGCCGCGTAACTCCTTACGGATCAAAAGTTATGGGCATCGGAGCGACGGATACCTGGTCACAAGCCCCACGCCCTCGGTTTGCTCCCCCAGCCTCTACGTGCAGTAAAGTTCTCTTGCCCAAGGGGCCCTGGGATTCTGTAATAGAAATGTGATGGATTATGTTGTCGTCCTTTTCGCGACTCACGATTTACGATCCGGGACGGTGAAACAACGCAAAAGAAAGAAATTATCCCGAAACTGATGAAAACGTTCGATTTTAGGCTTCGAAAATTGGCGTAGCCGACCAGGTTTGCTGCCCATGTCGTAGAGCTCTCAGAGAGCTTTCTAACGATATGCTGTGCACCGCATAACTCTTTACGGATCAAAAGTTATGGGCACCGGAGCGATGGAGACTTGGTCCCAAGCCCGACGCCCTCGGTTTGCAGGCCCAGCCTCTACGTGAAGCGAAGTTGTCATGCCCAAGGTGCCGTGGGATTCGGTAATAAAAATGTGATTGATTAGGTTGTCGTCCTTTTCGCGGCTCACGACGTACGATCCGGGACGGAAAAACAACGCAAATGAAGAAAAATGTCCCAAAACTAATGAAAACGTTCAATTTTGGGCTCTGAAAATAGGCGCAACTTACCAGGCTTGTTGCCCCCGTCGTAGAGCTCTCGGAGAGCTTTCCAACGGTATGTTGTGCGCCACGTAACTTCTTACAAATCAAAAGTTATAGGCATCGGAGCGACGGACACCTGGTCCCAAGCCCCACGCCCTCGGTTTGCTGGCCCACCTCTATGTGAAGTAATGTTCTATTGCCCAAGGTGCAGTAGGATTGTATAATAAAAATGTGATTGATTAGGTTGTCGTCCTTTTCGCGGCTCACGACGTACGATCCGGGATGAAAAAATTGCGCAAAACAAGAAAAGTGTCCTGAAATTGATGAAAATGTTCGATTTTGGGCTCCAAAAACAGGCGCAGCCGAGCAGGCTAGCTGCCCCCGTCGTAGAGCTCTCGGAGAGCTTTCCAACGGTTTTCTGTGTGCCGCGTAACTCCTTACAAATCAAAAGTTATGGGCACCGAGGTGACGGATACTTGGTCATAAGCCCGACACCCTCGATTTTCAAGCCTAGCCTTTATGTGAAGTGAAGTTGTCTTGCCCAAAGTGCCATGGGATTTGGTAATAGAAATGTGATGGATTAGTTTGTCGTCCTTTTTGCGGCTCATGATGTACGATCCGGGATGAAAAAACAACGCAGAAGAAGAAAAGTGTACGAAATTGATGAAAATGTTTGATTTTGCGCTCCAAAAATAGGCGCAGCCAAGGAGCCTTGTCACCCCCATCGTATAGCTCTCGGAGAGCTTTCCACCGATATGTTGTGCGCCGCGTAACTCCTTACGAATCAAAAGTTATGGGCACCGGAGCGACGGATACCTGGTCACAAGCCACACCCCCTGGGTTTGTGGGCCTTGCCTCTACGTGAAGTGAAGTTCTCTTGCCCAAGGTGCCGTGGGATTCTATAATAGAAATGTGATGTATTAGGTTGTCGTCCTTTTTGCGGCTCACGACGTACGATCCAAGAAGGAAAAACAGTGCAGAAGAAGAAAGGTGTACCCAAAATGATGAAAACATTCAATTTTGGGCTCTAAAAACAGGCGCAGCAGAGCAGGCTTGCTGTCACCGTTGTAGAGCTCTCGGAGAGCTTTCCAACGGTATGCTGTGCACCGCATAACTCCTTACGGATCAAAAGTTATGTGCACCGGAGCGACGGATACCTGGTCACAAGCACCACACCCTCGGTTTGCAGGCCCAACCTCTACGTGAAGTGAAGTTTTCTTGCCCAAGGTGCCGTGGGATTCGATAATAGAAATGTGATAGGTTAGGTTATCCTCCTTTTCGCGGCTCTTGACGTACGATCCGGGACTGAAAAACAGAGCAGAAAAGTAAAAGTGTCCCGAAACTGATGAAAATGTTCAATTTTGGGCTCCAAAAATAGGCACAGCCGAGAAGGCTTGCTACCCCCGTCGTAGGGCTCTCAGAGAGCTTTCCAACAGTATATTGTGCGCCGTGTAACTCCTTATGGATCAAATGTTATGGGCACTAGAGCGACGGATACCTGGTCACAAGTGCCACGCCCCCAGTTTGCGGGCCCAGCCTTTACGTGAAGTGAAGTTCTCTTGCCCAAGGTATCATGGGATTCGGTAATAGAAATGTGATTGTTAGGTTGTCGTCCTTTTCGCTGCTCATGATGTACGATCCGGGACGGAAAAACAGCACAAAAGAAAAAAAGTACCCCGAAACTGATGAAAACATCCGATTTTGGGCTTCGAAAGTAGGCGCAACTGAGCAGGCTTGCTAACCCCGTCATAGAGTTCTCGGAGTGCTTTCTAACGGTATGCTGTGCGCCGCGTAACTCCTTACGAAACAAAAGTTATGGGCATCGGAGCGACGGGTACCTGGTCACAAGCCCTACGCCCTCGATTTGCGGGCCCAACCTCTATGTGAAGTGAAATTCTCTTGTCCAAGGTGCAATGAGATTCTATAATAGAAATGTGATAGATTAGGTTGTTATCCTTTTCGCGGCTCACGACGTACAATCCGGGACTAAAAAACATAGCAGAAGAGGAAAAGTGTCCCGGAACTGATGAAAACATTCGATTTTGGGCTCCGAAAATAGGCGCCGCTATCACGCCCAAACCCGACCTATAGAGGTTAGACTAGGGCGTAATGTAAACATTCATATCATTTCATGTACTTAATAATTCATTGAGATTTAACGCTTAACGTTAGCGTAGAACTCCAAAATTCTCCGAAAAACCGGTAGCATTACGGTTGTATTTGGCTCTTTAGTTTGACCTAATTTCCTAAACGCCTTAAAACTTTCAAACTCAAATTTGATTACAGCTAAGATTACTATTTATCACTAATTGAAATCTGTACTATTTATCTCAAGTCTCGTTTGATTAATACCTAGCATAGCAACTATGTCTCGTTTATGAGTCAATTCCTGTTACACAAGTACCTGTTGGTCTTAGCTTACACATGAGTACCTGCTTAATATTGGATAGATTCATTTTACTTAGCCCTTTGCCTAACACTTCACAAGCCTGTAGTAGTTACTAATCAAAGTAGCAAAACGAGCGAATAGGGTGTCTGTCTAGTTAATATCGGTACAAATCAAAATTAGACCCCAAATTACAACAGGGGTCTTTTACAATAACAACAACCAGCAATATAAGAAATAGTCTTCGAAACAACATATCGTTCACAAAACAGCCACATTCACGTAAGGCACGTAGGGCATGCAATCACTCCAAAGAGTCATCATTAGGCATGTTGTCCTCAGGTACCTGTTCCTGATCTTCTTCACCTGAGATGATAAAAGAGGGTGAGTCCTTATGGACTTAGCGAGGGGGAACGAGAAATAATTTTTGAAACTCTTTTTCCGGTTCAACTTATGAAAAACCCTTTTTGAAAGTATGACATATAACACAAGTAAATTCATAATGCAATATAAAAGTAAAAGAACACAATTACCCGTCTTTCCTTCCCGAGGTCCTCTAGGAACCAAGCGAGAGTACTTATACATATAGTGAAAGGATACAGTGAGCTTTTGCTCTCAGTTCATTTCTAGTATCAGTTGTTGCGGCCGACTTCAAATCATCCACTTATCACGCCAAATGGGTGTACTCCGGATGTACCCCGAAATCCTACGACCCAACTCTCTGAGGAAGTCTAGCCCCCAAGCGAGAGAGGGAATTGGACAATGGTAGTCACGGTTGCACCGGCAAGCCCGATGCAGCCCGGTGTGCGTGAAACGCTACCACACCAGAATGAAAGGTTGCAACCTTGTATGCAATGCAGATTTATAACATTTGACATATCACATTAGGAGGACACCGAAGTAGGTTGCCTCCGAGCAGTTATAAGATCGCATATTGACAAGTAAACACACAAGGCATGCTTTGACATGTCATTTCGCTTGTAAAGCACATGGAGTTATATGGATATTAAATGGGCAGCCAAGTAACACATGTAAATCAAGTCAAATAACTCATTTCGGGGTTCACGTAACCAAGTGATAAGGTTATACATGCATACAATGACATTTATATGAGACCGGGTGCAAGAAAAGTTTACTTATCAACATGTAATCATCGGAAATCACATTTAGGGCTATAAGGAAAACTACGGGCAGCCCACTAATCACACAATTAGACACAATAACCATAGGATCAACACTTAGCAAGTTTTCATGGTCACTAGGGTTTCAATTCATGCTTAAACGTGCGATTAAGCCACAAGGTGTCACGCAACTAACCCAAACCATGCATCAATTTATTAAAACACCCTCAATCATCCAAAACAGCCCACACAACATCCAAGCGCCACAATCCCAAGCATTCAATATCACAAGAGAAGTTACAATATTTTTTCAAATTATATCACTAAATAAATACCTCACTGCAATGGTCTGTTTTCCCACAATCATTTAGACAAGCAAACAATTTCAAATTCTAGTTAATAAAATGTCAATTTAAATCTTATTGAGTGAACTAAATCCAGAAACAAACCTCGCATCATTTGGAGTTCGGATTCAAGAGTTATAGCTAAAACCGTGAGACTACACAAAACTGTCCAGATTCGTACATATTTCAATACTTGCCATTTTTTAGGGTCTTAGAGTCAGATTTAGATTTAGTCTATTTCTGACAAAAATGTCCAGAACTGATAAATCTAGAAACCTACCAAAGTTCATGCATTTTAGATATCATTTACTAAGTCAAAACTGGTTCGTTATACAAGGACAGTGAACCACCAAAAACCTTCTCCATTTTCCCACATTTTCCAGATTTAGATACCCTTCGATGTTTTGCCATTTTGAAGACCTTAGTGTCAAAATTAGCCTTCGCCTATTTCTATAAAAAATGCTCAGAACTGGAAAAAATAGTCACCTACCAATTTTCATGCATTTTCAACATCATTTACCAAGCCAAATATACTTCGTTCTAACAAGTCAGAAATCTACCATTTTCGCGATTTTACCTATCTTCAAGTTCTATCTAAATATCTTGCCATGCATGGTTACAAAAGCTCATGTACACACATATACCACAAGTACAGAGGTAAAAATAGACATATGAAGGCATGCATGTGGTTTTTGAAAGCTTTTAAAAAGGATTAACCCTCACCTTAGTCTATTGACAACAAATGATGCTCAAAACTCTTGAAGATGCACAAATGGTCTTCTCTCCTTGTTTGGCCGAGAGATATTGCTTGATTTCCTTAATTCCTAGCTGAGTTATCATGTCCTTAGTATGTGCATGTGGTTAGAACAAAAAGGAAATGAAATAGAAGCTATCAAACATACCTAAGCCGAAATGAGTGTTCTATGAGCTTGCATGCATCTTTTCTTGCTTCTAGCTTGCTTGGTCGAGCTTCCTGTAATACCCGAGCCCGGAATGTGAATTTTCTTTGTTTATTATTTTGAAAATTATATTTCCTTAAATTCTTTGTGAATTAATTGTTACTTTCTCGCCATCGCACCGTGCATTGCATTTAAGGAGCGATAGCTAGATACCGATTTCTAGTCCTCAGCAAATAGTGAAAGTAGTATTTAGATGACTTAAATTTTATATTTTAAATGTTGCTAGCTTTAATTGATTTTACCTTAGCTAAAATGGCTTTAAAATGCCCAAAATTAGGCTCTTTGACCAAGTTTTAAGTAGTTTGACCTTGGACCTTTGACTTGGTGACCATTTAACACCTTATAAGCTAAAAAACAAAGCAAAATAAAAAGAAAAACAGCAGCAAAATAAGAGTGCAGGCCGTGAGCTTCATTGAGAGAAAAAAAAAAGATTTCAACTTCCAATCATTCAATCTTCGCAAGAGCTCGTGTGGGATGGTTTCCGAGGCAACCAGCGTTGTTTTCCTAGCGACTAGGAGTACCTGAGGTGAGGGACGCCTGTTGTTTGCGCATTTATACGTTGTGTATGTTACCTTTGTCAATTTTGAGATTTATCCGTAGATCGTTATTTAAAGCGATTTGATGCTTCTAGAATGTTCCTTGGCATTTGTAGAACATGTATTTATAGCTTTGTAACATTTTCTGCGGTTAAATGTTGTGATTGCAAATTAAATTGTCAAATGAATAGTATTTTATGAAAAGTAAAACCTTGAAACGTTGAAGTTGTGCTGTTATGCTTTCTGTTGATGTAGAAATGTGCTAGGTACGCTAGAATGCTAAAATGTGTGGTTTGTTTGGGGTGCGTAGTCGAAAAAATGAGAATTATGCCTTTGGAAAAGTCGGGGTCGTTTAGGTCAACTTTAGCGTTTTCTCGTTTTGCGTCTTGGCATTACTTCGGGAAGCCATGGAATCACTTTTGGTGCGATTATGGCGTTGGTTGGGTGTTTGGTTGTTATAGTTGTAGTTCAAACGAGAAAGGGGGAAATCGGGGCTTTGCGCGAGTTCTAGGGTAAAGTAAGGTTTCGGGGTCTTTACACGTGCCTTATGGTGACCTAGGAGGATTGACGAAGTCGGTTTCCAGAACTCGTGGCTCGTTTGGAAATGGTAGCGTTTTGATAGTTGGGGCCGATTTGTGTTTTTGTGTGTTTTCTTGTCTTTATGCCTATAGAATGCTTAGAATTACTTGAAGTACTTGTTTGAGTTGTTTTGGGTTGAATTGCTTATCAATTGCTGCTATTGCGTGCGAGAGTAACCTACTTTGTTATTCTCTCACGTGTGGCTTTATCACTTGTTTATCGCCTTGTATCGAGTCTTGCATTGCATAGTGTCTCGCGCGTGAGTGATGAGCCTCTCTGGGTAGCCTTGGGTTGCCAGTGTTGGTTGCTCTAGCTCCGCTACTATTCCCTTTCTCGCTTGGGTTGCCTCCCAGGAGATTTGGGTCATAGGTTGATGGATACTTCTAGGGTATTCCAAACTGGTGTTATAAGGTGGTTTGGGCCGGCGCGTCGTCATCGAATTTGTGTTTGAAGGTTGCACGTGAAAAGAGTATCGTATCCTTTGAATGAGTGTTTATAGCTTTAATGCTTGCCTTGCTTTGTTGATGGCTTTATTATATCTATGTATGATATATGTATGCATTGCTTGGCTAATTGCATTGCATACTCCTCTCATCTCCGTCCTTGAGACCAATTGCCCTCACTGAGCAATAGTTTTTGCTCATTCCTCTCTATACTATGTTTTTACAGGAGTAGTTAAAGCAGACCCTCTCGAGGTAATAAAGGAGGAGGAGCAGGTGGAGGTGTTTCCGTGATAAGACTTCTCTGCTTTGTTGGTGGTTGGTTACCAGTTTTTGTGCGAACCTTGCTTGTTATGTATATTGCGTGGTGGTCGCTTAATTTTGAGCCTTGTAGCCTTGTATATATTTTCTAGTTTGAGGCCTCTATGGTCTTATGTTGTAGAAGTTGAAAGAATGTAAAGTTGTAACTTACGCTCTTGTGACTAGTAAGAAAATGCATCCTAATGGAATTGATTAGTGGCATAAATACTTGTGTAGTATGCATATCATTTTTGGCTTGGAAAGTTGGATAATAAGAAATGTATGTTTTGAAGAAAGTTGGCTTGTTTTGATTATTATATGGCTTTCGCAAGTGTTATATTGATTTTAGGGTTTTCGGATCGTCCGCGGTACAGAGGAGACTCCGTCCGTGTGTCGGGTCCGGGCTTGGCCTTTTGCGGGGTCGGGTCGGGGCGTGACATCTTTAGGTGGTATCAGAGCATGATAGTCTTGCATGAGCCGGGATATGATTCTCGGTCTGTGGGGTAAAGGTCTAAAATGCTAAAGTGTTTATGTATGATTGCTAAGTGAAAAGAAAATGTTATAACATGACTTTGTGAACTTGGAATGTTTGTGTGTTTAAGTGGAATAGTTTGGCAAGTTAAACTTGTCTTATGTGAATTGTGTGATAGAATATTGGATTGTTATTGACTTGAGTGTTATCTAATCTTATGTGCTATATTTCTGTCTATAAACTGCTTTTAAATGTTGCCAGCTATTGTGAGTTGCTACTATGCCGCCACGTCGTGGTACTCAAGGTATAGGATCAGATGAAGAGGCAGCAGAACAGGGTCAGCAGCCGTTGCCTGAGCAGTTTATGGCTACTATGACTACTGCAGTAGACCGGATTACACAGGTGCTGCATGAGCAGAGGCAGGACCGGAATAATCCCCAGGGAAATCAAGCTAATCCTGGTGGACAGGGGTACAGAGTTGAGAATAATCAGTTAGAGAAATTTCTGAGGCACGAGCCGGGAAAGTTCTTCGGAGAGCCGGATGATGAGGCGGCCGAGAAATGGATTAACCGTGTTGAGAAAATTTTTACCGCTTTGAGGTACACCGATGAGGCAAGAATAGATTATGCGTCATTCCTGTTTGAGGGTGATGCAGAGCAGTGGTGGAATACTGTTAGACTGAGGTGGGATTGTGAGGATGTTCCACATTTATGGGATGATTTCGTAAGTGAGTTCCGGGACAAATATATTCCCGAGATGGCAATGGAAAGACGGGAAGATGAGTTTGTGGCCCTGAAACAGGGAAATATGACTGTTGCACAGTACGAGGCTAGGTTTGTTAGCCTGTCGAGGTATATGCCTGAGTTGGTACGGCCGGCTAGGAGGATGATACATAGGTTTGTCAGTGGGCTGAGAATGGACATACAGTTGCATTTGACTGGGCAGACCTACACTACTTTTCCCGAGGCATTTCAGGCAGCCTCGAAGTTTGAGAAACGGAAGGCTGAGATGATAGCTGAGAGCAGTCAGCCGAGTAAGAAGCAGTATTTGGACCAGAGCAGCCAGAGTCAGCCGAGGCAGTATCAGGCTTCTGCATAGGTTCCTCAGCAGCGTCCGTATCAGCCACAGCAGCGGATTCAGGCTAGGCCAGCTGTGACTAGACTCCAACAGGGAGGTATAGTTCCTACCCCTGCCAGAGCCCCAGCACCTACAGGAAACACTGCGGTTAGGCAAAATCAGCAGTGTAATTATTGTAATCGACCAGGGCATATTGAGGCTAACTGCTGGAGGAAGAGTGGTAAATGTACGGGTTGTGGCGGTGATGACCATAGGGTGAGGGATTGCCCTAAATATAATAATGTTCAGGGCCGTGGTGGAGGCCAAGGTGTTCAGAATAGGGCTGCAGGTGCACGTCCAGCACAGAGAGTTCAGGCTAGGGTCTTTGCACTAGATGCAGAGGAGCTGCCCGATAATACAGCTATTGTGGAAGGTACTTTTCTTCTCAATACTCAGCTAGTTAAAGTTTTGATTGATCCCGGAGCTACACATTCGTTTATAACTCCTGCATGTGCACGATCTGTGAATGTTTGCATTGATAAATTGCCTCATGAAGTTGAAGTTAGTACTCCTTTGGGTGCAAAATTTGTTACTGAGTCTATTTGCAAATCTTGTGATATATGTATTGAGAACCGTAAATTTCCTGTTGATTTAATTATATTGCCATTCCGTGACTTTGAAATCATTTTGGGAATGGACTGGTTGGGAAAGTATTATGCTCAGTTGGATTGTAGAACAAAGGTCGTTTATCTTAAGGTTCCTGACCTACCGGTACTAGAGATTGTTGGGAACTGCAGGGCTGCCCGCATTCCACTTTTATCAGCAATCAAGACTTCTAAGTTGTTGAATAGGGGTTGTGAAGCTTACTTAGCCTATTTGATCAATCAGCCTGCTGATAAGTTGAGTTTGAATGAGGTTCCGATTGTTAGAGACTTCCCTGGTGTATTTCCCGAGGAATTACCGGGTTTACCACCGGATAGGGAGATTGAGTTCGTGATTGATCTTGTGCCAGGCACTGCACCAATTTCTAGGAGTCCTTATAGAATGGCATCGGCTGAACTTCAGGAGTTAAAAATTCAGCTTCAAAACTTGTTTGAGAAAGGGTTTATACAACCTAGTTCTTCGCCGTGGGGCGCACCTGTGTTGTTTGTGAGAAAGAAAGACGGCACACTACGGTTATGCATTGATTACAGGGGACTTAATCAAGTCACGATTAAGAATAAATACCCCTTGCCGTTGATTGAAGAATTGTTTGACCAGTTGCAGGGTGCGAGTGTTTACTCCAAATTTGACTTGAGGCAGGGTTACTATCAACTTAGGATTCGGAGTGACGATATACCAAAGACGGCATTCAGGACTAGATATGGCCACTATGAGTTTGTTGTTTTGCCGTTTGGTTTGACGAATGCACCAGCCGCATTCATGGACTTGATGCAGAGGGTTTTTCGACCTTACCTTGATTAGTTTGTCGTGATCTTTATTGACGACATTTTAGTGTATTCGAAGAACGAGGCTGAACATGAGCAACACTTGAAGATTGTGCTACAAACTTTGCAGGAAAACAAGCTTTTTGCTAAATTCAGCAAGTGTGAGTTCTGGTTGAATCAGATATCTTTTCTAGGCCATATCATTTCAGATCGAGGAATTTCAGTGGACCCAGCTAAGATTGAAGTTGTTTCATCTTGGAAGAGACCTGAGACGGTGTCAGAGATTCGAAGTTTTCTTGGATTGGCAGGTTACTACCGGAGATTTTTTAAAGACTTTTCTAAAATTTCTGGACCCTTGAGCTAGTTGACTCGGAGGAAAGTTGCTTACAGGTGGGATGCTAAGTGTGAATCGAGTTTCCAAGAATTGAAGAAGAGACTAACTCCAGCTCCTATACTAGCTTTACCTGAGGGAACAGAAAACTTTTTTTTCTACAGTGATGCATCTAAGGAAGGTTTGGGCAGTGTTTTAATGCAGAATGGCAAGGTGATTGCCTATGCTTCTAGGAAATTGAAACCTTATGAAGTCAATTACCCTACACATGATCGTGAGTTAGCTGCGGTTGTGTTTGCATTGAAGAAGTGGCGTCATTACTTGTGGGGTTGTAGATTTGAAATATTTACTGACCACAAGAGTCTCAAGTATTTGTTTTCACAGAAGGATCTAAATATGAGGCAGCGGAGATGGCTACAGCTATTGGGTGGTGACAACTGTTCTATTAACTATGTGCCAGGTAAGGCAACTGTTGTTGCTGATGCTTTGAGCCGAATGGCTACTATGGCAAGCTTGTTGATCAAGGACTGGGAGACTTTGGAAGAAATCTATTCATGGAAGCCAGAAGCTACTGAGGTAGGGATTCAATTTGCTAGTTTACAGATTCAGTCAGGGTTGCTAGCACAGATCAGAGAGGCTCAGAAGACTGATCCTCACATCTTGAAGATCCAAGAAAAATCAAAAGGGGAAGAGTCGGAGTTTAAATTACATGCGGATGGCATTTTTAGATTCAGGGATAGAGTATGTGTTCCTGATGATCCGACTTTGAAGAATGAGATCCTGTCCGAGGCACATAATTCGAGGTATACGATTCACCCGGGCAGTACAAAAATGTACAGAGATTTGAAGCAACACTTCTGCTGGAACAATGTGAAGAGGGAGATTGCTGGGTATGTATCCAGATGTTTGACTTGTCAGAGGGTTAAAGTTGAGCATCAGAGGCCAGCCGGACTTCTACAGCCGTTGTCGATTCCGCAGTGGAAGTGGGTACATATTACAATGGACCTTGTGACCGATCTTCCTAGATCTCTGAGAGGATGTGATTCTCTTTGGGTTGTTGTGGACTGTTTGACTAAAGTTACACATTTTATTCCCGTGAACAAACATGATAGCCTTGATAAGTTAGCTGAGCTTTATGTTGCTAATATCGTGAGATTGCATGGTGTGCCACAGAGTATAGTGTCAGATAGGGATCCCAGATTCAGATCTCATTTTTGGCAGAAGTTGCAAGAGGCCATGGGAACTAAGTTGAGCTTCAGTACTGCTTATCATCCGCAAACTGATGGCCAGTCTGAGAGAACCATCAGGATCTTGGAAGACATGCTTCGAGCATGTGTGCTTGACTTTGGGAAGAATTGGGAGAAGTTTTTGCCTTTAGCGGAGTTCGCCTACAACAATAGTTATCAATCTACTATAGGTATGGCTCCCTACGAGGCGTTGCATGGTCGTAAATGTAGATCCCCGTTATATTGGGAAGAGGTTGGAGAGATGAGAACAGTTGATCCGACTGTGTTACCTGAGATGATTAAGATGGTAGATAATGTTCACATTATTCGCCAGCGTATGCTTACAGCTCAGAGTCATGAGAAGAGTTATGCGGATAAGCACCGTTGAGATCTTGAGTTTGATTTGGGAGATTGGGTGTTTCTTATGATTTCTCCACGGAAGGGATTGATTCGGCAAGGTAAGAGCGGGAAGCTTAGTCCCAGATATATGGGTCCGTATGAGATCACCAAAAAGGTAGGTCCTTTAGCTTATCGGTTAGCTTTCCCTCCGAGCTTGTCGAGACTGCACGATGTGTTCCACGTGCCTATGTTGAAGAAATACCATCCAAACCCTTCATATGTACTTGAACCAGAGCCTTTGCAGATTGAAGAAAAGTTGTATTTTGAAGAGAAACCGATTAGAATTGTGGATCGGAAAATTCAGGAGCTTCGTAGAAAGAGTATTCCGTTAGTAAAGATTCTGTGGAATCATCATGGGTTTGAGGAAGTGACTTGGGAAAGAGAGGACCAAGTTCGAGATCAGTATCCGGAAATGTGTGTAGACGAGGTAAGAATTGCGTGGGCGCAATTGTTTTAAGGGGGAGAGGGTGTAATATCCGAGCCCGGAATGTGAAAATTCTTTGTTTATTATTTTGAAAATTATATTTCCTTAAATTCTTTGTGAATTAATTGTTACTTTCTCGCCGTCACAACGTACATTGCATTTAAAGAGCGATAGCTAGATAACGATTTCTAGTCCTCAGCAAATAGTGAAACTAGTATTTAGATGACTTAAATTTTATATTTTAAATGTTGCTAGCTTTAATTGATCTTACCTTAGCTAAAATGGCTTTAAAATGCACAAAATTAGGCTCTTTGACTAAGTTTTAAGTTGTTTGACCTTGGACCTTTGACTTGTTGACCATTTAACACCTTATAAGCTAAAAAACTAAGCAAAATAAAAAGGGAAACAGCAGCAAAATAAGAGTGCAGGCCGTGAGCTTCATTGAGAGAAAAAAAAAAGATTTCAACTTCCAATCATTCAATCTTCGCGAGAGCTCGTGCGGGGTGATTTCCGAGGCAACTAGCGTTGTTTTCCTAGCGACTAGGAGTACCTAAGGTGAGGGAAGCATGTTATTTGCGCATTTATACGTTGTGTATGTTAACTTTGTCAATTTTGAGATTTATCCGTAGATCGTTATTTAAAGCGATTTGATGCTTCTAGAATGTTCCTTGGCATTTGTAGAACATGTATTTATAGCTTTGTAACATTTTCTGCGGTTAAATGTTGTGATTGCAAATTAAATTGTCAATTGAATAGTGTTTTATGAATAGTAAAACCTTGAAACGTTGAAGTTGTGCTGTTATGCTTTCGGTTGATGTAGAAATGTGCTAGGTACGCTAGAATGCTAAAATGTGTGGTTTGTTTGGGTTGCGTAGTGGAAAAATGAGAATTATGCCTTTGGGAAGTCGGGGTCATTTTGGTCGACTTTAGCATTTTCTCGTTTTGCGTGTTGGCATTGCTTCGGGAAGCCATGGAAGCACTTTTGGTGCGATTATGGCGTTGGTTGGGTGTTTGGTTGTTATAGTTGTAGTTCAAACGAGAAAGGGGGAAATCGGGGCTTTGCGCGAGTTCTAGGGTAAAGTAAGGTTTCGGGGTCTTTAGACATGCCTTATGGTGACCTAGGAGGGTTGGCGAAGTCGGTTTCCAGAACTCGTGGCTCGTTTGGAAATGGTAGCGTTTTGATAGTTGGGGCCGATTTGTGTTTTTGTGTGTTTTCTTGTCTTTATGCCTATAGAATGCTTAGAATTACTTGAATTACTTGTTTGAGTTGTTTTGGATTAAATTGCTTATCAAATTGCTGCTATTGCGTGCGAGAGTAACCTACTTTGTTATTCTCCCACGTGTGGCTTTATCGCTTGTTTATCGTCTTGTATCGAGTCTTGCATTGCATAGTGTCTCGCGCGTGAGTGATGGGCCTCTCTGGGTAGCCTTGGGTTGCCAGTGTTGGTTGCTCTAGCTCCGCTGCTATTCCCTTTCTCGCTTGGGTTGCCTCCCAGGGAGATTTGGGTCGTAGGTTGATGGATACTTCCGGGGTATTCCAAACTGGGGTTATAAGGTGGTTTGGGCCGGCACGTCGTCATCGAATTCGTGTATGAAAGTTGCTCGTGAAAAGAGTATCGTATCCTTTGAATGAGTGTTTATAGCTTTAATGCTTGCCTTGCTTTGTTGATGGCTTTATTATATCTCGGTATGATATATGTATACATTGCTTGGCTAATTGCATTGCATACTCCTCTCATCTCCGTCCTTGAGACCAATTGCCCTCGCTGAGCAATAGTTTTTGCTCATTCCTCTCTATACTATGTTTTTACAGGAGTAGTTGAAGCAGACCCTCTCGAGGTAATAGAGGAGGAGGAGCAGGTGGAGGTGTTTCCGTGATAGCACTTCTCTGCTTTGCTGGTGGTTGGTTACCAGTTTTTGTGCGAACCTTGCTTGTTATGTATATTGCGTGGAGGTCGCTTAATTTTGAGGCTTGTAGCCTTGTATATATTTTCTAGTTTGAGGCCTCTATGGTCTTATGTTGTATAAGTTGAAAGAATGTAAAGTTGTAACTTACACTCTTGTGACTAGTAAGAAAATGCATGCTATTAGAATTGATTAGTGGCATAAATACTTGTGTAGTATGCATATCATTTTTGGCTTGGAAAGTTGGATAATAAGAAATGTATGTTTTGAAGAAAGTTGGCTTGTTTTGATTATTATATGGCTTTCGCAAGTGTTATATTGATTTTAGGGTTTTCGGATCATCCGCGGTACAGAGGAGACTCCGTCCGTGTGTCGGGTCCGGGCTTGGCCTTTTGCGGGGTCGGGTCGGGGCGTGACACTTCCTAGGGTACTTGAGTGTCTTGGTGAGCTTTAGGAGATGAGCTTAAGCTATAGAACTTGAGAGTGCAGCTTTGGTCGAGAGAGAGAGAGAAAATGAGAGAATGAGAGTTGAGAGAAAGACAATGATGTGTTTGAGCATATGGTCGGCCTTGAGCTTCTACAAATCTGATTTGTGCCATTTCTTTTGAGAATTTGAATTATCTTAGCATGGCCAATTGACTGGGCCCAGAATGTGGAGCATTGGGTAGGGTTTTAGATCATTTTTTTAATGCATTGTTTGAAGTAATTGTCATAGGCTTGTCTAGGAAAGTTTTTAAATTATGCAAGCTTATTAAAATGCAAGAAGTGGTTGGCCAAAGCATGCTCAATTCTGATTTTTTTTGTCTTCTTTGAGCTTTATTTTATTGTGTGTGCTTGGGATATGCAAAAGAATAAGGAATAAAGAATAAGAATGTTTAGCTTTTGGTGAAATTGTCTTCTAGTGCATTGACTTAGCATTTTAATATTAGTTAGTGAAATTTGTAGGATTAATTAATAATCTAGTGCTTCGTGTAAGATGCTTTCTTGATTAGCGTGTGGTCACGCTTTTCTAGGTTTAGGACACGCACTACGAGGTAAAGCACGAACTACGAGACGAATGCACGTTTCCCAAGTAAATGCACGCAACTCTAAATGAATACACGTAATTCGATGCAAGGAACATAAAACAAGACACGACTCTTAAACCTAGGTCAATGCACGCAATTCTAGGTTAGGGCACATAAAATGACATATCGCACATAAATCGAGGCCAGGCCTCATAGCAGCCGAGCAGGCTTGTTGCCCCCATCGTAGTGCTCTCAGAGAGCTTTCCAACGGTATGCTATGCGCCGCATAACTCCTTGCGGATCAAAAGTTATGGGCACCAAAGCGAAGGATACCTGGTCACAAGCCCCACGCCCTCGGTTTGCAGGCCCAGCCTCTACGTGAAGTGAAGTTGTCTTGCCCAAGGTGCCTTGGGATTCGGTAATAGAAATGTGATGTATTAGGTTGTCCTCCTTTTCACAGCTCACGACGTACGATCCGGGACTGAAAAACAGAGCAGAAGAGGAAAAGTGTCCTGGAACTGATAAAAATGTTCGATTTTGGGCCTCACATCCTCCTCTCCTTAAAATAATTTCGTCCCGAAATTCAATATTACCTTTGAAATAGTGCTGGATACTGTTGCTCCATCTGGTCTCGTCTTTCCCACGTTGCTTCTTCAACTCCATGGTGATCCCACAACACTTTCACCATTGGTATAGATTTGTTGCGCAACTCTTGATCTTGCTCGTCTAGGATCCGGATAGGCTTTTCTTCATAAGACAAGTTCTCCCGAACCTGCAACGGCTCGGGCTCCAAGATGTGTGATGGATCAGGGTGATACTTCCATAGCATTGAAACATGAAAGACATCATGAATATTGGAGAGGTTTTGGGGTAGTTCCAGACGATACGCCAATTTGCCAACCTTCTCAATTATCCCAAATGGTCCTACAAACCTTGGGCTCAACTTTCCACCCTTGCTGTGTTTAATCAGTCCCCTCCGAGGTGATAACTTCAAGTACACCTTGTCGCCGACCTCAAACTCTAGACTCTGTCTCCGTCGGTCTGCAAAACTTTTCTTCTTTCTTTGAGCGGTAAGCATCCGTTTCTGGATAAGGTGGACATTATCAACAGTCTTCATAAGTTTAGGTAGAAGGGTCAGCTCAAAAGTCTTCGTCTCACCTACTTCATCCCAGTATATTGGGGATCGACACTTACGTCCATACAATGCCTCAAATGGGGCCATCCCGATAGTGGCCTAATAGTTGTTATTATAAGGGAACTCCACTAGGGACAGATATTTCTCCCAACCGTTTCCAAAGTCTAGAATGCACGCCCTCAACATATCTTCCAGAATCTGAATAGTTCTCTCAGATTGTCCGTCCGTCTGTGGGTGATAAGCTATACTGAAACTCAACTTCATTCCCAAAGCTTCTTGCAATCTCTTCCAAAATCGGGAAGTAAAACGAGGATCCCTATTTGATACAATACTCACGGGCATCCCGTGCAACCTTACAATATCTGCCACATACATATCTCCCAGTTTCTTATGGCTATCCTCCTTGTTCATCGGTAAGAAGTGTGCTGACTTGGTCAATCTATCCACTATGGCCCAAACGGCATCATGACCCTTTTGTGACCTGGGTAGGTCCATGACAAAGTCCATAGTTATATGTTCCCATTTCCATCGGGGAATTTCCAACGATTGAAGCAAACCTGCCGGTCGTTGATGTTCTGCTTTGACTCTCTGGCAAGTCAAACACCGTGCCACAAACTCCGCAATCTCTCTCTTCATGTTATTCCACCAATAGTGTTGCTTCAAATCCCAGTACATATTTGTTCTGCCGGGGTGAATAGTATATCTTGAATTATAGGCTTCTTCAAGAATCTTCTTTTTGAACTCTGGCTCATTAGGAACACAAATCCGATTCCTAAATCTCCAAATACCATCATCATGAAACTTGAAATCTGTGTTGCTTTCTTTAATCTTCTGAAATTGTTGGTCCTTCTGTTGAGCCTCTCGTAATTCAGACAACAAGGTCGACTGAATTTGTGCAGTGGCAAATAGTAACCCTTTTTGAGTCAATTGTGGATTCCACAAAAATGTTTCCTCTAACAACTCCTGCACCTTAACTTCCAGTTTTGCCATGCTTGCCTTCTGGCTTAAGGCATCTGCAACTACATTTGTTTTACCAGGCACATAATTGATTGTTCAGTTATAATCATCCAAGAGCTCCATCCACCTTTTTTGCCTCATGTTCAACTCTTTTTGTGAGAACAAGTACTTCAAGCTCTTGTGATCAGTAAACACCTCAAACTTGTTACCCCACAGATAGTGCCTCCATTTCTTGAGCGCAAACACAATAGCCGCCAACTCTAAATCATGCGTTGGGTAATTCAATTCATACGGTTTCAGTTTCCTAGAGGCATACGCAATCACTCTACCATTTTGCATTAACACACAACCCAGTCCCTCCTTCGAAGCATCACTATAGATTACAAAGCCTTGACTCCCTTTAGGCAACGCAAGAACAAGTGCGGTTGTCAATCTTTTCTTCAATTCTTGAAAGTTGTTCTCACACTTGTCATCCCACACGAACTTTGTTTTCTTTTGAGTGAGCTTTGTAAGCGGTCCTGCAATCTTTGAGAAATCCTTCACGAACCTCCGATAATAGCCAACTAAACAGAGACAACTCCGAACTTCCGTAACATTTTCCGGCTTCTTCCAAGACATCACCACTTCTATCTTTGTTGGGTCCACTGCTATTCCCTCTTGGGATATGATGTGCCCCAAGAATGCAATCTACCGCAACCAAAATTTGTATTTGCTAAACTTTGCATACAATTGATGCTCCTGAAGTTTCTGCAATACCAATCGCAGATGTTGTTCATGCTCAACCTCGGATTTTGAGTATACCAAAATATCACCAATAAATATCACCACAAATTGATCCAAGTAGGGTTGAAACACCCTATGCATCAAGTCCATAAAAGCTGCCGGGGCATTAGTTAGCCCAAATGGTATCACCACAAATTCATAATGCCCATATCTCGTCCTGAAAGCCGTTTTAGGCACGTCCTTCTTTTTTATCCGTAACTGATAGTACCCTTGCCTCAAGTCGAGCTTCGAATACACTTTAGCTCCTTGAAGTTGATCAAACAACTTGTCAATAAGTGGAAGTGGGTATTTATTCTTAACGGTTACTTGGTTCAATCCTCGGTAATCGATGCATAGCCTCAACGTTCCGTCTTTCTTCTTTACAAATAGGACTGGTGCACCCCACGGAGAAGATCTTGGTTGAACAAACCCCTTCTTCAACAATCCTTGCAATTGGTCCTTCAATTCTTGTAGTTCAGCTGGTGTCATATGATAGGGAGCTTTAGATATCGGTTGGGTGCTAGGCAGTACTTCTATTACAAACTTGATTTCCCGATCTGGGGGTAAACCGGGCAATTCTTCTGGAAACACATCCGCATAATCTTTAATTACTAGCATCACCTCCAACTTAGCTTTGTCCGACGGCTTGTTGATGAGGTAAGCTAAGTATCCACTACACCCTTTTCTCAAGGACTTCACTGCTTTCGTAGGTGAAATGATGGAACTCCCGGTGAAGTCTCTTTGACCCATTATCTCCAATATTTGTTCACCAAGTATCTGGAATGTTACAATCTTCGTTCGACAATCTAGTTGGGCATGATGCTTTGCCAACCAGTCCATCCCTAAGATGACTTCATAGTCTCGAAAGGGTAACACTATAAGATTGGCTGAGAATTCCATATCCCTAATTTGGATTTTACATGCTTTACAAGCTGAGCTAGTAACAAGTTTAGAACCCATCGGAGTACCAACTTCTACTTCGTAAAGCAAACATACAACTCGTAATTCCACACGTTGCAGACATAAGGGAGTAATAAACGAATGAGTAGCACCTAGATCAATTAGCACCCTAACAGGTTGATTCAGTATCAAGAATGTACCTTCAACGACAATAGTCTTCTCAGGAAGTTCCTCGCACTTAATAGCATAAGCTCGGGCCTGAACTCTAGGAACTAGAGTCTTGCCTCTACCAGCTAGTTTAATCTGATTTTGTCCCCCTTGCCATTTAGGGCAATCCTTGATCTGATGCTGATCATTGCCATACCGCACGCATCGTCCTGACTTCTTCCAGTACTAGGCCTTGGTATGACCCTTCTTGTCACAGTAAGAACAGTTGGTAGACTGAGTAGCAGGTGAACTACCTGTGGATCCACGAGTGGAAGAGGCTGATGGTGCTTTAGTCGGGCCACGGTTATTGACTGGTCTGTTCTGGCTCTAGCCCTGACTGCGACTCTAAGTCTGGAATTTCCTCTGTTATCCTGGAGGCTGATATGGTTTCTTGTTCGGCTGGCTTGAACCGGCACTATCAAGTTTTCTCTTCTCAACTTGGGAGGTAGCAACAAGGAGAGCAGAATAGGTAGTAAAGTCATGCGAAGCCAACTGATCCTGAATTTCTGGCCTCAACCTATTCGTAAATTTCCACATCTTCGCCTCAGGGGTACTGACCATGTATTGAGCATAACGGGACAGTCGGTCAAAGTGAGCCTCATACTGGGCCACCGTCATGTTACCCTGGTTCAAGTGCATGAATTCTTCAATTCGCCTCTGCCTGGAAACTGTAGGTACGTATTTCTCCTTGAATGCCTTAACGAAATTACCCTACAAGCGAGGTGTATGATCAATTTCCCAAAGTGCCTCCACAGTGTGCCACCAATGCTCAGTATCCCCGTGCAACAGAAACACAGCGAACTCAATCTTTTCTTCATCAGTATAGTCAAATGGCCTGAAAATCCTTTCAATCTCAGACAGCCAAGCCTCTGCCTTTTCATCATCGGCTTCCCCGAAGAATTTGGATGGGCAAAAGTCAAGGAACTCCCGCATTCTGCTATTTCTCTCATTGTTACCATCATTCCTGTTGTTGTTGTTTGCTTCACGTGCATCTTGACGTTTCATCACTCGCGACACGCGATCCATAGCATTCGCCATCATGTTAAACATGGCCATGCCAGGATTAGTTTGATGAGCATCTCCGGCTCCTTGAGGCTCATCGCTCCTATTAGTATTGCGGGTACTAGGGCCAGCCATCTATAGGCACAGATTATGATTCACAATTTATTGGAATACGACAAGACAAGAATTTAATGTATAAGGTATGCAACGTATAATTTTACATAGACATACAATTTTTGAAACAATTAAAACATGTTAATCACATAAGCACATAGAAACAGAGAAGGCACAACTGATATTGTCACACATTAACATACATAAACAAGTCATCCCAATAACCTTAGGGCTTCTTTCTTCTACCCATGGTCCGAGAGTTAAACCTGGCTTAAGCAATCTAAGCTCTGATACCATTCTATAAGGTGTCACGCCCTAACCCGACCTATAGAGGTTAGACTAGGGTGTGATGTAAAAATTCATATCATTTCACGTACTTAATCGTTCATTAAGGTTTAACGCTTAACGTTAGCCTAGAACTCTAAAATTCTCTGAAAAACCGGCAGGATAACGGCTGTAATTGGCTCTTTAGTTTGACCTAATTTCCTAAACGCCTCAAAACTTTCAATCTCAAATTTGATTCCAACTAAGATTACTATTTATCACCAATTGAAATGTCTACTATTTATCTCAAGTTTCGTTCGATTAACACCTAGCATAGCAACTATGTCTCGTTTATGAGTCAATTCCTGTTACACAAGTACTTGTTTGTCTTAGCTTACACATGAGTACCTACTTAAGATTGGATAGATTCATTTTACTTAGCCCTTTGCCTAACACTTCACAAGCCTGTAGTAGTTACTAATCAAAGTAGCAAAACGAGCAAATAGGGTGTCTGTCTATTTAATATTGGTACAAATCAAAATTAGACCCCAAATTACAACGGGGGTCTTTTATAATAACAACAACAAGCAATATAAGAAATAGTCTTCGAAACAACATATCGTTCACAAAACAGCCATATTCACGTAAGGCACGTAGGGCATGCAATCACTCCAAAGAGTCATCATTAGGCACGTTGTCCTCAGGTACCTGTTCCTGATCTTCTTCACCTGAGATGATAAAGAGGGTAAGTTCTTATGAACTCAGCGAGGGGGAACGAGAAATACGTTTTGAAACTCTTTTTCCGGTTCAACTTATGAAAAACCTTTTTTAAAAGCATGACATATAACACAAGTAAGTTTAAAATGTAATATAAAAGTAAAAGAACACAATTACCCGTCTTTCCTCCCCGAGGTCCTCTAGGAACCAAGCGAGAGTACTTATACATATAGTGAAAAGGATACGGTGAGCTTTTACTCTCAGTTCATTTCTGATAACAGTTGTTGCGGTCGGCTTCAATCATCCACTTATAACGCCAAATGGGTGTACTCCGGATGTACCCCGAAATCCTACGACCCAACTCTCCGAGGAAGTCTAGCCCCCAAGCGAGAGAGAAAATTGGACAATGGTAGTCACGGTTGCACCGACAAGCCCGATGCCGCCCAGTGTGCGTGAAACGCTACCACGCCAGAATGAAAGGTTTCAACCTTGTACGCAATGTACATTTATAACATTTAACATATCACATTAGGAGGACAACGAAGTAGGTTGCCTCCGAGCAGTTATAAGATCGCACATTAACAAGTAAACACACAAGGCATGCTTTGATGTGAGGCCTGACCTCGATTTGCGTGCGATACCTCGCTTCGTGTGCCCTAGCCTAGAATTGCGTGCCTTGACCTAGTTTTAAGAGTCGTGTTTCATTTTATGTGCCTTGCATTGAATTATGTGCGTTCAATTAGAGTTGCGTGCATTTGGTTGGGAAACGTGCATTTGTCTCATAGTTCGTGTCCTACCTCGTAGTACGTGCCCTAGACCTAGGTAAGCGTGCCCACACGCTAATCAAGAGAGCATCTTACACAAAGCACTAGATTATTAATTAATCCTACAAACTCCACTAACTAATATTAAAATGCTAATTCAACTCATTAGAAGACGAAATTTCACCGAAAGCTAAACATTCTTATTCTTTATTCTTTATTCTTTTGCATATTCCAAACATACAATAAAATAATGCTTAAAACATAACCAAATTCAGAAATTGCACAAGCTTGGCCGACCATGTGAAGAACTTTGTGCATGCTTTGCAATTTAAAATCACCTTAGACAAGTTATGACAAGCTCAAGACACCATGCAAAAAAAAAAGTTCCTAAATATCCTAACCAAAGCCACCATTCTCGGCCCTTGCAATGCCATGCCCAAAAAACAATTCAAAACATACTTTTGAAGACACAAAATCAGAATTTTGCAAGCCTATAGCCGACACATGCATTCAAACATCTTCAAAGCATCTTCAACTTCATTTTGTGCTTTCAAACCTTCTCTCAAGCTCTCAATTCCTCTCTCTCTCGGCCAAAGCTGCACGCTCAAGTCCCATAGCTTAAGCTCCTCTCCTAAAGATCACCACGACACTCAAGGCCCTAGGAAGCTCGACCAAGCAAGCTTGAAGCAAAGAGACATGCATGCAAGCTCATAGAACACTCATTCGGCCCTAGGTATGTTTGATAGCTTTTCTTCCATCTCTCTTTTGTTCTAACCACATGCACATACTAAGGACATGGTAACTCAGCTAGGAATTAAAGAAATCAAGCAATATCTCTCGGCCAAATAAGGAGAGAAGACCATTTGTGCATCTTCAAGAGTTTTGAGCATCATTTGTTGGCAATAGGCTAAGGTGAGGGTTAATCTTTTTTAAAAGCTTTCAAAATCCACATACATGCCTTCATATGTCTATTTTTACCTCTGTACTTGTGGTATATGTGTGTACATGAGCTTTAGTAACCATGCATGCCAAGATATTTAGCTAGAACTTGAAGATAGATAAAATCGCGAAAATGGCAGATTTCTGACTTGTTAGGACAAAGTATATTTTGACTGGTAAACGATGTTGAAAATGCATGAAAATTGATAGGTGGCTAGTTTTGCCAGTTCTAAGCATTTTTCATAGAAATAGGCCAAGGCCAACTTTGAATCTATGGTCTCCAAAATGGGAAGATATCGAAGGGTGTCTAAACCTGGAAAATCTGGGAAATCTGGAAAATGAAGCAGGTTTTTGGCAGTTTACTATCCCTGTAGAACAAACCAGTTTTGACTTAGTAAATGATATCTAAAAATGCATCAAATTTTGTAGGATGCTAGATTTTTCAATTCTGGACATTTTTGTCAGAAATAGACTAAAGCTAATTCTGACCCTATGACCCTCAAAATTAGAAAACATCGTAATGTGTCTAAAACTGGACAGTTTTGTGTAGTCTCACGGTTTTTTCATAACTCCTAGGTTTGAACTCCAAATGAGGTGAGGTTTGTTTCTGGATTTAAATCACTCCTTAAGCTTTAATTTGACATTTTGCTCACTAGAATTGGAGATTTCTTGCTTGTCCAAATGATTGTGGGAAAATAGACCATTGCAGTGAGATTTGGTTTAGTGATATGCCTTGAAAATTGTTGTAACTTTGCTTGTGGTAGTGAATGCTTGGGATTGTGGCACTTGGATGTTGTGTGGACTGTTTTGGATGTTTGAGGATGTTTTAATTGATCAATTCATGGCTTGGGTTTAATTACTTGTCAACTTGTGGCTTAATCGCACATGTAAGCATGAAATGAAACCCTATCAACCATGAAATCTCGCTAAGTGATGATCATATGATTAATGTGTCTAATTGTGTGATTAATGGGCTGCCTAAGAAATATTAAGTAGATTTTTCTTGCACCCGGTCTCATGTGGACGTCGTTGCATGCTTGTATAAATTTATTACTTGATTGTATGAACCCCGAAATGAGTTATATGGCTTGATTCACATGTGTTACATGGCTGTCTGCTTAATATTCATATCACTCCATGTTCCTTACAAGTGAAATTACCTGTCATAGTATGCCTTGTGTGTTACTTGTCAACGTGCGATCTTATAACTGCTCGGAGGCAACCTACTTTGTTGTCCTCCTAATGTGATATGTTAAATGTTAAAAATGTGCATTGCATACAAGGTTGCAACCTTTCATTGTGGCATGGTAGCATTTCACACACGCCGGACGGCATCGAGCTTGCCGGTGCTACCGTGACTACCATGGTCCTATTCCCTTTCTCGCTTGCCATTCCACCCTGGGAGAATTGGGTTATAGGTTTTTAGGGTACATCCGGAGTACACCCAAATGGGAGCGATAAGTGGATTATTGAAGTCTGCCGTAACAAATCGTATCGAAATCGATATTGAGAGCAAATGCTCACCGTTTCCTTGAAATGATTGGTAATTGTATCTGTTGCTCAATTTGATTCTTATACTTTGCGTATAACGTGCCCATTGATGACTCCTTGGAGTGATTGCATGTCCTACGTGCCTTACGTGGTTGTGGCTGTTTTGTGAACGATATGTTGTTTGAAGATCATCTCTTTTGTTATTGTCATCGCTATTGTAAATGACCCCCGTTGTAATTTGGTGTCAAATTTTGGTTTGTACTGATCATAACTAGATAGATACTCTTCTGGTAGTTTTGCTATCGCTACTTGGTTTAGTATCTATCACAGGCTTATGAGGTATTAGGTAAAGGGTTAAGTAAATCTATCCAATCTTAAGCAGGTACTCATTAGTAAGCTAAGATCAACAAGTACTTTTGTAACAGGGATTGACAAAAAAATGAGACATAGTTATCATGCGAAGTTGTTAATCAAACGAGACTTCGAAATAACTAGTAGGCATTTCAATTGGTGATAAATAGTAATCTTAGTTGGAATCGAATTTGAGATTGAAAGTTTTGAGGCGTTTAAGAAATTAGGTCAAACTAAGGAGCCAATTACAGCCGTTATGCTGCCGGTTTTCTGGAGAATTTTTGGAGTTTTAGGCTAATGTTAAGTGTTAAACCTTAATGAATGATTAAGTACGTGGAATGATATGAATGTTTAGATCACATCCTAGTCTAACCTTTATAGGTCGGGTTGGGGCGTGGCACCTTATAGAAATGGTATCAGAGCTTAGATTGCTTAAGCCGGGTTTAACTCTCGGACCATGGGTAGAAGCCCTAAGGTTATTGGGATGACTTGTTTATGTGTGTTATTGTGTGACAATATTAATTGTGCCTTCTTTGTTTCTATGTGCTTATGTGATTAACATGTCTTAACTGTTTCGAGAATTGTATGTCTATGTAAAATTGTATGTTGCATACCTTATACTAAATTCTTGTTTTGTCGTATTCCAATAAATTGGGCATCGTAATCTGTGCCTAAGATTGCTGGCCCTAGTACCCGCAATACCTATTGAAGCGATGAGCCTTAAGGAGCCGGAGATGCTCATCAAACTAATCTCGGCATGGCCATGTTTAACATGATGGCGAATGCTTTGGATCGCATGTCGTGAGTAATGGAACGTCAAGATGCACGTGAAGCAAACAACAACAACAACAACAGGAATGATGGTAACAATGGGAGAAACAACAGAATGCGGGAATTCCTTGACTTTCGTCCGTCCAAATTCTATGGGGAAGCTGATGATGAAAAGGCCGAGGCTTGGCTGTCCGAGATTGAAAGGATTTTCAGGCCACTTGACTATATTGATGAAGAAAAGGTTGAGTTCGCTGTGTTTCTGTTGTACGGGGATGCTGAGCATTGTTGGCACACTATGGAGGCACTTTGGGAAACTGATCATATACCTCACTTGTGGGGTAATTTCGTTAAGGCATTCAATGAGAAATACGTACCTGCAGTTTCTAGACAGAGGCGAATTGAAGAATTCATGCACTTGAATCAGGGCAACATGACGGTGGCCTAGTATGAGTCCTGTTTCGACCGACTGTTCCGTTATGCTCAATACATGGTCAGTACCCCTGAGGTGAAGATGTGGAAATTTACGAATGGGTTGAGGCAAGAAATTCAGGACCAGTTGGCTTCGCATGACTTTACTACCTATTCTGCTCTCCTTGCTGCTGCCTCCCGAGTTGAGAAGAGGAAACTTGATAAAGCCGGTTCAAGCCAGCCGAACAAGAAACCATATCAACCTCCAAGACAACAGAGGAAATTCCAGACTCGGAGTCGCAGTTAGGGCCAGAGCCAGATCATACCAGTTAATAACCGTGGCGCGACTAAAGCACCATCAGCCTCTTCCACTCGTGGATCCACAGGTAGTTCACCTGCTTCTCAGACTGTCACCTATTCTTACTGTAACAGGAAGGGTCACACCGAGGCCTAGTGTTGGAGGAAATCAGGATGATGTGTAGGGTGTGGCAGCGATCAACACTAGGCTAAGGATTGTCCTAAATGGTAGGGGGGACAAAATCAGATTAAACCAACCGGTAGAGGCAAGACTCCAGTTCCTAGAGTTCAGGCCAGAGCTTATGCTATTGAGTGCGAGGAGCTTCTTGAGGAGATTGTTGTTGTTGAAGGTACATTCTTGATACTGAATCAACCTGTTAGGGTGCTAATTGATCCAGGTGCTACTCATTCATTTATTACTCCTTATGTGTGCAACGTGTGAAACTACGAGTTGTATGTTTGCCTTACGAAGTAGAAGTTAGTACTCCGATGGGTTCTAAACTTGTTACTCGCTCAGCTTGTAAAGCATGTAAAATCCAAATGAAGGATAGGGAATTCTTAGCCAATCTTATAGTGTTACCCTTTCGAGACTATGAAGTCATCTTAAGGATGGACTGGTTGGCAAAGCATCATGCCCAACTAGATTGCTGGACGAAGATTGTAATATTCCAGATACCTGGTCAACCAATACTGGAGGTAATGGGTCGAAAAAACTTCACTGGGAGTTCCATCATTTCCTCTATGAAAGCAGTGAAGTCCTTGAGAAAAGGGTGTAGTGGATACTTAGCTTATCTCATCAACAAGCCATCGGACAAAGCTAAGTTGGAGGAGATGCCAGTGATTAAAGATTATGTTGACGTGTTTCCAGAAGAATTGCCCGGTTTACCCCCAGATTAGGAGATCGAATTCATAATAGAATTACTGCTTGGCACCCAGCTGATATCCAAAGCTCCCTATCGTATGGCACCAGTCGAGCTACAAGAATTGAAGGACCAATTGCAAGGATTGTTGAAGAAGGGGTTTGTTCAACCAAGTTCTTCTCCGTGGGGCGCGCCAGACCTATTTGTAAAGAAGAAAGACGGAACGTTGAGGCTATGTATCGATTATCGAGGATTGAACCAAGTGACCGTCAAGAATAAATACCTACTTCCACTGATCGACGAGTTGTTTGATCAACTTCAAGGAGCTAAAGTGTATTCGAAGCTCGACTTGAGGCAAGGGTACTACCAGTTGCGGATCAAAAGGAGGACATGCATAAAACGGCTTTCAGGACGAGATATAGGCATTATGAATTTGTGGTGATGCCATTTGGGCTAACTAATACCCCTGCAGCTTTTATGGACTTGATGCACAGGGTGTTTCAACCTTACTTGGACCAATTTGTGGTGATTTTCATTGATGATATTTTGGTATACTCGAAATCCGAGGCTGAGCATGAACAACATCTGCGGTTGGTACTGCAGAAACTTCGAGAGCATCAATTGTATGCAAAGTTTAGCAAGTGCGAATTTTGGTTGCAGCAAATTGCATTTTTGGGGCATATCATATCCCAAGAGAGAATAGCAGTGAATCCCACAAAGATAGAAGCGATGATATCTTGGAAGAAGCCGAAAAACATTACGAAGGTTCAGAGTTTTCTTGGTCTAGCCGGCTATTATCAGAGGTTCGTGAAGGATTTCTCTAAGATCGCAGGACTGCTTACAAAGCTCACTCAGAAGAAAACAAAGTTCGTATGGGATGACAAGTGTGAGAACAGCTTCCAAGAATTAAAGAAAAGATTGACTACCGTACCTGTTCTTGCATTGCCTAAAGGGAGTCAAGGTTTTGTAATCTATAGCGATGCTTCGAAGGAAGGACTGGGTTGTGTGTTGATGCAAAATGGTAGAGTGATTGTGTATGCTTCTAGGAAACTGAAGCCATATGAATTGAACTACCCGACGCATGATTTCGAGTTAGCGGTTATTGTGTTTGCACTCAAGAAATGAAGGCACTATCTGTGGGGTAACAAGTTCGAGGTGTTTACTAATAACAAGAGCTTGAAATACTTGTTCTCACAAAAAGAGTTGAACATGAGGCAAAGACGGTGGATGGAGCTTTTGGATGATTATAACTGCACAATCAGTTATATGCCTGGTAAAGCGAATGTAGTTGCAGATGCCTTAAGTCGGAAAGCGAGCTTAGCAAAATTGGAAGTCAAGGTGCAGGAGTTGTTAGAGGAAGCATTCTTGTGGAAACCACAATTGACTCGAAAAGGATTACTATTTGCCACTACACAAGTTCAATCGACCTTGTTGTCTGAATTAAGAGAGGCTCAACATAAGGACCAACAGTTTCAGAAGATTAAAGAAAGCAACACATATTTCAAGTTTCATGATGATGGTATTTGGAGGTTTAGGAATCGGATTTGCGTTCCTAATGAGCCAGAGTTGAAAAAGAAGATTCTTGAAAAAGCCCATAATTCAAGATATACTATTCACCCAAGCGGAACAAAGATGTAACGGGATTTGAAGAAACACTATTGGTGGAATAATATGAAAATAGAGATTGCGGAGTTTGTGGCACGGTGTTTGACTTGCTAGAGAATCAAAGCAGAACATCAACGACCAGTAGGTTTACTTCAGCCGTTGGAAATTCTTCAATGGAAATAGGAACATATAACTATAGACTTTGTTATGGACCTGCCCAGGTTGCAAAAGGGTCATGACACCGTTTGGGTTATAATGGATAGATTGACTAAGTCAGCGCACTTCTTACCGATGAACAAGGAGGATAGTCCTGAGAAGTTGGGAGATATATATTTGGCGGATATTGTAAGATTGCACGGGATGCCTGTGAGTATTGTATCGGATAGGGATCCTCGTTTTACTTTTCGATTTTGGAAGAGACTGCAAGAAGCTTTGGGAATGAAGTTGAGTTTCAGCACGGCTTATCACCCTCAGACTGATGGACAATCTGAGAGAAGTATTCAGATTCTGGAGGATATGCTGAGGGCTTGTGTTTTAGACTTCGGGAATGGTTAGGAGAAATATTTGCCTCTAGCGGAGTTCGCTTCTAATAACAGTTATCAGGCCACTATCGGAATGGCCCCATTTAAGGCATTGTATGGACGTAAGTGTCGATCCCCAATTTACTGGGATGAAGTTGGTGAGACGAAGACTTTTGACCTGACCCTTCTACCTGAACTTATGAAGACTGTTGATAATGTCCACCTCATCCGGAAACGGATGCTTACCGCCCAAAGCAGGCAGAAAATTTACGCAGACCGACGGAGACGGAGTCTAGAGTTTGAGGTCGGCGACAAGGTGTTCTTGAAGATATCACCTCGGAGGGGATTGATTAAACAGGACAAAGGTGGAAAGTTGAGCCCGAGGTTTGTAGGACCATTTGAGATAATTGAGAAGGTTAGCAAATTGGCATATCGCCTGGAACTACCCCAAAACCTCTCCAATATTCACGACGTCTTTCATGTTTCGATGCTACGGAAGTATCACCCTGATTCATCGCATATCTTGGAGCCAGAGCCGTTGCAGCTTCAGGAGAACTTATCTTATGAAGATAAGCCCATTCGGACCCTAGACCAGCAAGATCGGCAGTTGCGCAACAAATCTATACCGATGGTGAAAGTGTTGTGGAATCACCATGGAGTTGAAGAAGCAACGTGGGAAAGGTGAGACCAGATGGAGCAACAGTATCCAGCTTTATTTCAAAGGTAATATTGAATTTTGGGACGAAATTCTTTTAAGGAGGGAAGGATGTAAGGCCCGACCTCAATTTGCGTGCGATACCACGTTTCGTGTGCCCTAACCTAGATTTGCATGCCTTGCATTGAATTACGTGCATTCATTTAGGGTTGCGTGCATTTACTTGGAAAACGTGCATTCATCTCGTAGTTCGTGCCCTACCTCGTAGTGCGTGCCCTAAACCAAGGAAAGCATGCCCTCATGCTAATCAAGAAAACATCTTACACGAAGCACTAGATCATCAATTAATCCTACAAACTCCACTAACTAATATTAAAATGCTAAGTCAATGCACTAGAAGACGAAATTGTACCAAAAGCTAGACATTCTTATTCTTTATTCTTTATTCTTTTGCATATTCCAAGCACTCAATTAAATAATGCTCAAACAAGACAAAAAATTCAGATTTGAACACATCCTTGGCCGACCACTAGGAGCTTTTGTGCATGCAATTCAATTTCAAATTTGTACCTAAACATTCTATGATAACTAATGACACAAAGCAATAAAAAAAATTGGCTCAAAACCCTCCCCAAAGCTCCACCATCTTGACACAAGCTCCATGCCCATACTAGACAATTCAAAATGCTTCTTGAAGACACAAAAGTCTGAAATTTACATGCTCAAGGCCGACACAAGCATCAATGCCCATCAAGCTTTCATTTTCTTTCATTTCCTCTCATTTCCTCTCATTTTTCTCTCTCTCTCAGCCACTGAAAATATACTCTCCATAGCTATGTTCTTCATCCTAAGGCTCTTGAAGACTTCCAAGCTACCAAGGAACTAGACCAAGCAAAGCTAGAGTGCAAAAGACACACATGCAAGCTCTTTGAACCTTCATTTCAGCTTAGGTAAGTTGTTAGCTTCCATTTCATTTTCTTCTTGTTCTAACCACATGCACCTACTAAGAACTTGGTTACTAAGCTAGGAAATTAGAGAAAATCGAGTGGTCTCTCGGCTAAGCAAGGAAAAGAGTCAATCTTGTGCATCCTCAAGTGTTTCTGCATCTTCTTTGTTGTCTTGCTAAGGTGAGGGCTAAAACTTCTTGAAAATCTTTCAAAAACCACATGAATGCCCTTAAATGTCTATCTTTACTTCTGTACTTGTGATATATGTGCATTCATGAGCTTTTGTAAACATGCATGGCAAGATATTTGGCTAGAATGTGATGATAGATGAAATCGTGTATGTGACAGCCTTCTGTCTTGTTGGTGCAGGGTGATTGTGACCAGGTAAATGAGGTTGAAAATGCGTGAAAATTGCTAGGTGACTAGTTTTTCCAGTTCTGAGAATTTTTCACAGAAATAGGACAAAGCTAATTTTGACCCTAAGGTCCTCAAAATGGCAAAATATCAAAATGTGTCCAAATCTGGAAAATCTGAAAAAAAATGAAGCAGGTTTTGGCAGATTCAATGTTCTTGTAGAACGAACCAGTTTTGACTTAGTAAATGATATACAAAATGCATGAAATTTGGTGTGATTCTAGATTTCTCAGTTCTGGACATTTTTTTTCAGAAATAGACTAAGGCCAAATCTATCCCTAAGGCCCTTAAAAACGACAAGTTTTGAAATGTGTGCAAATCTGGACAGTTTTGTGTAGTCTCACTGTTTTGGCTATAACTCTTGAACCCGAACTCCAAATGATGCGAGGTTTGTTTCTGAATTTAGTTCACTCCTTAAGATTTAATTTGACATCTTGTTCACTGGAATTGGAGATTATTTGCTTGTCTCAATGATTGTGAGAAAACAGTCCATTGCAGTGAGGGTTTCACCTATTGATATGCTTAGAAAAATTATTGTAGCTTCTCTTGTTGTATTAAATGCTTGGGATTGTGGCATTTGGATGTTTTGTGGACTGTTTTGAATGCTTAAGGGTGTTTGAATAAATCAATGGATGGGTTGAGTTTAATTACGAGTTGACTTGGGGCTTAATCGCACGGGTAAACATGAATTGAAACCCTAGTGACTAGGTAAATTCGCTAAATGTTGATCCTATGAATATCGTGTTTAATTATGTGATTAGTAAGCTGCCCGTAGTTTCCCTTGTAGCCCTAAATGTGATTTCGATTATTACATGTTGACAAGTAGGCCTTTCTTGCACCCGGTCCCACGTAGATGTCATTGCATGTTGAATAATCTTGTTAATTGATTACGTGAACTTCGAAATGAGTTATATGACTTGATTTATATGCATTACATGGCTGCCCATTTAATATTCATATAACTCCATTTGCTTTATAAGTGAAATTGCCTATCATATCGTGCCTCACTTGTTTACTTGTCAATGTGCAATCTTATGACTGCTCGGAGGCAACCTACTTTGTTGACCTCCAAATGTGATATATTAAATATCATAAATGTGCATTGCATACAAGGTTGTAACCTTTCATTCTGGCGTGGTAGCGTTCACGCACACCGGGCGGCATCGGGCTTGCCGGTGCAACTATGACTACCATTGTCCAATTCCCTCTCTCGCTTGGGGGCTAGACTTCCTCGGAGAGTTGGGTCGTAGGATTTCGGGGTGCATCCGGAGTAGACCCATTTGGCGTAATAAGGGGATAAACTGAAGTCGGCCGCAACAACTGATATTGGAAATGAACTGAGAGAAAAAGCTCACCGTATCCTTTTCACTATGTGTATAAGTACTCTCTCTTGGTTCTTAGAGGACATCGGGGAGAAAATACGGGTAATTGTGTTCTTTTACTTTTACATTACGTTATGTACTTACTTGTGATATATTCATGCTTGCAAAAAGGATTTTTCATAAGTTGAACTGGAAAATGAGTTTCAAAACTTATTTCTCGTTCCCCCTCGCTGAGTTCATAAGGACTCACCCTCTTTTATCATCTCAGGTGAAGAAGACCAGGAACAGGTACCCGAGGACAACGTGCCTAATGATGATTCCTTGGAATGATTGCTTGCCCTACGTGCCTTGCTTGACTATGGCCATTTTGTGAACAATATGTTGCTTGAAGACTATTTCATTTCTTATGATACTTGTTATTGTATTGTAAATGACCCCCATTGTAATTTGGGGTCTAATTTTGGCTTGTACTGATCATAACTAGATAGACACTACTATGGTCGCTTTGCTATCGCTATTGTCTAGTACCTATCATAGGATTATGAAGTATCAGGTAAGGATTAAGTAAAATGAACCTATCCAATCTTAAGCAGGTACTCATTGTTAAGCTAAGATCAACAGGTACTTTGTAACGAGGATTAACAAACTAACGAGACATAGTATCATGCTAGGTTATTAATCAAACGAGACTTCGAGATAACTAGTAGGCATTTCAATTGATGGTAGATAGTAATCTTAGTTGGAAATGAAATTGAGACTGGAAATTTTGAGGTGTTTAGAGAATTAGGTCAAACTAAAGAGCCCAATTACAGCCGTTATGCTACCGGTTCTTCGGAAAAATTGTGGAGTTTAGGCTATAACATTAAGTGTTAAACTTTCATGAACGATTAAGTACGAGATATGACTTGAATGTTTAGATCACACCCTAGTCTAACCTTTATAGGCCGGGTTGGGGCGTGACATAAATCCTTACGAATCAAAAGTTAAGGGCACTGGAGCAACGCATACCTGGTCACAAGCCCCACACCCTCTGTTTGTGAGCCTAGCCTCTATGTGATGTGAAGTTCTCTTGCCCAAGGTGTCGTGGGATTAGGTAATAGAAATGTGATGGATTAGGTTGTCATCCTTTTCGCGGCTTACAACGTACGATCCGGGACGAAAAAACAGTGCAAAAGAAGAAAAGTGTCCTGAAACTTATGAAAACTTTGAATTTTGGGCTATGAAAACCAGCGCAGCATAGGAGGCTTGCTGACGGATACCAGGTCACAAGCCCCATGCCCTAGGCTTGCTGGCCCAACCTCTACGTGAAGTGAAGTTCTCTTGCCCAATGTACCATGGGATTCAGTAATAGAAATGTGATGGATTAGGTTGTCGTCCTTTTCGCGGCTCATGACCTACGATCCGGGATAGAAAAACTGCGCAAAAAAAGAAAAGTGTCTTGAAACTAATGAAAATATTGGATTTTGGTCTCCGAAAATTGGTGCAGCATAGCAGGCTTGTTGCGCCCATCGTAGATCTCTCGGAGTGCTTTCCAACGGTATGTTGTGCGCCACGTAACTCCTTACGGATCAATAGTTATGGGCACCGGAGTGACGGATACCTAGTCATAAGCCCTACGCCCTCGGTTTGCGGGCCCAGCCTCTATGTGAAGCAAAGTTCTCTTGCCAAACGTGCCATGGGATTCTGTAATATAAATGTGATGGATTAGGTTGTTGTCCTTTTCGCGGCTCACGACGTACGATCCAGGACGGAAAAACAGCGCAGAAAAAAAAAGTGTCCCGAAACTGATGAAAACGTTCGATTTTGGGCTCCGAAAATAGGCACAGCTAAGCAAGCTTACTGCCCCCGTTGTAGAGCTCTCGAAGAGCTTTCCAACGATATTCTGTGCGCTGCGTAACTCCTTACGGATCAAAAGTTATGGCACCGGAGCAACGGATACCTGGTCAGAAGCTCCACGCCCACGGTTTGCGGGCCCAGCCTCTAAGTGAAGGGAAGTTCTCCTGCCCAAGGTGCCATAGGATTCAGTAATAAAAATGTGATGGATTACGTTGTCGTCCTTTTCGCGGCTCACGACGTACGATCCTGGATGGAAAATCAACGTAAAAGAAGAAAAGTGTCCCAAAACTGATGAAAATGTTTGATTTTGGGCTCCAAAAATAGGCAAAGCCGATCATGCTTACTGCCCTTGTCGTAGAGCTCTCAAAGAGCTTTCCAACGGTATGCTGTGTGCCGCGTAACTTCTTACGGATCAAAAGTTATGGGCATTGGAGCGACAGATACCTAGTCACAAGCCCCACGCCCTCGATTTGCGAGCCCAGCCTCTACATGAAGTGAAGTTCTCTTGCCCAAGGTGCTATTTGAGTCGGTAATAGAAATGTGATGGATTAGGTTTTCGTCCTGTTTGCGGCTCACGATGTACGACCCGGGACTGAAAAACAGAGCAGAAGAGGAAAAGTGTCCTAAAATTGATGAAAACGTTCGATTTTGTGCTCCAAAAATAGGCACAGCCAAACAGCCTTGTTGCCCCCGTCGTAGAGCTCTCAGAGAGCTTTCCAACGGTATGTTGTTCCCTGTATAACTCCTTAAGGTTCAAAAGTTATGGGCACCGGAGCGACGGATACCTGGTCAAAAATCTCACGCCCTCGGTTTGCGGGCCCAGCCTCTACGTGAAGTGAAGTTGTCTTGCCCAAGGTGCCGTGGGATTTGGTAATAGAAATGTTATGGATTAGGTTGTCGTCCTTTTCGCGGCTCACGACGTACAATCCGGGACAGAAAAACAGCGCAAAAGAAGAAAAGTGTAACAAAAATGATGAAAATGTTCGATTTTGTGATCCAAAAATAGGCGCAGACGAGCAGGCTTTTTGCCTCTGTCGTAGAGCTCTTGGATAGCTTTCCAATGGTATGCTGTGCGCCGCGTATCTCTTTACGGATCAAAACTTACGGGTACCGGAGCGACAGATACCTGGTCACAAGCCCCACACCCTCGGTTTGCGGGCCCAGCCTCCATGTGAAGTGAAGTTGTCTTGCCCAAGGTGCCGTGGGATTCGGTAATAGAAATGTGATGGATTTGGTTGTTGTCCTTTTCGCGGCTCACGACGTACGATCCGGGACGAAAAAACAGCGCAAATGAAGAAAAGTATCCCGAAACTGATGAAAACATTCCATTTTAGGCTCCAAAAATATGTACAGTCGAGTAGGCTTGTTGCCCACATCGTAGAGCTCTCGGAGAGCTTTCCAATGGTATGCTGTATGCAGCATAAATCCTTACAGATCAAAAGTTATAGGCATCGGAGTGACGGATACCTGGTCACAAGCCCCAAGCCCTCGGTTTGCGAGCCCAGCCTCTACGTAAAGTGAAGTTCTCTTGCCCAAGGTGACGTGGGATTCGGTAATAGAAATGTGATGGATTAGGTTGTCGTCCTTTTCGAGACTCACGATATACGATCCGGGATGAAAAAATAGCGCAAAAGAAGAAAAGTGCCCCGAAACTGATGAAATCATTGAATTTTGGGCTCTGAAAACCAGCGCAGCATAGCAGGCTTGCTGACACCATCATAGAGCTCTCGGAGAGCTTTCCAACGGTATGCTGTGCGCCGCGTAACTCCTTACGGATCAAAAGTTATAGGCACCGGAGCAACGGATACCTGGTCACAAGCCCCACGCTCTCGATTTGCGGGCCCAGCCTCTACGTGAAGTGAATTTCTATTGCCCAAGGTGCCATGGGATTCGGCAAAAGAAATGTAACGAATTTGGTTGTCGTCCTTTTCGCGGCTCACGACCTACGATCCGGGACGAAAAAACAGCGCAAAAGAAGAAAATTGTCTTGGAATTGATGAAAATGTTGAATTTTGGTCTCTGAAAACCAGCGCAGCATTGCAAGCTTGCTATCCCCATAGTAGAGCTCTCGAAGTGCTTTCTAACGGTATTTTGTACGACGCATAACTCCTTACGGATCAATAGTTATAGGCACCGGAGTGACGGATACCTAGTCATAAGCCCTATGCCCTCGGTTTACGGGCCTTGCCTCTATGTGAAGCAAAGTTCTCTTGCCCAACGTGCCGTGGGATTCTATAATAGAAATGTGATGGATTAGGTTGTCGTCCTTTTCGCGGCTCACAACGTATGATCCGAGACTGAAAAACAGCGTAGAAAAAGAAAAGTGTCCCAAAACTGATGAAAACGTTTGATATTGGGCTCCGAAAATTGGCGCAGCTAAGCAGGCTTGCAGCCCCCGTCATAGAGCTCTCGTAGAGCTTTTCAACGGTATTCTGTGCGCAGCTTAACTCTTTACAGATCAAAAGTTATGGGCACGGGAGCAACGGATACCCTGTCAGAAGCCCCACGCCCTCGGTTTGCGGGCCCATCCTCTAAGTGAAGTGAAGTTCTCCTGCCCAAGGTACCGTGGGATTCAGTAATAGAAATGTGATAAATTAGGTTGTCTTCCTTTTCTAGGCTCACGACGTACAATCTGGGAAGGAAAAACTGCGCAAAAGAAGAAAAGTATCATGAAACTGATGAAAATGTTTGATTATGGGCTCCGAAAATAGGCGCAGTTGATCAGGCTTGCAGCCCCTGTCATAGATCTCTCGAAAAGCTTTCCAACGGTATGCTGTGCGTCGCGTAACTCCTTACGGATCAAAAGTTATGGACAATGGAGCGACGAATACCTGGTCACAAACCCCACGCCCTCAGTTTGCTGGCCCAGCCTCTATGTGAAGTGAAGTTCTCTTGCCCAAGGCGCCATTTGATTTGTTAATAGAAATGTGATAGATTAGGTTGTCGTCTTTTTTGCGGCTCACGACGTACAATCCGGGACTGAAAAACAGAGCAGAAGAGGAAAAGTATCCCGAAACTGATGAAAATGTTCAATTTTGGTAACCGAAAATGGGCACAGCCGATCAGGCTTGCTGGCCCTGTCGTAGAGCTCTTAGAAAGCTTTCCAACGGTATGTGGTGCGCCGCGTAACTCCTTATGGATCAAAAGTTATGAGCACCGGAGCGACGGATACCTGGTCACAAACTCTACCCCCTCGGTTTGCGGGCCCAGCCTCTACGTGAAGTGAAGTTTTCTTGTCCATGGTGCCAAGGGATTCAATAATAGAAATGTGATGGATTAGGTTGTCGTCCTTTTCGCTGCTCATGACGTACGATCTGGGATAGAAAAACAGCGTAAAAGAAGAAATGTGTCCCGAAACTTATGAAAACGTTCGATTTTGGGCTTTGAATACAGGTGCAGCCGAGCAGGATTGCTACCCTTGTCGTAGAGCTCTCAGAGAGCTTTCCAACGGTATGTTGTGCACTGCGTAACTCCTTACGGATCAAAAGTTATGGCACCAGAGCGACGGATACTTGGTCACAAGCCCCACGCCCTCGATTTTCAAGCCCAGCGTCTATGTGACGTGAAGTTCTCTTGTCCAAGGTACAATTGGATTATGTAATAGAAATGTGATGGATTAGGTTATCGTCCTTTCGCGGCTCACGACGTATGATCTGGGATGGAAAAACAGAACAAAAGAAGAAAAGTATCCCGAAACTGATGAAAACATTCCATTTTGGGCTCCAAAAATATGCACAACCGAGCAGGCTTGCTGCCCATGTCGTAGAGCTCTCGGAGAGCTTTCCAACGGTATGCTATGCGTCACGTATCTCCTTACGGATCAAAAGTTATGGGCAACGGAGCGAAGGATACTTGGTCACAAGTCCCACGTCCTAGGTTTGCGGGCCCAACCTCTACGTGAAGTGAAGTTCTCTTGCCTAAGGTACCGTGGGATTTGATAATAGAAATGTGATGGATTAGGTTGTCGTCCTTTTCGCGGCTCACGAAATACGATATGGGACTGAAAAATAGCGCAAAAGTAGAAAAGTGTCCCGAAACTGATGAAAACGTTGGATTTTGGACTCCAAAAACCAGCAAAGCCTAGCAGGCTTGTTCCCACGTCGTAGAGCTCTTGGAGAGCTTTCCAACGGTATGTTGTGCGCCACGTATCTCCTTATAGATCAAAAGTTATGGGCAACGGAGCGACGGAGGCCTGGTCACAAGCCCCATGCCCTTGGTTTGTGGGCCCAGCCTCTACGAAGTGAAGTTCTCTTGCCCAAGGTGCCATGGGATTCGGTAATACAAATGTGATGGATTAGGTTGTCATCCTTTTCGAGGCTCACGACGTAAGATCCTGGACGGAAAAACAGCGCAAAAGAAGAAAAGTGTCCCAAAACTAATGAAAACGTTCGATTTTGGGCTCTGAAAATAGGCCGCAGTCAAGAAGGATTGCTACCCCGTGTCGTAGGGCTCTCGAAGCGCTTTCAACGATATGCTGTGCACTGCGTAACTCTTTACGAATCAAAAGTTATGGGCACCAGAGCGACTGATACCTGGTTACAAGCCCCATGCCCTCAGTTTGCGGGCCCAGCCTCTACGTGAAGTGAAGTTCTCTTGCCTAAAGTGCCATGGGATTTGGTAATAGAAATGTGATGGATTCGGATGTCATCCTTTTCGTGGCTCACGACGTACGATCCGGGATAGAAAAACAGCCCAAAAGAAGAAAAGTGTCCTAAAACTGATGAACACGTTCAATTTTGGGCTCTGAAAACAGGCACAGCCGAGCAAGCTTCCTGCCCCCGTCGTAGAGCTCTCGGAAAGTTTTCCAACGGTATGCTCTGCGCCGTGTAACTCCTTACGATTCAAAAGTTATGGGCACCGGAGTGACGGATACCTGGTCACAAGCCCTACGCCCTCGGTTTGCGGGCCCAGCTTCTATGTGAAGTGAAGTTCTCTTGCCCAAGGTGCAGTAAGATTCTATAATAGAAATGTGATGGATTAGGTTGTTTTCCTTTTCGCGACTCACGACGTACGATCCAGGGCGAAAAAATAGTGCAAAAGAACAAAAGTATCCCGAAATTGATGAAAACGTTCGATTAAGCTCCAAAAATTGGCGCAGCTGAGTAGGCTTGCTGCCCTAGAAGTAGAGCTCTCGGAGAGCTTTCCAACTATATGTTGTGCGCCGCATAACTCCTTACGGATCAAAAGTTATGGGTACCGGAGCGACGAATACCTGGTCAAAATCCCCACGCCTTCGGTTTGCGGGCCCAGTCTCTACGTGAAGTGAAGTTGTCTTGACCAAGCTGCCATGGCATTCGGTAATAGAAATGTGATAGATTAGGTTGTCATCCTTTTCGCAGCTCACGATCTACGATCCGGGACTGAAAAACAGAGCAGAAGAGGAAAAATGTCCTGGAACTGATGAAAATGTTCAATTTTGGGCTCCGAAAATAGGCGCAGCCGCGATGGCTTGCTGCCCCCGTCGTAGAGCTCTCAGAAAGCTTTCCAACGGAATGTGTGCGCCACCTAACTTCTTATGGATCAAAGTTATGGGCACCGGAGTGACGGATACCTGGTCACAAGCCTCACGCTCTCAGTTTGCGGGCCCAGCCTCTATATGAAGAGAAGTTCTCTTGCCCAAGGTGCCGTGGGATTCGGTAATAGAAAAGTGATGGTTTAGGTTGTCGTCCTTTTCACGGCTCATGATGTACGATCCGGGATGAAAAAATAGCGTAAAAGAAGAAAAGTATAATTAAACTGATGAAAACATTTGATTTTGGGTTTTGAAAATATGCGCAGCTGAGCAAGCTAGCTACCTCTGTCGTAGAGCTCTCAGAGAGCATTCCAACGGCATGCTGTGTGCCACGTAACTCCTTACAGAACAAAAGTTATGGGCACCAGAGCGACGGATACCTGGTCACAAGGCCCACACCCTCGATTTGCGGGCCCAGCCTCTATGTGAAGTGAAGTTCTCTTGTCCAAGGTGCAATGGGATTCTGTAATAGAAATGTGATGGATTAGGTTTTCTTCCTTTTCGCAGCTCACGACGTACGATCCGGGACATAAAAACAGCGCAAAAGAAGAAAAGTATCCTGAAACTGAAGAAAACGTTACATTTTGGGCTCCAAAAATAGGCACAGCCGAGCAGGCTTGCCGCACACGTTGTAGAGCTCTCGGAGAGCTTTCTAATGGTATGTTGTGCGCTGCGTAACTCCTTACAGAACAAAAGTTATGGGCACCAGAGCGACGGATACCTGGTCACAAGCCCCACGCCCTCGATTTGCAGGCCCAACTTTTATGTGAAGCGAAGTTGTCTTGGCCAAGGTGCGATAGGATTCGGTAATATAAATGTGATGGATTAGGTTGTCGTCCTTTTCGCGGCACACGACGTACGATCCGGGACGAAAAAACAGCGTAAAAGAAAAAAAGTATCCCGAAACTGATGAAAACATTGCAATTTGGGCTCCAAAAATAGGCGCAGCCGAGCAGGCATGTTGCCCCCTTCGTAGAGCTCTCGTAGAGCTTTCCAACGGTATGGAACGCACCGCGTAACTCCTTACGGATCAAAAGTTATGGGCACCGTAGCGACGGATACCTGGTCACAAGCCCCACGCCCTCGGTTTATGGGCGCAGCCTCTACGTGAAGTCAAGTTGTCTTGCCCAAGGTGCCGTGGGATTCGGTAATAGAAATGTGATGGATTCGGTTGTCTTCCTTTTCACGGCTCACGACGTACGATCCGGGACGGAAAAACAGCGCAAAAGAAGAAAAGTATCCCAAAACTGATGAAATTGTTGGATTTTGGGCTCCGAAAACTGGCGCAACATAGCAGGCTCACAGACCCCATCGTAGACCTCTCGGAGAGCTTTCCAACTGTATGTTGTGCGCCACGTAACTCCTTACGGATCAAAGTTATGGGCACCGGAGCGACGGATACCTGGTCACAAGCCCCACGCCATAGGTTTGCCGGCCCAGCCTCTACGTGAAATAAAGTTCTATTGCCCGAGGTGTCGTGGGAATCAGTAATAGAAATGTGATGGATTAGGTTGTCGTACTTTTCGCGACTCACGATGTATGATCCGAGACGAAAAAATAGCGCAAAAGAAGAAAAGTGTCCCGAAACTGATGAAACTGTTGGATTTTGGGCTCCAAAAACCGGCGCAGCATAGTAGGCTTGCTGACCCCATCGTAGACCTCTCAGAGTGCTTTGCAACTGTATGCTGTGCACCACGTAACTCCTTGCGGATCAAAAGTTATGGGCACCGGAGCGACAGATACCTGGTCACAAGCCCCACGCCATAGGTTTGCCGGCCCAGTCTCTATGTGAAGCGAAGTTGTCTTGCCCAAGGTGCCATGGGATTCGGTAATAAAAATGTGATGGATTAGGTTGTCGTCCTTTTCGCGGTTCATGACATACGATCCGGGATGATAAAATAGCGCAAAAGTAGAAAAGTGTCCCGAAACTGATGAAAATGTTCGATTTTGGGCTGTGAAAACTGGCACAGCCAAGCAGGCTTGCTGCCCTCATTGTAGAGCTCTCGGAGAGCTTTCCAATGTTATACTGTGCGCCGAGTAACTCCTTACGGATGAAAAGTTATGGGCACCAGAGCGACAGATATCTGGTCACAAGCCCCACGCCCTCGATTTGCGGGCCCAGCCTCTACGTGAATTGAAGTTGTCTTGCCGAAGGGGTCGTGGGATTCTGTAATAGAAATGTGATGGATTAGGTTGTCGTCCTTTTCGCGGCTCACGACATACGATCCGGGAGGAAAAAACAGTGAAATTGTAGAAAAGTATCCCAAAACTGATGAAAATGTTCAATTTTGGGCTCCGAAAATACGCCAGTCGAGCAGGCTTGCTTCCCCGTCGTAGAGCTCTCTGAGAGCTTTCCAACAGTATGTTGTGCGTCGTGTAACTCCTTACGGATCAAAAGTTATGGGAACTAGAGCGACGGATACCGGGTCACAAGCCCCACGCCCTCGGTTTGTAGGCCCAGACTCTACGTGAAGTAAAGTTGTCTTGCCCAAGGGGCCGCGGGATTCGGTAATAGAAATGTGATAGATTTGGTTGTCGTCCTTTTCGCGTCTCACGACGTACAATCCGAGACGAAAAAACAACGCAAAAGAAGAAAAGTATCCCGAAACTGATGAAAACATTCCATTTTGGACTTCGAATATAGGTACAGCCAAACTAGCTTGCTGCCCACGTCGTAGACCTATCGGAGAGCTTTCCAACTGTATGCTGTGCGCCGTGTCACTCCTTACGGATCAAAAGTTATGGGCGCCGGAGCGACGGAGACTTGGTCCCAAGCCCCACGCCCTTGGTTTGCGGGCCCAGCCTCTACGTGAAGCGAAGTTATTTTGCCCAAGGTACCGTGGGAATTAGTAATAGAAATGTGATGGCTTAGGTTGTCGTCCTTTTCACTACTCACGATGTACGATCCGGGACGAAAAAACAGTGCAAAAGAAGAAAAGTGTCCAAAAATTGTTGAAAATATTGGATTTTGGGCTCAGAAACCGGCGTAGCTGAGCAGGCTTGCCGACCACATCGTAGAGCTCTCGGAGAGCTTTCCAACTATATGCTGTGCGCTGCGTACCCCCTTATGCATCAAAAGTTATGGGCACCAGAGCGCCGGATACCTCGCCACAAGCCCCCCGCCCTCGGTTTGCGGGCCCAACCTCTACGTGAAGTAAAGTTGTCTTGCCCAAGGTGCCATGGGATTCTATAATAGAAATGTGATGGATTTGGTTGTCGTCCTTTTCGCAGCTCACGACGTATGATTCGGGACGGAAAAACATCGCAAAAGAAGAAAATTGTCCCAAAACTGATGAAAACGTTCAATTTTGGGCTCCGAAAATAGGCGCAGCCGAGCAAGCTAGCTGCCCCCGTCGTAGAGTTCTCGAAGAGGTTTTTAACAGTATGCTGTGCGACGCGTAAATCCTTACGGATCAAAAGTTATGGCCATAGGAGCGACAGAGACCTAGTCCCAAGCCCCACGCCCTCGGTTTGCGGGCCCATCCTCTACATGAGGAGAAGTTGTCTTTCCCAAGTTGCCATGTTATTCGGTAATAGAAATGTGATGGATTAGGTTGTCATCCTTTTCGCGGCTCACGACTTACAATCTGGGATGAAAAAATAGCACAAAAAAAGAAAATTATCCCGAAACGGATGAAAATGTTGGATTTTGATCTCCGAAAATAGGTGCAGCATAGCAGGCTTGCTGCCCCTATCGTAGAGCTCTGGGAGTGCTTTCCAACAACATGCTGTGCGCCGCGTAACTCCTTACGGATTAATAGTTATGGGCACCGGAGTGATGGATACCTGGTCACAAGCCCCACGCCTTCGGTTTGCGGGCCCAGCCTCTACATGAAGTAAAGTTCTCTTGCCCAACAAGCCGTGGCATTCTGTAATAGAAATATGATGGATTAGGTTGTCGTCCTTTTCGCGGCTCACTACGTAAGATCCGGGATGGAAAAACAGCGTAGAAAAAGAAAAGTATTCCAAAACTGATAAAAACGTTCCATTTTGTACTCCAAAAACAAGCACAGCTAAGCTAGCTTGCTGCCCCCATCGTAGAGCCCTCAGAGAGCTCTCCAACGGTATGTTGTGCGCCGCGTAACTCCTTACGAATCAAAAGTAATGGGTACCGGAGCGACGGATACCTGGTCACAAGCCCTACGCCCTTGGTTTGCGGGTCCAGCCTCTAAGTGAAGTGAAGTTCTCCTGCCCAAGGTACCGTGGGATTCGGTAATAGAAATGTGATGGATTAGGTTGTCGTCCTTTTCGCAGATCACGACGTACGATCCTAGATGGAAAAACAACATAAAAGAAGAAAAGTGTCCTGAAATTGATGAAAACGATCGATTTTGGGCTCTGATAATAGGCACAGCCGATAAGGCTTGCTACCCCAGTCGTAGAGCTCTCGGAGAGCTTTCCAACGGTATGCTGTGCGCCGCGTAACTTCTTACGGATCAAAAGTTATGGGCACCGGAGCGACGGATACCTGGCTAAAAGCACCACGCCCTCGGTTTGCGGGCCCAGCCTCTATGTGAATTGAAGTTGTCTTGCCCAAGGTACCGTGGGATTCGATAATAGAAATATGATGGATTAGGTTGTCATCCTTTTCGTGGCTCACAAAGTACGATTCAGGACTGAAAAATAGAGCAGAAGAGGAAAAGTGTCCCGGATTTGATGAAAACGTTCGATTTTGGGCTCCGAAAATTGGCGCAGCCGAGTAGGCTTGCTGCCTCCGTCGTAGAGCTCTCAGAGAGCTTTCCAACGGTAGGCTGTGCGCCCATAACTCCTTACGGATCAAAAGTTATAAGCACCGGAACGACAAATACCTGGCCACAAACACCACGCCCGATGTTTGCGGACCCAGCCTCTACGTGAAATGAAGTTCTCTTGCCCAAGCCGTGGGATTCGGTAATAGAAATGTGATGGATTAGGTTGTAGTCCTTTTCGCGGCTCACGACTTACGATCCGGGATGAAAAAACAGCGCAAAAGAAGAAAGTGTCATGAAACTGATGAAAACGTTGAATTTTGGTCTTCGAAACTGGTGCAGCAAAGCTTGCTTACTGCCCCATCATATAGCTCGCGGAGTGGTTTCCAACGTTATGCTGTGCACTGCGTAACTCCATACGGATCAATAGTTATGCGCACCGGAGTGACGGATACCTGGTCACAAACCCCATGCCCTCGCTTTGCGGGCCCAGCCTCTACGTACAGTAGAGTTCTCTTGCCCAATGTAACATGGGATTATGTAATAGAAATGTGATGGATTAGGTTGTCGTCTTTTTCGCGGTTCACGACGTATGATCCGAGACAGAAAAACAGCGCAGAAAAAGAAAAGTGTCCCAAAACTAATGAAAACGTTCGATTTTGGGCTCCGAAAATAGGCACAGCTAAGTAAGCTTGCTGCCCCCGTCGTTGAGCACTCAGAGAGCTTTCCAACGGTATGCTTTGCGCCGCGTAACTCTTTACGGATCAAAAGTTACGGGCACTGGAGCGACAGATTCCTGGTCACAAGCCCCACGCCCTCGGTTTGCAGGTCCAACCTCTACGTGAAGTGAAGTTCTCTTGCCCAAGGTGCCGTGGGATTCTGTAATAGAAATGTGATGGATTAGGTAGTCCTCTTTTTCGCGTCTCACGACGTACGACCCGAGACGAAAAAACAGCGCAAAAGAAGAAAAGTATCCCGAAATTGATGAAAATGTTCGATTTTGGGCTGCAAAAACATGCACAGCTAAGCAAGCTTGCTACCCCCATCGTAGATCTCTCGGAGAGCTTTCCAACGATATACTGTACGCCGCGTAACTCCTTACGGATCAGAAGTTAATGGCACCGGAGCGACGGATACCTAGTCACAAGCCCCACGCCCTCAATTTGCGGGCCCAACCTCTACGTGAAGTGAAGTTCTCTTGTCCAAGGTATCGTGGGATTTGGTAATAGAAATGTGATGGATTAGGTTGTCGTCGTTATTGCGGCTCACGACGTACGATCCGGGATAGAAAAACAATGTAAAAGAAGAAAAGTATCCTGAAACTGATGAAAATGTTCAATTTTGGGCTCCGAAAATAGGCGCAGCCGACCAAGCTTCCTGCCCCTGTCGTAGAGCTCTCCGAGAACTTTTCAACGGTATACTGTGCGCCGCGTAACTCCTTATGGATCAAAAGTTATGGGCACCGGAGCGACGGATGCCTAGTTACAAGCCCTCTACCTTGATTTGCTGTCCCAGCCTCTATGTGAAGTGAAGTTGTCTTGCCCAAGGTGCCGTGGGATTTGGTAATAGAAATGTGACGGATTAGGTTGTCCTTTTCGCGGCTCAAGACATACGATCTGGGATAGAAAAATAGCGCAAAGGAAGAAAAGTGTCCCGAAAATGATGAAAACATTCAATTTTGGGCTCTGAAAAAAAGCGCAGCCTAGCAGGCTTGCTGCCCACGTCGTAGAGCTCTCGTAGAGCTTTCTAACGGTATGTTGTGCGTGGTGTAATTCCTTATGGATCAAAAGTTACGGGCAACGGAGCGACGGATTCCTGGTCACAAGCCCCACGCCCTCACTTTCCAGCCTCTTCGTGAAGTGAAGTTGTCTTTCCCAACGTGCCGGGGGACAGAAAAATAGCGCAGAAAAAGAAAAGTGTCCAGAAACTGATGAAAACGTTCGGTTTTGGGCCCCGAAAATAGGCACACCCGAGCAAGCTTGCTGCCCCCGTCGTAGAGCTCTCGGAGAGCTTTCTCACGGTATGCTGTGCGCCGCGTAACTCCTTACGGACCAAAAGTTATGGGCACCGGAGTGACGGATACCTAGTCCCAAGCCCCACACCCTCGGTTTGCGGGCCCAGCCTCTATGTGAAGTGAAGTTCCCTTGCCCAAGGTGCCGTGGGATTCGGTAATAGAAATGTGATGGATTATGTTGTCGTCTATTTCGCGGCTCACGACGTACGATCCGGGATGAAAAAATAGCACAAAAGAAGAAAAGTGTCCCGATAATGATGAAAAAGTTTGATTTTGGGCTCTGAAAATAGACGATGCCAAGCAGACTTGCTGCCCCCATCGTAGAGCTCTCGGAGAGCTTTCCAGCTGTGCGCCTCGTAATTCCTTACGGATCAAAAGTTATGGGCACCGGAGCGACGGATACCTGGTCACAAGCCCCACGCTCTCGGTTTGCAGGCTCAACATCTACGTGAAGTGAATTTTTCTTGCCCAAGGTGTCGTGGGATTCGGTAATAGAAATGTGATGGTTTAGGTTGTTGTCCTATTCTCGGCTCAAGACGTATGATCCGGGTCAAAAAAATAGTCAAAGAAGAAAAGTGTCCCGAAACTGATGAAAACATTCTATTTTGGTCTCCGAAAATAGGCATAGCCAAGCGAGCGTGCTGCACCGGTCGTAGAGCTCTCAGAGAGCTTTCCAACGGTATGGTGTGCACCGCGTAACTCCTTACGGACCAAAAGTTATGGGCACCGGAGTGACGGCGACTTGGTCGCAATACCCACGCCCTCGATTTGCTGGCCCAGCCTCTATGTGAAATGAAGTTCTCTTGTCTAAGGGGCAATGGGATTCTGTAATAGAAATGTGATAGATTAGGTTGTCGTCATTTTCGCGGCACACGACCTACGATCCAAGATGAAAAACAGCGCAAAAGAAGAAAAGTATACCCAAAAGTGATGAAAACATTCCATTTTGGTCTTCGAAAATAGGCACAGCCGGATAGGCTTGCTGCCCACTTCGCAGAGCTCTCGGAGAGCTTTCCAACGGTATGCCGTGCGCCGCATAACTCCTTACGGATCAAAAGTTATGGTCACCGGAGCAATAGAGACCAGGTCCCAAGCCCCACGCCCTCAGTTTGTGGGCCCAGCCTTTACGTGAAGAGAAGTTCTCTTGCCCGAGGTGCCATGGGATTCTGTAATAGAAATGTTATCGATTAGGTTGTCATCTTTTTCGCGGCTCATGATGTACGATCTGGGACGGAAAAACAGTGCAAAAGAAGAAAAGTGTCCTGAAACTGATGAAAACGTTGGATTTTGGGCTCCAAAAATCGGCACAGCCGAGCAAGCTTGCTAATTGCATCGTAGAGCTCTCGGAGAGCTTTCTAACGGTATGCTGTGCACCACGTAACTCCTTACCGATCAAAAGTTATGGGCACCTGAGCGACGGATACCTGATCAGAAGCCCTACGCCCTCGGTTTGCGAGCCAAACCTCTACGTGAAGTAAAGTTGTCTTGCCCAAGGGTCCATGGGATTTTTTAATAGAAATGTGATGGATTAGGTTGTCGTCCTTTTTGCGACTCACGACGTACGATCTGGGACAGAAAAACAGCGCAAAAGAAGAAAAGTGTCTGAAATTGATGAAAATGTTGGATTTTGGGCTCCGAAAACCAGCGTAGCCGAGCAGGATTGCTGACCGCATCGTAGAGCTCTCGAAGAACTTTCTAACGATATGCTGTGCACCGCGCAACTCCTTACGCATCAAAAGTTCTAGGCACTGGAGCAACGGATACCTGGTCACAAGCCCCATGCCCTCGGTTTGCGGGCCCAGCCTTTACGTGAAATAAAGTTCTCTCGCCCAAGGGGTCGTGGGATTCAGTAATTGAAATGTGATGGATTAGGTTGTCGTCCTTTTCGCGGCTCACGACGTACGATCCAGGATGGAAAAACAGCGCAAAAAAAGAAAAGTATCCCGAAGCTGATGAAAACGTTCAATTTTGGGCTCCGAAAATAGGCGCAGCCAACCAGGCTTGCTGCCCCAATCGTAGAGCTCTCAGAGAGCTTTCCATCAGTATGTTGTGCGCCGTGTAACTCCTTACGGATCAAAAGTTATGGGCACCGGAGCGACGGATACCTACTCACAAGACCCACGCCCTTGGTTTGCGGGCCCAGCCTCCACGTGAAGTGAAGTTGTCTTGCACAAGGTACAGTGGGATTCTATAATAGAAATGTGATGGCTTAGGGTGTCATTCTTTTCGCGACTCACTACGTACGATCTGGGAAGGAAAAATAGCGCAATAGAAGAAAAGTATCCTAAAATTGATGAAAACGTTCGATTTTGGGCTCCCAAAATAGGTACAGCCGAGCATGCTTGCATCCCCCATCGTAGAGCTCTTAGAAAGCTTTCCAACGGTGTGATGTGCGCCTTGTAACTCCTTACAAATCAAAAGTTATGGGCACCAGAGCGACGGATACCAGCTCACAAGCCCCACGCCATCGTTTTGCGGGCCCAGCCTCTACGTGAAGTGAAGTTGTCTTGCCCAAGGTGCCATGGGATTCGGTAATAGAAATGTGATGGATTAGGTTGTAGTCCGTTTCGCGGCTTACGACGTACAATCCGGGACAGAAAAATAGTACAAAAGAAGAAAAGTATCCCAAAACTGATGAAAAGGTTCGATTTTTGGTCTCCGTAAACCAGTGCAGCGTAGCATGCTTGGTGCCCCCATCGTAGAGCTCTCGGAGTGCTTTCCAACGGTATGCTGTGCGCCGCATAACTTTTTACGGATCAATAGTTATGGGCACCAGAGTGACGGATACCTGGTCACAAGCCCTACGCCCTCGGTTTCTAGGCCAAGCCTCTACATGAAGTAAAGTTCTCTTTCCCAACGTGGCAGGGGATTCTGTAATAGAAATGTGATGGATTAGGTTGTCATCCTTTTCGCGGTTCACGACAACCTAATCCATCACATTTGGAATGTGATGGATACCTAGTCACAAGCCCCAAACCTAGGGCATAGCCCAAAATCGAACGTTTTCATCAATTTTAGGATACTTTCCTTCTTTTTTGCTGTTTTTTCGTCCCGGATCGTACGTCGTGAGCCGCGAAAAGGAAGACATCCTAATCCATCACATTTCTATTATAGAATCCCACTACCCCTTGTGCAAGACAACTTCCCTTCATGTAGAGGCTGGGCCCACAAACCGAGGGCGTGGGGCTTCTGATCAGGTTTCCGTCGCTCCGGTGCCCATAACTTTTGATTCGCTAGGAGTTACGCGGCGTACAACATACCGTTGGAAAGCTCTCCGAGATCTCTACGACGGGGCAGCAAGCTTGCTTGGCAGCGCCTATTTTTGGATCCCAAAATTGAAAGTTTTCATCAGTTTTGGAATATTTTTCTTCTTTTGTGCTGTTTTTCTGTCCCGGATCGTACGTCGTGAGCCGCGAGAAAGACGACATCCTAATCCATCACATTGCTATTACCGAATCCCATGGCACCTTGGTCAAGAGAACTTTACTTCACATAAAGGCTGGGCCCGCAAACCGAGGGCGTGGGGCTTGTGACTAGGCATCCGTCGCTCCGGTGCCCAAAACTTTTGATGCGTAAGGAGTTACGCGGTGCACAGTATACCGTTAGAAAGTTCTCCGAGAGCTCTACGATGCAGTCAGCAATCTTGCTTGGCTGCGCTGGTTTTCGGAGCCCAAAATCCAACGTTTTCATCAGTTTCAGACACTTTTCTTCTTTTGCGCTGTTTTTTCGTCCCGGATTGTACGTCGTGAGTCGCGAAAAGGACGACAACCTAATCCATCACATTGGTATTATAGAATCCCATGGACCCTTGGGCAAGAGAACTTTACTTCACGTAGAGGCTGGGCCCGCAAACCAAGAGCGTACGACTTATGACTAGGTATCTGTCGATCTGGTGCCCATAACTTTTGATCCGTAAGGAGTTACGCGGTGCACAGCATACCGTTAGAAAGCTCTCTGAGAGCTTTACGATGCGGTCAGCAAGCCTGCTAGGCTGTGCCAATTTTCGGAGCCCAAAATCCAACATTTTCATCAGTTTCGGACACTTTTCTTCTTTTACGCTATTGTTTCGTCCCTGATCGTACATCGTGAGCCGCGAAAAGAATGACAACCTAATCCATCACATTTCTATTACAGAATCCCACGGCACCTTGGGCAAGAGAACTTTACTTCACATAAAGGATGGGCCCGCAAACAGAGGGCTTGGGGCTTGTAACCAGGTATCCGTCGCTACGGTGCCCATAACTTTTGATCCGTAAGGAGCTATGCACGGCATACCGTTGGAAAGCTCTCCAAGAGCTCTACGACGTGGGCAGCAAGCCTGTCTAGCTGTGCCTATTTTTGAAGACCAAAATGGAATGTTTTCATCACTTTTAGGATATTTTTCTTCTTTTGCGCTGTTTTTCCATCCCGGATTGTACGTCGTGTTCCACAAAAATGACGACAACCTAATCCATCACATTTCTATTACAGAATCCCATTGCCCCTTGGACAAGAGAACTTCACTTCACATAAAGGCTGGGCCCGCAAATCGAGGGTGTGGGGCTTGTGACCAGGTATCCGTTGCTCTGGTGCCCATAACTTTTCTTCCGTAAGGAGTTACTGGCGCACAGCATACCGTTAGAAAGCTCTATGAGAGCTCTACGACCGGGGCAGCGAGCGTGTTCGACTGCGCCTGTTTTCGGGGAACAAAATTGAACATTTCCATCAGTTTTAGGATACTTTTCTTCTTTTACGTTGTTTTTTCGTCCCGAATCGTACGTCGTGAGCTGAGAATAGGACGACAACCTAAACCATCACATTTTTATTACCAAATCCTATGGCACCTTGGGCAAGAGAACTTCATTTCACATAGAGGCTAGGCCCGCAAACTGAGGGCGTAGGGCTTGTGACCAGGTATTTGTTGCTCCGGTGCCAATAACTTTTTATCCGTAAAGAGCCACATGGCGCAAAGCATACCGTTGGAAAGCTCTTCGAGAGCTCTACGACGTGGGCAGCAAGCCTTCTAGGCTGCGTCTGTTTTCGGAGCCCAAAATCGAACATTTTCATCATTTTTGGGAAATTTTTCTTCTTTTGTGCTATTTTTTCATCCCGGATCATACGTCGTGTGACCCAAAAATGACGACAACCTAATCCATCACATTTCTATTACGGAATCCCATTGCCCCTTGGACAAGAGAACTTTACTTCACGTAGAGGCTGGGCCCGCAAACCGAGGGCGTGGGGTTTGTGACTAGTATCTGTCACTCCGGTGCCCATAACTATTGATCCGTAAGGAGTTACGCGGTGCACAGCATACCGTTAGAAAGCTCTCCAAGAGTTCTACAATGTAGGCCACAAGCCAGAAACACTACTCTGGTTTTTAGAGACCAAAATCCAATGTTTTCATCAGTTTCAGGACATTTTTCTTCTTTTGCGTTGTTTTTCCGTTCCGGATCGTAAGTCGTGAGTTGCAAAAAGGACGACAACCTAATCCATCACATTTCTATTACCGAATCCCACGGCACCTTGGGCAAGAGAACTTCACTTCACGTAGATACTGGGACCGCAAACCTAGGGCGTGGGGTTTGTGACCAAGTATATGTCGCTCCGGTGTCCACAACTTTTGATCCGTACGGAGTTACGCGGCGCACAACTTACAGTTGGAAAGCTCTCCGAGAGCTCTACGAATGGTGTAGCAAGCCTAATCGGCTACGCCAATTTTCAAAGCCCAAAATCGAACGTTTACATGAGTTCCGGGACACTTTTCCTTTTCTATTATGTTTTTTAGTGTCGGATCGTACGTCGTGAGCCGCGAAAAGGACGACAACCTAATCCTTCACATTTCTATTACCAAATCAAACGGCACCTTGGGCAAGAGAACTTCACTTAACGTAGAGGCTGGGCTCGCAAACCAAGGGCGTGGGTCTTGTAACTAGGTATCCATCGTTCCGGTACCCATAACTTTTGATCCGTAAGGAGTTACGCGGAGCACAGCATACCGCTGGAAAGCTCTCTGAGAGCTCTATGACAGAGGCAGCCAGCCTGATCGGCTACTCCTATTTTGGGAGCCCAAAACTGAAAGTTTTCATCAGTTTTGAAATATTTTTCTTTTTCTGCGCTATTTTTCCATTTCAGATCATACGTCGTGAACCGCGAAAAGGACGACAACCTAATCCATCACATTTCTATTACAGAATCCCCTGCCATGTTGGGAAAGAGAACTTTACTTCATGTAGAGGCTTGGCCTACAAACTGAGGGCGTAGGGCTTGTGACCAGGTATCCGTCACTGTGGTGCCCATAACTATTGATTCGTAAGAAGTTATGCGGCGCACAGCATGCCGTTGGGAAGTACTCCGAGAGCTCTACGATGGGGGCAGCAAGCCTGCTACACTACACTAGTTTTTGGAGACCAAAAATCCAACATTTTCATCAGTTTCGGGATACTTTTCTTTTTTTGCGCTGTTTTTCCGTCCCGGATCGTAAGTAATGAGCCGCGAAAAGGACGACAACCTAATCCATCACATTTCTATTGCCGAATCCCATGATACCTTGGGCAAGACAACTTCACTTCACGTAGAGACTGGGCCTGCAAGCTGAGGGCGTGGGGCTTGTGACCAGGTATTCGTCGCTCCGGTGCCCATAACTTTTGATCCGTAAAGAGTTACGCGGCGCACAACATACAATTGGAAAGCTCTCCGAGAGCTCTACGATAGGGGCAGCAAGCCTGCTCGGCTACACCTATTTTCGGGGCCCAAAATCGAATGTTTTCATCAGTTTTAGGATACTTTTTTTTCTTTTGCGCTATTTTTTCGTCTCGAATCCTACGTCGTGAGCCGCAAAAAGATAGACAATCTAATCCATCACATTTCGATTACCGAATCCCACGACACGTTGGGCAAGACAACTTCACTTCACATAGAGGCTAGGCCCGCAAACCGATGGCGTGGGGCTTGTGACCAGGTATCCATCTCTCCGATTCCTATAACTTTTGATCCGCAAGGAGTTACGCGGCGCACAACATACCATTAGAAAGCTCTATGAGAGCTCTACGACGGATGTAGCAAGTCTGCTCGCCTGCGCCTATTTTTGGAGCTCAAAATTAAATGTTTTCATCAGTTTCAGGACACTTTTCTTCTTTTGCGCTATTTTTTTTTATCGCGGATCATACGTCGTGAGCCGCGAAAAGAACGACAACCTAGTCCATTACATTTCAATTATTGAATCCCATGGCACCTTGGGCAAGACAAATTCGCTTCACGTAGAGGCTGGGCCCACAAATCGAGGGCGTGGGGCTTGTGACCAGGTATCCGTCGCTACGGTGCCCATAACTTTTGATCCGTAAGGAGTTACGCGATGCACAGCATACTGCTGGAAAGCTCTCTGAGAGCTCTACAATGGGGGCAGCAAGCTTACTTAGCTGTGCCTGTTTTCAGAGCCCAAAATCGAACGTTTTCATTAGTTTTGGGACACTTTTCTTTTTCTGCGCTATTTTTCTGTCCCGGATCGTACGTCGTGAACCGCAAAAAGGACGACAACCTAATCCATCACATTTCTATTACATAATCCCATGTTACATTGGGCAAGAGAACTCTACTGAACGTAGAGGCTGGGCCCGCAAAGCGAGGGCATAGGGCTTGTGACCAGGTATCTGTCACTCCGGTGCGCATAACTATTGATCCGTATGGAGTTACGCGGTGCACAGCATACCGTTGGAAAACACTACGAGAGCTCTATGATGGGGGCAGCAAGCAAGCTTTGCTGCACCGGTTTTTGGAGACCAAAATCCAATGTTTTCATCAGTTTCAAGTCACTTTTCTTCTTTTGCGCTGTTTTTCCGTCCCGGATCGTAAGTCGTGAGTCGCGAAAAGGACTACAACCTAATCCATCACATTTCTATTACCGAATCCCACGGCACCTTGGGCAAGAGAACTTCACTTCATGTAAAGGCTGGGTCCGCAAACATCGGGCGTGGGGTTTGTGGCCAGGTATTCGTCGCTCCGGTGCCCATAACTTTTGATTTGTAAGGAGTTACGCGGCGCACAACATACCGTTAGAAAGCTCTCCGAGAGCTCTACGATGGAGGCAGCAAGCCTACTAGGCTGCGTCTATTTTTAGACCCCAAAATTGAACGTTTACATCAAATTCGAGACACTTTTCCTCTTCTGCTCTGTTTTTTAGTCCTGAATCGTACATCATGAGCTGCGAAAAGGATGACAACCTAATCCATCACTTTTCTGTTACCGAATCACACGGCACCTTGGGCAAGACAACTTCTCTTCACGTAGAGGCTAGGCCCGCAAACCGAGGGCATGGGGCTTGTGACCAGGTATCCGTCGCTCCGGTGCCCATAACTTTTGATCCTTAAGGAGTTACGCGGCGTATAGCCTACCACTGGAAAGCTCTCTGAGAGATCTACGATTGGGGTTGTGAAATCCCACTTTTCTGTTTTAACTCGATTTACGTGTTTTATCTCGTTTTCGTGCATTTGACCTGTTTATGTGCTATATGACCTAGAATGTTATAATTTTGATGTCAATACTCCTAATACGTGCTAAATGTGCATTCATGAAATTTTCATCAAAAACGGGATCAGAAATTTTATCGTCGATTTTTAATGAATAGTGTTTTCGAAACACGTCCGCTATAATTTTGAAACTGGTCTTTTTAACCCTTCTAGACCTAGTCCACGGACTTTAATAGACCTGTATTTGATGAAAACGGTTTTAAAATCGGCTTAAGAATTTATTAGGGTTTTTACACCGACTTTTGCGAAAATCGAGTTTTAAGCCGACTCGGGTGAAAGTGTTTGATTGTAAAACTTCTTGTCACCTAAAAATAACCTACTTGAGCTAGCTTGGGTGTTGAATAATTGTTTTGAACATTGGTGATCAAGAAAATGCATTTAAAGTCAAGAAAACACTAAAAATAATTAGTTTCCACTTTGACTTTCTTTTATTTATTTGACCTTTGCTTAATATATTATCAACACACATTAAAAACAAAGCAAAACACCACCAAAAACACACACAAAACCGTGGCTCCTTGGAGGAGAAAGATGAAGGCATTTTCAAAGCATTTTTCTCATAGATTTTGCATTTCAAAGCCGAATTGAGTGATTCAAAGCTTGATTTCACTTGTTTGGCATCCATTCTACACATTTCTTGCATCAAAACACATCAAAGGTGAGAGAAAAATTCTAGATCTCAAAACTCATTTTTTTGTTTTTGCTCATAACTGCATTTTGAACAGTTAGAATGTTAATCTGATGTTAGATTATTGCTCCATGCATGCTAAGGATCGTTTATGTGTATTACTATGAGATTTGAGCCATTGTAGCGAAATTATTTATTTTCGGATATTTAAAGTTGATAGAATGGATTTTTGAGGATTAATTTGAGTTGTTATGGTTGGAATCGATTGCCGTCGATTTCTAAAAGTTTGTTAATTACGTGGTAACGCCATTATAATGCCGAATTTTCGATTACGATGTTTGGGTGAAAATCCAAAAATTTCAGCCTAGGTGCCTTGAGGTTTTAGGGTTGTTGGACTTGATTTTGAGGTGTCTTGGTTGGTTTCCGAGAGGGCTAATGTAGTTGATCGAATGGGTGAGTGTTTGAAACTGATTTGGGGTTGTTTGGATTAGTAGAATGTAAGATATGATTATTTGAAGTTTAGGTTATCTTTCTTTAAATTATTGAATTGAGCCTTAGTTGATCGGGTGTGGTTTGAGTGATTGAATTGTGAGTTGTTGATGGGTAAACTAGGGTTTGATTGTGTGTTTAATGCATGTTCGGTTGGATGGCCTACTTTGTCATCTAACTTAGTTATTTGTTGTTAAATTGTTTATTGATGTTATTATGATGATAATATGATTATTGATGATGATAATATGTTTATTGATGATGATTGATGATTGATGCCGGGAGATAAACAGTTCTGCTAGACTGTCCTCCTGTGAATGATTGATGTTTATTATTATTGCTGGGTCTCTGGTATGTGTGTGCTACCTCTCGGGCAGCATTGGGCTGTCGGGTTGATAACGGCATGACTATCAGAGATTGCCTCCAGCTCGCATGACGGAGGTGTCATGGAGGGCGAGGTTATTGGGGGTACCCCGGGTGCGTGAGTAATGGGGAGTTACAAGAAGAATGGTTGAGATCGTGATGGCGTTTGGAGCTACACCAACTAGAGAGAGTATCTTTTATTGAATGGTCATATAGTTATGTGATGATAGTATTATTGATGTTATTGTGTGTTTACTGACTCAAAGGATTATTCCAAGGAGTTTAGTAGACCTTGCTCGAGATCTATCGGATCCTCACTGGGCTTATTTTATATAAGCTCACTCTCTATTATTGCATGCATACAGGTGTACTTTTGCAGGATTACGGGTACGTGCCTCCTGAAGAGGAGAATGTGGAAAACGTGCCTTACGTGGATGAGTCCTATGTTCCAGAGTCTTATCCATGATGTCGTACATGTTTTATTATCTTGTAAATTAACTTAGGAGACTTTTATCTACTTTGTAGTTTATAATGTATAAGATGTTGATAAGTTAATGAATTAGTTGATGTTGTCTTAGTAGCTTTTCTTTTGTTTATGATTAGGTTGCTAGGTTGGCTCAATGTGTTTTTGTATTGTATATTAAGGGTTAATGTATTATGTTGGAACGGAGGTATATAACGAGGACTGTTTATTGTATAATATGGTTATGATGTATGTTGTTATTTTATTGAGGAGTTGTTTGTTGTATGGTTTGTGAAGTTGATGTATGATGTTCTATTGAGGTTGGTTTAGAGCCTCGGTGTCCTATTTACTGTCGTTATACTGCCGAAATTCCGTTGCGTCCTGACTGATTGTAGAAGGGGTCGAGTTGGGGCGTGACAGGGGTAGCAAGCCTTATCGGCTGTGCCTATTTTCAGAGCCCAAAATCGATCATTTTCATCAATTTTAGGACACTTTTCTGCTTTTATGTTGTTTTTCCATCCAGGATCGTACGTCATGAGCCGCGAAAAGGACGACAACCTAATCCATCACATTTCTATTACCGAATCCCACGGCACCTTGGGCAGGAGAACTTCACTTCACTTAGAGGCTGGGCCCGCAAACCAAGGGCGTAGGGCTTGTGACCAGCTATCCGTCGCTCCGGTGCCCATAACTTTTGATTCGTAAGGAGTTACACGGCACACAACATACTGTTGGAGAGCTCTCTAAGGGCTCTATGACGGGGGCAGCAAGTTAGCTTAGCTGCGCCTATTTTTGGAGTACAAAATCGAACATTTTTATCAGTTTTGGAACACTTTTCTTTTTCTGCGCTGTTTTTCCATCCTGGATCGTATGTAGTGAGCCGCGAAAAGGACGACAACCTAATCCATCACATTTCTATTACAGAATCCCATGGCTTGTTGGGCAAGAGAACTTTACTTCATGTAGAGACTGGGCCCGCAAACCGAAGGCGTGGGGCTTGTGACCAGGTATCCATCACTCTGGTGCCCATAACTATTGATCTGTAAGGAGTTACGCGGTGCACAGCATACTGTTGGAAAGCACTCCGAGAGCTCTACGATGGGAGCAGCAAGCCTGCTACGCTATGCCGATTTTCGGAGACCAAAATCCAACGTTTTCATCCGTTTCGGGATATTTTTTTTTTGTGCTATTTTTTTTTATCCCGGATTGTAAGTCGTGAGCCGCGAAAAGGATGACAACCTAATGCATCACATTTCTATTTTCGAATCCCATGACACCTTGGGCAAGAGAACTTCACTTCACGTAGAGATTGGGCCCGCAAACCTAGGGCGTGGGGCTTATGACCAGGTATCCGTCGCCCGATGCCCATAACTTTTGATCTGTAAGAAGTTTCACGGCGCACAGCATACCGTTAAAAAGCTCTTCGAGAGCTCTAAGACTGGGGCAGCAAGCTTGCTCGGCTGTGCCTATTTTCGGAGCCCAAAATTGAACATTTTCATCAGTTTTAGGATACTTTTTTTCTTTTGCACCATTTTTCCGTCCTGAATCGTACGTCGTGAGCCTCGAAAAGGAAGACAACCAAATCCATCACATTTTTATTATAGAATCCCATGGCCCCTTGGGCAAGACAACTTCACTTCAGATAGAGGTTGGGCCCGCAAACCGAGGCCGTGGGGCTTGTGACCAGGTATCCGTCGCTCCGGTGCCCATAACTTTTGATGCATAAGGAGTTACGTGGCGCACAACATACCACTAGAAAGCTCTCCGAGAGCTCTACGATGCGATCAGCAAGCCTGCTCAGCTACGCCGGTTTCTGAGCCCAAAATTGAATATTTTCATCAGTTTCAGGATACTTTTCTTCTTTTGCGCTATTTTTCCTTCCCGGATGGTACGTCGTGCGCCGCGAAAAGGATGACAACCTAATCCATCACATTTCTATTACAGAATCCCGCGACACCTTCGGCAACAAAACTTTATTTCAAATAGAGGCTGGGCCCGCAAACCTAGGGCGTGGGGCTTGTGACCAAGTATCCGTCGCTCCGATGCCCATATCTTCTGATGCGTAAAGGAGTTACGCGGTGCACAACATACTGTTGGAAAGCTCTCTGAGAGCTCTATGATGCAGTCAACAAGCCTGCTCAATTGCACCGGTTTTCGGAGCCCAAAATCCAATGTTTTCATCAGTTTCGGACATTTTTCTTCTTTTGCGCTGTTTTTCCGTCTCAGATCGTACGTCGTGAGCTGCGAAAAGGACAACAACCTAATCCATCATATTTCTATTACAGAATCCCATGGCCCCTTGAGCAAGAGAACTTTAATTCACATAAAGGCTAGGCCCGCAAACCGAGGGCATAGGGTTTGGGACCAGGTCTCCGTCGCTCCGGTGCCCATAACTTTTGATCCTTAAGGAGTTATGCGGCACATAGTATACTGTTGGAAAGCTCTCCGAGAGCTCTACGACGGGGCAGCAAGTTTGCTCGGCTGCGCCTAATTTCGGAGCCCAAAATTGAACATTTTCATCAGTTTTGGGACACTTTTCTTCTTTTGCGCTATTTTTCCGTCCCGGATCGTACGTCCTGAGCCGAGAAAAGGATGACAACCTAATTCATCACATTTCTATTAATGAATCCCACAGCACTTTGGACAAGAGAACTTTACTTCACGTAGAGGTTGGGCCTGCAAACCGAGGCCGTGGGACTTGTGACCAGGTATCCGTCGCTCTGGTGCCCATAACTTTTGATGCGTAAGGAGTGACGCGGCGCACAGCATACTGTTGGAAAGCTCTCTGAGAGCTCTACGATGCGGTCAGCAAGCCTGCTCGGCTACGCCGGTTTTCAGAGCCCAAAATCTGACATTTTCATCAGTTTCGTGACACTTTTCTTCTTTTGCGCTATTTTTCCGTCCTGGATCGTACATCGTGAGTCGCAAAAAGTACGACAACCTAATCCATCACATTTCTATTACAAATTCCCATGGCACCTTGGGCAAGAGAACTTCACTTCACGTAGAGGCTGGGCTGGCAAACATATGGCGTGGGGCTTGTGACCAGGTATCCGTCGCTCCGGTGCCCATAACTTTTGATCTGCAAGGAGTTACGTGGCGCACATCATACAGTTGGAAAGCACTTTGAGAGGTCTACGATGGGGTCAGCAAGTTTGCTATGCTGCACTGGTTTTTGCAGCCCAAAATCCAACGGTTTCATCAGTTTGGGACACTTTTCTCCTTTTGCTCTGTTTTTCGGTCTCGAATCGTACATTATGAGTCGCGAAAAGGACAACCTAATCCATCACATTTCTATTACAGAATCCCACGGCATCGTGGGCAAGACAACTTCACTTCACGTAGAGGCTGGGCCAGCAAACCGAAAGCGTGGGGCATGTGACTAGGTATCCATGGCTCCGGTACCCATAACTTTTGATCTGTAGGGAGTGACGTGGCGCACAACATACAGTTGGAAAGCTCTCCGAGAGCTCTACGATGGGGTCTGCAAGCCTGCTATGCTGCGCCAGTTTTCGGACCCCAAAATCCAACAGTTTTATCAGTTTTGGGACACTTTTCTTCTTTTGCGCTATTTTTCTGTCCCGGATCGTACATCCTGAGCCCTGAAAAGGACAACAACTTAATCCATCACATTTCTATTATTGAATCCCACGGCACCTTGGGCATGACAACTTCACTTCACGTGGAGGTTGGGCCTGCAAACTGAGGACGTGGGGCTTGTGACCAGTTATCCGTCGTTCCGGTGCCTATAACTTTTGATCCGTAAGGAGTGACATGGCGCACAGTATACCGCTAGAAAGCTCTCCGAGAGCTCTACGACGTGGGTAGCAAGCCTGCTCTGATGGGCATGTTTTCGGAGACCAAAATACAATGTTTTCATCAATTTCGGGACACTTTTCTTCTTTTCTACTATTTTTCCATCCCGGATCGTACGTCGTCAGTCGCGAAAAGGACGACAACCTAATCAATCACATTTCTATTAATGAATCCCATTGTACCTTGGATAAGAGAACTTCACTTCACATAGAAGCTGGGCCTGTAAATCGAGGGCATGGGGCTTGTGACCGGGTATCCGTCGCTCCGGTGCCCATAACTTTTGTTCTATAAGGAGTTACACAGCGCACAGCATACCGTTGGAAAGCTCTCCGAGAGCTCTATGACGTGTACAGCAAGCCTACTCGGCTGTGCCTATTTTTAGAGCCCAAAATGGAACGTTTTCTTCAGTTTCAGGATACTTTTATTCTTTTGCGCTGTTTTTACATCCCGGATCGTACGTCGTGAGCTGCGAAAAGGAAGACAACCTAATCCATCACATTTCTATTACAGAATCCCATTGCACCTTGGACAAGAGAACTTCACTTCACATAGAGGCTGGGCCCGCAAATCGAGGGCGCGGGGCTTGTGACCAGGTATCCGTCGCTCCGGTGCCCATAACTTTTGTTCTGTAAGGAGTTACGTGGCGCACAACATGCCGTTGGAATGCTCTCTGAGAGCTCTACGACAGAGGCAGCTAGCTTGCTCAGTTGCGCCTATTTTCAAAGCCCAAAATCAAACGTTTTCATTAGTTTCGTTATACTTTTCTTCTTTTACGCTATTTTTTCATCCCGGATCGTACATCGTGAGCCGTGAAAAGGATGACAACCTAAACCATCACTTTTCTATTACCGAATCCCACGGCACCTTGGGCAAGAGAACTTATCTTCACATAGAGGCTGGGCCCGCAAACTGAGAGCATGGGGCTTGTGACCAGGTATCCGTCGCTCTGGTGCCCATAACTTTGATCCATAAGAAGTTAGGTGGTGCACACATTCCGTTGGAAAGCTTTCTGAGAGCTTTACGACGGGGGAAGCAAGCCATCGTGGCTGCATATGTTTTCGGAGCCCAAAATTGAACATTTTCATCAGTTCCGGGACACTTTTCCTCTTCTGCTCTGTTTTTCAGTCCCGGATCGTAGATCGTGAGCAACGAAAAGGACGACAACCTAATCCATCACATTTCTATTACCGAATACCACAACACCTTGGGCAAGACAACTTCACTTCACGTAGAGGCTGGGCCTGCAAACCGAGGGCGTGGGGCTTATGACCTGGTATCCGTTGCTCTGATACACATAACTTTTGATCCGTAAGGAGTTACGCGGCGCACAGAATACCGTTGGAAAGCTCTCCGAGAGCTCTACTACTGGGGCAGCCAAGCTCGCTTTGCTGCGCCAGTTTTTGGAGCCCAAAATTGAACGTTTTAATATATTTTGGGATACTTTTCTTCTTTTGCGCTATTTTTTTTATCCCGGATCGTACGTCGTGTGCCGCAAAAAGGGCGATAACCTAATCCATCGCATTTCTATTACCGAATCCCACTACACCTTGGGTAAGAGAACTTCATTTCACATAGAAGCTGGGCCCGCAAACCGAGGGCGTAGGGCGTGTGACCAAGTATCCGTCACTCCGGTGCCCATAACTTTTGAATCGTAAGGAGTTACATGGCGCACAGCATACCATTGGAAAACTTTCCGAGAGCTCTAAGACGGGGGCAGCAAGCTTGCTAGGCTGCGCCTGTTTTCAGAGCCCAAAATTGAACGTGTTCATCAGTTTCGGGACACTTTTCTTCATTTGTGCTATTTTTCGTCCCGGATCATACGTCGTGAGCCGCGAAAACGATAACATCCGAATCTATCACATTTCTATTACCAAATCCCATGGCACTTTAGTCAAGAGAACTTCACTTCACGTAGAGGTTGGGCCCGCAAACCGAGGGCATGGGGCTTGTGACCAGGTATCCGTCGCTCTGGTGCCCATAACTTTTGATTCGTAAGGAGTTACGCGGCGCACAGCATATCGTTGAAAGCGCTTCGAGAGCCCTACGACACGAGTAGCAATCCTTCTCGACTGCGTCTATTTTCAGAGCCCAATATTAGTTTTGGGACACTTTTCTTCTTCTGCGCTATTTTTCCGTCACGGATCGTACATCATGAGCTGCGAAAAGGATGACAACCTAATCCATCACATTTCTATTACTGAATCCCACGGCACCTTGGGCAAGAGAACTTCACTTCACGTAGTGGCTAGGCCCACAAACCTAGGGCGTGGGGCTTGTGACCAGGTATCCGTCGCTCCGATGCCCATAACTTTTGATTTGTAAGGAGATATGCGGCGCACAACATACCGTTGGAAAGCTCTCCAAGAGCTCTACGACGTGGGAACAAGCCTTCTCGGCTGTGCTGGTTTTTGGAGTCCAAAATCCAACATTTTCCTCAGTTTCGGGACACTTTTCTACTTTTGGCTATTTTTTGGTCCCAGATCATATGTTGTGAGCCGCGAAAAGGACGATAACCTAATCCATCACATTTCTATTACATAATCCAATTGTACCTTGGACAAGAGAACTTCACGTCACGTAGAGGCTGGGCCTGCAAACAGAGGGCGTGGGGTTTGTGACCAGGTATCCGTCGCTCGAATGCCCATAACTTTTGATCCGTAAGGAGTTACGCAGCGCACGGCATACCGTTGGAAAGCCCTCTGAGAGCTCTACGATGGTGTCAGTAAGCCTGCTATGCTGCGCCGGTTTTCGGAGCCCAAAATTCAACGTTTTCATCAGTTTCGGGACACTTTTCTTCTTTTGCTCTATTTTTCCATCCCGGATCGTACTTCGTGAGTCGCGAAAAGGACGACAACCTAATCCATCACATTTCTGTTACACAATCCCACGGCACCTTGGCCAAGACAACTTCAATTCACGTAGAGGCTAGTGTCGTAAACCAAGGGCGTGGGGATTATGACCAGGTATCCGTCGCTCCGATGCCCATAACTTTTGATCCGTAAGGAGTTACGCGACGCACAGCATACCGTTGGAAAGCTCTCTGAGAGTTCTACGACGGGGGCAGCAAGCCTACTCGGCTGTACATATTTTCGGAGCCCAAAATGGAACGTTTTCATCAATTTTGGGATACTTTTCTTCATTTGCGCTGTTTTTCCATCCCAGATCGTACGTCGTGAGCTGTGAAAAGGACGACAACCTAATCCATCACATTTCTATTACAGAATCCCATTGCACCTTGGACAAGAGAACTTCACTTCACATAGAGGCTGGGCCTTCAAATCGAGGGCGTGAGGCTTGTGACTAGGTATCCGTCGTTCCGGTGCCCATAACTTTTGATCCGTAAGGAGTTACGGGGGCACAGCATACCGTTGGAAAGCTATCCGAGAGCTCTACGACAGGGGCAGAAAGCCTACTCGTCTGCGCCTATTTTTGGATCCCAAAATCGAACATTTTCATCATTTTCATGACACTTTTCTTCTTTTGCTCTGTTTTTCTGTCCCGGATGGTATGTCGTTAGTCGCGAAAAGGACGACAACCTAATCCATCACATTTCTATTATAGAATCCCATAACACCTTGGGCAAGAGAACTTCACTACAAGTAGAGGTTGAGCTCGCAAACCGAGGGCGTAGGGCTTGGGATAAGGTCTCCGTCGTTCCGGTGCCTATAACTTTTGATCCGTAAGGAGTTACGCGGTGCACAGCATACCGTTGGAAAGCTCTCTGAGAGCTCTACGATAAAGGAGGCAAGCCTGCTTGGCTGTGCCTATTTTTGGAGCCAAAAATAGAACATCTTCATCAGTTTCAGGACCCTTTTCTTCGTTTGCGTTGTTTTTCTGTCCCGGATCATACGTCATGAGTCGCGAACAAGACGAAAACCTAATCCATCACATTTCTATTACCGAATCAAATAGCACCTTGGGCAAGAGAACTTCACTTCATGTAGAGGCTGGGCTCGCAAACCGAGGGCGTGGGGCTTGTGACCAGGTATACGTCGCTCCAATGCCCATAACTTTTGATCCGTAAGAAGTTACGCGGCGCACAGCATACCGTTGGAAAGTTCTTTGAGAGCTATACGACAGGTGCAGTAAGCATGATCGGCTTCGCCTATTTTCGGAGCCCAAAATCAAACATTTTCATCTGTTTTGGGACATTTTTCTTCTTTTACGTTGATTTTCCATCCAGGATCGAACGTCGTGAGCCGTGAAAAGGACGACAACGTAATCCATCACATTTCTATTACCAAATCCCATGGCACCTTGGGCAGGAGAACTTCCCTTCACTTAGAAGCTGGGCCTGCAAACCGTGGGCGTGGAGCTTCTGAGCAGGTATCCGTTGCTCCGGTGCCCATGACTTTTGATCCGTAAGGAGTTACGCGGCGCACAGAATACCGTTGGAAAGCTCTTTGAGAGCTCTACGACTGGGGTAGCAAGCATGCCTAGCTACCCCTATTTTCGAAGCCCAAAATCGAACGTTGTCATCAGTTTTGGGACATTTTTCTTTTTCTGCACTGTTTTTTCATCCCGAATCGTACGTCGTGAGCCGCGAAAAGGACGACAACCTAATCCATCACATTTCTATTACAGAATCCCATGGCACGTTGGGCAAGATAACTTTGCTTCACATAGAGGCTGGGCTCGCAAACCGAGGGCATGAGGCTTATGACCAGGTATCCGTCACTCATATGCCCATAACTATTGATCCGTAAGGAGTTACGTGCCGCACAACATACCATTGGAAAGCACTCCGAGTGATCTACGATGGGCGCAGCAAGCCTTCTATGTTGCACCAATTTTCGGAGCCCAAAATTGAATATTTTCATCAGTTTTAGGACACTTTTCTTCTTTTGCGCTGTTTTTACGTCCCGGATCGTACGTCGTGAGCCACGAAAAGAACGACAACCTAATCCATCACATTTCTATTACTGAATCCCATGGCACCTTGGCCAAGACAACATCGCTTCACGTAGAGGTTGGGCCAGCAAGCCTAGGACATGGGGCTTGTAACCTGGTACAGCAAGCCTCCTATGCTGCGCTGGTTTTCAGAGCTCAAAAATCAAATGTTTTTATCAGTTTCTGGACACTTTTATTTATTTGCGCTGTTTTTCCGTCCCGGATCGTGCATCGTGAGTAGCAAAAAGAATGACAACCTAATCCATCACATTTCTATTACTAAATTCCACGACAACTTGGGCAAGACAACTTCACTTCACATAGAGGTTGGGCTCGCAAACCGAGGGCGTGGGGCTTGTGACCAGGTATCCGTCGCTCTAGTGCCTATAACTTTTGAACCGTAAGGATTTATGTCACGCCTCAACCCGGCCTATAAAGGTTAGACTAGGGTGTGATCTAAACATTCAAGTCATATCTCGTACTTAATTGTTCATGAAAGTTTAACACTTAACGTTTTAGCCTAAACTCCACAATTTTTTCAGAAAACTGGCAGCATAACGACTGTAATTGGGCTCTTTAGTTTGACCTAATTCTCTAAACCCCTCAAAATTTTCAATCTCAATTTCATCTCCAACTAAGATTACTATCTACCATCAATTGAATCGCCTACTAGTTATCTCGAAGTCTCGTTTTATTAATAACCTAGCATGATGCTATGTCTCATTTGTTTGTTAATCCTCGTTACAAAGTACCTGTTAATCTTAGCTTAACAATGAGTACCTGCTTAAGGTTGGATAGGTTCATTTTACTTAATCCTTACCTGATACTTCATAATCCTATGATAGGTACTAGTCAATAACGATAGAAAAATGACCATAGTAGTGTCTATCTAGTTATGATCAGTACAAGCCAAAATTAGACCCCAAATTACAACAGGGGTCATTTATAATGCAATAACAAGCATCATAAGAAATGAAATAGTCTTCAAGTAACATATTGTTCACAAAATGGCCATAGTCAAGCAAGGCACGTAGGGCAATCAATCATTCCAAGGAATCATCATTAGGCACGTTGTCCTCGGGTACCTGTTCCTGGTCTTCTTTACCTGAGATGATAAAAGAGGGTGAGTCCTTATGAACTCGGCGAGGGGGAACGAGAAATAAGTTTTGAAACTCATTTTTCCGGTTCAACTTATGAAAACCCTTTTTGCAAACATGAATATATCACAAGTAAGTACATAACGTAATGTAAAAGTAAAGGAACACAATTACTCGTCTTTCCTCCCCGAGGTCCTCTAGGAACCAAACGATATTACTTATACACATAGTGAAAAGGATACGGTGAGCTTTTGCTCTCAGTTCAATTCCAGTATCAGTTGTTGCGACCGGCTTCAGTTCATCCCCTTATCACGCCAAATGGGTATACTCCGGATGTACCCCGAAATCCTACGACCCAACTCTCCAAGGAAGTCTAGCCCCCAAGCGAGAGAGGGAATTGGACAATGGTAGTCACGGTTGCACCGGCAAGCCCGATGCCGCCCGGTGTGCGTGAACGCTACCACGCCAGAATGAAAGGTTGCAACCTTGTATGCAATGCACATTTATGATATTTAATATATCACATTTGGAGGTCAACAAAGTAGGTTGCCTCCGAGCAGTCATAAGATTGCACATTGACAAGTAAACAAACGAGGCACGATATGACAGGCAATTTCACTTGAAAAGCACATGGAGTTATATGAATATTAAACGGGCAGCCATGTAATGCTTATAAATCAAGTCATATAACTCATTTCGAAGTTCACGTAATCAATTAACTAGATTATTCAACATGCAACGACATGTACGTGGGACCGGGTGCAAGAAAGCCCTACTTGTCAACATGTAATAATCGAAATCACATTTAGGGCTACAAGGGCAAGTACGGGCAGCCTACTAATCACATAAATAAACACGATATTCGTAGGATCAACACTTAACGAATTTACCTAATCACTAGGGTTTCAATTCGTGCTTACCCGTGCGATTAAGCCCCAAGTCACCTCGTAATTAAACTCAAGCCATGCATTGATTGATTCAAACACCCTCAAGTATTCAAAAAAGTCCACACAACATCCAAATGCCACAATCACAAGCATTTAATACAACAAGGGAAGTTACAATAATTTTTCTAAGCATATCAATAGGTGAAACCCTCACTGCAATGGACTGTATTCTCACAATCATTGAGACAAGCAAATAATCTCCAATTCCAGTGAGCAAGATTTCAAATTAAATCTTAAGGAGTGAAATAAATTTAGAAACAAACCTCGCATCATTTGGAGTTCGGGTTCAAGAGTTATAGCCAAAACCGTGAGACTACGCAAAATTATCCTGATTTGCACACATTTCAATACTTGTCATTTTTGAGGGCCTTAGGGTCAGATTTAGCCTTAGTTCATTTCTGACAAAAATCTCCATAACTGAAAAATATAGAAGCACACCAAATTTCATTCATTTTTTATATCATTTACTAAGTCAAAACTGGTTCGTTCTACAAGAACATTGAATCTGCCAAAACCTGCTTCATTTTCCCAGATTTTCTAGATTTGGACACATTTTAATATTTTGCCATTTTGAGGACCTTAGAGTCACAATTAGCTTTCACCTATTTCTTCTAAAAATGTTCAGAACTGGCAAAACTAGTTACCTACCAATTTTCATGCATTTTCAACATCATTTACCTGGTCAAAATCACCTCACACCAACAAGACAGAAGGCTGTCCCATACACGATTTCATCTATCATCACATTCTAGCCAAATATCTTGCCATGCATGTTTACAAAAGCTCATGAACACACATATATCACAAGTACAGAAGTAAAAATAGACATTTAAGGGCATGCATGTGGTTTTTGAAATATTTTCAAGAAGTTTTAGCCCTCACCTTAGCAAGACAACAAAGAAGATGCAAAAACTCTTGAGGATGCACAAGATTGACTCTTTTCGTTGCTTAGCCGAGAGACCACTTGATTTTCTCTAATTTCCTAGCTAAGTTACCATGTTCTTAGTAGGTGCATGTGGTTAGAACAAGAAGAAAACGAAATGGAAGCTAACAACTCACCTAAGCCGAAATGAAGGTTCAAAGAGCTTGCATGTGTGTCTTTTGCACTCTAGCTTTGCTTGGTCGAGTTCCTTGGTAGCTTGGAAGTCTTCAAGAGCCTTAGGATGAAGAACTTAGCTATGGAGAGTATATTTTCAGCGGCCGAGAGAGAGAGAAGAATGAGAGGAAATGAGAGAAAATGAAAGAAAATGAAAGCTTGATGGGCATTGATGCTTGTGTCGGCCTTGAGCATGTAAATTTCAGACTTTTGTGTCTTCAAGAAGCATTTTGAATTGTCTAGTATGGGCATGGAGCTTGTGTCGAGATGGTGGAGCTTTGGGGAGGGTTTTGAGCCAATCTTTTATTGCTTTGTGTCATTAGTTGTCATAGAATGTTTAGGTACAAATTTGAAATTGAATTGCATGCACAAAAGCTCCTAGTGGTCGGCCAAGGATGTGTTCAAATCTGAATTTTTTGTCTTGTTTGAGCATTATTTAATTGAGTGCTTGGAATATGCAAAAGAATAAAGAATAAAGAATAAGAATGTCTAGCTTTTGGTGCAATTTCGTCTTCTAGTGCATTGACTTAGCATTTTAATATTAGTTAGTGGAGTTTGTAGGATTAATTGATGATCTAGTGCTTCGTGTAAGATGCTTTCTTGATTAGCGTGAGGGCACGCTTTCCTAGGTTTAGGGCACGCACTACGAGGTAGGGCACACACTACGAGACGAATGCACGTTTTTCAAGTAAATGCACGCAACCCTAAATGAATGCACATAATTCAATGCAAGGCACACAAAATGAAACACGACTCTTAAACCTAGGTCAAGGCATGCAAATCTAGGTTAGGGTACACGAAACGAGGTATCACACGCAAATCGAGGTCGGGCCTCACATCCTTCCCTCCTTAAAAGAATTTCGTCCCGAAACTCAATATTACCTTGAAATAAGGCTGGATATTGTTGCTCGATCTGGTCTCGCCTTTCCCACGTTGCTTCTTCAACTCCATGATGATCCCACAACACTTTCACCATCGGTATAGATTTGCTGCGCAACTCCCGACCTTGCTGGTCTAGGATCCGAATGGGCTTATCTTCATAAGACAAGTTTTCCCGAAGCTGCAACGGCTCTAGCTCCAAGATATGCGATGGATCAGGGTGATACTTCCGTAGCATCGAAACATGAAAGACGTCGTGAATATTGGAAAGGTTTTGGGGTAGTGCCAGGCGATACACCAACTTGCCAACCTTCTCAATTATCTCAAATGGTCCTACAAATCTTGGGCTCAACTTTCCACCCTTGCCGTGTTTAATCAATCCCCTCCGAGGTGATATCCTCAAGAACACCTTGTTGCCGACCTCAAACTCTAGACTCCGTCTCCGTCGGTCTGCGTAACTTTTCTGCCTGCTTTGGGCGGTAAGCATCCATTTTCGGATGAGGTGGACATTATTGACAGTCTTCATAAGTTCAGGTAGAAGGGCCGGGTCAAAAGTCTTCGTCTCACCTACTTCATCCCAGTAAATTGGGGATCGACACTTACGTCCAAACAACGCCTCAAATGGGGCCATCCCGATAGTGGCCTGATAACTGTTATTATAAGCGAACTCCGCTAGAGACATATATTTCTCCTAGCCTTTCCCGACGTCTAAAACACACGCCCTCAGCATATCCTCCAGAATCTGAATAGTTCTCTCAGATTGTCCATCAGTCTGAGGGTGATAAGCCGTGCTGAAACTCAACTTCGTTCCCAAAGCTTCTTGCAATCTCTTCCAAAATCGGGAAGTGAAACGAGGGTCTCTATCCGATACAATACTCACAAGCATCCCGTGCAATCCTACAATATCCGCCACATACATATCTCCCAATTTCTCGGGGCTATCCTCCTTGTTCATCGGTAAGAAGTGCGCTAATTTAGTCAATCTATCCACTATGACCCAAACGGCGTCATGACCCTTTTGTGACCTGGGCAGGTCCATAACAAAGTCCATAGTTATATGTTCCTATTTCCATTGAAGAATTTCCAACGGCTGAAGTAAACCTGCTGGTCGTTGATGTTCCGCTTTGATTCTCTGGCAAGTCAAATACCGTGCCACAAACTCCGCGATCTTTCTCTTCATGTTATTCCACCAATAGTGTTGCTTCAAATCCCGGTACATCTTTGTTCCGCCTCGGTGAATAGTATATCTTGAATTATGGGCTTCTTCAAGAATCTTCTTTTTTAGCCCTGGCTCATTAGGAACACAAATCCGATTCCTAAACCTCCAAATACCATCATCATGAAATTTGAAATCTGTGTTGCTTTCTTTAATCTTCTAAAACTGTTGGTCCTTCTATTGAGCCTCTCATAATTCAGACAACAAGGTCGATTGAACTTGTGTAGTGGCAAAAAGTAACCATTTTTGAGTCAATTGTGGTTTTCACAAAAATGCTTCCTCCAATAACTCCTGCACCTTAACTTCTAGTTTTGCCATGCTCGCTTTTTGATTTAAGGCATCTGCAACTACATTCGTTTTACCGGGCACATAATTGATTGTGCAGTTATAATCATCCAAAAGCTCCATCCACCGTCTTTGCTTCATGTTCAACTCTTTTTGTGAGAACAAGCATTTTAAGCTCTTGTGATTAGTAAACACCTCGAACTTGTTACCCTACAGATAGTGCCTCCATTTCTTGAGTGCAAACACAATAGCCGTTAACTCCCAATCATGCGTCAGGTAATTTAATTCATATGGCTTCGGTTTCCTAGAAGCATACGCAATCACTCTACCATTTTGCATCAACACACAACCCAATCCTTCCTTTGAAACATCGCTATAGATTACAAAACCTTGACTCCCTTTAGGCAATGCAAGAACAGGTACGATAGTCAATCTTTTCTTCAATTCTTGGAAGCTGTTCTCATACTTGTCATCCCATACAAACTTTGTTTTCTTTTGAGTGAGCTTTGTAAGTGGTCCTGCAATCTTAGAGAAATCCTTCACGAATCTCCAATAATAGCCAACTAGACCAAGAAAACTCTGAACCTCTGTAACATTTTCTAGCTTCTTCCAAGACATCACCGCTTCTATCTTTGCTGGATCCACTGCTATTCCCTCTTGGGATATGATATGCCCCAAAAATGCAATCTGCTACAACCAAAATTCGCACTTGCTAAATTTTGCATACAATTGATGCTCTCAAAGTTTCTACAGTACCAACTGCAGATGTTGTTCATGCTCAGCCTCGGATTTCGAGCATACCAAAATATCATCAATGAAAATCACCACAAATTGGTCCAAGTAAGGTTGAAACACCCTGTGCATCAAGTCCATAAAAGCTGTAGGGGCATTAGTTAGCCGAAATGGCATCACCACATATTCATAATGCCCATATCTCGTCCTGAAAGCTGTTTTAGGCACATCCTCCTTTTTGATACGCAACTGACAGAACCCTTGCCTCAAGTCGAGCTTCGAATACACTTTGGCTTCTTGAAGTTGATCAAATAACTCGTCGATCAGTGGGAGTGGGTATTTATTCTTGACGGTCACTTGGTTCAATCATCGGTAGTCGATGCATAGCCTTAACGTTCCGTCTTTCTTCTTTACAAATAGGACTGGTGCACCCCACGGAGAAGAACTTGGTTAAGCAAACCCCTTCTTCAACAATCCTTGCAATTGGTCCTTCAATTCTTGTAGCTCGGCCGGTGCCATATGATAGGGAGCTTTAGATATCGACTGGGTGCCAGACAGTAATTCTATAATGAACACGATCTCTCGATTTGGGGGTAAATCGGGCAATTCTTCTGGTAACACATCCACATAATCTTTAATCACTGGCATGTTCTCCAACTGAGCTTTGCCAGACGCTTTGCTGATGAGGTAAGCTAAGTATCCACTACATCCCTTTCTAGAGGACTTCACTCCTTGTGTAGATGAAATGATGGAACGCCCGATGAAGTCTCTTCGACCTATTACCTCCAGTATTGGTTGACCAGCTATCTGGAATGTTACAATCTTTGTCCGGCAATCTAGTTGGGCATGATGCTTTGACAACCAGTCCATCCCTAAGATGACTTCATAGTCTCGAAAGGGTAATACAATAAGATTGGCTAAGAATTCCCTATCTTTAATTTGGATTTCACATGCTTTACAAGCTGAGCTAGTAATAAGTTTAGAACCCATCGGAGTACCAACTTCTACTTCGTAAGGCAAACATACAACTCGTAGTTTCACACGTTGCACACATAACGGAGTAATAAATAAATGAGTATCGCCTGGATCAATTAGCACCCTAACAGGTTGATTTAGTATCAAGAATGTACCCTCAACAACAGCGGTCTCCTCTGGAAGCTCCTCGCACTCAATAGCATAAGCTCGGGCCTGAAATCTAGGAATTGGAGTCTTGCCTCTACCAGCTGGTTTAACTTGATTTTGTCCTCCATGCCATTTAGGGCAATCCTTGATCTGATGTTGATCACTGCCACACCGCACATATCATCCTGACTTCTTCCAGCACTGGGCCTCGGTGTGACCTTTCTTGTCACAGTAAGAACAGTTGATAGACTGAGGAGCAAGTGAACTACCTGTGGATCTGCGGGTGGAAGAGGCTGATGGTGCTTTAGTCGGGCCACGGTTATTAATAGGTCTGTCCTGGCTCAGGCCCTAACTACAACTCTGGCTCTGGAATTTCCTCTGTTGGCTTGAAGGCTAGTATGGTTTCTTGTTCGGCTGGCTCGAACCGACTCTATCAAGTTTCCTCTTCTCAACTCGGGAAGCAGCAGCAAGGAGAGCAGAATAGGTATCGAAGTCATGCGAAGCCAACTGGTCCTGAATCTCTGGCCTCAATCGAGTCGTAAATTTTCACATCTTCGCCTCAGGGGTATTGACTATGTATTGAGCATAGTGGGACAGTCGGTCAAAACGAGCCTCATACTGGGCTACCGCAAGTGCATGGATTCCTCAATCCGTCTTTGCTTGGAAACTACAGGTACATATTTCTCCTTGAATGCCTTAACAAAATTACCCCACAAGCGAGGGGTTTGATCAGTTTCCCAAAGTGCCTCCACAGTGTGCCACCAATGCTCAGCATCCCCGTGCAACAAAAACACAGCGAACTCCACCTTTTCTTCATCAGTATAATCAAGTGACCTGAAAATCCTCTGGATCTCAGACAGCCAAGCCTCTGCTTTTTTATCATCAGCCTCCCCGTGGAATTTAGACGGGCGAAAGTCAAGGAACTCCTTCATTCTGCTATGTCTCTCATGGTTACCATCATTCCTGCTGTTGTTGCTGTTTGCTTCACGTGCATCTTGACGTTCCATCACTCGCGACACGCGATCCATGGCATTCGCCATCATATTAAACATAGCCATGCTGGGATTAGTTTGATAAGCATCTCCAGTCTCTTGGGGCTCACCGCTCCTATTAGTAGTGCGGGTACTAGGGCTAGCCATCTATAGGCACATATTAAGATGCAAAATTTATTGGAATACGACAAACAAGAATTTAATGTATAAGGTATGCAATATACAATTTTACATAAACACACAGTTCTAGAAACAGTTAAGACATGTTAGTCATATAAGCCATAGAAACAGAGAAGGCACAATTGATATTGTCACACAATAACACATAAACAAGTCATCCTAATAACTTTAGGGCTTCTACCCATGGTCCGAGAGTTAAACCCGGCTTAAGCAATCTAAGCTCTGATACCATTCTTCTCTAAGGTGTCATGCCCCAACCCGGCCTATAAAGGTTAGACTAGGGTGTGATCTAAACATTCAAGTCATATCTCGTACTTAATCGTTCATGAAAGTTTAACACTTAACATTTTAGCCTAAACTCCACTATTTTTCCAAAAAATCGGCAGCATAACGCCTGTAATTGGGCTCTTTAGTTTGACCTAATTCTCTAAATGCCTCATAATTTCCAATCTCCATTTCATTTTCAACTAAGATTACTATCTACCATCAATTGAAATGCCTACTAGTTATCTCGAAGTCTCGTTTGATTAATAACCTAGCATGATACTATCTCTCATTTGTTTGTTAATGCTCGTTACCAAGTACCTGTTGATCTTAGCTTAACAATGAGTACTTGCTTAAGGTTGGATAGGTTCATTTTACTTAATCCTTACCCGATACTTCATAATCCTATGATAGGTACTAGCCAACAACGATAGCAAAACGACCATAGTAGTGTCTATCTAGTTATGATTAGTACAACCCAAAATTAGATCTCAAATTACAACGGGGGTCATTTACAGTACAATAACAAGCATCATAAGATATGAAATAGTCTTCAAGCAACATATTGTTCACAAAATGGTCATAGTCAAGCAAGACATGTAGGGGAAGCAATCATTCCAAGGAATCATCATTAGGCACGTTGTCCTCGAGTACCTGTTCCTGGTCTTCTTCACCTGAGATGATAAAAGAGGGTGAGTCCTTATGAACTCAGCGAAGGGGAACGAGAAATAAGTTTTGAAACTCATTTTCCGGTTCAACTTATGAAAAATCTTTTTTGCAAGCATGAATATATCACAAGTACATAACGTAATGTAAAAGTAAAGGAACACAATTATCCGTCTTTCTTCCCCGAGGTCCTCTAGGAACCGAGTGAGACTACTTATACACATAGTGAAAAGGATATGGTGAGCATTTGCTCTTAGTTCATTTCTAGTATCAGTTGTTGCAGCTGACTTCAGTTCATCCCCTTATTACGCCAAATGGGTGTACTCCGGATGTACTCTAAAATCCTATGACCCAACTCGCCGAGGAAGTCTAGTCCCCAAGCGAGAGAGGGAATTGGACAATGGTAGTCATGGTTGCACCAGCAAGCTCGATGCCGCCCAGTGTGCGTGAACGCTACCACGCACAGAATGAAAGGTTGCAACCTTGTATGCAATGCACATTTAATACATCACATTTGGAGGTCAACAAAGTAGGTTGCCTCCGAACAGTCATAAGATTGCACATTACAAGTAAACAAGTGAGGCACGATATGACAGGCAATTTCACTTATAAAGCACATGGAGTTATATGAATATTAAACAGGCAGCCATGTAACGCATGTAAATCAAGTCATATAACTCATTTCGAAGTTCACGTAATCAATTAACTAGATTATTCAACATGCAACGACATCTACGTGGGACCGGGTGCAAGAAAGGCCTACTTGTCAACATGTAATCATCGAAATCACATTTAGGGATATAAGGGCAACTACGGGCAGCCTACTAATCATATAATTAAACACGATATTCATAGGATCAACACTTAGCGAATTTACCTAATCACTAGGGTTTCAATTCGTGCTTACCCGTGCGATTAAGTCCCAAGTCACCTCGTAATTAAACTCAAGCCATGCATTGATTGATTCAAACACCCTAAAGTATTCAAAACAGTCCACACAACATCCAAATGCCACAATCCCAAGCATTTAATACAACAAGAGAAGACACAATAATTTTCCTAAGCATATCACTAGGTGAAACCCTCACTGCAATAGACTGTTTTCTCACAATCATTGAGACAAGAAAATAATCTCCAATTCCAGTGAGCAAGATGTCAAATTAAATATTAAGTAGTGAAATAAATTTAGAAACAGATCTCGTATCATTTGGAGTTCGGGTTCAAGAGTTATAGCCAAAACAGTGAGACTACGCAAAACTGTCCAGATTTGCACACATTTCAATACTTGTCGTTTTTGAGAGCCTTAGGGTCAGATTTAGCCTTAGTAAATTTCTGACAAAAATGTCCAGAACTGAAAAATCTATCAGCACACCAAATTTCATACATTTTTGTCATCATTTACTAAGTCAAAACTGGTTCGTTCTACGAGAACAGTGAATCTGCCAAAACCAGCTTCATTTTCCCAGATTTTCCAGATTTGGACACATTTTGATATTTTACCATTTTGAGGACCTTAGAGACAAAATTAGCTTTAGCCTATTTCTGTGAAAAAGTCTCAGAACTAGAAAAACTAGTCACTGACCAATTTTCACGTATTTTCAACCTCATTTACCTGGTCAAAATTACCTCTCACCAACAAGACAGAAGGCTGTCCCATACGCAATTTCATCTATCATCACATTCTAGCCAAATATCTTTCCATGCATGTTTACAAAAGCTCATGAACACACATATATCACAAGTACATAAGTAAAAATAGACATATAAGGGCATGCATGTGGTTTTTGAAAGATTTTCAAGAAGTTTTAGCCCTCACCTTAGCAAGACAACAAAGAAGATGCAAAAACTCTTGAGGATGCACAAGATTGACTCTTTTCCTTGCTTAGCCGAGAGACCACTTGATTTTCTCTAATTTCTTAGCTAAGTTACTATGTTCTTAGTAGGTGCATGTGGTTAGAACAAGAAGAAAATGAAATGGAAGCTAACAACTCACCTAAGCCGAAATGAAGGTTCAAAGAGCTTGCATGTGTGTCTTTTGCACTCTAGCTTTGCTTGGTCGAGTTCCTTGGTAGCTTGGAAGTCTTGAAGAGCCATAGGATGAAGAACTTAGCTATGGAGAGTATATTTTCAGCTAGGGCCGAGAGAGAGAGAAGAATGAGAGAAGAATGAGAGGAAATAAGAGAAAATGAAAGAAAATGAAAGCTTGATGGGCATTGATGCTTGTGTCGGCCTTGAGCATGTAAATTTCAGATTTTTGTGTCTTCAAGAAGCATTTTGAATTGTCTAGTATGGGCATGGAGCTTGTGTTGAGATGGTGGAGCTTTAGGGAGGGTTTTGAGCCAATATTTTATTGCTTTGTGTCATTAGTTGTCATAGAATGTTTAGGTACAAATTTGAAATTGAATTGCATGCACAAAAGCTCCTAGTGGTTGGCCAAGGATGTGTTCAAATATGAATTTTTTGTCTTGTTTGAGCATTATTTAATTGAGTGCTTGGAATATGCAAAAGAATAAAGAATAAAGAATAAGAATGTCTAGCTTTTGGTGCAATTTCGTCTTCTAGTACATTGACTTAGCATTTTAATATTAGTTAGTCAAGTTTGTAGGATTAATTGATGATCTAGTGCTTCGTGTCAGATACTTTCTTGATTAGCATGAGGGTACGCTTTCCTAGGTTTAGGGCACGCACTACGAGATATGGCATGAACTACGAGACGAATGCACGTTTCCCAAGCAAATACATGCAACCTAAAATGAATGCACGTAATTCAATGCAAGGCACACAAAACAAAACACGATTCTTAAACCTAGGTCAAGGCACGCAAATCCAGGTTAGGGCACACAAAATGAGGTATCGCATGCAAATCGAGGTCGGGCCTCACAATTTACGCGGCGCACAGCATACCGTTGGAAAGCTCTCCGACAACTCTAATGTGGTTTGTAAGCCTGCTTGGCTGTGCCTATTCTTGGAACCCAAAATTTAACATTTGCATCAATTTCGGGATACTTTTCTTCTTTTGCGCTATTTTTCCATCCCGGATCGTACGTCGTGAGCCGCGAAAAGGACGCCAACCTAATCCATCACATTTCTATTACTGAATCCCATTGCACCTTGGACAAGAGAACTTCACTTCACATAGAGGCTTGGCCCGCAAATCTAGGGCTTGGGGCTTGTGACTAGGTATCCGTCGCTCTGATGCCCAGAACTTTTGATCCGTAAGGAGTTATGCAACGCACAACATACCGTTGAAAAGCTCTCTGAGAGCTCTACGACGGGGGCAACAAGCTTGATCGGATGCACCTATTTTCAGCGCATAAAATCAAACATTTTCATCAGTTTCTAGACAATTTTCTTTTTTTGCGCTATTTTTTCGTCCCGGATCGTACGTCTTGGGCCGCGAAAAGGAAGACAACCTAATCCATCACATTTCTATTACAGAATCCCACAGCACCTTGGGCAAGAAAACTTTCATTCACGTAGAGGCTGGGCTCACAAACTGAGGGTGTGGGCTTGTGACTAGGTATCCGTCGCCCCGGTGCCCATAACTTTTGATCCGTAAGAAGTTACGTGGCAGACAGAATACCGTTGGAAAGCTCTCCAAGAGCTCTGCGATGGGGGCAACAATCCTTCTTGGCTGCGCCTATTTTCGGAGCCCAAAATCGAACATTTTCATCAGTTTCGGGATACTTTTCCTCTTCTGCTCTGTTTTTCAGTCCCAGATCGTACGTCGTGAGCCGCGAAAAGGAGGACAACTAATCTATCACATTTTTATTTCTGAATCCCACGGCACTTGGGCAAGAGAACTTCACTTCACGTAGAGGCTGGGCTTGTAAACCAAGGGCGTGGGGCTTGTGACCAGGTATCCGTAGCTCCGGTGCCCATAACTTTTGTTCCGTAAGGAGTTACGCGATGCATAGCATACCGTTGGAAAGCTCTCCGAGAGCTCTACGACAGGGCCAACAAGCCTGCTCGGCAGCTGTGAGGCCCGACCTCGATTTACGTGTGATACCTTATTTCGTGTGCCCTAACCTTGAATTACGTGCCTTGACCTAGGTTCAAGAGTCGTGTTTCGTTTTATGTGCCTTGCATCGAATTACGTGCATTCATTTAGAGTTGCGTGCAATTAGTTGGGAAATATGCATTCGTCTCGTAGTTCATGTTTTACCTCGTAGTATGTGCCCTAAACCTAGGAAAGCGTGCCAGCACGCTAATCAAGAAAGCATCTTACACGAAGCACTAGATTATTAATTAATCCTACAAACTCCACTAACTAATATTAAAATGCAAAGTCAATGCACTAGAAGACAAAATTTCACCAAAAGCTAAACATTCTTATTCTTTAATCCTTATTTTTTTGCATATCCCAAGCACACACAATAAAATAAAGCTCAAACAAGACAAAAAAAATTCAGATTTGAGTATTCTTTGGCCGACCACTTCTTGCATTTTAATAAGCTTGCATAATTTAAAAACTTTCCTAGACAAGCCTATAACAATTACTTCAAACAATGCATTAAAAAAATGACCTAAAACCCTACCCATTGCTCCACATTCTCAGCCCACTCAATTGCCCATGCTAAGATAATTCAAATGCTCAAAAGAAATGGCACAAATCAGATTTGTAGAAGCTCAAGGCCGACCATTTGCTCAAACACATCGTTGTCTTTCTCTCAACTCTCATTCTCTCATTTTCTCTCTCTCTCTCTCTCGGCCAAAGCTGCACCCTCAAGTTCCATAGCTTAAGTTCATCTCCTAAAGCTCACCAAGACACTCAAGTACCCTAGGAAGCTCGACCAAGCAAGCTAGAAGCAAGAAAAGATGCATGCAAGCTCATAGAACACTCATTTCGGCTTAGGTATGTTTGATAGCTTCTATTTCATTTCCTTTATGTTCTAACCACATGCACATACTAAGGACATGATAACCCAGCTAGGAATTAAGGAAATCAAGCAATATCTCTCGGCCAAACAAGGAGAGAAGACCATTTGTGCATCTTCAAGAGTTTTGAGCATCATTTGTTGTCAATAGACTAAGGTGAGGGTTAATCCTTTTTAAAAGCTTTCAAAAACCACATGCATGCCTTCATATGTCTATTTTTACCTCTGTACTTGTGGTATATGTGTGTACATGAGCTTTTGTAACCATGCATGGCAAGATATTTAGCTAGAACTTGAAGATAGGTAAAATCGCGAAAATGGCAGATTTTTGACTTGTTAGAACGAAGTGTATTTTGCTTGGTAAATGAAGTTGAAAATACATGAAAATTGGTAGGTGACTAGTTTTGCAAGTTCTGAGCATTGTTCATAGAAATAGGACAAGGCCAATTTTGACTCTAAGGTCACCAAAATGGCAAACATCGAAGGGTGTCTAAATCTGGAAAATCTGGGAAAATGGAGCAGGTTTTTGGCAGTTCACTGTCCTTGTAGAAAGAACCAGTTTTGACTTAGTAAATGATATCTAAAATGCATGAAATTTGATAGGTTACTAGATTTTTCAGTTCTGGACATTTTTGTCAGAAATAGACTAAAGCTAAATCTGACCCTAAGACCCTAAACAATGGCAAGGATTGAAATATGTACGAATCTGGACAGTTTTGCGTAGTCTCACGGGTTTAGCTATAACTCTTGAATCCGAACTCCAAATAATGCAAGGTTTGTTTCTGGATTTATTTCACTCAATCAGATTTAAATTGAAATTTTATTCACTGGAATTGGTGATTTTTTTCATGTCTAAATGATTATGGGAAAATAGACCATTGCAGTGAGGTATTTATTTAGTGATATAATTTGAAAAAATATTGTAACTTCTCTTGTGATATTGAATGCTTGAGATTGTGGTGCTTGGATGTTGTGTGGACTGTTTTGGATGATTGAGGGTGTTTTAATAAATTGATGCACGTTTTAGGTTAGTTACGTGACAACTTGTGGCTTAAATCGCACGTGTAAGCATGAATTGAAACCCCAGTGACTATGAAAACTCGCGAAGTGTTGATCCTATGGCTATTGTGTCTAATTGTGTGATTAGTGGGCTGCCCATAGTTGTCCTTATAGCCCTAAATGTGATTTCCGATGATTACATGTTGATGAATAGACTTTTCTTGCACCCGGTCTCATGTAAACGTCATTGTATGCATGTATAACCTTATTACTTGGTAACGTGAACCCCGAAATAAGTTATTTGACTTGATTTACATGTGTTACTTGGCTACCGGTTTAATATCCATATAATTCCATGTGCTTTACAAGCGAAATTACATGTCAAATGTCACGCCCCAACCCGACCTATAGAGGTTAGACTAGGATGTGATCTAAACATTCATATCATTCCACGCACTTAATCATTCATTAAGGTTTAACACTTAACGTTAGCCTAAAACTCCAAAAATTCTCCGGAAAACCGGCAGCATAACGGCTGTAATTGGCTCTTTAGTTTGACCTAATTTTCTAAACGCCTCAAACCTTTCAATCTCAAATTCGATTCCAACTAAGATTACTATTTATCACCAATTGAAATGCCTACTAGTTATTTTGAAGTCTCGTTTGATTAACAACCTCGCATGATAACTATGTTTCATTTTTTTGTCAATCCCTGTTACAAAAGTACTTGTTGATCTTAGCTTACTAATGAGTACCTGCTTAAGATTGGATAGATTCATTTTACTTAACCCTTTACCTAATACCTCATAAGCCTGTGATAGATACTAAACCAAGTAGCGATAGCAAAACGACCAGAATAGTATCTATCTAGTTATGATCAGTACAAATCAAAATTTGACCCCAAATTACAACGGGGGTCATTTACAATAGTAATGACAACAACAAAATAGATGATCTTCAAACAACATATCATTTACAAAACATCCACAGTCAAGTAAGGCACATACGGCAGGCAATCACTCCAAAGACTCATCGATAGGCACGTTATCCTCGGGTACCTATTCCTGGTCTTCTTCACCTGAGATGATAAAAAGGGTGAGCCCTTATGAAGTCGGCGAGGGGGAACGAGAAATACATTTTGAAACTCTTTTTCCGGTTAAACTTATGAAAAAAACCCCTTTTGAAAACATGGCACGTATTACAAGTAATAAGGTATGCAAGGTATAAGAATCAAATTGAGCAACAGAAACAATTACCAATCATGTCAAAGGTACGGGGAGCATTTGCACTCAATATCGATTCCGATATGATTTGTTGCGGCCGACTTCAATAATCCACTTATCGCTCCCATTTGGGTGTATTCCGGATGTACCCCGAAAACCTACGACCCAACTCTCTGAGGGTGGAATGCCAAGCGAGAGAGGAAAGAGGACCATGGTAATCACGGTAGCACTGGCAAGCCCAATGCCGCCCGGCGTGCGTGAAACGCTACCATGCCACAATGAAAGGCTGCAACCTTGTATGCAATGCACATTTATAACATTTAACATATCAAATTAGGAGGACAACAAAGTAGGTTGCTTCCGTGCAGTTATAAGATCGCACGTTGACAAGTAACACACAAGGCATGCTATGACAGGTAATTTCACTTGTAAGGCACATGGAGTGATATGAATATTAAGCGGACAGCCATGTAACACATGTGAATCAAGCCATATAACTCATTTCGGGGTTCACGCAATCAAGTAATAAATTTATACAAGCATGCAACGACGTCCACATGAGACCGGGTGCAAGAAAAATCTACTTAATATTTCTTAGGCAGCCCATTAATCACACAATTAAACACATTAATCATATGATCATCACTTAGCGAGATTTCATGGTTGATAGGGTTTCGTTTCATGCTTACACGTGCGATTAAGCCACAAGTTGACAAGTAATTAAACCCAAGCCATGAATTAATCAATTAAAACATCCTCAAACATCCAAAACAGTCCACACAACATCCAAGTGCCACAATCCCAAGCATTCACTACCACAAGAGAAGTTACAACATTTTTCAAGGCATATCACTAAACCAAATCTCACTGCAATGGTCTGTTTTCCCATAATCATTTGGACAAGCAAAAAATAGCCAATTCCAGTGAGCAAAATGTCAAATTAAAGCTTAAGGAGTGATTTAAATCCAAAAACAAACCTTACCTCATTTGGAGTTCAGACCTAGGAGTTATTGAAAAACCGTGAGACTACGCAAAACTGCCCAGTTTTAGACACATTACGATGTTTTCTAATTTTGAGGGTCTTAGGGTCAGAATTAGCTTTAGTCTATTTCTGACAAAAATGTCCATAACTGAAAATTTTAGCATCCTTCCAAATTTCATACATTTTTAGATATCATTTACTAAGTCAAAGCTGGTTCGTTCTACAAGGACAGTGAACTGCCAAAAACCTGCTTCATTTTCCAGATTTCCCAGATTTTCCAGATTTAGACACCCTTCGATGTCTTGCCATTTTGGAGACCTTAGATTCAAAATTGGCCTTGGCCTATTTCTATGAAAAATGCTTAGAACTAGCAAAACTAGTCATCTACCAATTTTCATGTATTTTCAACATCTTTTACTAGGCCAAATACACTTCATCCGAACAAGTCAGAAATCTGCCATTTTCACAATTTTATCTATCTTCAAGTTCTAGCTAAATATCTTGGCATGCATGGTTACAAAAGCTCATGTACACACATATACCACAAGTACAGAGGTAAAAATAGACATATGAAGGCATGCATGTGGTTTTTGAAAGCTCTTAAGAAAGATTAACCCTCACCTTAGCCTATTGCCAACAAATGATGCTCAAAACTCTTGAAGATGCACAAATGGTCTTCTCTCCTTGTTTGGCCGAGAGATATTGCTTGATTTCTTTAATTCCTAGCTGAGTTACCATGTGCTTAGTATGTGCATATGGTTAGAACAAAAGGAATATGAAAGAAAAGCTATCAAACATACCTAGGGCCGAATGAGTGTTCTATGAGCTTTCATGCATGTCTCTCTGCTTCTAGCTTGCTTGGTCGAGCTTCCTAGGGCCTTGAGTGTCTTGGTGAGCTTTAGGAGAGGAGCTTAAGCTATGGAACTTGAGAGTGCAGCTTTGGCCGAGAGAGAGAGAGGGGAATTGAGAGCTTCAGAGAAGGTTTGAAAGCACAAAATGAATTTGAAGATGCTTTGAAGATATTTGAATGCATGTGTCGGCTATAGGCTTGCAAAATTCTGATTTTGTGTCTTCAAAAGCATGTTTTGAATTGTTTTTTGGGCATGGCATTGCAAGGGCCGAGGATGGTGGCTTTGGTTAGGAGATTTAAGGGTTTTTTTTTATTTTATTGCATGGTGTCTTGAGCTTGTAATAACTTGTCTAAGGTGATTTTAAATTGCAAAGCACGCACAAAGTTCTTCACATGGTCGGCCAAGCTTATGCAATTTCTGAATTTGGTTATGTTTTAAGCATTATTTTATTGTATGTTTGGAATATGCAAAAGACTAAAGAATAAAGAATAAGAATGTTTAGCTTTTGGTGAAATTTCGTCTTCTAGTGAGTTGAATTAACATTTTAATATTAGTTAGTGGAGTTTGTAAGATTAATTAATAATCTAGTACTTCGTGTAAGATGCTTTCTTGATTAGCGTGCGGGCACGCTAACCTAGGTATAGGGCACGCACTATGAGGTAGGGCACGAACTACGAGACAAATGCATGTTTTCCAAGTAAATGCACGCAACTCTAAATGAATGCACGTAATTTAATGCAAGGCACATAAAACGAGACATGACTCTTAAACCTAGGTCAAGGCATACAATTCTAGGTTAGGGCACACGAAACGAGGTATCGCACGCAAAATGAGGTCAGGCCTCACATCTTCCCCTCCTTAAAAGAATTTCGTCCCGAAATTCAATATTACCTTTGAAATAATGCTGGATACTGTTGCTCCATCTGGTCTCGCCTTTCCCACATTACTTCTTCAACTCCATGGTGATACCACAACACTTTCACCATCAGTATAGATTTGTTGCGCAACTCCCGATCTTGCTGGTCTAAGATCCGAATGGGCTTCTCTTCATAGGACAAGTTCTCCCGAAGCTGCAACGGCTCTGGCTCCAAGATATGCGTTGGATCAGGGTGATACTTCCGTAGCATTGAAACATGAAAGACGTTGTGAATATTGGAGAGGTTTTGGGGTAGTTCCAGACGATACGCCAATTTGCCAACCTTCTCAATTATTCCAAATAGTCTTACAAACCTCAGGCTCAACTTTCCACCCTTGCCATGTTTAATCAGTCCCTTCCGAGGTGATATCTTCATGAACACCTTGTCGCCGACCTCAAACTCTAGACTCTGTCTCCATCGATCTACATAACTTTTCCGCCTGCTTTGGGCGGTAAGCATCCGTTTTCGGATGAGATGGACATTATCAAAAGTCTTCATAAGTTCAGGTAGAAGGGTCGGGTAAAAAGTCTTCGTCTCACCTACTTTATCCCAGTAAATTGGGGATCGACACTTACGTCCATACAATTCCTCAAATGGGGCCATCCAGATAGTGGCCTGATAACTGTTATTATAAGCGAACTCCGCTAGAGGTAGATATTTCTCCCAACCTTTTCCAAAGTCTAAAACACACGCCTTCAGCATGTCCTCCAGAATCTTAATAGTTCTCTCGGATTGTCCATCAGTCTGAGGGTGATAAGCCGTGCTGAAACTCAACTTCGTTCCCAAAGCTTCTTGCAATCTCTTCCAAAATCGGAAAGTAAAACGAGGATCCCTATCCGATATAATACTCACAGGCATCCCGTGCAACCTTACAATATCTGCCACATACATATCTCCCAGTTTCTCAGGACTATCATCCTTGTTTATCGGTAAGAAGTGTGCTGACTTAGTCAATCTATCCACTATGACCCAAACGACATCATGACCCTTTTGTGATTTAGGCAAATCCATGACAAAATCCATAGTTATGTGTTCCCATTTCCATTGAGGAATTTCCAACGGCTGAAGTAAACTTGCCGGTCGTTGATGTTCTGCTTTGACTTTCTGGCAAGTTAAACATCATGGCACAAACACCGCGATCTCCATCTTCATGTTATTCCACCAATAGTGTTGCTTCAAATACCAGTACATCTTTGTTCCACCGGGGTGAATAGTATATCTTGAATTATGGGCTTCTTCAAGAATCTTCTTTTTCAACTCTGGATCATTAGGAACACAAATTCAATTCCTGAACCTCCAAATAACATCATCATGAAACTTGAAATCTGTGTTGCTTTCTTTAATCTTCTGAAACTGTTGGTCCTTCTGTTAAGCCTCTTGTAATTCAGACATCCATGTCGGCTGAACTTGTGGAGTGGCAAATAATAACCCTTTTTGAGTCAATTGTGGATTCAACGAAAATGCTTCCTCTAACAATTCCTGCACCTTAACTTCCAGTTTTGCCATGCTCGCTTTCCGACTTAAGGCATCTACAACTATATTTGCTTTACCGGGCACATAATTGATTGTGCAGTTATAATCATCCAAAAGCTCCATCCACCGTCTTTGCCTCATGTTCAACTCTTTTTGTGAGAACAAGTACTTTAAGCTCTTGTGATCAATAAACACCTCGAACTTGTTACCCCACAGATAGTGCCTCCATTTCTTGAGTGCAAACACAATAGCCGCTAGCTCCAAATCATGCGTTGGGTAGTTCAATTCATTTGGTTTCGATTTTCTAGAGGCATATGCAATCACTCTACCGTTCTGCATCAACATACACCCCAGTCCTTCTTTGGAAGCATCGCTATAGATTACAAAGCCTGACTCCCTTCAGGCAATGCAAGAACAGGTGCGGTAGTCAATCTTTTCTTCAGTTCTTGAAAGCTGTTCTCACACTTGTTATCCCACATGAACTTTGTTTTCTTTCGAGTGAGCTTTGTAAGCGGTCCTGCAATCTTTGAAAAATCCTTCACGAATCTCTGATAATATCCGGCTAAACCGAGAAAACTCCAACTTTCGTAACATTTCTGGCTTTTCCAAGACATCACCGCTTCTATCTTTGCTAGGTCCACTGCTATTCCCTCTTGGGATATGATGTGTCCCGAGAATGCAATCTGATGCAACCAAAATTCGCATTTGCTAAACTTCACGTACAATTGATGCTCTCGAAGTTTCTACAATACCAATCGCATATGTTGTTCATGCTCAGCCTTGGATTTTGAGTATTCCAAAATATCATCGATAAAGATCACCACAAATTGGTCCAAGTAGGTTTGAAACACTATGTGCATCAAGTCCATAAAAGCTGCAGGGGCATTAGTTAGTCCAAATGGCATCACCACAAATTCATAATGCCCATATCTCGTCCTGAAAGCCATTTTAGGCACGTCCTCCTTTTTGATCCGCAACTGATAGTACCCTTGCCTCAAGTCAAGTTTTGTATACACTTTAGCTCCTTGAAGTTGATCAAACAACTCGTCGATCAGTGGAAGTGGGTATTTATTCTTGATGGTCACTTGGTTCAATCCTCGATAATCGATGCATAGACTCAACGTTCCGTCTTTCTTCTTTACAAATAGGACTGGTGCACCCCACGGAGAAGAACTTGGTTGAACGAACCCCTTCTTCAACAATCCTTGCAATTGGTCCTTCAATTCTTGTAGCTCGGCTGGTGCCATACGATATGGAGCTTTAGATATCGGTTGGGTGCCAGGCAGTAATTCTATTATGAATTCGATCTCCCGATCCGGGGGTAAACCAGGCAATTCTTCTGGAAACACATCAATGTAATCTTTAATCACTGGCATCTCCTCCAACTTAGCTTTGTCCGATGGCTTGTTGATGAGATAAGCTAAGTATCCACTACACCCTTTTCTCAAGGACTTCACTGCTTTCGTAGAGGAAATGATGGAACTCCCGGTGAAGTCTTTTCGACCCATTACCTCCAATATTGGTTGACCAGGTATTTGGAATATTACAATCTTTGTCTGGCAATCTAGTTGGGCATGATGCTTTGCCAACCAGTCCATCCTTAAGATGACTTCAATGTCTCGAAAGGGTAACACTATAAGATTGGCTGAGAATTCCCTATCCTTAATTTGGATTTTACATGCTTTACAAGCTGAGCAAGTAACAAGTTTAGAACCCATCGGAGTACCAACTTCTACTTCGTAAGGCAAACATACAACTCGTAGTTTCACACGTTGCACACATAAGGGAGTAATAAATGAATGAGTAGCACCTGGATCAATTAGCACCCTAACAGGTTGATTCAGTATCAAGAATGTACCTTCAACAACAACAGTCTCCTCAGGAAGCTCCTCGCACTCAATGGCGTAAGCTCAGGCATGAACTCTAGGAACTCGAGTCTTGCCTCTACCAGTTGGTTTAATCTGATTTTGTCCCCCCTACCATTTAGGACAATCATTGACCTGGTGTTGATCGTTGTCACACCCTACACATCGTCCCAATTTCCTCCAACACTGGGCCTCGGTGTGACCCTTCATGTTATAGTAAGTACAGGTGACAGTCTGAGTAGTAGGTGAACTACCTGTGGATCCGCGGGTGGAAGAGGCTGATGGTGCTTTAGCCGGGCCACGGTTATTGACTGGTTTGTTCTTGCTCTGGCCCTGACTGCGACTCTGAGTCTGGAATTTCCTCTGTTGTCCTGGAGGTTGATATGGTTTCTTGTTCGGCTGGCTTGAACCGGCTTTAACAAGTTTCTTCTTCTCAACTCGGGAGGTAGCAGCAAGGAGAGCAGAATAGGTAGTGAAGTCATGCGAAGCCAACTGGTCCTGAATTTCTGGCCTCAACCTATTCGTAAATTTCCACATCTTCGCCTCAGGGGTACTGACCATGTATTGAGCATAACGGGACAGTCTGTCAAAACGAGCCTCATACTGGGCCACCGTTATGTTACCCTGGTTCAAGTGCATGAATTCTTCAATTCACCTATGCCTGGAAACTGCAGGTACGTATTTCTCCTTGAATGCCTTAACGAAATTATCCCACAAGCGGGGTGTATGATCAGTTTCCCAAAGTGCCTCCACAGTGTGCCACCAATGCTCAGTATCCCCGTGCAACAGAAATACAGCGAACTCAACCTTTTCTTCATCAGTATAGTCAAATGGCCTGAAAATCCTTTCAATCTCAGACAGCCAAGCCTCGGCCTTTTCATCATCAGCTTCCCCGTAGAATTTGGACGGGTAAAAATCAAAGAATTCCCGCATTCTGTTGTTTCTCCCATTGTTACCATCATTCCTGTTGTTGTTGTTGTTTGCTTCACGTGCATCTTGATGTTCCATTACTCGCGACACGCGATCCATAGCACTCGCCATCATGTTAAACATGGCCATGCCGAGATTAGTTTGATGAGCATCTCCGGCTCCTTGAGGCTCATCGCTCCAATTGGTATTGCGGGTACTAGGGCCAGCCATCTTAGGCATAGATTACGATGCACAATTTATTGGAATACGACAAAACAAGAATTTAGTATAAGGTATGCAACATACAAGTTTACATAGACATACAATTCTCGAAACAGTTAAGACATGTTAATCACATAAGCACATAGAAACAGAGAAGGCACAATTAATATTGTCACACAATAACACACATAAACAAGTCATCCCAATAACCTTAGGGCTTCTACCCATGGTCTGAGAGTTAAACCCGGCTTAAGCAATCTAAGCTTTGATACCATTTCTATAAGGTGTCACGCCCCAACCCGACCTATAGAGGTTAGACTAGGATGTGATCTAAACATTCATATCATTCCACGTACTTAATCGTTCATTAAGGTTTAACACTTAACATTAGCCTAAAACTCCAAAAATTCTCTGAAAAACCTGCATCATAATGGCTGTAATTGGCTCCTTAGTTTGACCTAATTTCCGAAACGCCTCAAAACTTTCAATCTCAAATTCGATTCCAACTAAGATTACTATTTATCACCAATTGAAATGCATACTAGTTATTTCGAAGTCTCATTTGATTAACAACCTCGCATGATAACTATGTCTCATTTTTTTGTCAATCCCTGTTACAAAAGTACTTGTTGATCTTAGCTTACTAATGAGTACCTGCTTAAGATTGGATAGATTTACTTAACCCTTTACCTAATACCTCATTAGTCTGTGATAGATACTAAACCAAGTAGCGATAGCAAAACGACTAGAATAGTATTTATTTAGTTATGATCAGTACAAACCAAAATTTGACCCCAAATTACAACGGGGGTCATTTACAATAGCGATGACAACAACAAAAGAGATTATCTTCAAACAACATATCGTTCACAAAACAGCCACAACCACGTAAGGCACGTAGGACATGCAATCACTCCAAGGAGTCATCAATAGGCACGTTGTCCTCGGGTACCTGTTTCTGATCTTCTTCACCTGTGATGAAAAAAGAGGCTGAGTCCTTATGAACTCAGCGAGGGGGAACGAGAAATAAGCTTTGAAACTCTTATTCCGGTTAAACTTATGAAAAAACCCTTTTGGAAACATGTCACATATTACAAGTAATAAGGTACGCAAAGTATAAGAATCAAATTGAGCAACAGATACAATTACCAATCATTTCAAGGATACGGTGAGCATTTGCTCTCAATATCGATTTCGATACGATTTGTTGCGGCCGACTTCAATAATCCACTTATCGCTCCTATTTGGGTGTACTCCAGATGTACCCCGAAAACCTACGACCTAACTCTCCGAGGGTGGAATGCCAAGCGAGAGAGGGAATTGGACCATGGTAGTCACGGCAGCACTGGCAAGCCCGATGCCGCCCGGCGTGCGTGAAACGCTACCATGCCACAATGAAAGGTTGCAACCTTATATGCAATGCGCATTTATAACATTTAACATATCACATTAGGAGGAAAACAAAGTAGGTTGCCTCCGAGCAGTTATAAGATCGCACGTTGACAAGTAACACACAAGGCATACTATGACAGGTAATTTCACTTGTAAGGCACATGGAGTGATATGAATATTAAGCGGACAGCCATGTAACACATGTGAATCAAGCCATATAACTCATTTCGGGGTTCACGCAATCAAGTAATAAATTTATACAAGCATGCATCGACGTCCACATGAGACCGAGTGCAAGAAAAATCTACTTAATATTTCTTAGGCAGCCCACTAATCACACAATTAGACACATTAATCACATGATCATCACTTAGCGAGATATCATGGTTGATAGGGTTTCGTTTCATGCTTACACGTGCGATTAAGCCACAAGTTGACAAGTAATTAAACCCAAGCCATGAATTGGTCAATTAAAACATCCTCAAACATCCAAAACAGTCCACACAACATCTAAGTGCCACAATCCCAAGCATTCACTACCACAAGTGAAGTTACAACATTTTTCAAGGCATATCACTAAACCAAATCTCATTGCCATGGTCTATTTTCCCACAATCATTTGGACAAGCAAAAAATCTCCAATTCCAGTGAGAAATTCAAAGCTTAAGGATTGATTTAAATCCAGAAACAAACCTCACCTCATTTGGAGTTCAGACCTAGGAGTTATGGAAAAATCGTGAGACTACGCGAAACTGTCCAATTTTAGACACATTACGATGTTTTCTAATTTTGAAGGTCTTAGGGTCATAATTAGCTTTAGTCTATTTCTGACAAAAATGTCCAGAACTGAAAAATCTAGCTTCCTATAAAATTTGATGCATTTTTAGATATCATTTACTAAGTCAAAACTGGTTTGTTCTACAGGGACAGTGAACTGCCAAAAACCTGCTTCATTTTCCAGATTTCCCAGATTTTCCAGATTTAGACACCCTTCGATATCTTCCCATTTTGGAGACCTTAGATTCAAAATTGGCCTTGGCCTATTTCTATGAAAAATGCTCAGAACTGGCAAAAATAGCCACCTACCAATTTTCATGCATTTTCAACATCGTTTACCAGGCCAAATATACTTTGTCCTAACAAGTCAGAAATCTGCCATTTTCACGATTTTATCTATCTTCAAGTTCTAGCTAAATATCTTGGCATGCATGGTTACTAAAGCTCATGTACACACATATACCACAAGTACAGAGGTAAAAATAGACATATGACGGCATGCATGTGGATTTTGAAAGCTTTTAAAAAATATTAACCCTCACCTTAGCCTATTGCCAACAAATAATGCTCAAAACTCTTGAAGATGCACAAATGGTCTTCTCTCCTTTTTTGGCTGAGAGATATTGCTTGATTTCTTTAATTCTTAGCTGAGTTACCATGTCCTTAGTATGTGCATGTGGTTAGAACAAAAGAGAGATGGAAGAAAAGCTATCAAACATACCTAGGGCCGAATGAGTGTTCTATGAGCTTGCATGCATATCTCTTTGCTTCTAGCTTGCTTGGTCGAGCTTCCTAGGGCCTTGAGTGTCGTGGTGATCTTTAGGAGAGGAGCTTAAGCTATGGAACTTGAGAGTGCAGTTTTGGCCGAGAGAGAGAGAGGAATTGAGAGCTTGAGAGAAGGTTTGAAAGCACAAAATGAAGTTGAAGATGCTTTGAAGATGTTTGAATGCATGTGTCGGCTATAGGCTTGCAAAATTCTGATTTTGTGTCTTCAAAAGCATGTTTTGAATTGTTTTTTGGGCATGGCATTGCAAGGGCCGAGAATAGTGGCTTTGGTTAGGATATTTAGGAACTTCTTTTTTTTTTTGCATGGTGTCTTGAGCTTGTCATAACTTGTCTAAGGTGATTTTAAATTGCAAAGCATGCACAAAGTTCTTCACATGGTCGGCCAAGGTTGTGCAATTACTGAATTTGGTTATTTTTTAAGCATTATTTTATTGTATGTTTGGAATATGCAAAAGAATAAAGAATAAAGAATAAAAATGTTTAGCTTTCGGTGAAATTTCGTCTTCTAGTGAGTTAAATTAGCATTTTAATATTAGTTAGTGGAGTTTGTAGGATTAATTAATAATCTAGTGCTTCGTGTAAGATGCTTTCTTGATTAGCGTGCGGGCACGTTTACCTAGGTCTAGGGCACGCACTACGAGGTAGGTCACAAACTACGAGACAAATGCACATTTCCTAAGCAAATGCACGCAACTATAAATGAACGCACGTAATTCAATGCAAGGCACATAAAATGAGACACGACTCTTAAACCTAGGTCAAGGCACGCAATTCTATGTTAGGGCACACAAAATGAGGTATCGCACGTAAATCGAGGTCAGACCTCACATCAAAGCATGCCTTGTGTGTTTACTTGTTAATGTGCGATCTTATAACTGATCGGAGGCAACCTACTTCATTGTCCTCCTAATGTGATATGTTAAATGTTATAAATGTGCATTGCGTACAAAGTTGTAACCTTTCATTCTGGCGTGGTAGCGTTTCACGCACACCGGGCGGCATCGGGCTTGCCGGTGCAACCGTGACTACCATTGTCCAATTTTCTCTCTCGCTTGGGGGCTAGACTTCCTCGGAGAGTTAGGTTGTAGGATTTCGGGGTACATCCGGAGTACACCCATTTGGCGTGATAAGTGGATGATTTGAAGTCGGCTGCAACAACTGCTATTGGAAATGAATTGAGAGCAAAAGCTCACCGTATCCTTTTCACTATATGTATAAGTACTCTCGCTTGGTTCCTAGAGGACCTCGGAGAGGAAAGACGGGTAATTGTGTTCTTTTACTTTTATATTACATTATGAACTTACTTGTGTTATATGTCATGCTTTCAAAAAGGCTTTTTCATAAGTTGAACCGGAAAAAGAGTTTCAAAACTTATTTCTCGTTCTCTCTTGCTGAGTTCATAAGGACTCATCCTCTTTTATCATCTCAGGTGAAGAAGATCAGGAACAAGTACCTGAGGACAACGTGCCTAATGATGACTCTTTGGAGTGATTGCATGCCCTACGTGCCTTACGTGAATGTGGCTGTTTTGTGAACGATATGTTGTTTCGAAGACTATTTCTTATATTGCTCGTTGTTGTTATTGTAAAAGACCCCCGTTGTAATTTGGGGTCTAATTTTGATTTATTGCAATATTAACTAGACAGATACCCTATTCGTTCATTTTGCTACTTTGATTAGTAACTACTACAGGCTTGTGAAGTGTTAGGAAAAGGGCTAAGTAAAATGAATCTATCCAATCTTAAGTAGGTACTCATGCGTAAGCTAAGACCAACAGGTACTTGTGTAACAGGAATTGACTCATAAACGAGACATAGTTGCTATGCTAGGTGTTAATCAAACGAGACTTGAGATAAATAGTAGACATTTCAATTTGGAATCAAATTTGAGATTGAAAGTTTTGAGGCATTTAGGAAATTAGGTCAAACTAAAGAGCCAATTACAGCCGTTATGCTGCCGGTTTTTCGGAGAATTTTAGAGTTCTAAGCTAATGTTAAGCGTTAAACCTTAATGAACGATTAAGTACGTGAAATGATATGAATTTTTACATCACACCCTAGTCTAACCTCTATAGGTCGGGTTGGGGCGTGACACCTTATAGAATGGTATCAGAGCTTAGATTGCTTAAGCCAGGTTTAACTCTTGGACCATGGGTAGAAGAAAGAAGCCCTAAGGTTATTGGGATGACTTGTTTATGTGTGCTAATGTGTGACAATATCAGTTGTGCCTTCTCTGTTTCTATGTGCTTATGTGATTAACATGTCTTAATTGTTACAAAAATTGTATGTCTATGTAAAATTATACGTTACATACCTTATACATTAAATTCTTGTCTTGTCGTATTCCAATAAATTGTGCATCATAATCTGTGCCTATAGATAGCTGGCCCTAGTACCCGCAATACCAATAGGAGCGATGAGCCTAAAAAAACCGGAGATGCTCATCAAACTAACCCCGGCATGGCCATGTTTAAAATGATGGCGAATGCTATGGATCGCGTGTCGCGAGCGATGGAACGTCAAGATGCACGTGAAGCAAACAACAACAGCAACATGAATGGTGATAACAATGGGATAAATAGCAGAATACGGGAGTTCCTTGACTTTCGCCCATCCAAATTCTATGGGGAAGCTGATGATGAAAAGGTCGAGGCTTGGTTGTCCGAGATTGAAAGAATTTTCTAGCCACTTGACTATATTGATGAAGAAAAGGTTGAGTTCGCTGTGTTTCTGTTGCACGGGGATGCTGAGCATTGGTGGCGCACTGTGGAGGCACTTTGGGAAATTGATCATACACCTCGCTTGCGGGGTAATTTCGTTAAGGCATTCAAGGAGAAATACGTACCTGCAGTTTCTAGGCAGAGGCGAATTGAAGAATTTATGCACTTGAACCAGGGTAACATGACGGTGGCTCAGTATGAGGCTCGCTTTGACATACTGTCCTGTTATGCTCAATACATGGTCAGTACCCTTTAGGCAAAAATGTGGAAATTTATGAATGGGTTGAGGCCAGAAATTCAAGATCAGTTGGCTTCGCATGACTTTACTACCTATTCTGCTCTCCTTGCTACTGCCTCCCGAGTTGAGAAGAGGAAACTTGATAGAGCCGGTTCAAGCCAGCCGAACAAGAAACCATATCAGCCTCCAGGACAACAGAGGAAATTCCAGACTCAGAGTCGCAGTCAGGGCCAGAGCCAGAATAGACCAGTCAATAACCGTGGCCCGATTAAAGCACCATCAGCCTCTTCCACCCGTGGATCCACAGGTAGTTCACCTGCTACTCAGTCTATCAATTGTTCTTACTGTGATAAGAAGGGTCACACCGAGGCCCAGTGTTGGAAGAAGTCAGGACGATGCGTGTGGTGTGGCAGCGATCAGCATCAGATCAAGGATTGCCCTAAATGGCAAGGGGGACAAAATCAGATTAAACCAGCTGGTAGAGGCAAGACTCTAGTTCCTAGAGTTCAGGCCCGAGCTTATGCTATTGAGTGCGAGGAGCTTCCTGAGGAGACTGCTGTTGTTGAAGGTACATTCTTGATACTAAATCAACTTATTAGGGTGCTAATTGATCCATGTGCTACTCATTCATTTATTACTCCCTTATGTGTGCAACGTGTGAAATTACGAGTTGAATGTTTGCCTTACGAAGTAGAAGTTGGTACTCCGATGGGTTCTAAACTTGTTACTAGCTCAACTTGTAAAGCATGTAAAATCCAAATTAGGGATAGGGAATTCTGAGCTAATCTTATAGTGTTACCCTTTCGAGACTATGAAGTCATCTTAGGGATGGACTGGTTGGCAAAGCATCATGCCCAACTAGATTGCTGGACGAAGATTGTAACATTCCAGATACCTGGTCAACCAATATTGGAGGTAATGGGTCAAAGAGACTTCACTGGGAGTTCCATCATTTCAGCTATGAAAGCAGTGAAGTCCTTGAGAAAAGGATGTAGTGGATACTTAGCTTACCTTATCAACAAGCCATCGGACAAAGCTAAGTTGGAGGAGATGCTAGTGATTAAAGATTATGCTAACGTGTTTCCAGAAGAATTGCCCGGTTTACCCCTAGATCGGGAAATTGAGTTTGTAATAGAAGTACTGCCTGACACCTAGCCGATATCTAAAGCTCCATATCATATGACACCAGCCGAGCTACAAGAATTGAAGGACCAATTGCAAGGATTGTTGAAGAAGGGGTTTGGTCAACCAAGTTCTTCTCCGTGGGGTGCACCATTCTTATTTGTAAAGAAGAAAGACGGAACGTTGAGGTTATGCATCGAGTACCGAGGATTGAACCAAGTAACCGTTAAGAATAAATACCCACTTCCACTGATCGACAAGTTGTTTGATCAACTTCAAGGAGCTAAAGTGTATTCGAAGCTCGACTTGAGGCAAGGGTACTATCAGTTGCGGATAAAAAAGAAGGACGTGCCTAAAACGGCTTTCAGGACGAGATATGGGCATTATGAACTTGTGGTGATACCATTTGGGCTAACTAATGCCCCTGCTGCTTTTATGGACTTGATGCATAGGGTGTTTCGACCCTACTTGGACCAATTTGTGGAGATCTTTATTGATGATATTTTGGTATACTCGAAATCCGAGGCTGAGCATGAACAACATCTGCGATTGGTATTGCAGAAACTTCAAGAGCATTAATTGTATGCAAATTTAGCAAATGCGAATTTTGGTTGTGGCAGATTGCATTCTTGGGGCACATCATATCCCAAGAGGGAATAGAAGTGGACCCAGCAAAGATAGAAGCGGTGATGTCTTGGAAGAAGCCGAAAAATGTTACGGAAGTTCAAAGTTTTCTCGGTTTAGTCGGCTATTATCGGAGATTCGTGAAGAATTTCTCAAAGATTGCAAGACCGCTTATAAAGCTCACTCAAAAGAAAACAAAGTTCGTGTGAGATGACAAGTATGAGAACGACTTTCAAGAATTAAAGAAAAGATTGACTACCGCACCTGTTCTTGCATTGCCTGAAGGGAGTCAAGGCTTTGTAATCTATAGTGATACTTCTAAGGAAGGACTGGGTTATGTGTTAATACAAAATGGTAGAGTGATTGCGTCTGCCCCCAGGACACCGAAACCGTATGAATTGAATTACCCGACGCATGATTTGGAGTTGGCGGCTATTGTGTTTGCACTCAAGAAATGGAGGCACTATCTGTGGGGTAACAAGTTTGAGGTGTTTACTGATCACAAGAGCTTGAAGTACTTGTTCTCACAAAAAGAGTTCAACATGAGGCAAAGACGGTGGATGGAGCTTTTGGATGATTATAATTGCACAATCAATTATGTGCCTGGAGTTGTTAAAGGAAACATTTTTGTGGAATCCACAATTGACCCAAAAAGGGTTACTATTTGCCACTACACAAGTTCAGTCGACCTTGTTGTCCGAATTACGAGAGGCTCAACAGAAGGACCAACAGTTTCAGAAGATTAAAGAAAGCAACACAGATTTCAAGTTTCATAATGATGGTATTTGGAGGTTCAGGAATCGGATTTGTGTTCCTAATGAGCCAGAGTTGAAAAAGAAGATTCTTGAAGAAGCCTACAATTCAAGATACACTATTCACCCCGGCAGAACAAAGATGTACTGGGATTTGAAGCAACACTATTGGTAGAATAACATGAAGAGGGAGATCGCAAAGTTTGTGGCACGATGTTTAACTTGTCAGAGAGTCAAAGCAGAACATCAACGACCGGCAGGTTTACTTCAGTCGTTGGAAATTCCCCAATGGAAATGGGAACATATAACTATGGACTTTGTCATGGACCTACCTAGGTCACAAAAGGGTCATGACGCCGTTTGGGTCATAGTGGATAGATTGACCAAGTCAGCGCACTTCTTACCGATGAACAAGGAGGATAGTCCTGAGAAATTGGGAGATATGTATGTGGCGGATATTGTAAGGTTGCACGGGATGCCCATGAGTATTGTATCAAATAGGGATCCTCGTTTTACTTCCCGATTTTGGAAGAGATTGCAAGAAGCTTTGGGAATGAAGTTGAGTTTCAATATAGCTTATCACCCACAGACGGACGGACAATCTGAGAGAACTATTCAGATTCTGGAAGATATGCTGAGGGCGTGCACTCTAGACTTTGGAAACAGTTGGGAGAAATATATGTCCCTAGTGGAGTTTGCTTATAATAACAGCTATCAGGCCACTATCGGGATGGCCCCATTTGAGGCATTATATGGGCGCAAGTGTCGATCCCCAATATACTGGGATGAAGTAGGTGAGACGAAAACTTTTGACCCGACCCTTCTACCTGAACTTATGAAGACTGTTGATAATGTCCACCTCATCTGAAAACGGATACTTACCACTCAAAGCAGGCAGAAAAGTTATGCAGACCGACGGAGACAGAGTCTAGAGTTTGAGGTCGGCGACAAGGTGTTCTTGAAGTTATCACCTCGGAGGGGACTGATTAAACATGGCAAGGGTGGAAAGTTGAGCCCAAGGTTTGTAGGACCATTTGGGATAATTGAGAAGGTTGGCAAATTGGCGTATCATCTAGAACTACCCCAAAACCTCTCCAATATTCATGATGTCTTCCATGTCTCAATGCTACAGAAGTATCACCCTGATCCATCACACGTCTTGGAGCCCGAGCCGTTGCAGCTTCAGGAGAACTTGTCTTATGAAGAAAAGCCTATCCAGATCCTAGACGAGCAAGATCAAGAGTTGCGCAACAAATCTATACCGATGGTAAAAGTGTTGTGGGATCACCATGGAGTTGAAGAAGCAACGTGGGAAAGACGAGACCAGATGGAGCAACAGTATCCAACACTATTTCATAGGTAATATTGAATTTCGGGACGAAATTCTTTTAAGGAGAGGAGGATGTGAGGCCCAAAATCGAACATTTTCATCAGTTCCAGGACACTTTTCCTCTTCTGCTCTATTTTTTAGTCCCGGATCGTACGTCGTGAGCCGCGAAAAGGAGGACAACCTAATCTATCACATTTCTATTTCTGAATCCCATGGCACCTTGGACAAGAGAACTTTACTTCACGTAGAGGCTGGGCCTGCAAACCGAGGGCGTGGGGCTTGTCACAAGGTATCCGTCCCCCCGGAGCCCATAACTTTTGATCCTAAGGAGTTACGCGACGCATAGCATACCGTTGGAAAGCTCTCCGAGAGCTCTATGACGGGGCCAACAAGCCTGCTCGGCTTCTGTGAGGCCCGACCTCGATCTGCGTGCGATATGTCATTTCATGTGCCATAACCTAGAATTGTATGTCTTGACCTAGGTTCAAGAGTTGTGTCTTGTTTTATGTGCCTTGCATCAAATTACGTGCATTCATTTAGGGTTGCGTGCATTTGCTTGGAAAACGTGCATTCATCTCATAGTTCGTGCTTTACCTCTTAGTGTGTGCCTTAAATCTAGGAAAGCGTGCCTGCACACTAATCAAGAAAGCATCTTACACGAAGCACTAGATTATTAATTAATCCTACAAACTCTACTAACTAATATTAAAATGCTAAGTCAATGCACTAGAAGACAAAATTTCACCAAAAGCTAAACATTCTTATTCTTTATTCCTTATTCTTTTGCATATCCCAAGCACACACAATAAAATAAAGCTCAAACAAGACAAAAAAAATTCAGATTTGAGCATGCTTTGGTCGACCACTTTTTGCATTTTAATAAGCTTGCATAATTGAAAAACTTTCCTAGACAAGCCTATGACAATTACTTCAAACAATGCATTAAAAAAATGACCTAAAACCCTACCCAATGCTCCACATTCTCGGCCCACTCAATTGCCCATGCTAAGATAATTCAAATGCTCAAAAGAAATGTCAGGTACTTATGTGTAAGCTAAGACCAACAGGTACTTGTGTAACAGGAATTGACTCATAAACGAGACATAGTTGCTATGCTAGGTATTAATCAAACGAGACTTGAGATAAATTGTAGACATTCCAATTGGTGATAAATAGTAATCTTAGTTGGAATCAAATTTGAAATTGAAAGTTTTGAGGCGTTTAGGAAATTAGGTCAAACTAAAGAGCTAATTACAGCCGTTATGTTACCGGTTTTTCAGAGAATTTGGGAGTTCTAGGCTAACGTTAAGTGTTAAACCTTAATGAACGATTAAGTATGTGAATTGATATGAATGTTTACATTACACCCTAATCTAACCTCTATAGGTCGGGTTTGGGCGTGACAGCGGCGCCTATTTTCGGAGCCCAAAATTGAACGTTTTCATTAGTTCCGGGACACTTTTCCTCTTCTGCTATGTTTTTTAGTCCCGGATCGTACGTCGTGAGCTGCAAAAAGGACGACAACCTAATTCATCACATTTCTATTACATAATCTCATTGCACCTTGGACAAGAGAATTTCATTTCACGTAGAGGCTGGGCCCACAAATCGAGGGCGTAGGGCTTATGACCAGGTCTCCGTCGCTCCATTGCCCATAACTTTTGTTCCGTAAGGAGTTACACAGCGCACAACATGCCGTTGGAAAGCTCTCCAAGAGCTCTACGACAAGGGTATTAAGCCTGCTCACCTGTGCCTATTTTCGGAGCCCAAAATCGAACGTTTTCATCTATTTTGGGACACTTTTCTTCTTTTGCGCTGTTTATCCGTCCCGGATCGTACATCATGAGCAGCGAAAAGGACGACAACCTAACAATCACATTTCTATTACCGAATCCCATGATACCTTGGGCAAGAGAACTTCACTTCACATAAAGGCTGGGCCTGCAAACTGGGGGCGTGGCGCTTGTAACCAGGTATCCGTCGCTCTGGTGCCCATAACATTTCATCCATAAGGAGTTACGCGGCGCACAACATACTGTTGGAAAGCTCTCTGAGAGCCCTACGACGGGGGCAGTGAGCCTCCTCGGCTGTGCCTATTTTCGAAGCCTAAAATCGAACGTTTTCATCAGTTTTAGGACACTTTTCCTTTTCTGCTCTGTTTTTCAGTCTCGGATCGTACGTCAAGAGCCGCGAAAAGGAGGATAACCTAATCTATCACATTTCTATTACCGAATCCCACGACACCTTGGGCAAGAGAACTTCACTTCACATAGAGGCTAGGCTTGTAAACCGAGGGTGTGGTGCTTGTGACTAGGTATCCATCGCTCTGGTGCCCATAACTTTTGTTCCGTAAGGAGTTACGCGGCGCACAGCATACCATTGGAAAGCTCTCCGACAACTCTACGACGAGGCCAGCAAGCCTGCTCGGCTGCGCTTGTTTTCGGAGCCAAAATCAAACATTTTCATCATTTTTGGTACACCTTTCTTCTTTTGCACTGTTTTTCCTTGGATCGTACGTCGTGAGCCGTAAAATGGACGACAACCTAATCCATCACATTTTTATTATAAATCCCACGGTACCTTGGGCAAGAGAACTTCACTTCACGTAGAGGTAAGGCCCACAAACCCAGGGGGTGTGGCTTGTGACCAGGTATCCGTCGCTCCGGTGCCAATAACTTTTGATCCGTAAGGAGTTACGCGGCGCACAGCATATCGTTGGAAAGCTCTCTGAGAGCTATACGAAGCGGACAACAAGTCTCCTCAGCTGCACCTATTTTTGGAACCCAAAATCGAACGTTTTCATCAGTTTCAGACACTTTTCTTCTTCTGCGCTGTTTTTCCGTCCCGGATCGTACGTCGTGAGCCGCAAAAAGGATGACAACCTAACAAATCACATTTCTATTACAGAATCCCATGACACCTTAGGCAAGAGAACTTCACTTCACGTAGAGCCTAGGCCCGCAAACCGAGGGCGTGGGGTTTATGACCAGGTTTTCGTCGCTCTGGTGCCCATACCTTTTGATTCGAAAGGAGTTATGCGGCGCACAGCATACCGTTGAAAAGCTCTTTGAGAGCTCTACGACGGGGGCAGCAAGCCTGCTCAGCTACGCTTGTTTTCCGAGCCCAAAATTGAACGTTTTCATCAGTTTCGGTATACTTTTCTTCTTTTGCGTTGTTTTTTCATCCCGGATCGTATGTCGTGAGTCACAAAAAGGACAACAACCTAATCCATCATATTTCTATTATAGAATCCCACTACACCTTGGGCAATAGAACATCACTTCACATAGAGGCAGGGCCTGCAAACCGAGGACGTGGGGCTTGTGACCAAGTATCCGTCGCTCCGATGCCCATAACTTTTGATTCGTAAGGAGTTACATGACACACAGCATACCGTTGGAAAGCTCTCCGAGAGCTCTAAGACGGGGGGTAGCAAGCTTGCTCAGCTACGCCTATTGTCGGAGCCCAAAATTGAACGTTTTCATTAGTTTTAGGACACTTTTCTTTATTTGCGTTGTTTTTCTATCCCGGATCGTACGTCGTGAGTTGCAAAAAGGACAACAACCTAATCTATCACATCTCAATTACCGAATCCCACAGCACCTTGGGCAAGAGAACTTCACTTCACGTAGACGCTGGGCCCGCAAACCGAGGGCATAGGGCTTGTGACCAAGTATCCGTCGCTCTGGTGCCGATAACTTTTGATCTGTAAGGTGTTACGCAGTGCACAGCATATCGTTAGAAAGCTCTCCGAGAGCTCTACGACAGGGGTGGCAAGTCTTCTTGGCTACGCCTCTTTTCAGAGCCTAAAATCGAACGTTTTCATCAATTTCAGGATAATTTTCTTCTTCTACGCTATTTTTCTGTCTCGGATCGTACGTCGTGAGCCGCGAAAAAGACGACAACCTAATCCATCACATTTCTATTACATAATCCCATGGCCCCTTGGGCAAGAGAACTTTACTGCATGTAGAGGCTGGGCCAACAAACCGAGGGCGTGGGGCTTGTGACCAAGTATCCGTCGCCCCGGTGCCCATAACTTTTGTTCCGTAAGGAGTTACGTGGTGCCCAACATACCGTTGGAAAGCTCTCCGAGAGCTCTACGACAAGGGCATCAAGCTTGCTCGACTGCGCCTATTTTTAGAGCACAAAATTGAATGTTTTCATCAGTTTCAGGACAATTTTCTTCTTTTTAGCTGTTTTTCCGTCCCGGATCGTACGTCATGAGTCGCGAAAAGGACGACAACCTAAACCATCACAATTCTATTACCGAATCCGACGGCACCTTGGGCAAGAGAACTTCATTTCACGTAGAGGCTGGGCCCGCAAACTGAGGGCGTGGGGCTTGTGACCAGGTATCCGTCGCTCTGGTTTTCATAACTTTTGATCCGTAAGGAGTTACGCGGCACATAGCATATCGTTGGAAAGCTCTCCGAGAGCTGTATGACAAGCGAAGAAAGCCTACTTGGCTGGGCCTATTTTTGGAGCCCAAAATCGAATATTTTCATCATTTTCGGGACACATTTCTACTTTTGCGCTATTTTTCTATCCCGGATCGTATGTCGTGAGCCGTGAAAAGGAAGACAACTTAATCCATCACATTTCTATTATAGAATCCCATGGCACCTTGGGCAAGAGAACTTCACTTCACATAGAGGCTGGGCCTGCAAACTGAGGGGGTAGGGCTTATGACCAAGTATCCGTCGCTCCGGTGCCCATAAATTTTGATCCGTAAGGAATTACGCAGCACACAGCATACCGTTGGAAAGCTCTCCGAGAGCTGTATGACGAGGGAAGCAAGCCTGCTCGGTTGCGTCTATTTTCGGAGCCCAAAATCGAACATTTTCATCATTTTTGGGACACTTTTCTTCTCTTGTGCGATTTTTCTGTCCCAGATCGTAAGTCGTGAGTCGTGAGTCGTGAAAAGGATGACAACTTAATCCATCACATTTCTATTATAGAATCCCACGGCACCTTGGGCAAGAGAACTTCACTTCATGTAGAGGCTGGGCCCGCAAACCGAGGGGGTAAGGCTTATGACCAGGTATCCGTCGCTCCGATACCCATAACTTTTGATCCTTAAAGAGTTACACGGCGCACAACATACCGTTGGAAAGCTCTCTGAGAGCTCTACGATGGGGGCAGCAAGCCTGATCAGCTGCGTCTATTTTCAGAGCCCAAAATTGAACGTTTTCATCAGTCCTAGGACATTTTTCCTCTCCCGCTCTATTTTTTAGTCCCGGATCGTACGTCGTGAGCCGCGAAAAGGACGACAACCTAATCCATCACATTTCTATTACCGAATCAAAACGCACCTTGGGCAAGAGAACTTCACTTCACGTAGAGGCTGGGCCCTCAAACTGAGGGTATCGGGCTTGTGACCAAGTATCCGTCGCTCCGATGCCCAAAACTTTTGATCCGTAAGGAGTTACGTGGAGCACAACATACCGCTGGAAAGCTCTCTGAGAGCTCTACGTCGGGGGCAGCATGCCTAATTGGCTGCACCTACTTTTGAAGCCCAAAATTGAACATGTTCATCAGTTTCGGGATACTTTTCTTCTTTTGTATTGTTTTTCCATCCAGGATCGTACGTCGTAAGCCGCGAAAAGGATGACAACCTAATCCATCACATTTCTATTACCGAATCCCACGGCACCTTGGGTAGAAGAACTTCACTACACGTAGAGGTTGGGCCTGCAAACCGAGGGCGTGGGGCTTGTGACCAGGTATCCGTCGCTCCGGTGCCCATAACTTTTGATCCGTAAAGAGTTACGTGACGCACAACATACCATTGGAAAGCTCACTGAGAGCTCGACGACGAGGGCAGCAAGCCTACTCGGCTGCGCCTATTTTCGGTGTTCAAAATCGAATGTTTTCATCAGTTTCGGGATACTTTTCTCTTTCTGCGCTATTTTTCTGTCCTGGATCGTACGTGGTGAGCAGCGAAAAGGACGACAACCTAATCCATCGCATTTCTATTACAGAATCCCACGACACGTTGGGCAAGAGAAATTTACATCATGTAGAGGCTGGGCTTGCAAATCGAGGGCGTAGGGCTTGTGACCAAGTATCCGTCACTCCGGTGCCCATAACTATTGATCCGTAAGGAGTTACGCGGCGCACAACATACCATTGGAAAACACTCCAAGAGCTCTACGATGGGGGTAGCAAGCCAACTAAGTTGCGCTAGTTTTCGGAGACTAAAATCCAACATTTTCATCAGTTTCGGGACACTTTTCTTCTTTTGCGCTGTTTTTCCGTCCTGGATCGTAGATCATGAGCCACGAAAATGACGATAACCTATTCCATCACATTTCTATTACCAAATCCCACAGCACATTGGGTAAAAGAACTACACTTCACGTAGAGGCTAGGCCCGTAAACCGAGGGCGTAGGGCTTGGGACCCGGTCTCTGTCGCTCCGATGCCCATAACTCTTAATCCGTAAGGAGTTACGTGACGTACAACACACCGTTGGAAAGCTCTCCGAGAGCTCTACGACGGGGATAGCAAGCTTGCTCGGCTGCACCAATTTTCAGAGCCCAAAATTGAACATTTTCATCCCTTCTGGGACACTTTTCCTCTTCTGCTCTGTTTTTCAGTCCCGGATCGTACGTCGTGAGCCACGAAAAGGACGACAACCTAATCCATCACATTTCTATTACCGAATCAAAAGGTACCTTGGGCAAAAGAACTTCACTTCACGTAGAGGCTGGGCCAGCAAACCGAAGGCGTGGGGCTTGTGACCAGGTATCCGTTGCTCCGGTGCCCATAATTTTTCATCTGTAAGGAGTTACGCGGCGCACAACATACCATTGGAAATCTCTCTGAGAGCTCTACGGCGGGGGCAGCAAGCTTGCTTAGCTACTGATGACCTAGGAAAAGGACATCACACTGACACATTGATGATATCATGGTTTGAATAGTACTTATGAATAGTGCCAAAATTTCTCTATAAATACTTCATTCCTCATTTCATTTTTCTTGTACCATTTTGTCTTCTTAGCTTAGACTTTGCTCTAGTGTTTGAGTGCTTTAGTTATTATTCTGAGTTGTGTGCAAAGTTTTAATCCCAAAGGGAGGGTCTAGTGAGCCATCATCATACCGAAATCGTACCGGTCTACCAAAATCCGTTCAACACGATAAGTATTCTTTTATTTTGGTTTTTGTTATGATTTCTTGTACTTTACAGTTTATTATGGCACACTAGACCCGAGATTCGGGGTGGTTTGTGTGAGGTTACTCTTGTACATATGTTGTGATTCAGATTTATTAAAGTCTCATATTTCTATTTTTAAGTATTCTTTGATTAATTAAACGTATATTTGTAGTTATGTTATATTTAATTAAAAGTACATATATGCCCGATTTTGTAAACCAGTGACAATACGAGACTACCTCGGATGGATTCTAGTCTGGTTGTACCGACACCTCCAGGTTACATAAGTGAAAGATTAATTGAGAGATTGGAAATCATTAGGTTGTACCAACACATTCAGTCTTATTAATTAATTAATCTTATCACTTACGTAATTAAAAGCTCATTTCAGTAGTGGGAGCTTGTAGCCCTATTTCTGAAGGACTTAACTTTTAATCTGAATCAATAACTTTGTACTTGCGTATACCGAGCTATAACCACCCTGAATCATTAACCCTTTGGATTTTTAGTGTTGAGTGTTGTGATTCTTTAATTTAGTACCTTTGATTAATTCACTTTTGGACTTTGTTACTACCGTATCTTTGGACATTTTGTGGACATTTCTTGGACTTAATTTTTCGTACTTCTGTACTTTTGGACTTTTGGACTTAATCAAACTTATCTGTGACGGGAGATAGTCAAGCAATTTTAAATTAAGGACTTAACTTAACTTGATAACCCAATCTCCGTGGATCAACCCTCTACTTGCCACAGCTAGAGGTAATTCAAGGTAAGCAATATTTTCAATCATTTAACCTTACTATTTTTGAGTCCAAAATGACGCGATCAAATTTTGGCACCGTTGCCGGGGATTGGTGTTCATCAAATAAGGTAAGTCTTTGATTTATGTATATAAGTATTTATATGTATATATTTTAGATTTTAGTTTTTATTTTTATTTAAGTCAATTTAGCTATTTGTATAGACTTTATTATTATTATTATTATTTTGTTTCTTTTTGAGTTTTAGTTTTGTATGCATGGTCGGAGATCTTTAAAGCCACCCATCTTTGTCTTGGATTCATAAATTGAGAAAACCTTTAAATCTAGAATCAAAGCATGAACTTTTCTAATCATGGCTGATCAACATCTGAATCAAAACCAAAATCAGGATCAAGTTGAAAGTAGAGAAGTAGGAAATGTGAGGAGGAGCATAAAAAATTTTTCCACACCACAAAATTATGTTCCTCCACGATCTATCACCTTACCTGAAACTGATGATGGTTTTAAAATAAAGTCTCACATGATTTCAATGCTTCCCTTGTTCCACGATCTTTCTAATGAAAACCCGTATGATCACTTTAATACTTTTGTTCATACATGCAGATTGATCAATACTAGAACTGCCTCTGAAAAGGTTGTTAAATTGAGATTGTTTCCTTACTCTTTAATGGGTCAAGCACAAAATTGGCTTTACAAATTACGATCTGGTTCTATTACTTCTTGGGATCAATTGCAAAGAGAATTTCTTGAAAGATTTTACTCTTCTTCAAAAACCAATGAATGTAGGAATCAATTAAATAATTTTTCTCAGTTACCTGGAGAGGCACTTCATGAGAGTTGGGACAGATTTGAAACCTTAACTTATGAATGTCCACACCACAGTATTCCAGATTGGCAATTAGCTCAAAATTTCTATCAAGGGTTAAATGAGCATAATCAAAGTTTGCTCGATTCAGCTTGTAATGGCTCACTTCTTGAAAAATCCCCAGAAGAAGCCACATAATTGTTTATAAAATTGAGCAACAATTCACGAATACGTACAACTTCATCTAGAGAAAAGAGAGAAAGTGTAGGATCAAATGATTACAATTCTTTGACATCAAAGATTGAAAATCTAACTCTTGCATTGGAAAAAATGGTTAAAAGGAAAGAATCATTGCATGTAGTTGATTCAGGTGAAGGTGTTCTTGCATCAAATCCCAATTCAATTTCAGAGCAAGCTTGTGCTGCTTATAGATATCCCTGTACTTATGATCCATTCTCTAACACTTATAATCCAGGTACTCGAGATCATCCAAATTTCGGTGGGATTAGAATCAGGAAGATGTTCAACAACAAAGACCAAGAACCTATCCTCCAGGATTTCATTCAGTTCCACAAGGACAGGTGCCTACGAGCTCCAATTCAGGTTCCAATTCTTATGGGACTACTTTTGAAGAACAAGTTTTGAAAAAGCTTCACAGTTGGGAACCAACTATGCAACTGGTAAGTACACATACAAAGGCAATTTCCAATTTGGAAAGACAAATTGGGCAATTAGCTAACACAATTCAGAAAAGCGAAGAAAGAACACTCCCTGCCCAACCAAATGGAAACCCAAAAGGTAAGGCCCATCTAGCATCTACAAGTCAAATAGTGGATAATCTTCAAGCTGTCACTACATTGTGAAGTGGTAAGAAAGTTGATAACAAGGTAAATGTCGAAGCTTACGAAAATGCAAGACTTGTAAAGCAAAAAAGCTAAGTCTCAAGTTACTGTTGATTCATCAAAAGAAACTGCAAATGAACCTGAAACTTTCATTTCACATGAAAATATTCCATTGACACTGAGTCCCAAGGCACCCTTTCCACAGGCATTAGGTAATCCACCTAATAAAGATTCAAAAAATGGAAGAAATGCTTGAAACCTTTAAGCAAGTTAAAATCAATTTACCTCTATTAGAAATCATCAGGCAAATTCCTGCTTATGCAAAGTTTCTTAAGGATTTATGCACTCAGAAAAGAAGGAGTTCAGCTTTGATATCAAACAAAGTAAGATTGACTGAAAAGGTAAACAACATTCTTACTTCTCATGTTCCACCAAAATTGAAAGATCCAGGTGCATTTACCATTCCTTGCTATATTGGTAATCATTGTGTAGATCGTGCCCTTCTTGATGTAGAAGCTAGTGTGATCTTCTCCCCTTTAATCTTTTTGAGCAGTTAGATATAGGAGAATTGAAACCTACTCCTGTCACCCTTCAACTGGCTGATAGATCGTTTAGAATTCCTAGGGGCATGATTGAAGATATGTTGATAAAGGTTGATGAATTTTATTTTCCTTAGGATTTTGTTGTACTAGATATGGAACCAGGAGAAATTCAAAAGTTCCAAACTCAAGTTATATTAGGGAGACCATTTTTAGCAACAACTAATACAAAAATTCACTGTGCAACTGGAGAATTAGAGTTTACATTTGGAGATATTAAGGTAAAGCTGAATGTTGCTAATGCTGCTAGGTTTGCAGATGAAGATGATGGTCTTGAATGTTTTATTCTTGATAAGATTGATCCATTAATTGAAGAGTCTTTTCTTAGTCTTAAGCATAAAGATTTTTTGGAGAATACTTTGAATGATGATGAAGTAGTGTTGAGTAGGTTTGAGGAGGAATCTGATAAATTTTTAGAAAGCACTTTAAGATTTGATGAAAAACTTCAAGTTTGTGCAATAGAACCATCATTGACTCTTTCTAAAGAACCCATGCTTCCTTCTATACAATCTCCTCCTGAGTTGGAGCTGAAGCAACTTCCTAGTCATCTCAAGTATGTTTTTCTAAGGGCAGATCAAACACTTCCAGTTATTATTGCTTCTAACCTTTCTTTGGAACAGGAAGCTAAACTTGTAGATGTGTTATCTAAGAATAAGGAAGCGTTAGGCTGGACTGTTGCAGACCTTAAAGGAATAGATCCCTCTTTTTGCATGCATAAGATTAATTTGGAAGATGGAGCCAAGACATCTAGAGAGATGCAACATAAGCTAAACCCGAACATGAGGGAAGTTGTAAAGAAGGAAATAATGAAGTTGTTAGATGCAGGTATCATTTATCCTATTTCGGATAGTAAATGGGTTAGTCCTATACAGGTTGTACCTAAGAAATCAGGAATCACTGTGGTGACAAATGATAAAGGTGAATTGGTACCTACCCGCACCACAATTGGATGGCGTGTGTGTATTGGTTATAGGAAACTCAATGCTGCAACAAGAAATGATCATTTTCCTTTACCATTCATTGATCAAATTTTGGACAGGTTGGCAGGACAAGGTTATTACTGTTTTCTTGATGGGTACTTGGGATACAATCAGATCCTTGTGGACCCTGAAGATCAAGAAAAAACAACTTTTACATGTCCTTTTGGCACGTTTGCTTATAGAAGAATGCATTTTGGCCTTTGTAATGCACCAGCCACTTTTCAACGCTGCATGATGTCTATTTTCACTGATATAATGGATGAATTTGTTGAAGTCTTTATGGCTGATTTTTTTATCTTTGGCTCTTCATTTGACACTTGTTTGAATAATCTTTCTTTGGTGCTGAAAAGATGTCAGGAATCTAATCTCATACTTAGTTGGGAGAAAAGTCATTTCATGGTTCAAGAGGGAATTGTTCTCGGACACATTATATCCAAGGAAGAAGTTCGGGTTGATAAAGCTAAGGTTGATATTATTTCTGATTTGCCCCCTCCAACAACTGTTAAACAGGTGAGATCGTTCCTTGGACATGCTGGTTTCTACCAACGATTTATAAAGGATTTTAGTAAAATTGCTAGACCTTTATCAAATTTGTTGGCATAGGATACTCCATTCCAATTTGATGAAAAATGTGTTACTGCTTTTGAAACACTGAAAAATGCATTTTCCACTGCTCCAGTGATTCAACCACCAGATTACTCTCTTCCTTTTGAAATTATGTGTGATGCTTCAGATTATGCCATAGGAGCTGTATTAGGTCAACGCAAGGATCGAGTTCCTTGTGTGATCTATTATGCCAGCTGAACTTTAGATGATGCCCGAAAAAACTATACCACCACAGAGAAAGAATTTCTTGCTGTAGTTTTTGCATTAGAAAAATTTTGGTCTTATGTGTTAGGGTAAAAAATAATCATTTATTCTGACCACTCAGCATTTAGATACCTGTTGGAAAAGAAAGATGCTAAACCTAGACTTATTCGATGGTTGTTATTAATTCAAGAATTTGATTTAACAATCAAGGACAAGAAAGGTCGAGAAAATGTTGTTGCTGATCATTTGTCAAGGATCGTAACTCAAGAAACATAAAATGAGTTATCCCTGAGAGATACATTTCCTGATGAATAGTTACTGTTAATTTCTACTCCTAAACTTCCTTAGTATGCTCATATTGTGAATTATCTTGCAGTTGGTAAAATACCCAAGGAGTGGAACAAGGCTGAAAGAGATCGATTGTTCTCAATTGCAAAGAATTATTTATGGGAGGATCCTCATCTGTTCCGTATTTGTTCTGATCAAATTATTCGTAGATGTGTACCTGAGTCTGAACAGCTAAGCATCATGTCATTTTGTCATTCGCAGGAATGTGGGGGACACTTTGGAGGACGACGGACAACTATCAAAGTTCTGCAAAGTGGGTTTTATTGACCTACATTAATCAAGGACACTCATGAGTTTGCAAGACATGTGAAAGATGCCAAAAGACAGGTAACATGGGAAAAATGGATATGATGCCCTTAAATCCCATTGTGGTTTGTGAACTTTTTGATGTTTGGGGTATTGATTTCATGGGTCCTTTCCGCATCTCCTTTGGTTTTCAATACATTTTGGTTGGTGTTGATTATGTGTCTAAATGGATTGAAGCAATTGCAACAAGGACTAATGATCACACTGCTGTGATGAAATTTATAAAAGAAAACATTTTCTGTCGGTTTGGAATTCCACGAGCCATCATTAGTGACGGTGGAAGTCATTTCATTCACCGAACTTTTGAAAAATTGTTGAAGAAATACTCAGTCATTCATAAGGTAGCAACTCCATATCACCCACAAACTAGTGGACAGGTAGAGGTTTCTAATAGGGAAATTAAATCAATCCTTAAGAAGACAGTTAGACCTAATAGGAAGGATTGGTCCACTCGATTGAATGATACACTTTGGGCATATAGAATTGCATATAAAACTCCCATAGGAATGTCACCTTTTCGTTTAGTTTATGGAAAAGCATGTCATTTACCTGTTGAGTTACAACATAAGGCTTATTGGGCAATTAGATCTGTGAATTTTGACTTGCAGAAAGCTGGTAAAAATAGGCTATTCCATCTAAACGAAGTTGAAGAGATGCGCTTAGAGGAAAAAGAGACTGCCAAGATTTACAGTGAGAAAATGAAGAGAATGCATGATAAAATGATTATTCGTAAGTCATTTATTCCTGGAGAAGATGTGTGGTTATTTAATTCTAAGTTACGATTGTTTCCAGAAAAATTGAAATCTAGGTGGGATAGACCATTTAAGGTTGAACAAGTTTTTCCGTCAGGGTTGTCAAGATAAAAGATAAAACAAATGGGAAAACTATGTTTGTAAATGGACAAAGGCTAAAACCAGCGATCCAGTTAAAGAATTGGGGTGAAGAGTCAATTGAACTTAAGAATCCAATCCTTGCAAAGTAACAATTTCAAAGTAATTCTTTCTGGCTGAAGACGTTAAACTTAGCGCTCCTAGGAAGCAACCTAGGGTTTTTAATTTTATTTTTTATTCTTTTTGTTATTTTTATTAGTACCAAATGAGTCTTTCTACAGCTTAAAGTAGTTTGGGTCTTAACCCTGAAAAACACTCATAAAGGTATAATTGTCATGATACTAGTGATCACTGTACGTTTTCTGTGTGCGGTTGTCTGACTAGTGCAACTCTGTCTAACAGTACTTGCCATTCCACCAGCTTAATGTAGTTTAGGGTCTGTTTGGGCATTACTTAATAAAGTAGTCAGGAGTGAGAGCATTCACCAGATGGTATTGTCTGTAACGTAAAATCCCACTGTCTTGCTCTTGACCCTATGGAGCTGGTTGTGGCCCCATGTGAGTGCCGAAGGAAAGTACTAGATGGCGTGAACACATAAACTTCTGGAAGAGCTAGTCCCTTGATTTTAATTTATTATCATTTAAAAAAAAAAAAAATTGCCCGAAGGCGTTAAACTACGGCACTTAACTGTGTATGCATGTCTTGCTGGCTGACATTAAATGGTTCCAGTGCCTATTCCCAGTTAGAAGGAAAAACCCTGACAATTTATGTGATGCACTCATCCTAAATGGGTGGGAGGATGGGTACACAGTGGCAATATTCGGTAGTGACTGTCTGAGGATAAAACATGGTGTTGTTTGTACTAGGGTGTGTGCCTCATATGAACCAAGTGATCTCTGGGTAATCTAGGATCTCGTGGCGGTAACATTCCAAGGTTTGTCCTCGATGTTGTCGTTTGGTTACCAATTAGCTTTAAATTGGCCTTAACTTCAACGTTAGGAGGTCTTTTTCCACCGTTATAGAAATAGTGGTTCTCATGGTATTTGAGAGAAAGATAACTTATACCATTCTAAGGGGCAAGTGATATGTGATTCATCACCTCTGCTTCGGGCAGTCCTTACGCTATGGCGGGTAGATTTACTTTCCAGATTTTAATGTCATTCACTTGGTGTTCGGATGTAGTTTACTTTGCTGCATAGGTATGAAACTGAAATAGGGTTGGGATCCTATTTTTGCTTTTCCCAGGCTTCCAGTGTTGCCTTCCAAACTGGCAGACAACTCTTCGTTAAGTTGATGAACTCTAAATTTAGTCTAAACTCAAATTTTCTTAAATTAAATCTGGATCCAACTGTTCCTTTTGGAAGCATATTTAAGGTTTGAATCTTGATGGATAACTATAGGTCGGTATTCATTTGTATATTCTTACACTTGTTTTAGGATATTTAAATAGTTTAAAATTCGTGTATTTATTTTTCTCATGTACCAATTTTATTTTATTTTATAAAAAAAAAAACTCTTGTAGGAAATAGGTTTGAGGAAGATTATATCTTCCTACTTTGTGAATTTGCAAAAGCATTTAAGGTAGAAACGGGAAGAATCACGCTCAAACGCACTTAAAGGGCACTCGAGCGCGGTATGACCTAACCGACGGGTTTAAAGCCCTCTTTCTTTCTTCTTCTCCTCATTTTTCTTTCTCTCCACTACCGCCTCCTCTCTCTCTCTCTCTCTCTCTCTCAAAATTTTTTTTCTTTCATTTCTCTATTTAGCTGCATTCAACACAATGATGTTCGGAACTCTCACGCCTGATCAATTTGCCATGGTTGTGTACTATTTTGCAAGCATTTTCATCCTCTACATTTTTTTTATTTATCTCCTAGTCAAATGGGATCGTAGGTATATTAGGAATGATTGAAGTTAATCATGTATTTTCAAGTTTAGAGGATAGTCTTCTGTTGTTGTATTTTCATTTCTTTTATGTAATGCCTTTACGATTAATAAAATAGTGTGGTTTGTTTATGATTTTTGTATTCATATAATCTATATATATATATGTATTTTTATGTTAAGATATTTATGTTAAATAATGTATATAAATTTATGTATATATATATGTTAGTCTACTATATATGTATTTATTGCTTTAAAAAAAAATTTTAAAAAAAAATTCACTAAAAGAACGCAGCAGGGCGCTCGAGCGCCCTGTAGGCACTCGAGCGCCCAACCACAGTCGTTATAAGCCCCGATTGCAGCAGCCTTGAAACCTAAAAAAATACACCCCCCCACCCACGAAAATCACCCATAAACCCCAACAAAACCCTTCCCCCCCCCCAGTTTTCTCCAGATCTACATTAAGAGGTTAGTTTTTATGCTTTCTTTTTTATTTTCGCATTTATTTTCAGTTTATTTCAAGTATTAGATCTATTTTTACATATTTATTTACGTATGTATATATGCATATTTGAAGGCTTTAGGATGATTCTTACTGCTTACTTTCAGTTTATTGTTGTTCTATAACTCTTAATCTTCGTTTTTGTATGATTTTTTTTTTCTTCAGATTTATGTATGCATATATGAATGTATATGTGTATGTATATGTGTATGTATATAGAATGTATATAGAATTTGGTTAGATTTTAATTTTAAATTTTCTGTTAGAATTCCTTTAAATTTAATTCTGAAAAAAAAAACTGAAAATTAAAATAAATAAAAAAAACAGATTTATGTAGATTCATTTATGTCTATTATTTTTGTTACCCTACATCTAAGATTTATAAATTATTTACATGTTATAGAATTTAACCGAATGATTTATAATGTTGTATGTTAAGGATGATTTTGCGATTGTTATTTGGTGTTGTTTGAATAAATAGTATTTAAATAAATTAAAAAAAACAATATATATATATATATATATATATATATATATATATATATATATATATATATATATATATATATATATATAAAATTTTATTTTGTGACTTTTCTGATTTAGTTTTTTTGTTTATTATTAAGATTATGGCTCCCAAAAGGCAGAAATTATCATTGACTGCAAGACTTGACAATGCTCAAATTGAGGCCGAAACTAACTTTCTGGATGCGTTGAGAGCCTTCGAAGGTGGGCAATGTGCTTTTGAATTTTTTGAGGGGTATTTTCTTGATTGTTTTTTGCACCCACCTTTTGATGATGTTCCTATTTTTACTCGTCTCATTCGCCGTTTTTATGAGCATCTTTCGTACGATAATGAAAAATTTAATGCATCAATTGATGGTTTTGAATTTCAATTTACTACTGTTGATATCATGACTATACTGTGTGGGCATGATTATTTTTATGAGGAAAATATGGATTTCCCTGCTACATCTAATGATTTAGACATTGCTACAAATTTGTGTGGGGGTCCGATTCTGCCACACGGTGTGGGTGTAAGGAGATCTTCCCTTCCAAGGGACATGTGGTTAACAAATATCATTGTTAAAAAGAACCTTTGCCCTTATGGTCATGATCATGAAATGACGGGAGTTATTTTACAAGTTTTATATTGGATTTATCAAGGTGCTCTTTTTGATGTTGGGGTTGTTATTGGGGACAACATGATGAGTCTTATAGACCACATGAGGAGGTTTGATGCTATATCTACACTTCGTTTTCCTCGACTGATAATTTCTTTGCTTCAACGGTTTGATTTTCCTTTTGCACCTGATGAGCCATACATGGATCTCCCTATTACTTCATATGGTGAATCAGAGTTCTCAAAGAGTTTTAAACATTTGGAGCGCGCTGTTCGAAAAATGCCCTTAGCATTAAATGCTCCACGACCTTCCACTTAATTTTTTGAAGGTGCCACTTCTTCCCAACAATATGGTGATCAATCTGAAGAATCATTGATGAAAAAAGTGTACATAGAACTACAAGCTATGAATACTAACCTTGCTGCAAGATTGGGAGACATAGGTGAACTGAAAACAGAATTTGCTGAATTTAAGCAGTCACAGAGGGAAGAATTTGCTGCATTACGAGCTGAACTTGCTTCAATGAGAGGTTCAGGCTCAGGTCCTCAGCCGCCGCCACCATCGTAATTCAGTGGCGTGTTTTTTTTTTTTTAATGTTATTTTAGTTATTTCATCATTTTTTTTTTATATTTTTTTTTTTATTTAAACTCACGGCTAATGTTGGTTTTTGAGATTTTGTTTGACAATTCTTCTTTGAGAAAGTATTTGAGGAACATTGCTTGGGTTGTTTATTAGGTTGTGTCTTTCTTTTTACTTTGCATTACATAGTTTTCTTTCATTGAGGACAATATAAGGTTTGAGTTTGAGGAGGAAAAAAAAAGTTGATACCAACCTAATACAAAAAAAAAAAAGTGTAGATGACTCGCTCAACATCATTCAAATATCAAAAATGTTGATTCAACAAAAAGAGGCAGCAAATAAATCCATAACAAATGCTTTCTTCTAACCATTTTAAAGCATTTTTGTTATGAAAAAGCTATCAATACAAATCTTGCCAAACAAGCCTTCTTTCACCAAACACAATTCAACCGAAGAAAAGGCAATACTTCAATGAAGTTGTTGAATCAACCAACATCTATCATTCGAGTCATCTATTTCATAAAAAGAAAAAAAATATATATAGAAAAAATCCAAGGGAGTACTACATGATTTGGAAGGTAGTTGAGTTTTAACATTTCATGACTATCCATAGAAAATATTTTCGATTTTATAAATTTTGTGTGATTAATTTTCTTACTTCTTAATTGAGTTACAAGTGCTTAAAAAGGCTCAAATGATTTTTTGTAATTAAGTTGGTTTCATTTCTTCTAGATACAAAATGATTTCTTGGGGTGGAATTGTTTGGAAGACAAATTCACTGTTAATCTTGTAATTCTATAAAATTTAACTTTATGAATACATTGACTGCTTAGATTTAATATTTATGAATATATGAAGTAATTGATGCCTTTGATAGAGGACAAGCAATTGATGGGTTTGAGAATGTTTAAAAATTCATATTTTTAGTAACTTTAACCCATTAAATCATGTATATTACATTATTATTTAAAGCTTAATTGTATATTTTACACAAATTTAATACAATATAGGTTCTGAAGAAGAAATAGCAAAAATGGCCATAAAAGCCAACTTTTGAAGTGAATTTTTAGAACCTATATTGCATTAAATTTGTGTAAAATATACAATTAAGCTTGAAATAATAATGCAATATACATGATTTAATGGGTTAAAGTTACTAAAAAAACAGATTTATCAGCTGCGCCTATTTCCAGAGCCCAAAATCGAAAGTTTTCATCACTTTCGGGACACTTTTCTTCTTTTGCGTTATTTTTCCGTCTCGGATCGTACGTCGTGAGCCGCGAAAAGGACAACAACCTAATCTATCACATTTCTATTACCGAATCCCACAGCACCTTAGGCAAGACAACTTCACTTCACGTAGAGGTTGGGCCAGCAAACCGAGGGCGTGGGGCTTGTGACCAAGTATCCGTCGCTCTGGTGTCCATAACTTTTGATCCGTAAGGAGTTACGCGGTGCATAGCATACCGTTGGAAATCCCTCTGAGATCTCTACGACGAGGCCAGCAAGCCTGCTAGGCTGCACCTGTTTTTGGAGCCCAAAATCGAATGTTTTCATCATTTTCGGCACACTTTTCTTCTTTTGCGCTGTTTTTCCGTTCCGGATCGTACGTCCTGAGCCGCGAAAAGGATTACAACCTAATCCATCACATTTCTATTATAGAATGCCACGGCACCTTGGGCAAGAGAACCTCACTTCATGTAGAGGCTGGGATCGCAAACCGAGGGGGTGTGGCTTGTGACCAGGTATTTATCGTTCCGGTGCCCATAACTTTTGATCCGTAAAGAGTTACATGACGCACAACATATCGTTGGAAAGCTCTCCGAGAGCTCTACGACGGGGGTGACAAGCTTCCTATGCTACGCCTGTTTTCGGAGCCAAAAATCGATTGTTTTCATTAGTTTTGGGATAATTTTATTCTTTTGCGCTATTTTTCCGTCCCGGATCATACGTCGTTAGCCGCGAAAAGGACGACAACCTAATCCATCACATTTCTATTACCGAATCCCACGATATCTTGGGCAAGACAACTTCCCATCACGTGGGGGCTGGGCCCACAAACCGAGGGCGTGGGGCTTGTGACCATGTATCCGTCACTCCGGTGCCCATAATTTTTGATCCGTAAGGAATTACGCAGCGCACAACATACCGTTGGAAAGCTCTCCAAAAGCTCTACGACGGGGGCAGCAAGCCTGCTCGGCTGTGCCTATTTTCAGAGACCAAAATTAAACATTTTCATCAGCTTTGGGATACCTTTCTCCTTTTGTGCCATTTTTGGGTCTTGGATCGTACGTCGTGAGTTGCAAAAAGGAAGACAACCTAATCCATCACATTTCTATTACCGAATCCCATGGCACCTTGGGTGAGAGAACTTCATTTCTCGTAGAGGCTGGGCCCGCAAACCGAGGGAGTGGGGCTTGTAACCAGGTATCCGTCACACCGGTGCCCATAACTTTTGATTCGTAAGAAGTTACGCAGCGTACATCATACCGTTGGATAGCTCTCAGGGAGTTCTACGACGGGCGCAACAAGTCTACACATCTGTGCCTATTTTCGGAGCCCAAAATTGAATGTTTTCATAAGTTTCGAGACACTTTTTGTCTTTTTCACTGTTTTTTCGTCTCGGATCGTACGCCGTGAGCCACGAAAAGGACAACAACCTAATCCATCACATTTCTATTACAGAATCCCCCTGCACCTTAGGCAGGTCTCTTAGAAGCTGGGCCCGCAAACCGAGGGAGTGGGGCTTGTAACCCGGTATCCGTCGCTCCGGTGCCCATAACTTTTGATTCGTAAGAAGTTACGCGGCGCACATCATACTGTTGGAAAGCTTTCTGGGAAGCTCTACGATAGGGGCAGCAAGTTTGCTTGGCTGAGCCTATTTTCGGAGCCCAAAATCAAACATTTTCATTAGTTTCAGGACATTTTTCGTCTTTTTCGCTATTTTTCCGTCCCAGATCGTACGTCGTGAGCCGTGAAAAAGACGACAACCTAATCTATCACATTTCTATTATAGAATCCCACTGCACCTTGGGCAAGAGAACTTCACTTAACATAGAGGTTGGGCCCGCAAACCAAGGGCGTGGGGCTTGTGACAAGGTATCCGTCACTCCAGTGCCCATAACTTTTGATTCGTAAGGAGTTACACAGCGCGCAGCATACCGTTGGAAAGCTCTCCGAGAGCTCTAAGTCGAGGGCAGCAACCTAGCTCAGTTGCGCCTATTTTTGGTGCCCAAAATCTAACGTTTTCATCAGTTTTGGGACACTTTTCTTAATTTGCGCTATTTTTCCATCCCGGATCGTACGTCGTGAGCTGCGAAAAGGACGACAACCTAATCCATCATATTTCTATTATCGAATTTCACGGGACCTTGGGCGGGGGAACTTCATTTCTTGTAGAGGCTGGGCCCGCAAACCGAGGGCGTGGGGCTTGTAACCAGGTATCCGTCGCTCCGGTGCCAATAACTTTTGATTCGTAAGAAGTTACGCGGTGCACAACATACCGTTAGAAAGCTCTCCGGGAGCTCTACGACGGAGGCAGCAAGTCTGCTCGGCTGTGCCTATTTTCGGAGCTCAAAATTGAACATTTTCATTAGTTTCGGGATACTTTTCGTCTTTTCCGCTATGTTTCAGATCGTACGTCGTGAGCCGCGAAAAGGACGACAACCTACTCCATCAGATTTCTATTATAGAATCCCACTACACCTTGGGCAAGAGAACTTCACTTAACATAGAGGCTGGGCCTACAAACCGAGGGCGTGGGGCTTGTGACCAAGTATCCGTCGCTCTGGTGCCTATAACTTTTGATCCGTAAGGCGTTACGTGGCGTACACCATATCATTGGAAAGTTCTTCGAGAGCTCTACGACGAGGGAGGCAAGCTTGCTTGGATGCGTCTATTTTTGAAATCCAAAATCAAACGTTTTCATCAGTATTAGGACACTTTTCTTCTTTAGCGCTGTTTTTCCATCTTAGATCGTACCTCGTGAGCCGCGAAAGGGACGACAACCTAATCCATCACATTTCTATTACCGAATCCCACGGCACCTTGGGTGAGAGAACTTCAATTTTCATAAAGGCTGGGCCCGCAAACCGAGGGAGTGGGGCTTGTAACCAGGTATCCGTCACTCCGGTGCTCATAACTTCTGATCTGTAAGGAGTTACGTGGAGCACAACATACCATTGGAAATCTCTCCGAGAGCTCTAAGACGGAGGCAGCAAGCTTACACTATTGCGCCTATTTTTGGACCCAAAAATCGAACGTTTTCATCAGTTTCAGGATACTTTTCTTCATTTGCGCTATTTTTCCGTCCCCGATCGTACGTCGTGAGCCTCAAAAAGGACGACAACCTAATCCATCACATTTCTATTACCGAATCCAAGGCACCTTGGGTGGGGGATCTTCATTTCTCGTAGAGGCTAGGCCCGCAAACCGAGAGAGTGGGGCTTGTAACTAGGTATCGGTCGCTCCGGTGCCAATAACTTTTGATTTGTAAGAAGTTACGCGGCGCACATCATACCGTTAGAAAGCTCTTCGGGAGCTCTACGACGGGGGCAGCAAGTCTGCTTGGCTGCGCCTATTTTCGGAGCTGAAAATCGAACATTTTCATTAGTTTCGGGACATTTTTTGTCTTTTCCGCTATTTTTCAGATCGTACGTCGTGAGCCGCGAAAAGCCAAAAATTGAACATTTTCATTAGTTTCGGGACATTTTTCGTCTTTTTCGCTATTTTTCAGATCGTACGTCGTGAGCCGCGAAAAGGACGACAACCTAATCCATCAGATTTCTACTATAGAATCCCACTGCACCTTGGGCAGGAGAACTTCACTTAACATAGAGGCTGGGCCCGCAAACCGAGGGCGTGGGGCTTCTGACTAGGCATCCGTCGCTCCGGCGCCCATAACTTTTGATCCGTAAGGAGTTACGCGGCGCACACCATGCCGTTGGAAAGCTCTCTGAGAGCTCTACGAAGGGCAGCAAGCCTGCTCGGCTGTGCCTATTTTTGGAGCCCAAAATCGAACGTTTTAATCAGTTTTGGGACACTTTTCTTCTTTAGCGCTGTTTTTTCATCCCGGATCGTACCTCGTGAGCCGTGAAAGAGACGACAACCTAATCCATCACATTTATATTACCGAATCCCACGGCACCTTGAGTGAGAGAACTTCAATTCTCATAAAGGCTGGGCCCACAAACCGAGGGAGTGGGGCTTGTAACCAGGTATCCGTCGCTCCGGTGCCCATAACTTCTAATCTGTAAGGAGTTATGCGGAGCACAGCATACCGTTGGAAAGCTCTCCGAGAGCTTTAAGACGGGGGCAGCAAGCTTGCATGGATGCGCCTATTTTCGGAGCTAAAAAATCGAACATTTTCATTAGTTCCGGAACACTTTTCTTCATTTACGCTATTTTTTCATCCCGAATCGTATGTCGCGAGCTGCGAAAAGGCCGACAACTTAATCCATCACATTTCTATTACCGAATGCCATGGCACCTTGGGCAAGAGAACTTCACTTCACGTAGAGGCTGGGCCCGCAAACCGAGGGCGTGGGGCTTATGACCAGGTGTTTGTCGCTCCAGTGACCATAACATATGATCCGTAAGGAGTTACACGGCGTACAGTATATCGTTGGAAATCTCTCCGAGAACTCTACGACAGGGGCAGCAAGCTTGCTCAGTTGCGCCTATTTTTCGAGCACAAAATCGAAAGTTTTCATCAGTTTCGAGACACTTTTCTTCTGTTGCGTTGTTCTTTCATCCCGGATCGTACGTCGTGAGTCGCGAAAAGGATGACAACATAATCCATCACATTTATATTATCGAATCCCTCGGTACCTTGGGCGAGAGAACTTCATTTCTCGTAGAGGCTGGGCCCACAAACCGAGGGAGTGAGGCTTGTAACCAAGTATCCGTCGCTCCGGTGCCTATAACTTTTGATTTGTAAGGAGTTTCGTGGCGCACATCATAACGTTAGAAAGCTCACCGAGAGCTCTAAGACGGGGGCAGCAAGCTTGCAGGGTTGCGCCTGTTTTTGGAGTCCAAAATTGAACGTATTCATCAGATTTAGGATACTTTTCTTCTTTTGCGCTGTTTTTTCGTCCCGGATCGTACGTCATGAGCCACGAAAAGGACGACAACCTAATCCATCACATTTCTATTACCGAATCCCACGGCACCTTGGGCAAGACAACTTTACTTCACGTATAGACGGGGCCCGCAAACCGAGGACGTGGGGCTTGTGACTAGGTATCTGTTGCTCCGGTGCCCATAACGTTTGATCCGTAAGGAGTTACGCGACGCACAACATATCGTTGGAAAGCTCTCTGAGAGCTCTACGACGGGGGCTGCAAGCCTTCTTGGCTGCGCCAGCTTTTAGATCCCAAAATCGAACGTTTTCATCAGTTTCGGGATAGTTTTCCTCTTTTGCGCTGTTTTTCTGTCCCGGATCGTATGTCCTGAGCTGCGAAAATGACGACAACCTAATCCATCACATTTCTATTACAGAATCCCATTGCATCTTGGACAAGAGAACTTCACTTCACGTAGAGGCTGGGCCCGCAAATCGAGGATGTGGAGCTTGTGACCACATATCCGTCGCTCCGGTACCCATAACTTTTGATCCGTAAGGAGTTACGCGGCACACAACATACAGTTGGAAAGCTCTCCGAGAGCTCTACGAATAGGGCATCAAGCCTACTCGGCTATGCCAATTTTCAAAGCCCAAAATCGAACGTTTACATCAGTTCCGGGACACTTTTTCTTTTCTGCTCTGTTTTTCAGTCCCAGATCGTACGTCGTGAGCCGCGAAAAGGACGACAACCTAATCCATCACATTTCTATTATAGAATCCCACAGCATTTTTGGGAAGAGAACTTTACTTCACGTAGAGGCTGGGCCCACAAACCGAGGGCGTGGGGCTTGTGACCAAGTATTAGTCGCTCCGGTGCCCATAACTTTTGATCCGTAAGGAGTTACGCGGCACACAGCATATCGTTGGAAAGCATTCCGAGCTCTACGACGGGGGCAGCAAGCTTGCTCGGCTGCGCCTATTTTCAGAGCCCAAATCGAACGTTTTCATAATTTTTGGGACACTTTTCTTCTTTTACAATGTTTTTTCATCCCGGATCGTACGTCGTGAACTGCAAAAACGACGACAACCTAATCCTTCACATTTCTATTACTGAATCCCATGGAACCTTGGGCAAGAGAACTTCACTTCAGGTAGAGGTTGGGCTCGCAAACCGAGGCAGTGGGGCTTGTGAGCAAGTATCCGTCGCTCCGGTGCCCATAACTTTTGATCCATAAGGAGTTGCGCAGTGCACAGCATACCGTTGGAAAGCTCTCTGAGAGCTTTACGATAGGGGCAGCAAGCCTACTCGGCTGCGCCTATTTTTGAAGCCCAAAATTGAACGATTTCATCATTTTCGGGACACTTTCTTTTTCTACTCTGTTTTTCAGTCCCAGATCGTACGTCGTGAGCCACGAAAAGGATGATAACCTAATCCATCACATTTCTATTACCGAATCCCACAACACCTTGGGCAAGAGAACTTCACTTCACGTAGAGGCTAGGTCCGTAAACCGAGGGCGTGGGGCTTGTGACCAGGTATCCGTCGCTCCAGTGCCCATAACTTTTGATCGGTAAGGAGTTAGCGGTGCACAGCATACCATTGGAATGCTCTCCGATAGCTCTACGACAAGGTCAGCAAGCCTGCTCGTCTGCGCCTGTTTTCGAAGCCCAAAATCCAACGTTTTCATCAGTATTGGGAGACTTTTCTTCTTTTGTACTATTTTTTCATCCCGAATCGTATGTTGTGAACCTCGAAAAGGACGGCGACCTAATCCATCACATTTCTATTACCGTATCCCTTGGCACCTTAGGCGAGAGAACTTCAATTCTCATAGAGGCGGGCCCGTAAACCGAGGGAGTAAGGGTTGTAACCCGGTATCCGTCGCTCCGGTGCCCATAACTTTTGATCTGTAAGAAGTTACGCGGCGCATTTCATATTGTTGGAAAGCTCTCCGAAAGCTCTAAGACGGGGGCAGCAAGCTTGAGTGGCTGCGCCTATTTTCGGAGCTCATATTCGATCGCTTTCATCAGTTTCAGGACATTTTTCTTCTTTTGCGCTCTTTTTTCATCCGGGATCGTACGTCGTGAGCCGCGAAAAGGACGACAACCTAATCCATCACATTTCTATTACCGAATCCCATGGTACATTGGGCAAGACAACTTCACTTCATGTAGAGGCTGGGCCCCCAAATCGAGGGCGTGGGTCTTGTGACCAAGTATTTGTCGCTCCGGTGACCATAACTTTTGATTCATAAGGAGTTACGCGATGCACAGCTTACCATTGGAAAGCTCTCCGAGAACTCTACGACGGGGGCAGCAAGCTTGCTTGGCTGTGCCTGTTTTTGGAGCCCAAAATCCAACGTTTTCATCAGTTTCGGGACACTTTTCTTCTTTTGCGCTGTTTTTTCGTCCCGGATCGTACGTCGTGAGCCGCAAAAAGGACGACAACGTAATCCATCACATTTCTATTACCGAATCCCACGGCACCTTGGGCGAGAGTACTTCATTTCTCGTAGAGGCTGGGCCCGCAAACCGAGGAAGTGGGGCTTATAACCAGGTATCCGTCGCTCCGGTGTCCATAACTTTTGATCTGTAAGGAGTTACGCGGCGCACATCATACTGTAGGAAAAGTCTCTGAGAGCTCTAAGACGGGTGCAGCAAGCTTGCAGGGCTGTGCCTATTTTTGGAGCCCAAAATCGATCCTTTTTATCAGTTTCGGGATACTTTTCTTCATTTGTGCTGTTTTTTCATCCCGGATCGTATGTCGTGAGCCGCGAAAAGGACGACAACCTAATCCATCACATTTCTTTTACTGATTCCCATGGCACTTTGGGCAAGAGAACTTGACTTCACGTAGAGGCTAGGCCCGCAAATCGAGGGCGTGGGGCTTGTGACCAAGTATCCGTCGCTCCGGTGCCCATAACTTTTGATCCATAAGGAGTTATGCGACGCTCATCATATCGTTGGAAAGCTCTCCGAGAGCTCTAAGATGGGGGCGGCAAGCCTTCTCGGCTGCGCCGGTTTTCAAATCCCAAAATCAAACGTTTTCATCAGTTTCGGAACACTTTTCTTCTTCTGCGCTATTTTTTCGTCCCGGATAGTACGTCGTGAGCCGCGAAAAGGAAAACAACCTAATCCATCACATTTTTATTACAGAATCCCATGGAACCTTGTGTCACGCTCTAACCCGACCTATGGAGGCTAGACTAGGGTGTGACCTAAATCATTATCGTTATTTCACACACTTAGCCTTTTGTGATGATTTAATGCTTAACATTGGCCTAGAACTCCAAAAGTTTTTTCGAAAAACTGGCAGCATGACGACTATATTTAGGACCTTTGGTTTGACCTAATTTTCTAAAACACCTCAAAACCTTTAATCATTGATTCAATTCCAACTAAAATTTTCTATTTTGTTATCAATAGATATGCCTACTAATTTATCTCGATAGTCTCATTTGATTACAAGCCTAGCATAATAACTATGTCCCATTTATTTGTCAGTTCCTGTCTCGAAAGTACTTATCATCCCTTAGCTTACGCATAAGCACCTAAGTGAGATTAGATAGAGTTTCATTATATGCTTCTTCACCCAGTGGTTTAAACACCTATGATAACTACTAATCAAGATAATGAAAGCAAACAACCAATAAAGAGTTCGTCCGGTTATAATCAGTACAGCGAAAATTAGACCCAAATTACAACGGGGTCATTTACATCAATAAAATAAACAGTTTGCAATCAAACACAACATCCATATAGCAACCACTTTCAGGCAAAGAACAAAAGCATGTAGTCACTCCAAGGAATCATCAACAAGCACATTTACTTCGGGTACCTGTTCCAAATCTGTTGCATCTGTGACAAAAAAGAGGGTGAGTCCTTATGAACTCAGCGAGGGGGAATGAGAGATAACGTTTTGAAATCCTTTTCTGGTTAAACTTATGAAAACTCATTTGGAAACATGTCAATTAGAATAAATAAGTTCATAACATAACATAAATATAAATGAACACATTTTCCCGTCTTTCTTCCCCGGGGTCCTCTAGGAACCAAGCGATAGTACTTAAAACACATAGCAAAAGGATACGATTTGATACGTACAGGACTCTAGAGGTGACTCATACGGGCTCAAGAGGTAGCTCCCACCACATTTAGGTGTAGGACTTTCCCCCGCATAGCACTTATTTCCTGCCGTTCAAGTTTATTTTCAATAACAGTTGTTGCGGCCGGCTTCAATCATCCACTTTTCACGCCAAATGGGTGTACTCCGGATGTACCCCGAAATCCTATGACCTAACTCTCCGAAGAAGTCTAGCCCCCAAGCGAGAGAGGGAATTGGACTATGGTAGTCATGGTAGCACCGGCAAGCCCGATGCCGCCCGATGTGCGTGAAATGCTACCATGCCAGAATGAAAGGTTGCAACCTTGTATGCAATTTACATTTATGCCATTTAACTTTTCACATTAGGAGGTCAACAAAGTAGGTTGCCTTCGAGCAAGTATAAGGTCACATTTTGACATATTGGCATATAAGGCATTGTAAGAACATGTAATCATTTCATGTATCAATTCGAAAGCAATTAAACTTTCACAAGCAGCCAAGTAACCATATTCAAATAAGCCATAGCATGTCTTTTAACAATTCACATTAGGAGGTCAACAAAGTAGGTTGCCTCCGAGCAATTATAAGATCACATATCGATAAGTAAACATACAAGGCATGCTTTGACATGTATATTCACTTGTAGTACACATAGAGTTATATGATCATTAAACGGGCAGCCAAGTATCACATTTAAACCAAGTTATATAACTCATTTCGGGGTTCACGTATCAAGCATTAACATTATACAAGCATGCACTGACATTTATACGAGACCGGATGCAAGAATAGCTCACTTAGCAACATGCAATCTTTGGAAATCACATTTAGAGCTATAAGGACAATTACGGGCAGCCTATTAATCACATAATTTAACACATTTAACCATAAGTTCATTCCTTAGCAAAAAGTCAATGGCATTAGGGCCTCAATTCCGTGCTTAAACATGTGGTTAAGCAAACCATTCATCAATTAACGATCCCAAGTCATACATCAATCAGATTAAGCAACCTCAACCAGCCACAACAGTCTATACAACATCTAAGTGCCACAATTCCAAGTATTCAATACCTTAAGCAAGGTCTCAACATGATTCTAAGCATATCACTAAACAAAAACCCCACTGCAATGGTCTGTTTTCCCACATTCATTTAGACAGTCAAAAAATCTCCAATTTTAGTGAACAAAATATCAAATTAAATTTTAATGAGTTATTTAAATCCAGAAATAAACCTCAAATCATTTGGAGTTCGGATTCAAGAGTTATAGCCAAAACCGTGAGACTACGCAAAACTGTCCAGATTTGTACACATTTCAATACTTTCCATTTTTGAGGATCTTAGGGTCAGATTTAGCCTTAGTCTATTTCTGACAAAAATGTCTAGAACTGAAAAATATAGCAATCTACCAAATTTAATACAATTTCACCAACATTTACTAGGTCAAAAATGCTTCGTTATACATAGTCAGTAATCTACCAGAAATCTATTTCATTTTTCCAATTCTTCCAGATTTAGACACCTCAAGATGTTTGACAATTTTGGAGGTCTTAGAGTCAGAATTGGCCTTGTCCTATTTCTATGAAAAATTCTAAAAACTGGAAAAAATAGTGACCTACCAATTTTCACACATTTTTGACATCATTTGCTAGGCTAAAACCGTTTCGTTCCACAAGGTCAGAAGGCTGCCAGAACCTATTCCATATTTCCAGATTTAGACACCTTTTGATATTTGGCCATTTTAAGGGTCTTAGAGTCAGAATTGGCCTTGGCCTATTTCTACAAAAAATGTTCAAAACTGACAAAAATAGTGACATACCAATTTTCATGCATTTTTGACATCATTTACTAGGCCAAATGCACTTCGCACTACCAAGTCAGAAATCTGCCAGCTATGTGATTTTTACTTATCTTCAAGTTCTAGCCAAAAATCTAGCAATGCATGGTCATATAAGCTCATGTACACACATATACAACAACTATAGAGGTAAATATAGTCATATGAAGGCATGCATGTGATTTTTGAAAGCTTTTAAAAGAGTTTAACCCTCACCTTAGGAAGTTAATAGATGAAGATGCACAATGTTCTTGAAGATGCACCAATGGAGCTTCTTTCTTGCTTCTTGCTTGCTTGGGCTGCTATGGCCGATCTTGGGAGAGACCTTGAGAGCATGCTTGAGGTATTGGAAGGTCAAGAGGAAGCCATGGTCGAAATGGAGAGAGAATGAGAGCTTGAGAGGGTTTTTTAGAGGAAAAATGAAGTTTTAGTGTGTGTGTGTGTGTGTGCTCGGTTTTGCAGAAGTTTTTGGGTGTCAGATGCCTTCTAAAGATGCTTAAGATTGTGCGTAGGAAATGTAGATTGTAAGGAATAAGTGCATGAGCCAGTTGGAGGCTTAGGAGTTAGCAAAAAGGACATAGAACATAGGAAAAGTTATGACATGGTGTAAGAGAATGTTGGGTAGAATAGAATATTTTATAGTTAGTGAGATTTGTAGAGAATTTGAATTAGGAATATAATATTGGTTAATGGATTGTGTAGGATTATTTTAGTGTCTTGTGCTTTGTGCAGGAATATTTATTGATTAGCATGCAGACACGCATTCCTAGATCTAGGGCATGCACTACGAGGTAAGACACGCACTTCAAGGTAAATGCGTAAATTTCTATGTAAATGTATGCAATTCTGGGTAAGTGCACGCAAACCAATGCAAGATACATAATTCAATGCAATGCACGTAAATCAAGGTATGGCGCTTAAAACCTAGGTTAGGGAACGCAGTTCAAGGTTATGGCATATGAAACGAGGAAATACACACAAATCGAGGTCTCGCATGTAATTCGAGGTCAGGGCACGTATATCTAGGTATGCACGTACATCGAGGATTAGGGCACACAATTCTAGGTCAAGGCACGTATGACAAAGCATGCATGAAAATCAAGACAGGACACGCAATCCAAGATCAGTCATATAATTCTGGTTCCAGGCTACGCAAATCGAGGTAAGACACATTATTCGGGGTTGGGCCTCACATCTACAACTGAGGCAACAAGCTTTCTTGGCTGCGCCAATTTTCAGAACCCAAATTCAAACATTTTCATAAGTTTCAGGACAATTTTCTTCTTCTGCGCTGTTTTTCTGTCCCGGATCGTACGTCGTGAGCCGCAAAAAGGACGACAACCTAATCCATCACATTTCTTTTACAGAATCTCACGGCACCTTGGGCAAGAGAACGTTACTTCACATAAAGGCTGGGCTCACAAACCGAGGGCGTGGGGCATGTGACCAAGTATCCGTCGCTCCGATGCCCATAACTTTTGATCTTACGCGGTGCACGGCATACCGTTGGAAAGCACTCCGAGAGCACTATGACGGGGTCAGCAAGCATGCTCGGCTGCGCTGGTTTTTGGAGCCCAAAATCCAACATTTTCATCAGTTTCGAGATACTTTTCTTCTTTTGCGCTGTTTTTCCATCCCGGATCGTACATCGTGAGTCGCAAAAAGGATGACAACCTAATCCATCACATTTCTATTACCGAATCACACGATACCTTGGGCAAGACAACTTCACTTCACGTAGAGGCTGGGCCTGTAAACAGAGGGCGTGGGGCTTGTGACCAGGTATCCGTCGCTACGGCGCCCATTACTTTTCATACATAAAGAGTTATGTGGCGCACAGCATACTGTTGGAAAGCTTTTCGAGAGCTCTAAGACGGGGGTAGCAAGCCTGCTCGGCTGCGCCTGCTTTCGATGCCCAAAATCAAACATTTTCATAAGTTTTGGGATACTTTTCTTCTTTTATGCTGTTTTTCCATCCCGGATCGTACGTCGTGAGCTGGGAAAAGGACGACAACCTAATCCATCACATTTCTATTACAGAATCCCATTGTATCTTAGACAAGAGAACTTCACTTCACGTAGAGGCTGGGCCCGCAAATCGAGGGTGTAGGGCTTGTGACCACTTATCCGTCGCTCCGGTGCCCATAACTTTTAATCCGTAAGGAGTTACGCGGCGTACAACATAGTGTAGGAAAGCTCTCTGAGAGCTCTATGACTGGGGCAGCAAGCCTACTCGGCTGCGCCAATTTTCAGAACCCAAAATCGAACGTTTTCATCTGTTCCGGGATACTTTTCCTTTTCTGCTCTGTTTTTCAGTCCCAGATCGTACGTCGTGAGCTGCGTAAAGGACGACAACCTAATCCATCACATTTCTATTACCGAATCAAACGGCACCTTGGGCAAGAGAACTTCACTTCATGTAGAGGCTGGGCCCGCAAACCGAGGGCGTAGGGCTTATGACTAGGTATCCGTCGCTCTGGTACTCATAACTTTTCATCCGTAAGGAGTTACGTGACGTACAGCATGCCGCTGGAAAGCTCTCTGAGAGCTTTACAATGGGGGTAGCCAGCCTGATCGGCTGCGCCTATTTTCGGAGAACAAAATCGAATGTTTTCATCAGTTTCGAAACACTTTTCTTTTTATGCGCTGTTTTTCTGTCCCGGATCGTACGTCGTGAACCGCGAAAAGGACGACAACCTAATCCATCACATTTCTATTACAGAATACCCCGGCAAGTTGGGCAAGAGAACTTTACTTCATGTAGAGGCTTGGCCCGCAAACCGAGGGCGTAGGGCTTGTGACCAGGTATCCGTCACTCTGGTGCCCATAACTATTGATCCGTAAGGAATTATGCGGCGCACATCATACCATTGGAAAGTACTCTAAGAGCTCTACGATGGGGGTAGCAAGCTCGCTATGCTACGCCGGTTTTCGGAGACCAAAATTTAACGTTTTCATCAATTTTGGGACACTTTTCTTTTTTTACGCTGTTTTTCCATCTCGGATCATAAGTCATGAGCCGCGAAAAGGACGACAACTTAATCCATCACATTTCTATTTCCGAATCCCATGGCACATTGGGCAAGAGAACTTCACTTCACGTAGAGGTTGGGCCCGCAAACCTAGGGCGTGGGGCTTGTGACCAGGTATCCGTCGCTCCGGTGCCTAGAAATTTTAATACGTAAGGAGTTACGCGGCGCACAACATACCGTTGGAAAGCTCTCTGAGACCTCTACGATGACGGCAGCAAGCCTCCTCAGACGTACCTATTTTTGGAGCCCAAAATCGAACGTTTTCATCAGTTTCAGGATACTTTTCTTACTTTGCGCTGTTTTTCCTTCCCGAATCGTATGTCGTGGGCCGCGAAAAGGACGACATCCTAACCTATCACATTTCTATTATAGAATCCCACTGCACCTTGGGCAAGAGAACTTTACTTCACATAGAGGCTGGGCCCGCAAACCGATGGCGTGGAACTTGTGACCAGGTATCCGTCTCTTTGGTGCCCATAACTTTTGATTCGTAAGAAGTTACACGGCACACAACATACCCTTGGAAAGCTGTCCGAGAGCTCTAACACGGGGGCAGCAAGCTTGCTTGGCTATGCCTATTTTTGGAGCCCAAAATTGAAAGTTTTCATCAGTTTCGGGATACTTTTATTCTTTTGTGCTATTTTTTCATCCCGGATCGTACATCGTGAGCTGCGAAAAGGACGACAACCTAATCCATCACATTTCTATTACAGAATCCCACGGCCTCTTGGGCAAGAGAACTTTACTTCATGTAGAGGTTGGGCCCACAAACCAAGGGCGTGGGGCTTGTGACCTGGTATCTGTCGCTCCGGTGCCCATAACTTTTGATGCATAAGGAGTTACACAATGCACAGCATACCGTTGGAAAGCTCTCCAAGAGCTCTACGATGCGGTCAGCAAGCCAGCTTGGTTGTGCCAGTTTTCGAAGCCCAAATTCCAATGTTTTCATCAGTTTTGGACACTTTTATTCTTTTGCGCTGTTTTTCCGTCCCAGATCGTACATCGTGAGCCGCAAAAAGGACGACAACCTAATCCATAACATTTATATTACAGAATCCCACGGCATCTCGGGAAAGAGAACTTCACTTCACGTAGAGGCTGGGCCCGCAAACCATGGGCGTGGGGCTTGTGACCAGGTATCCGTCGCTCCAGTGCCTATAACTTTTGATTCGTAAGGAGTTATGCGGCGCACAGCATACCGTTCAAAAGCTCTTCGAGAGCTCTACGACGTGGGCAGCAAGCCTGTTCGGCTGTGCCTATTTTCGGAGCCTAAAATGGAACGTTTTCATCAGTTTCGGGATACTTTTCTTCTTTTGCGCTATTTTTTCATCCCGGAACGTACGTCATGAGCCACGAAAAGGACGACAACCTCATCAATCACATTTCTATTATAGAATCCTATTGCCCCTTGGACAAGAGAACTTCACTTCCCATGGAGGCTAGGCCCGCAAATCGAGGGCGTGGGGCTTGTGACCAGGTATTCGTTGCTCCGGTGCCCATAACTTTTCTTCCGTAAGGAATTACGCGACGCACAGTATATCGTTAGAAAGCACTCTGAGAGCTCTACGACGGGGGCAGCAAGCTTGCTAGGCTGTGCCTATTTTCGGAGACCAAAATCCAATATTTTCATCAGTTTTGAGATACTTTTCTTCTTTTACGTTGTTTTTTCTGTCCCGGATCGTACGTCATGAGCCACGATAAGGACGACAACCTAAACCGTCACATTTCTATTACCAAATCCCACAACACCTTGGGCAAGAGAACTTCATTTCACGTAGAGGCTGGGCCCGCAAACCGAGGGCGTGGGGCCTTTGACCAGGTATCCGTCGCTCTGGTGCCCATAACTTTTGATCCGTAAGGAGTTACGCGACACACAGTATACCGTTAGAAAGCTCTCCGAGAGTTCTACGACGAGGGCAGCAAGCCTGCTAGGCGACGTCTATTTTGGAGCCCAAAATCGAACATTTTCATCATTTTCGGGAAACTTTTCTTCTTTTTGCGCTATTTTTCCATCCCGGATCGTACTTCGTGAGCCATGAAAAGGACGACAACCTAATCCATCATATTTATATTATAGAATGCCATGGCACCTTGGGCAAGAAAACTTCACTTCACGTAGAGGCTGGGCCCTTAAACCGAGGGCATGGGGCTTATGACCAGGTATCCATCGCTCCGGTGTACATAACATTTGATCCATAAGGAGTTATGCGGCGCACAGCATACCGTTGGAAAGTTCTCTGAGAGCTCTACGACGGGGGCAGTAGGCCTGGTTGGCAGCGCTATTTTTGGAGGCCAAAATCGAACGTTTTCATCAGTTTTGGGATACTTTTCTTCTTTTGCGCTGTTTTTTCATCCCAGATCGTACGTCGTGAGCCACAAAAAGGACGACAACCTAATCCATCACATTTCTATTATCGAATCCCACGGCACCTTGGGCAAGAGAAATTCACTTCACGTAAAGGCTGGGCCCACAAACCGAGGGCGTGGGGCTTGTGACCAGGAATTCGTCGCTCCAGTGCCCGTAACTTTTTATCCGTATGGAGTTGCGTGGCGCACATCATACCGTTGAAAAGCTCTCCGAGAGCTCTACGATGGGGGTAGAAGGACTGCTTGGCATCGCCTGCTTTCGGAGACAAAAATTTAATGTTTTCACCAGTTTCGGGACACTTTTCTTCTTCTGCGCTATTTTTCCGTCCCGGATCGTACGTCGTGAGCCGCGAAAAGGACGACAACCTAATCCATCACATTTCTATTACCGAATCCCACGGTACCTTGGGCAAGACAACTTCACTTCACGTAGAGGCTAGGCTCGCAAAACTAGGGCGTGGGGCTTGTGACTAGGTATCCGTCGCTCCGATGCCCATAACTTTTGATCCGTAAGGAGTTACGCAGCACACAACATACCGTTGAAATCCTCTCCGAGAGCTCTACAACGTGGGTAACAATCCTGCTAGGCTGTGCCTATTTTTGGAGCCCAAAATCAAATATTTTCATCAGTTTCGGGACACTTTTCTTCTTTTGTGCTGTTTTTCCGTCCTGGATCGTACATCGTGAGCCGCGAAAAGGACGACAACCTAATCCATCACATTTCTATTACCGAATCCCACGACATGTTAGGCAAGAGAACTTTACTTCATCTAGAGGCTGGGCCCACAAAGCGAGGGCGTGGGGCTTATGACCAGGTATCCGTCACTCCGGTGCCCATAACTATCAATCTGTATGGAGTTGCGAGGCGCACAGCATATCGATGGAAAACACTCCGAGAGCTCTACGATGTGGGCATCAAGCTAGCTATGGTGCGTCAATTTTCGAAGACCAAAATCCAATGTTTTCATCAGTTTTAGGACACTTTTATTCTTTTGCGCTATTTTTCCGTCCCGGATCATAAGTCATGAGCCGCGAAAAGGACTACAACCTAATCCATCACATTTCTATTACCGAATCTCACGGTACCTTGGGCAAGAGAACTTTACTTCAAGTAGAGGTTGGGCCCGAAAACCTAGGGCATGGGGTTTATGACCAGGTATTCGTCGCTTCGGTGCCCATAACTTTTGATCAGTAAGGAGTTACGCGGCACACAACATACCGTTGGAAAGCTCTCCGAACTTTGTTTTCTTTTGAGTGAGCTTTGTAAGCGGTCCTGCAATCTTTGAGAAATCCTTTACGAACCTCCGATAATAGCCGGCTAAACCGAAAAAATTCTGAACTTCCGTAACATTTTCTGGTTTCTTCCAAGACATCACCGCTTCTATCTTTGCTGGGTCCACCGCTATTCCCTCTTGGGATATGATGTGTCCCAAGAATGCTATCTGCTGCAACCAAAATTCGCATTTACTAAATTTCGCATACAATTGATGCTCTCTAAGTTTTTGCAATACCAATCGCAGATGTTGTTCATGCTCAGCCTCAGATTTTGAGTATACCAAAAAATCATCAATAAAGATCACCACAAATTGGTCCAAGTAGGGTTAAAACACCCTGTGCATCAAGTCCATAAAAGTTGCAGGAGCATTAGTTAGTCCAAATGGAATCACCACATATTCATAATGCCTATATCTCGTCCTGAAAGCTGTTTTAGGCACGTCCTCCTTTTTGATCCGCAACTGGTAGTACCCTTGCCTCAAGTCGAGCTTCAAATACCCTTTAGCTCCTTGAAGTTGATCAAAAAACTCGCCAATTAGTGGAAGTGGGTATTTATTCTTGACGGTCACTTGGTTCAATCCTCGATAATCGATGCATAGCCTCAACGTTTCGTCTTTCTTCTTTACAAATAGGACTGGCGCGCCCCACGAAGAAGAACTTGGTTGAACAAATCCCTTCTTTAACAATCCTTGCAATTGGTCCATCAGTTCTTGTAGCTCAGCTGGTGCCATACGATAGGGAGCTTTAGATATCGGCTGGGTGCCAGGCAGTAATTCTATTATGAACTCGATCTCCCGATCCGGGGGTAAACCGGGCAATTCTTCTGGAAACACATCCGCATAATCTTTAATCACTAGCATCTCCTCCAACTTAGCTTTGTCCGACAGCTTGTTGATGAAATAAGCTAAGTATCCACTACACCCCTTTCTCAAGGACTTCACTGCTTTCGTAGAGGAAATGATGGAACTCCCGGTGAAATCTCTTCGACCCATTACCTCAAATATTGGTTGACCAGGTATCTGGAATATTACAATCTTCGTTCGACAATCTAGTTGTGCATGATGCTTTGCCAACCAGTCCATCCCTAAGATGACTTCATAGTCTCGAAAGGGTAATACAATAAGATTGGCTGAGAATTCCCTATATTTAATTTGGATTTTACATGCTTTACAAGCTGAGCGAGTAACAAGTTTAGAACCCATCGGAGTACCAACTTCTACTTCTTAAGGCAAAAATACAACTCGTAGTTTCACACGTTGTACACATAAGGGAGTAATAAATGAATGAGTAGCACCTGGATCTATTAGCACCCTAACAGGTTCATTCAGTATCAACAATGTACCTTCAACAACAGCAGTCTCCTCAGGAAGCTCCTCACACTCAATAGCATAAGCTTGAGCCTAAACTCTACGAACTGGAATCTTGCCTCTACCAGCTGGTTTAATCTGATTTTGTCCTCCTTGCCATTTAGGACAATCCTTGACCTGGTGTTGATCGCTGCCACACCCTACACATTGTCCCGATTTCCTCCAACACTGGGCCTCGATGTGACCCTTCTTGTTACAATAAGAACAGGTGATGGTTTGAGTAGCAGGTGAACTACCTGTGGATCCGCGGGTGGAAGAGGTTGATGGTGCTTTAGTCGGGCCACGGTTATTGACTGGTCTGTTCTGGCTCTGGCGCTAACTGCGACTCTGAGTCTAGAATTTCATCTGTTGTCCTGGAGGTTGATATGGTTTCTTGTTCGGCTGGCTTGAACTGGCTCTATCAAGTTTCCTTTTCTCAACTCGGGAAGCAGCAACAAGGAAAGCAGAATAGGTAGTGAAGTCATACGAAGCCAACTGGTCCTGAATTTCTGGCCTCAACCCATTCGTAAATTTCCACATTTTTGCCTCAGGGGTACTGACCATGTATTGAGCATAACGGGACAGTTTATCAAAACGAGCCTCATACTGGGCCACTATCATGTTACCCTAGTTCAAGTGCATGAATTCTTCAATTCACCTATGCCTGAAAACTGTAGGTACGTATTTCTCCTTGAATGCCTTAACAAATTACCCTACAAGCGATGTGTATGATTAGTTTCCCAAAGTACCTCCACAGTGTGCCATCAATGCTCAGCATCCCCGTGCAACAGAAATACAGTGAACTCAACCTTTTCTTTATCAGTATAGTCAAGCGGCCTGAAAATCCTTTCAATCTTGGACAGCCAAGCCTCTGCCTTTTTATCATCAGCTTCCCCGTAATTTGAACGGGTGAAAGTCAAGGAACTCCCGCATTCTGTTGTTTCTCCCATTGTTACCCCCATTCTTATTGTTGTTGTTGTTGTTGTTGTTTGCTTCACGTGCATCTTGACATTCTATCACTCGCGACACGCGATCCATAGCATTTGGCATCATGTTAAACATAGCCATGCCGGTATTAGTTTGATGAGCATCTCTGGCTTCTTGAGGCTCATTGCTCCTATTGGTATTGCGGGTACTAGAGCCAGCCAACTATAGGCACAGATTATTATGCACAATTTATTGGAATATGACAAGACAAGAATTTAATGTATAAGGTATGCAACATACAATTTACATAGACACATAATTTTTGAAACAGTTAAGACATGTTAATCACATAAGCACTTAGAAATAGAGAAGGCACAATTGATATTGTCACACATAACACACATAAACAAGTTATCCCAATAATCATAGGGCTTCTACCCATGGTCCGAGAGTTAAATCTGGCTTAAGAAATCTAAGCTCTGATACCATTAATATAAGGTGTCACGCCCCAACCCGACCTATAGAGGTTAGACTAGGGTGTGATCTAAACATTCATATCATTTCACATGCTTAATCGTTCATTAAGGTTTAACGCTTAACGTTTGCCTAGAACTCCAAAAGACTCTCGGAAAATTGGCAGCATAACGGCTGTAATTAGCTCTTTAGTTTGACCTAATTCTCTAAACACCTCAAAAATTTCAATCTCAAATTCATTTCCAACTAAGATTACTATTTATCACCAATCAGAGTGCCTATTAGTTATCTCGAAGCCTCGTTTGATTAACAACCTAGCATGATACTATGTCTCGTTTATTTGTCAATCCAGTTACACAAGTACCTGTTGATCTTAGCTTACAAATGAGTACCTGCTTAAGATTAGATAAATTCATTTTACTTAACTCTTATCTAGTACTTCATGAATCTGTGATAGATACTAAACCAAAGTAGCGATAGCAAAATGACCAGAAGAGTGTGTATCTAGTTATGATCAGTACAAGCCAAAATTAGACCCCAAATTACAACGGGGGTCATTTACAATACAACAATAAGCAACATAAGAAATAGTCTTCAACATATCGTTCACAAAATGGCCATAGGCAAGCAAGGCACGTAGGGCATGCAATCACTCCAAGGAGTCATTAATAGGCACGTTATCCTCTAGTACCTGTTCCTGATCTTCTTTACCTATGATGATAAAAGAGGGTGAGTCCTTATGAACTCAGCAAAGGGGAACGAGAAATACGTTTTGAAACCCTTTTTCTGGTTAACTTATGAAAAATCCCATTTTGAAACCATGTCACGTATTACAAGTAATAAGGTACACAAAGTATAAGAATTAAATGGAACAACAAATACAATTCCCTATCATTTCAAGGATATGGTGAGCATTTGCTCTCAATATCATTTTCGATAACAATTGTTGCGTCCGACTTCAATAATCCACTTATCGCTCCCATTTGGGTGTACTACGGATGTACCCCGAAAGAAAAACCTACAACCCAACTCTCCGAGGATGGAAAGCCAAGCGAGAGAGGGAATTGGACCATGGTAGTCACAGTAGCACCGGCAAGCCCGATGCCACCCGGCGTGCGTGAAACGCTACCATGCCACAATGAAAGGTTGGAACCTTGTATGCAATGCGCATTTATAACATTTAACATATCACATTAGGAGGACAACACAGTAGGTTGCCTCCGAGCAGTTATAAGATCGCACGTTGACAAGTAAACACATAAGGCATGCTATGACAGGTAATTTCACTTGTAAGGCACATGGAGTTACATGAATATTAAACAGACAGCCATGTAACACATGTGAATCAAGTCATATAACTCATTTCGGGGTTCACGTAATCAAATAATAAGGTCATACAACATGCAACGACGTCTACGTGGGACCAGGTGGAAGAAAGGTGATATATTCATATTTTTAGACTTATTTCTTAGCTTTTTAAAATTAATTATGTATATTTATTTTAATGTTTGAATACTTTAATTGTGTTTTTGTGCATATAAGAATAAAATCGAGAAAGAGCAATTGAAGTGGAATTTGGAGGGAAATACAATAAAGGACCGAAGTGAAAAAAATTGTTGATTAAATAAATGTTGAAAAAAGTGAAACAAAGTGAAAGAAAAAAAGAAAAGAGAAATATAATTAACCAAGGCTTTTAAAGCCTTGGCTTTCACTTTTCCATTGTCATCCCAAGTCCACGTTGGACTTGGGAATAAAAAAAGAGAAAAAGAAGTCAAGCCCAACAAGGGCTTCACAATGTGGCGGTAGAATTACTTATAAAAAGGCACATGAAACACTCGAAAGGGAAGTCAGGCGGGGCAAGGAAAAAAAGCACAGAGGAAAAACAGAAGGAGGGGGGCGCAGAGGAAAAAAAAGAAAAAAAAGAGAGCGAAACAGAAAGCAACGAAGGAAAAAAAAGAAGCTTTGGTGACGAGGAAAAAACATCAGCAAGTTCGGTTTATTTCTTTTCGTAAATTCTTCTTCAATTTTCAGTTGAGATTCAGATTAAATTATTATTTTCAACAGATTCGAATTAATTTATGGAGAACTTTAATTTACTTTCTTTTTATAATATTGATTCAGTTTTGTTGAACATGAATAATTAATTCATTGTTTAGGGTAGGATTACTATGTAATAATTTAATTTTATGGTCTTGAACTTGGTTGGATTATTTTGATGTTATTTTTATATTTTTGATTTACATGCTTTATTATTTATCCTATTAATTTATTATGCTTGTAGCTAGTAATTAATAGGAATTCATATGGTAAATCAAATATATAAATTGGGCTTGATTGTGAAAACTATAGGTTGTACCATAGTTTTCCTCCACTTAATTAGTTAATGTGTTTGCCTAGGATTTTAGGACAAATCTACACTCCGGTTAGATAAAGGACTTGGAGATAGCGTTGCACCTCTAAACTAGGTCTAACCCGTTAATTAGTTAACTTTAGGTGATTATTTAATTAATTAGGCTTGTAGTCTAATGTTGCATCAAAATAGGAAATCCTAAGTTCGAGCCTAGAATTCAACTTTGCATAGGAATCTGATCCCTAAACCTTTCCCAATAGTGATCAAACTTCAATTTCAACTTTCATATTTAATTTTAGTTTTCGCATTTAATTTCACTTTTATTTTATTTTTAGTTAACTTTCGTTCAAATCACTCAATTTACAATTTAATTTAGTTTAATTACTTAGGCACTTTACTTACACTTTTCGATAAACTTTCAAATTGCATCCCTGTGGATTTGACCTTGCATGCACAAGCACACTACACTGCAATAATTCGTGCACTTGAGAGTTAAAACTTGGCTTAGAATTGATATTAATTTTTGCACCCTAAGCTAAAAACCCATCAAGTTTTTGGCGCCGTTGCCGAGGAGGTGCGGTATTATTTTTGGACTAGTATAGTATTTTGTTTAAGTATTAGTTTTTAGTTAATTAGTTATCTTTGCAAAAAAAAAAAAAAAAAAAAAAACTATTTTTCTTGTTTAGGATTATTATTTGTAGATTACTTTATTAGTTGTTTTAGTTTAAATAGTTATCTTGAATTTTTTATTTTCTTTATTATTTTTATTTTTATTTTTTATTTTTTATTTTTTATTCTATTTGCTTTCTCTATTATCTTAGTGATTTTATTGCTTTTTATTCATTTAGTAATTCATTTATTTTACTTTTCGTTTATTTATTTATCTATCTAGTTTTCTAGTTGATTATTTTTCTTAAATAGTTTATTTCTAGTTTTAGGTTTTTATTTCAATTTAGTAATTTCCCATTAGCTTGGTTTTTTGTGTATGCTTGGACGTCGTTCTTTAGGATTGCCTTTAGAACCCTTTGACCCCGTGCCACAAAGAATCCCACACCATAGGAATCAGAAGATCTTAACTACAATCATGGCAGAACATGAAGGAAATCTGAATGTGCCTCAAAATGTTAATAATCCTCAAATTCCCCATCTTCCCATTGTCCCTAATAATCCTGATCCTGATGATATACCTCTTAGGCAGCATTTTCTCCCGACCACATATCAGCCGAATATTGCTATCCGACCACCTGCCATCCATAATGTGGACTTTGACATGAAACCTGGTACAATAGCAATACTTCCATCATTTTACGGGAAAAGCAATGAAAATCCACATGCGCATATTCGTGATTTTCTTGAGATATGTACCACTGTGCATGTTCCAAATGTTACTCAAGAAAATATCCGATTGCGCTTCTTCCCACTATCTCTTAAGGACAAAGCTAAAGAATGGCTTCATTCCCTTGAAGAGGGAACCATTACTTCTTGGGAAGAACTGTTGACACAATTTCTGTTTAGATTTTTTCCAATGGCCCAGACCTCATCTCTTCAAGAGAACATCATGACTTTTTCCCAGTCCGATCTAGAGGCATTTCATGAAACTTGGGATAGGTTTAATGGACTCATTCGTCACTACCCACACCATGGGTTCGATAGACCTAGGTTGCTTCAGTATTTCTATAGAGGGTTGACACCACAATAGAAAATGATGGTGAATTCAATGAGTAATGGAGGGTTTTATAACCTCACCCCAAATGAGGCATGGGCCCGACTTGATAGTATTGCCAAAGACTCATTTCAAGACTCAACAATGGATAGAATGGGTAAGCCCACTTCTAGGAGGACACTATATGAGGTGAGCACAAATGGGGACTTAAACTCACAAGTGGCAGCTTTGACCAAGAAATTTGATCAGTTTATATCTTTAGGGTCTACTTCCTCACCTGCCCTGCCAAATGTTCAATGTTGTGCCTTATGTTCTGCAGTAGACCACCCCACACTAGGGTGTCCTCTTGCCTCTCAGTTCCCTGAATTTATTCAGGAACAGGTTTGTGCTGCCCAGGGTTATTCTCGCAATTACAATCCATATTCGAATACATATAATCCTGGTTGGCGAGATCATCCAGCTTTCTCATGGCGTCAAGGAAATCATGACTCTTCATTTTCGCAGGCTCAAGTGCAAAAGCCTCAATCTAATCCTCCTGGATATTATCATGTGTCTAATGGGCCTCACTTTAAACCGCAACCAGGGAATCAATTTCAGCCTAGCCCTCCTCTTCCTCCTAACAAGCCTGATGATAAGTTTGACAAGTTACTTCAAGTAATTCATGCTCAGCAGCAATCTATTGCTAAGTTGGAAACTCAAGTTGGGCAACTGGCCCAACAAATTACTAGGAGGGATGAGGGTAAGCTCCCTGCTCAGACTGTCAAGAATCCACGTGGCCAGTGTAGCAATGTCCACAATGAGACCACCCATGAGCAAGCCAAAGCTGTTATCACCCTTCGGAGTGGTTACCAGTTAGATAATCAGGTGGATGAGTCTAATGGAACAAAGAGAGTGAGTGACAAGAGTAGGGATACAAAAGAGGTTGAGGAAAAGGTTGAGAGAGTAGGAAGTGAGTCGGGAGATGAGATAGAGGATAGTAAAGAAAATACCATTCCTTCATAGAGAGATGAGAAGCAGGTTGTAGATCACAGTGATGATAGTCCTTCTAGGGTGCCTTATCCTACTGCTTTAGAGCGACCTAGGAAAGATGATAAGCAGTCTCGGGTATTAGACCACTTGAAGGATATTAAGATAAACCTGCCTCTTATTGAAGTTATCCAACAGATACCGGCTTATGCCAAATTCCTCAAAGACTTGTGCATTAGGAAGAGGCAATCCACCCACATTCCAAAGAATGTGAGGCTCACAGAGAAAGTAAGTAGCATATACACTAGGGGCCTTCCGCCCAAGTTTAATGACCCCGGAGCCTTCACCATTCCTTGCATCATTCAAGATCAACAGGTGGATCATGCCCTCCTTGACTTAGGGTCTAGTGTGAATCTCATTCCATTTGCAGTATATGAGCGTTTAGGTTTGGGGGAGTTGACTCCCACAAATGTTACACTTCAGTTGGCAGATCGATCTGAGAGACGACCTAGAGGGATAATTGAGGATGTCTTAGTTAGAGTTGGTGAATTTCTTTTCCCGGTTGACTTCATTGTCTTAGACATGGACTCAGGACTAGACACTAGGCATGCGACACCAGTTCTTCTAGGGAGATCTTTTCTGGCCACAGCTGATGCGGTGATATATTGTAGGACAGGGATGATTGAGTTAACCTTTGGGAATATGAGAGTTACGGTGAGGGTCGCAGAGGCGGCTAATCGAGTAAGTAGACATTCTGAGGATGAGTGCTTCCTGGTTGATATCATTGACCCTTGTGTTGAGGAACATGCCCATTCGATGTTGACTGCCGATGATGAGCTTGCAGAGCTTGAGGCAATCTTGACTCAATTTGACTCTGATTCATTTGTGAAAGAGCTAGTAGCTTCTACTTCTGTCGTGTCTAATCCTAGCCTTGACAAGGCTAATGATAGTCTTAGGTCCCTTCCATCCAAAGTTTGTCCTGATCCCCCTCCGGTTGAGTCTCTTCCAGCTTTAGAGCTCAAACCTTTGCCTGTGCATCTTAAATATGTGTACTTAGGACCTAATGATACCCTCCCAGTAATTATCGCATCAGACCTGACCACTGAGCATGAGGAGAGATTGTTAGGAGTCCTTTGTGATCATCAAAAGGCCATAGGGTGGACCATTTCTGACTTACGAGGTATAGACCCTTCGTTGTGTATGCATCGGATTCACTTAGAAGATGGTGCTACTCCTTCCCGCGAGATGCAAAGGAGGCTGAACCCAAACATGAGTGAGGTTGTTTATAAGGAAGTCATTAAACTTCTTGATGCATGTATCATTTACCCGATTTCTGATAGTTCATGGGTTAGTCCGGTGCAGGTGGTACCAAAGAAGTCTGGGATCACAGTAGTCCCTAATGATAAGGGTGACCTTATTCCTACACGCACCACTACTGGTTGGCGTGTTTGTATTGACTATAGAAAGCTTAATGCCAAGACCCGAAAAGACCATTTTCCTTTACGCTTTCTTGACCAGATATTAGATAGAGTAGCCGGACAGGGCTACTATTGCTTCCTAGATGGGTATTCCGGGTATAATCAGATCCCAGTCTTCCCCGATGACCAAGAAAAGACCACATTCACTTGTCCATATGGGACCTTTGCTTATCGTCGTATGCCCTTCGGTTTATGCAAGGCACCAGCGACCTTTCAGAGGTGTATGATGGCTATTTTTTCTGATATGATTGAGAAGTTTCTAGAGGTCTTTATGGATGATTTTTCAGTTTTGGAGCTACATTTGATGAGTGTCTCACACACCTTTCCCTAGTGCTAGAGCGTTGTGTTAAGATGAATTTGGTGCTTAGTTGGGAGAAAAGTCACTTTATGGTTAGACGGGGGATAGTACTTGGTCATGTTGTATCTCAGGATGGTATTCATGTGGACCCAGCCAAGGTTGAGTTGATAGAGAAACTCCCAGCACCAAAAACGGTGCGTGACGTTAGATCATTCCTTGGTCATGCCGGTTTCTATCGACGTTTCATCAAGGACTTTAGCCACATTGCTCGACCCCTTTCCAGCCTCTTGGCACATGATACTCCATTTCATTTTGATGATGAGTGTGCCAAGGCATTTGAGAAGCTGAAGTCTTTACTGTCCTCCGCACCTATCATCCAGCCTCCTGATTATAGCCTCTCTTTTGAGATTATGTGTGATGCATCCGACTACGCAGTGGGGGCTGTTTTGGGACAACGTAGGGACAAGTTGCCATGTGTGATTTACTACGCCAGTAAGACCTTAGATGATGCTCAAAAGAATTACACTACCACAGAAAAGGAATTGCTAGCTGTAGTTTTCTCCCTTGATAAGTTTAGATCATACATCCTAGGGTCAAAGGTGATAGTCTACACAGATCATGCGGCCTTGCGTTACCTACTTGCCAAACGGGATGCTAAGCCCCGTCTGATTCGGTGGTTACTATTACTTCAGGAATTTGATTTGGATATTAGAGATAAAAAGGGGAGTGAGAATTCTGTTGCTGACCATTTGTCGCGTTTAGTCCTTGGGTCTCCTACTGACTCCCTTCATTTTAATGCTACATTCCCTAATAAGCAACTCTTTACTGTCTCACATAGGATCCCCTGGTATGCCCATTTTGTTAATTATTTGGCAGTGAGTGAGTTGTCTACTCACTGGGGGCGGGGAGAGAAGGATCGTTTCATGGCTCGAGTAAAACATTTTATTTGGGAGGATCCCTATCTCTTTAAGGTGTGTGCTGATCAGGTTATCTGACGATGTGTGCCGGAAGAAGAGTTTGATAGCATCCTTAGCTTTTGTCATGGGGAGGCATGTGGTGGTCATTTTGGAGGTAAGAGGACAGCTGCTAAAGTCCTCCAGTGTGGTTTCTTTTGGCCTACTTTGTTCAGAGATGCCCAACAATTCTGTAAGAAATGTCATCGATGTCAACAATTTGGGTCTATCTCTAGGAGAGACATGATGCCCTTATCACCCATTTTAGTTTGTGAGATATTTGATGTGTGGGGCATTGATTTCATGGGTCCTTTTCCTCCTTCGTATGGGTACACTTATATTCTTGTGGCTGTCGACTATGTGTCCAAGTGGGTGGAGGCGGTGGCAACTCGAACCAATGACCACAAAGTTTTGGTCAAGTTCATTAAAGAGCACATCTTTTCTAGGTTTGGGGTGCCACGTGTGCTTTTGAGTGATGGAGGAAAACATTTTCGCCATAGGACACTTGAGTCATTATTGAGAAAATATTCAGTCCGGCATAAGATTGCAACACCTTATCATCCTCAGACGAGTGGGCAAGTGGAGGTGTCAAATAGGGAGATAAAATCCATTTTACAGAAAACAGTTAGGCCCGATCGTAAGGATTGGTCATGTCGTTTACACGATGCGTTATGGGCCTATCGCACAGCTTTTAAGACTCCCATAGGCATGTCTCCATATAGATTAGTTTACGGTAAGGCTTGCCACCTCCCTATTGAGCTAGAGCATAAAGCTTATTGGGCTATTAAAGCCCTGAACTTTGACATGCAGCAGGCAGGTGAGAGTAGAAAATTGGCCTTGAGTGAGTTAGAGGAACTTCGTTATGAAGCATATGAGAATGCCAAACTTTATAAGGAGAGGATGAAGAGAATTCACGATAAATCTATTTTGCGCAAAACCTTCGCCCCTTCAGATAAGGTTTGGTTGTTTAACTCTAAATTGAAGTTCTTTCCAGGAAAATTGAGGACTAGATAGGATGGACCCTACGAGGTGCTCGAGGCATACCCTTCAGGGGCTATTAAAATTAAACACGTCAAAGATGGGCGAGTCCTCACAGTTAATGGCCAACGTTTGAAACATGCCCTTGATCCGAGTTCGGTCCTTCACGAAGTTGAATCTGTAGAACTACGGGACACTTCTGACCTTACATGAACAATGACATTCGCCTGGCTGTCGGCGTTAAATGCAGCGCTTCTAGGAGGCACCTTAGGAATAATTATTTTATTTTACTTTCTTTAATTATGTTTCTCAACTTTTCGGTTGGACCTCCACTGGGTTATAGTGGGCTTTACCATTTTCTCGAAAATGGATTATCTTGTGTAATGGAAGTCTTGGGGTTAATTAGGATGGATACTATGAAAGTAAAATCACTGGCCGAGAGCGTAATGCCTGGCCTTTCCTCTTAAGTATGGGAAGATGTCTGGGGTTTGAGTACGTTGGTGGTTTGAAATTAATGGCCTCTCCTCCGCATTTTTAATGTACTTAGTTAACTCAATTTCTGAAGTTTCACAAGATTTGTCTTACTGGCTGACATTAAATGAATCCAGGTATTTGCATTCTAGCTATCTTTATTGTTTCATTGTGCTTATTTATTTTTAGTGAGTCGACTTTAGTGCCTCCCAGAGTTCGGAGCCTTTGTATGGGGATGTAAATATGGTCGGCCAACAAAAAAATATAAAAAAATGAAAAAGTAAAAAATATTTTTATTATTTTATTGTATTTTCATTTTATCTTGCCTTATCCTCTATTGTTTTTCTCTTGAGCTTAATTACAAGTTGTAGATGTGATGGGTTACCTTTCTTTTCATTATCGATCACTTCAGGTATGTCCATCTACTCCCTCTATTTCTCCTAATTGTTTTCTTTTGATACACGTTCACTATTGGGTTCTCATTATGTGTTTTTCTTCCGCCTTCGCATACTCCTAACATATTTTAATTTTATTTGTTTGAGGACAAGCAAACTTTAGGTTTGGGGGTGTGGGTGTTTAATCGTGTCTATTATTGTTTTGGGGAAAATCTGAACGAAATGTGAAAATTTATGAAAAAGTTTTTGATCTTTATGTTTATTTGTGGATTTGTGGTGGATTTTCTTGTAATTGAGGAGTTATGATGATGTATTGATTAACTCTTATGAAGTGATTGAGGAGAGAGGTTCTTGATTTTATGAGGTGGTCTTGACTTGAACTGTTAGGATTGATTTTGATGAAAGCGAGGCATGGGGACTGTGAGATTACGCTTAGACTATTGTGGTCCCATAGCTTGGTGGTAAGATAATGAGATATGGTGTGGTTGTGATATAAGTGCTCTCGCTTGAGTAGTCTTGTTTACATGCCTGAGCCTTTGTAGTCAAAAACAAAAAACAAAAAAACAAAAAAAAAACAAAAAAACAAAAAAAAAAAAAACAAAAAAAAGGAAAAATTATTTACTTCTATCTCTTAGCACCACTATCCTTGTATTCATTGTCTATCTTTAGGGATATGTGCTTAAGGTGTGCGGTGTTTCGGTGTTCAACACTTCGAGCAAGTAGGGTACGTATGGGGCTTTTCAAAGCTTATCAACCTAAGCCTTAAGTGGCTGGGATTGATGACCTCGAAAGCTCGTTACATGGGGTGTTGGGTGTTATCGTCAGGGACCAATCATCTAATAAAAAGAGATGAAGTGTGTTTACTTTTATGTTTTAGAATGAATAAAAGGGTGAAAGGCATGTTTGGAGGATTATGAAGGCAATGGGGGTGCGAGTATTATAATCTAATTGTATTAAGTTATCTTGTTGCTTAGTTACGTGGAGACTTGATAGTGTTTGTTGTAGTCTTGTAGTAAACATGTTTTGCCTTTAAAGAGACAGATCCGAATGAGTTCGCTTAACTACTACACCATAGGATCAATCGTTCCTCGAACCTCGTCCTTTTGTTAGAGTTGATTGATTTGTTAGAGTAACCTCTTGAGAACTTGAAGATTTGCTGAGATCCTAATCTTGCTTGGGGACAAACAAGAAGCAGGTTTGGGGGTGTTGATATATTCATATTTTTAGACTTATTTCTTAGTTTTTTAAAATTAATTATGCATATTTATTTTAATGTTTGAATACTTTAATTGTGTTTTTGTGCATATAAGAATAAAATCGAGAAAGAGCAATTGAAGTGGAATTTGGAGGGAAATACAATAAAGGACCGAAGTGAAAAAAATTGGTGATTAAATAAATCTTGAAAAAAGTAAAACAAAGTGAAAGAAAAAAAGAAAAGAGAAATATAATTAACCAAGGCTTTTAAAGCCTTGGCTTTCACTTTTCCATTGTCATCCCAAGTCCACGTTGGACTTGGGAATAAAAAAAGAGAAAAAGAAGTCAAGCCCAACAAGGGCTTCACAATGTGGCGGTAGAATTACTTATAAAAAGGCACATGAAACAGTCGAAAGAGAAGTCAGGCGGGGCAAGGAAAAAAAGCACAGAGGAGAAACAGAAGGAGTGCGGCGCAGAGGAAAAAAAGGAAAAAACAGAGAGCGAAACAGCAAGCAACGAAGGAAAAAAAAAAGAAGCTTTGGTGACGAGGAAAAAACAGCAGCAAGTTCGGTTTATTTCTTTTCGTAAATTCTTCTTCAATTTTCAGTTGAGATTCAGATTAAATTATTATTTTCAACAGATTCGAATTAATTTATGGAGAACTTTAATTTACTTTCTTTTTATAATATTGATTCAGTTTTGTTGAACATGAATAATTAATTCATTGTTTAGGGTAGGATTACTATGTAATAATTTAATTTTATGGTCTTGAACTTGGTTGGATTATTTTGATGTTATTTTTATATTTTTGATTTACATGCTTTATTATTTATCCTATTAATTTATTATGCTTGTAGCTAGTAATTAATAGGAATTCATATGGTAAATCAAATATATAAATTGGGCTTGATTGTAAAAACTATAGGTTGTACCATAGTTTTCCTCCACTTAATTAGTTAATGTGTTTGCCTAGGATTTTAGGACAAATCTACACTCCGGTTAGATAAAGGACTTGGAGATAGCGTTGGAGCTGTAAACTAGGTCTAACCCGATAATTAGTTAACTTTAGTTAATTATTTAATTAATTAGGCTTGTAGTCTAAAGTTGCATCAAAATAGGAAATCCTAAGTCCGAGCCTAGAATTCAACTTTGCATAGGAATCTGATCCCTAAACCTTTCCCAATAGTGATCAAACTTCAATTTCAACTTTCATATTTAATTTTAGTTTTCGCATTTAATTTCACTTTTATTTTATTTTTAGTTAACTTTCATTCAAATCACTCAATTTACAATTTAATTTAGTTTAATTACTTAGGCACTTTACTTACACTTTTCTATAAACTTTCAAATTGTCTCCCTGTGGATTTGACCTCGCACTAGCACACTACACTACAATCACTCGTGCACTTGCGAGTTAAAACTTGGCTTAGAATTGATATTAATTTTACCCTAAGCTAAGCACCCATCAAAAGGTCTACTTGTCCACATGTAATCATCGGAATCACATTTAGGGCTATAAGGACAATTACGGGCAGCCCACTAATCACATAATTAGACACGGTAATCATAGGATCAACACTTAGCAAGTTTTCATAGTCACTAGGGTTTCAATTCATGCTTACCCGTGCGATTAAGCCACAAGTTGTCACGTAATTAAACTAAAGCCATGCATCGATTAATTAAACATCCTCAATCATTCAAAACAGTCCCCACAACATCCAAGTGCCACAATCCCAAGCATTTAATACCACAAGAGAAGTTACAATAATTTTCAAAGCATATCACTAGAAAAAAAACCTCACTACAATGGTCTGTTTTCCCACAATCATTTAGACAAGAAAACAATCTCCAATTCCAGTGATCAAAATGTCAAATTAAATCTTAATGAGTGAACTAAATCCAGAAACAAACCTCGCGTCATTTGGAGTTCAGATTCAAGAGTTATAGCCAAAACCGTGAGACTACGCAAAACTGTCCAGATTTATACACATTTCAATACTTGTCATTTTTGAGGGCCTTAGGGTCAGATTTAGCCTTAGTCTATGTCTAACAAAAATGTCCAGAACTGAAACATATAGACACCTACCAAATTTCATGCATTTTTTATATCATTTGCTAAGTCAAAACTGGTTCGTTCTACAAGGACAGTGAACTGCCAAAAACCTGCTCCATTTTCCCAGATTTTCTAGATTTAGACACCCTTTGATGTTTTGCCATTTTGGAGACCTTAGAGTCAAAATTGGCCTTGGCCTATTTCTTCCAAAAATGCTCAGAACTGGCAAAAATAGTCACCTACCAATTTTCACCCATTTTCAACATCGTTTACCAGGCCAAATACACTTCGTCCTAACAAGTCAGAAATCTGCCATTTTCGCGATTTCACCTATCTTCAAATTCTAGCTAAATATCTTGCCATGCATGGTTACAAAATCTCATGTACACACATATATCACAAGTACAGAGGTAAAAATAGACATTTAAAGCATGCATGTGGTTTTGGAAAGCTTTTAAAAAGGATTAACCCTCACCTTAGCCTATTGACAACAAATAATGCACACATGGTCTTCTCTCCTTGTTTGGCCGAGGGATATTGCTTGATTTCCTTAATTCCTAGCTAAGTTACCATGTCCTTAGTATGTGCATGTGGTTAGAACAAAAAGGAAATGAAATAGAAGCTATCAAACATACCAAAGCCGAAATGAGTGTTCTATGAGCTTGCATGCATGTTTCTTTGCTTCTAGCTTGCTTGGTCGAGCTTCCTAGGGCCTTGAGTGTCTTGATGAACCTTAGGATGATGAGCTTAAGCTATGGAGAGGTGATGAAGCAGCCTAGGCTGAGAGATAGAGAGAATGAGAGCTTGAGAGAATGTTTGCAAATAGTGAAATGTTGGTGTTTGTGAGTGTGCCAGCCTTGAGCTTCAAAATTTCTGATTTTTGTGTCTTCAAGAGCATATTTTGAATTGTCTAGCATGGGCATTGAATGGATCGAAAAGGTGAAGCATGGTGGAGGATAAAATAATGCTTTGGTTTCATTTTTTTTTTTGCATTGTGTCATAACTTGTCTAAGTTTAATTTGAAATTGCAAAGCATGCACAAAACCCTTCACATGGTCGGCCAAGGCTTGATCAAATCTGAATTTTTTGTCATGTTTTGAGCATTATTTAATTGTATGCTTGGGATATGCAAAATAATGAAGAATAAAGAATAAGAATGTTTAGCTTTTGGTAAAATTTCGTCTTCTAGTGAGTTGAATTAACATTTTACTATTGGTTAGTGGTGTTTGTAGGATTAATTAATGATCTAGTGTTTCGTGTAAGATGCACTCTTGATTAACGTGCGGGCACGCATTCTTAGATTTAGGGCATGCATTACGAGGTAAAGCACGAACTATGAGACGAATGAACATTTTCCAAGTAAATGCACGCAACTCCAAATAAATGCACGTAATTCGATGCAAGGCACATAAAACGAAATGCGACTATTAAACCTAGGTCAAGGCACGCAAATCTAGGTTAGGGAACACGAAATGAGGTATCGCATGCAAATAGAGGTCGGGCCTCACAAGTCACGCGGCCCAGAGCATACCATTGAAAAGCTCTCTGAGAGCTCTACGACGAGAGCAGCAAGCTTGCTTAGCTGGGCTTGTTTTTGGAGCACAAAATCGAACGTTTTCATTAGTTTCGAAACACTTTTCTTTTTCTGCGCTGTTTTTGCATCCCGGATCGTACGTCGTGAGCCGCGTAAAGGACAACAACCTAATCCATCACATTTCTATTACAGAATCCCACGACACGTTGGGCAAGAGAACTTTACTACATGTAGAGGCTGGGCCTGTAAACTGAGGGCGTGGGGCTTGTGACCAGGTATCCGTCACTCCGGTGCCCATAACTATTGATCTGTAAGGATTTACGAGGTGCACAGCATACCGTTGGAAAGCACTCAGAGAGCTCTACGATAGGGGCAGCAAGCTTGCTATGCTGCACCAGTTTTCAGAGACCAAAATCCAACGTTTTCGTCAGTTTCAGGACACTTTTCTTCTTTTGCACTGTTTTTCCGTCCCGGATCGTACGTCATGAGCCGTGAAAAGGACGACAACTAATCCATCACATTTCTATTACAGAATCCCACTACCCCTTGGGCAAGAGAACTTTACTTCACGTAGAGGCTAGGCCCGCAAACCGAGGCCGTGGGGCTTGTGACCAGGTATCAGTCACTCCGGTGCCTATAACTTTTGATGCGTAAGGAGTTACGTGGCGCACAACATACCGTTGGAAAGTTCTCCGAGAGCTCTACGATGCGGTCAGCAAGCCTGCTCGGCTACGCCAGTTTTCAGAGCCCAAAATCTAACATTTTCATCAGTTTTGGGACACTTTTCTTCTTTTGCGCTGTTTTTCCATCCCGGATTGTACGTCGTGAGTCGCGAAAAGGATGACAACCTAATCCATCACATTTCTATTACCGATTCCCATGGTACCTTGGGAAAGAGAACTTCACTTCACGTAGAGGCTGGGCCAACAAACCGAGGGCGTGGGGCTTGTGACCAGGTATTCGTCTCTCTGGTGCCTATAACTTTTGATCCGTAAGGAGTTACACGGCGCACAGCATACCGTCGGAAAGCTCCCCGAGATGTCTACAACGTGGGCAGCAAGCCAGCATGTCTGTGCCTATATTCGGAGCCCAAAATGGAACATTTTCATATGTTTCGGGATACTTTTCTTCTTTTGCACTATTTTGCCGTCCCGGATCGTATGTCGTGAGCCGCGAAAAGGATGACAACATAATCCATCACATTTCTATTTCTGAATCCCAAGGCACCTTGGGCAAGAGAACTTTACCTCACATAGTGGCTGGGCCCGCAAATCGAGGGCGTAGGGCTTGTGACCATGTATCCGTCGCTCCTGTGCCCATAACTTTTGATCCTTGAGGAGTTAGCGGTGCACAACATACTGTTGGAAAGCTCTCTGAGAGCTCTACGATGTGGTCAGCAAGCCTGATCAGTTGTGCTGGTTTTTGGAGCCCAAAATTGAACATTTTTATCAGTTTCAAGACATTTTTCTTCTTTTGCGTTGTTTTTCCTTCCCGGATCGTACGTCGTGAGCCGCGAAAAGGACGACAACCTAATCCATCACATTTATATTACTGAATCCCACGGCCCCTTCGGCAAGAGAACTTTAGTTCATATAGAGGCTGGGCCCGCAAACCGAGGACGTGAGGCTTATGACCTGGTATCTGTTGCTCCAATGCCATTAACTTTTGATCCGTAAGGAGTTACGCGGCGCACAGCATACTGTTGGAAAGATCTCCAAGAGCTCTACGATAGGGTTAGCAAGTTGTCTTGCCCAAGGTGCCGTGCTATTCGGTAATAGAAATGTGATGGATTAGGATGTCATCATTTTCGTGGCTCACGACGTATGATCCGGGATGGCAAAACAGCGCAAAAGTAGACAAGTGTCCCGAAACTAATGAAAACGTTCGATTTTGGGCTCCAAAAATAGGCACGGTTGAGTAGGCTTGCTGCTCCCATCGTAGAGCTCTCAAAGAGCTTTCCAACGGTATGCTGAGCGCCGCGTAACTTCTTATGGATCAAAAGTTATGGGCACCGGAGCGATGGATACCTGGTCACAAGCCCCAAGCCCTCGGTTTGCGGGCCCAGCATCTACGTGAAGTAAAGTTGTCTTACACAAGGTTCCGTGAGATTCGGTAATAGAAATATGATGGATTAGGTTGTCGTCCTTTTCGCGGCTCACGACGTACGATCTGGGATGGAAAAACAGTGCAAAAGAAGAAAAGTCCCCCGAAACTGATGAAAACGTTCGATTTTGGAATCCGAAAATGGACGCAGCAGAGCAAACTTGCTACCCCCGTCGTAGAGCTCTCAAAGAGCTTTCCCACGATATGCTGTGCACCGCGTAACTCCTTACGGATCAAAAGTTATGGGCACCGGAGCGACGGAGACCTGGTCCCAAGACCCACACCCTCGGTTTGCAAGCCCAACCTCTAAGTGAAGCGAAGTTGTCTTGCCCAAGGTGCCTAGGGATTCGGTAATAGAAATGTGATGGATTAGATTGTCGTCCTTTTCGCGGCTCACGACGTACGATCCGGGACGGAAAAATAGCGCAAAAGATGAAAAGTATCCCGAAATTGATAAAAAAGTTGATTTTGGGATCCGAAAATAGGTGCAGACGACCAGTTTTGTTGTCCCCATCGTAGAGCCCTCGCAGGGCTTTCCAACGGTATGCTGTGCGCCACTAACTCCATACGGATCGAAAGTTATAAGCACCGGAGCGACGCAGAACTGGTCCGAAGCCGAAGCCCTTTGTTTGCTGGCCCAGCCTCCACGTGAAGCGAAGTTGTCTTGCCCAATGTGTCGTGTGATTCTATAATAGAAATATGATAGATTTGGTTGTCGTCCTTTTTGCGGCTCGTGACTTACGATCCGGGACAAAAAAGAACAGCGTAAAAGAAGAAAAGTGTCCCGAAACTGATGAAAATGTACGATTTTGGGCTCCGAAAATAGGCACAGTCGAGTAGGATTGCTACCCCCGTCGTAGAGCTTTCCAACGTTATGATGTGCGCCGCGTAACTCCTTACGGATCAAAAGTTATGGGCACCGGAACGACGGATACCTGGTCCTAAGCCCCACACCCTCTGTTTGCAGGCCCAGCCTTTACGTGAAGCGAAGTTGTCTTGCCCAAGGTGTCGTCTGATTCGGTATGAGAAATCTGATGGATTAGATTGTCGTCCTTTTCGCGGCTCACGACATACGATTCGGGACAGAAAAACAGCGCAAAAGAAAAAAAGTGTCTCGAAACTGATGAAAAGGTTCGATTTTGGACTCCAAAAATAGGCGCATTAGAGCAGGCTTGTGACCCCCGTCATAGAGCTCTCAGAGAGCTTTCCAACGGTATGCTATGCTCCGCGTAACTCCTTACGGATCAAAAGTTATAGGCACCGGAGCGACGCAAACCTGATCCCAAGCCCCAAGCCCACGGTTTGCGTGCCTAGCCTCCATGTGAAGCGAAGTTCTCTTGCCCAAGGTGCCATGGGATTCGGTAATAGAAATGTGATGGATTAGGTTGTCGTCCTTTTCGAGACTCACGACGTACGATCCGAGACAGAAAAACAACGCAAAAGAAGAAAAATATTCAGAAACTGATGAAAATGTTCGAATTTTGGCTTCAAAAATAGGAGCAGTCTAGCAGGCTAGCTACCCCCGTCGTAGATCTCCTGGAGAGCTTTCCAACGGTATGCTGTGTACCGTTAACTCTTTACGGATCAGAAGTTATGGGCACCGAAGCGACAAAGACCTGGTCATAAGCACTACGCCATTGGTTTGCGGGCCCAGCCTCTACGTGAAACGAAGTTGTCTTGCCCAAGGCAGCGGGGGATTCGGTAATAGAAATGTGATGGATTTGGTTGTCGTCCTTTTCGCAACTCACGACATACGATCCGAGATGAAAAAAGAGCACAAAAGAAGAAAAGTGTCCCGAAACTGATGAAAATGTTTGATTTTGGACTCTGAAAATGGGAGTAGCCAAGCAGGCTTGCTGCCCTCGTCGTAGAACTCTCGTAGAGCTTTCCAACGGTATGCTGTGCGCCGTGTAAACCCTCACGGATCAAAAGTTATGGGCACCAGAGCGGCAGAGACTTGGTCCCAAGCCCCAAGCCCCACGCCCTCGATTTGCGGGCCCAGCCTCTACGTGAAGCGAAGTTTTCTTGCCTAAGATACCTTGGGATTCGGTAATAGAAATGTGATGGACTAGGTTTTTGTCCTTTTTGCGGCTCACGACATACGATGCGGGATGAAAAAACAGCGCAAAAGAAGAAAAGTGTCCCGAAACTGATGAAAAGGTTCTATTTTGGGCTCCAAAAATGGGCGCAGCCGAGTAGGCTGGCTGCCCCTATCGTAGAGGTCTCGGAGAGCTTTCCAACAGTATGTTGTGCGCCGCATAACTCCTTACGAATCAAAAGTTAAGGGCACCGGAGCGACGGAGACCTGGTCCCATGCCCTACGCCCTCGATTTGCGGTCCCAGCTTCTATGTGAAGCAGAGTTGTCTTGCCCAAGGTTGTGAGGCCCGACCTCGATTTATGTACGATACCTCGTTTCGTGTGCCCTAACCTAGATTTGCGTGCTTTGACCTAGGTTTAAGAATTGTGTTTCGTTTTGTGTGCCTTGCATTGAATTACGTGCACACATTTAGGATTGCGTGCATTTATTTTGAAAACGTACATTTGTCTCGTAGTTCATGCCCTATCTCATAGTGCGTGTCCTAGACCTAGAAAAGCGTGCCCTCACGCTAATCAAGAAAGCATCTTACACGAAGCACTAGATCAATAATTAATCCTACAAATCCCACTAACTAATATTAAAATGCTAATTTAATTCACAAGAAGACGAAATTGCACCAAAAGCTAGACATTCTTATTCTTTATTCCTTATTCTTTTGCACTTTCCAAACACACAATTAAATAATGCTCAAAAGATGACAAAGATTCAGCATTTTTCATACCTTGGCCGACCATGTAGGAGCATGTGATCAAGCTTCGCAATTTCAAAGTTCATGCTTAGACAAGTTATGACACAATGCAAAAAAAAAATTAGCTTAAAACCGTCCTCAAAAATCCAAATCTCGACATAAGCTCCTTGCCCATGCTAGGATGATTCAAATTGTGCTTCTTGAAGACACAAATCTGAAATTTACAAGCTCAAGGCCGGCATATGCTTCAAACTTTGCAAAACTTTTATTTTTTTCTTCATTTTCTCTCATTTCCTCTCATTCTTCTCTCTCTCTCTCGGCCTTGGCTGAGTTTCTACACTCCATAGCTTATCTTCATCACTCCATGGTTCATCAAGGCATGCAAGAAGCTAGGGAGCTCGACTAAGCAAGCTAGGTTGCAAGAAACACACACGGAAGCTCTTTGAACCTCCATTTCGGCTTAGGTGAGTTTGCTAGCTTCCATTTCTTTTCTTCTTGTTCTAACCACATGCATCTTCTAAAAACTTGGTTACTAAGCTAGGAAATTAGAGAAAATCGAGTGGTGTCTCGGCTAAGCAAGGAAAAGAGTCAATTTTGGGCAACCATCAAGAGTCGTGGGCAGCGTCTTGTTGTTTTGCTAAGGTGAGGGCTAAACTTCTAGAACATCTTTCAAAAAACCACATGCATGCCCTTAAACATCTATATTTACTTCTGTACTTGAGATATATGTGTGTTCATGAGCTTTTATAAACATGCATGACAAGATTTTGGCTAGAATGTGATGATAGATGAAATCGTGTATGTGACAGCCTTCTGTCTTGTTGGTGCGAGGTGATTTTGACTAGGTAAATGATGTTTAAAATGCCTGCAAATTGGTAGGTAACTATTTTTGCAAGTTTTGAACACTTTTCGCAGAAATAGACCAAAGCTAATTTTGACTCTAAGGTCCTCAAAATGGCTAATTATCAAAATGTGTCCAAATCTGGAAAGTCTGGAAAAATGAAGCAGGTTTTGGCAGATTCACTGACCTTGTAGAACGAACCAGTTTTTACTTAGTAAATGATATCCAAAATGAATGGAAATTGGGGTGCTGCTAGATTTTTCGGTTCTGGACATTTTTGTCAGAAATGAACTAAGGCTAAATCTGACCCTAAAGCCCTAAAAAATGACAAGTATTGAAATGTGTGCAAATCTGGACAGTTTTGTGTAGTCTCACGGTTTTGGCTATAACTCTTGAATCCGAACTCCAAATGATGCGAGGTTTGTTTCTGAATTTAGTTCACTCCTTAAGATTTAATTTGACATCTTGTTCACTGGAATTGGAGATTTTTTGCTTGTCTTAATGATTGTGAGAAAACAGTCCATTGCTTGTCTTAATGATTATGTAGCTTCCCTTGTTGTATTAAATGCTTGGGATTGTGGCATTTGAATGTTGTGTGGACTGTTTTGAATGCTTGAGGGTATTTAATTTAATCAATGCATGGCTTGAGCTTAATTACGAGATGACTTGGGGCTTAATCGCACGGGTAAACTCGAATTGAAACCCTAGTAACTAGGTAAACTTGCTAAGTGTTGATCCTATGGTTATTGCGTTTGATTATGTGTTTAGTAGGCTGCCCGTAGTTTCCCTTGTAGCCCTAAATATGATTTTGATGATTACATGTTGATAAGTAGGCTTTTCTTGCGCCCAGTCCCACGTAGATGTCGTTGCATGATGAATAATCTTATTATTTGATTACGTGAACTTTGAAATGAGTTATATGACTTGATTTACGTGCGTTGCATGGCTGCCCATTTAATGTTCATATAACTCCATGTGCTTTTCAAGTGAATTTACTTGTCATATCGTGCCTCGCGTGTTTAACTGTTAATGTGCAATCTTATGACTGCTCGGAGGCAACCTACTTTGTTTTCCTCCTAATGAGATATATTACATGTCATAAATGTGCATTGCATACAAGGTTGCAACCTTTCATTCTGGCGTGGTAGCGTTCACGCACACCGGGCGGCATCGGGCTTGTCGGTGCAACTGTGACTACCATTGCCCAATTCCCTTTCTCGCTTGGGGGATAGACTTCCTCGGAGAGTTGGGTCGTAGGATTTCGGGGTACATCCGGAGTACACCCACTTGGCGTGATACGGGGATGATTGAAGCCGACCGCAACAACTGATACTGGAATTGAACTGAGAGCAAAAGCACACCGTATCCTTTTACTATGTGTATAAGTACTCTCGCTTGGTTCCTAGAGGACCTTGGGGAGGAAAGACGGGTAATTGTGTTCCTTTACTTTTACATTACGTTATGTACTTACTTGTGATATATTTATGCTTGCAAAAAGAGCTTTTCATAAGTTGAACCGGAAAATGAGTTTCAAAACTTATTTCTCATTCCCCCCTCGCTGAGTTCATAAGGACTCACCCTCTTTTATCATCTCAGGTGAAGAAGACCAAGAACAGGTACTTGAGGTCGACGTGCCTAACGATGATTCCTTGGAATGATTGCTTGCCCTACGTGCTTTACGTGACTATGGCCATTTTATGAACAATATGTTGCTTGAAGACTATTTCATTTCTTATGATGCTGTTGTAATGTAAAAGACCCCCGTTGTAATTTGGGGTCTAATTTTGGCTTGTACTGATAATAACTAGATAGACACTAATATGGTCATTCTGCTATCGTTATTGGCTAGTATCTATCATAGAAATATGAAGTATCAGGTAAGGATTAAGTAAAATGAACCCATCCAATCTTAAGCAGGTACTCATTGATAAGCTAAGATCAATAGGTACGTTTGTAACAATGATTAACAAACAAACGAGACATAGTATCATGCTAGGTTATTAATCAAACGAGACTTCGAGATAATTGGTAGGTGTTTCAATTGATGGTAAATAGTAATCTTAGTTGGAAATAAAATTGAGATTGGAAATTTTGAGGCATTTTGAGAATTAGGTCAAACTAAAGAGCCCAATTAGAACCATTATGCTGCCGATTTTCCAGAAAATTGCAGAGTGCAGGCTAAAACGTTAAGTGTTAAATCCTCTTGAACCATTAAGTACGTGATATGACTTGAATGATTAGATCACACCCTAGTCCAACCTTTATAGGTCGGGTTGAGGCGTGACACCTTACAGAAGAAATGGTATCAGAGCTTAGATTGCTTAAGCCGGGTTTAACTCTCGAACCATGGGTAGAGCCCTAAGGTAATTAGGATGACTTGTCTATATGTTATTGTGTGATAACGTTAAATGTGCCTTCTATGTTCTATGTGCTTACATGATTAACATGTCTTAATTGTTTCTAGAATTGTATATCTATATTATGTTGCATACCTTATACATTGAATTCTTGATTGTCGTTTTCCAATAAATTGTGAATAATAATCTGTCCCTATAGATGGCTGGCCCTAGTACCCGTACTACTAATAGGAGCGGTGAGCCCCAAGAGACCGGAGATGCTTATCAAACTAATCCCGGCATGGCTATATTTAACATGATGGCGAATGCCATAGATTGCGTGTCACGAGTGATGGAACGTCAGGATGCACATGAAGCAAACAACAACAACAACAGGAATTATGGTAACCATGGGAGACATAGCAAAATAAGGGAGTTCCTTGATTTTCGCCAGTCCAAATTCTACGGGGAAGCTGATGATGAGAAAGCAGAGGCTTGGTTGTCTGAGATCGAGAGGATTTTCAGGCCACTTGATTATACTAATGAAGAAAAGGTGGAGTTTGCTGTGTTTCTGTTGCACGGGGATGCTGAGCATTGGTGGCACACTGTGGAGGCACTGTGGGAAACTGACCAGACACCTCGCTTGTGGGGTAATTTCGTTAAGGCATTCAAGGAGAAATATGTACCTGCAATTTTCAGGCAGAGGCGGATTGAGGAGTTCATGCACTTGAACTAGGGTAACATGACGGTGGCCCAGTACGAGGCTCGTTTTGACCGACTGTCCCGTTATGCTCAATACATGGTCAGTACTCCGGAGGCGAAGATGTGGAAATTTACTACGGGATTGAGGCCAGAGATTCAGGACCAGTTGGTTTCGCATGACTTCGATACCTATTCTGCTCTTTTTGCTGCTGCTTCCCAAGTTGAGAAGAGAAAACTTGATAGAGCCGGTTCGAGTCAGCCGAACAAGAAACCATACCAGCCTTCAGGTCAATAGAGGAAATTCCAGAGCCAGAGTCGTAGTCAGGGCTAGAGCCAGAACATACCAGTTAATAACCGTGGCCCGACTAATGCGCCATCAGCCTCTTCCACCCGCGGATCCACAGGTAGTTCACCTGCTACTCAGTCTGTCAACTGTTCTTACTATGACAAGAAGGGGCATACCGAGGCCCAGTACTGGAAGAAGTCGGGATGATGTGTGCGGTGCGGCAGTGATCAGCATCAGATCAAGGATTGCCCTAAATGGTAAGCAGGACAAAATCAGGTTAAACCAGCTGGTAGAGGCAAGACTCCAGTTCCTAGAGTTCAGGCTCGAGCTTATGCTATTGAGTGCGAGGAGCTTCCAGAGGAGACCGCTGTTGTTGAAGGTACATTCTTCATACTGAATCAACCTGTTAAGGTGTTACTCATTCATTTATTATTCCCTTATGTGTGCAACGTGTAAAACTACGAGTTGTATGTTTTCCTTACGAAGTAGAAGTTGGTACTCCGATGAGTTCTAAACTTGTTACTAGCTCAGCTTGTAAAGCATGTAAAATCCAAATTAAATATAGGAAATTCTCGGCCAATCTTATTGTATTACCTTTTTGAGACTATGAGGTCATCTTAGGGATGGACTGGTTGGCAAAGCATCATGCCCAACTAGATTGTCGGACGAAGATTGTAACATTACGGATACTTGGTCAACCAATACTGGAGGTAATGGGTTGAAGAGATTTCACCGGGAGTTCCATCATTTCATCTACGAAAGCAGTGAAGTCCTTGAGAAAAGGGTATAGTGGATACTTAGCTTACCTCATTAACAAGCTGTCGGACAAAGCTAAGTTGGAGGAGATATCAGTGATCAAAGACTATGCAGATGTGTTTCTAGAAGAATTGCCCGGTTTACCCCCAAATCGGGAGATCGAGTTCATTATAGAGTTACTGCCTGGCACCCAGCCGATATCTAAAGCTCCCTATCGTATGGCGCCAACCGAGCTACAAGAATTGAAGGACCAATTGCAAGGATTGTTGAAGAAGGGGTTTGTTCAACCAAGTTCTTCTCCGTGGGGTGCACCAGTCTTATTTGTAAAGAAGAAAGACGGAACGCTGAGGCTATGCATTGATTACCGAGGATTGAACCAAGTGACTGTCAAGAATAAATACCCACTTCCACTGATCGACGAGTTATTTGATCAACTTCAAGGAGCCAAAGTGTATTCGAAGCTCGACTTGAGGCAAGGGTACTATCAGTTGCGGATCAAAAAGGAGGATGTGCCTAAAACGGCTTTCAGGACAAGATATGGGCATTATGAATATGTGGTGATGCCATTTGGACTAACCAATACCCCTGCAGCTTTTATAGATTTGATGCACAGGGTGTTTCAACCCTACTTGGACCAATTTGTGGTGATCTTCATTGATGATATTTTGGTATACTCGAAATCCGAGGCTAAGCATGAACAACATCTGCGATTGGTATTGCAGAAACTTCGAGAGCATCAATTGTATGCAAAGTTTAGCAAGTGTAAATTTTGGTTGCAGCAGATTGCATTTTTGGGGCATATCATATCCCAAGAGGGAATAGTAGTGGATCCAGCAAAGATAGAAGCGGTGATGTCTTGGAAGAAGCCGAAAAATGTTACGGAGGTTCGGAGTTTTCTTGGTCTAGCCGGCTATTATCGGAGGTTCGTAAAGGATTTCTCTAAGATTGCAGGACTACTTACAAAGCTCACTCAAAAGAAAACAAAGTTCGTGTGGGATGATAAGTATGAGAACAGCTTCCATGAATTGAAGAAAAGATTGACTACCGCACATGTTCTTGCATTGCCTTAAGGGAGTCAAGGTTTTGTAATCTATAGCGATGCTTCGAAAGAAGGATTGGGTTGTGTGTTGAAGCAAAATGGTAGAATGATTGCGTATGCTTCTAGAAAACTGAAGCCGTATGAAGTGAACTACCTGACGCATGATTTGGAGTTAGCGGCTATTGTGTTTGCACTCAAGAAATGGAGGCACTATCTGTGGGGTAACAAGTTCAAGGTGTTTACTGATCACAAGAGCTTGAAATACTTGTTCTCACAAAAAGAGTTGAACATGAGGCAAAGACGGTGGATGGAGCTTTTGGACGACTATAACTGCACAATCAATTATGTGACCGGTAAAGCAAATGTAGTTGCAGATGCCTTAAGTAGGAAAGCGAGCATGGCAAAACTGGAAGTCAAGGTGCAGGAGTTGTTGGAGGAAGCATTTTTGTGGAAACCACAATTGACTCAAGAAGGGTTACTTTTTGCCACTACACAAGTTCAATCGACCTTGTTGTCTGAATTACGAGAGGCTCAATAGAAGAACCAACAGTTTCAGAAGATTAAAGAAAGCAACACATATTTCAAGTTTCATGATAATGGTATTTGGAGGTTTAGGAATCGGATTTGTGTTCCTAATGAGCCAGAGTTGAAAAAGAAGATTATTGAAGAAGCCCACAATTCAAGATACACTATTCACCCCGGCGGAACAAAGATGTACCGGGATTTGAAGCAACACTATTGGTGGAATAATATGAAGAGAGAGATTGCGGAGTTTGTGGCACGGTGTTTGACTTGCCAGAGAATCAAAGCAGAACATCAACGACCGGCAGGTTTACTTCAGCCGTTGGAGATCCCTCAATGGAAATGGGAACATATAACTATGGACCATCTTTATCATCTCAGGCGAAGAAGACCAGGAATAGGTACCCGAGGATAACGTGCCCATTGATGACTCCTTGGAGTGATTGCATGCCCTCCTTGCCTTACATAGTTGTGGCTGTTTTGTGAACAATATGTTATTTGAAGATCATCTCTTTCGTTGTTGTCATTGCTATTGTAAATGACCCCCATTGTAATTTAGGGTCAAATTTTAGTTTGTACTGATCATAACTAGATAGATACTCTTCTGGTCATTTTGCTATCACTACTTGGTTTACTATCTATCACAGGCTTATGAGGTATTAGGTAAAGGGTTAAGTAAAATGAATCTATCCAATCTTAAGCAGGTATTCATTGGTAAGCTAAGATCAACAAGTACTTTTGTAACAAGGATTGACAAACAAACGAGACATAGTTATCATGCAAGGTTGTTAATCAAACGAGTCTTCGAAATAACTAGTAGGCATTTCAACTGGTGATAAATAGTAATCTTAGTTGGAATCGAATTTGAGATTGAAAATTTTGAGGCGTTTAGGAAATTAGGCCAAACTAACGAGCCAATTACAGCCGTTATGCTGCCGGTTTTCCAAAGAATTTTTGGAGTTTTAGGCTAACGTTAAGTGTTAAACCTTAATGAACGATTAAGTACGTGGAATGATATGAATGTTTAGATCACATCCTAGTCTAACCTCTATAGGTTGGGTTGGGGCATGACATTTGACATGTAATTTCGCTTGTAAAGCACATGGAATTATATGGATATTAAACCAGCATCCAAGTAACACATGTAAATCAAGTCAAATAACTCATTTCGGGGTTCACGTAACCAAGTAATAAGGTTATACATGCATACAATGACATTTACATGAGATCGGGTGCAAGAAAAGTCTATTCATCAACATGTAATCATCGGAAATCACATTTAGGGCTATAAGGACAACTACGGGCAGCCCACTAATCACACAATTAGACACAATAACCATAGGATCAACACTTAGCGAGTTTTCATAGTCACTGGGGTTTCAATTTATGCTTACACGTGCGATTTAAGCCACAAGTTGTCACGTTACTAACCCAAACCATGCATCGATTTATTAAAACACCCTCAATCATCCAGAACAGTCCACACAACATCCAAGCACCACAATCCCAAGCATTCAATATCACAAGAGAAGTTACAATATTTTTTCAAAGTATGTCACTAAATAAATACCTCACTGCAATGGTCTGTTTTCCCACAATCATTTAGACAATGAAACAATCTCCAATTCTAGTGAATAAAATGTCAATTTAAATCTTATTGAGTGAACTAAATCCAAAAAAAAAACCTCACATCATTTGGAGTTCGGATTCAAGAGTTATAGCTAAAACCGTGAGACAACGCAAAACTGTCCAGATTCGTACATATTTCAATACTTGCCATTTTTTTGGGTCTTAGGGTCAAATTTAGCTTTAGTCTATTTCTGACAGAAATGTCCAGAACTGAAAAATATAGCAACCTACCAAATTTTATGCATTTTAGATATCATTTACTAAGTCAAAACTATTTCATTCTACAAGAACAGTGAATTGCCAAAAACCTGCTCCATTTTCCCAGAATTTCCAGATTTAGACACCCTTCAATGTATTGCCATTTTGGAGGCCTTAGAATCAAAATTGGCCTTGGCCTAGTTCTATGAAAAATGCTCAGAACTGGAAAAACTAGTCACCTACCAATTTTCATGCATTTTAAACATCATCTACCAGGCCACATTCACTTCACTCCAACAAGTCAAAAATCTGCCATTTTCGCGATTTTACCTATCTCCAAGTTCTAGCTAAATATCTTGCTATGCATGGTTACAAAAGCTCATGTACACACATATACCACAAGTACAGAGGTAAAAATAGACATATGAAGGCATGCATGTGGTTTTTGAAAGCTTTTAAAAAAGATTAACCCTCACCTTAGTCTATTGACAACAAATGATTCTCAAAACTCTTGAAGATGCACAAATGGTCTTCTCTCCTTGTTTGGCCGAGAGATATTGCTTGATTTCCTTAATTCCTAGCTGGGTTATCATGTCCTTAGTATGTGCATGTGGTTAGAACAAAAAGGAAATGAAATAGAAGCTATCAAACATACCTAAGCCGAAATGAGTTTTCTATGAGCTTGCATGCATCTTTTCTTGCTTCTAGCTTGCTTGGTCGAGCTTCCTAGGGTACTTGAGTGTCTTGGTGAGCTTTAGGAGATGAGCTTAACCTATGGAACTTGAGGGTGCAGCTTTGGCCGAGAGAGAGAGAAAAAATGAGAGAATAAGAGTTGAGAGAAAGACAACGATGTGTTTGAGCATATGGTTGGCCTTGAGCTTCTACAAATCTGATTTGTGTCATTTCTTTTGAGCATTTGAATTATCTTAGCATGGTAAATTGAGTAGGCCGAGAATGTGGAGCAATGGGTAGGGTTTTAGGTCATTTTTTTAATGCATTGTTTGAAGTAATTGTCATAGGCTAGTCTAGGAAAGTTTTTAAATTATGCAAGCTTATTAAAATGCAAGAAGTGGTCGGCCAAAGCATGCTCAAATCTGAATTTTTTTGTCTTGTTTGAGCTTTATTTTATTGTGTGTGCTTGGGATATGCAAAAGAATAAGGAATAAAGAATAAGAATGTTTAGCTTTTGGTGAAATTTTTTCTTCTAGTACATTGACTTAGCATTTTAATATTAGTTAGTGGAGTTTGTAGGATTAATTAATAATCTAGTGCTTCGTGTAAGATGCTTTCTTGATTAGCGTGCGGGCATGCTTTTCTAGGTTTACGGCACGCATTACAAGGTAAAGCACGACCAACGAGACGAATGCACGTTTTCCAAGTAAATACACGCAACTCTAAATGAATGCACGTAATTCGATGCAAGGTACATAAAATGAGACACGACTCTTGAACCTAGGTCAAGGCATGCAATTCTAGGTTAGGGCACACGAAATGACATATCACACGCAAATCGAGATCAGGCCTCACAGCCGCCGAGGAAGCTTGTTGGCCCTGTCGTAGAGCTCTCGGAGAGCTTTCCAACGGTATGCTATGCGCCGCGTAACTCCTTATGGAATAAAAGTTATGGGCACTGAAGCGACGGATACCTGGTCACAAGCCCCACGCCCTTGGTTTACAAGCCCAGCCTCTACGTGAAGTGAAGTTCTCTTGCCCAAGGTGCCGTGGGATTCAGAAATAGAAATGTGATAGATTAGTTGTCCTCCTTTTCGCGGCTCATGACGTACGATCTAGGATTGAAAAACATAGCAGAAGAGGAAAAGTGTCTCGGAACTGATGAAAATGTTCGATTTTGGGCTCCGAAAATAGGCGCAGCCAAGAAGGATTGTTGCCCCCATTGCAGAGCTCTCGAAGAGCTTTCCAATGGTATATTGTGCGACGCGTAACTCTTGATGGATCAAAAGTTATGGGCATCGGAGCGATGGATACCTGGTTATAAGCCCCACGCCCTCAGTTTGTAGGCCCAGCCTCTACGTGACTTGAAGTTCTCTTGCCCAAGGTACCGTGGGATTCGGTAATAGAAATGTGATGATTTAGGTTGTCATCCTTTTCACGGCTCATGACGTACGATCCGGAACGGAAAAATAGCGTAAAAAAGAAAAGTGTCCCGAAACTGATGAAAACGTTCGATTTTAGGCACTGAAATTATGCGCAGCCGAGTAGCCTTGTTGCCCCCGTCGTAGAGATCTCAGAGGGCTTTTTAACAGTATGTTGTGCGCCGCATAACTCCTTACGGATCAAAAGTTTTGGGCACTGGAGCGACGGAGACCTGGTCACAGGCCCTACGCCCTCGGTTTGCGGGCCCAGCCTCTATGCGAAGTGAAATTCTCTTGCCCAAGGTGCCGTGGGATTCAGTAATAGAAATGTGATGGATTAGGTTGTCATCTTTTTCGCGGCTCACGACGTACGATCCGGGATGGAAAAACAGCGCAAAAGAATAAAAATATCCGAAAATTGATGAAAATGTTCGATTTTGGGCTTCGCAAATAGGCACAGCCAAGCAGGCTTGCAGACCACATTAGAGCTCTCGGAGAGCTTTCCAACGGTATATTGTGCGCCGCGTAAATTGTGAGGCCCGATCTCGATTTTCGTGCGATACCTTGTTTCGTGTGCCCTAACCTAGATTTGCGTGCCTTGACCTAGGTTTAAGAGTCGTGTTTCGTTTGTATGTCTTGCATTGAATTATGTGCATTCATTTAGGGTTGCATGCATTTACTTGGGAAATGTGCATTCGTCTCGTAGTTCGTGTCCTACCTCGTAGTGCGTGCCCTAAACCTAAGAAAGTGTGCCCTCACACTAATCAAGAAAGCATCTTACACGAAGCACTAGATCATCAATTAATCCTACAAACTCCACTAACTAATATTAAAATGCTAAGTCAATGCACTAGAAGACGAAATTGCACCAAAAGCTAGACATTCTTATTCTTTATTCTTTATTCTTTATTCTTTTGCATATTCCAAGCACTCAATTAAATAATGCTCAAACAAGACAAAAAATTCAGATTTGAACACATCCTTGGCCGACCACTAGGAGCTTTTGTGCATGCAATTCAATTTCAAATTTGTACCTAAACATTCTATGACAACTAATGACACAAAGCAATAAAAAAAAATTGGCTCAAAACCCTCCCCAAAGCTCCACCATCTCGACACAAGCTCCATGCCCATACTAGACAATTCAAAATGCTTCTTGAAGACACAAAAATCTGAAATTTACATGCTCAAGGCCGACACAAGCATCAATGCCCATCAAGCTTTCATTTTCTTTCATTTTCTCTCATTTCCTCTCATTCTTCTCTCATTCTTCTCTCTCTCTCGGCCCTAGCTGAAAATATACTCTCCATAGCTAAGTTCTTCATCCTAAGGCTCTTCAAGACTTCCAAGCTACCAAGGAACTCGACCAAGCAAAGCTAGAGTGCAAAAGACACACATGCAAGCTCTTTGAACCTTCATTTCGGCTTAGGTGAGTTGTTAGCTTCCATTTCATTTTCTTCCTGTTCTAACCACATGCACCTACTAAGAACATGGTAACTTAGCTAGGAAATTTGAGAAAATCAAGTGGTCTCTCGGCTAAGCAAGAAAAAGAGTCAATCTTTTGTATCCTCAAGAGTTCTTGCATCTTCTTTGTTGTCTTGCTAAGGTGAGGGCTAAAACTTCTTGAAAATCTTTCAAAAACCACATGCATGCCCTTAAATATCTATTTTTACTTATGTACTTGTGATATATGTGTGTTCATGAGCTTTTGTAAACATGCATGGCAAGATATTTGGCTAGAATTTGATGATAGATGAAATCGCGTGTGGGACAGCCTTCTGTCTTGTTGGTGCGAGGTGATTTTGACCAGGTAAATGAGATTGAAAATACGTGAAAATTGGTCAGTGACTATTTTTTCCAGTTCTGAGACTTTTTCGCAGAAATAGGCTAAAGCTAATTTTGACTCTAAGGTCCTCAAAATGGCAAAATATTAAAATATGTCCAAATCTGGAAAATCTGGGAAAATGAAGTAGGTTTTGGCAGATTCACTTTTCTTGTAGAATGAACCTGTTTTGACTTAGTAAATGATATCCAAAATTCTTGAAATTTGGTATGCTGCTAGATTTGTCAGTTCTGGACATTTTTGTCAGAAATGGACTAAGGCTAAATCTGACCCTAAGGCCCTCAAAAATGACAAGTATTGAAATGTGTGCAAATCTGGACAGTTTTGCGTAGTCTCACTGTTTTGGCAATAACTCTTGAACCCGAACTCCAAATGATGCGAGGTTTGTTTCTAAATTTAGTTCACTCCTTAAGATTTAATTTGACATCTTGTTCACTGGAATTGGAGATTGTTTGCTTGTCTCAATGATTGTGAGAAAACAGTCCATTGCAGTGAGGGTTTCACCTATTGATATGCTTAGAAAAATTATTGTAGCTTCTCTTGTTGTATTAAATGCTTGGGATTGTGGCATTTGGATGTTGTGTAGACTGTTTTGAATACTTGAGGGTGTTTGAATTAATCAATGCATGGCTTGAGTTTAATTGCGAGATAACTTGGGGCTTAATCGCACGGGTAAGCACGAATTGAAACCCTAGTGATTAGGTAAATTCGCTAAGTGTTGATCCTATGAATATCGTGTTTAATTATATGATTAGTAGGCTGTCCGTAGTTTCCCTTGTAGCCCTAAATGTGATTTCGATGATTACATGTTGACAAGTAGGCCTTTCTTGCACCCGATCCCACGTAGATGTCGTTGCATGTTTAATAATCTTGTTATTTGATTACGTGAACTTCGAAATGAGTTATATGACGTGATTTACATGCATTGCATGGCTGCCTATTTAATATTCATATAACTCCATGTGCTTTTCAAGTGAAATTGCCTGTCATATCGTGGCTCGCTTGTTTACTTGTCAATGTGCAATCTTATGACTGTCCGGAGGCAACCTAATTTGTTGACCTCCAAATGTGATATATTAAATGTCATAAATGTGCATTGCATACGAGGTTGCAACCTTTCATTCTGGCGTGGTAGCGTTCACGCACACCGGGCGGCATCGGGCTTGCTGGTGCAACCATGACTACCATTGTCCATTTCCCTCTCTCGCTTGGGGGCTAGACTTCCTCGGCGAGTTGGGTCGTAGGATTTCGGAGTACATCCGGAGTACACCCATTTGGCGTAATAAGGGGATGAACTGAAGTCGGCTGCAACAACTGATACTGGAAATGAACTGAGAGCAAATGCTCACCATATCCTTTTTACTATGTGTATAAGTACTCTCGCTCGGTTCCTAGAGGACCTCAGGGAGGAAACACGGGTAATTGTGTTCCTTTACTTTTACATTACGTTATGTACTTGTTATATATTCATGCTTGCAAAAAGGATTTTTCATAAGTTGAACCGGAAAATGAGTTTTAAAACTTATTTCTCATTTGCCCTCGCTGAGTTCATAAGGACTCACCCTCTTTTATTATCTCAGGTGAAGAAGACCAGGAACAGGTACCCGAGGACAACGTGCCAAATGATGATTCCTTGGAATGATTGCTTGCCCTACGTGCCTTGCTTGACTATGGCCATTTTGTGAACAATATGTTGCTTGAAGACTATTTCATTTCTTATGATGCTTGTTATTGTATTGTAAATGACCCCCATTGTAATTTGGGGTCTAATTTTGGCTTGTACTGATCATAACTAGATAGACACTACTATGGTCGTTTTACTATCGTTATTGGCTAGTACCTATCATAGGATTATGAAGTATCAGGTAAGGATTAAGTAAAATGAACCTATCCAACCTTAAGCAAGTACTCATTGTTAAGCTAAGATCAACAGGTACTTTGTAACGAGGATTAACAAACATACAAGACATAGTATCATGCTAGGTTATTAATCAAACGAGACTTCGAGATAATTAGTAGGCGATTCAATTGATGATAGATAGTAATCTTAGTTGGAAATGAAATTGAGATTGAAAATTTTGAGGCGTTTAGAGAATTAGGTCAAACTAAAGAGCCCAATTATAGCCGTTATGCTGCCGTTTTTTCGGAAAAATTTTGGAGTTTAGGCTAAAACGTTAAGTGTTAAACTTTCATGAACGATTAAGTATGAGATATGACTTGAATGTTTAGATCACACCCTAGTCTAACCTTTATAGGCCGGGTTGGGGCATAACACCTTAGAGAAGAATGGTATCAGAGCTTAGATTGCTTAAGCCGGGTTTAACTCTCGGACCATGGGTAGAAGCCCTAAGATTATTAGGATGACTTGTTTATGTGTTATTGTATGACAATATCAAGTGTGCCTTCTCTATTTCTATGTGCTTATGTGATTAACATGTCTTAACTATTTCTAGAACTGTGTGTTTATGTAAAATTATATGTTGCATACCTTATACATTAAATTCTTGTTTGTCGTATTCCAATAAATTGTGCATCTTAATCTGTGCCTATAGATGGTTGGCCCTAGTACCCGTACTACTAATAGGAGCGATGAGCCCCAAGAGACCGGAGATGCTTATCAAACTAATCCCGGCATGGCTATGTTTAACATGATGGCAAACGCCATGGATCATGTGTCGCGAGTGATGGAACGTCAAGATGCACGTGAAGCGAACAACAACAACAACAAGAATGATGGTAACCATGGGAGACATAGCAGAATGAAAGAGTTCCTTGACTTTCGCTCGTCTAAATTCCACGGGGAAGCTAATGATAAAAAAGCAGAGGCTTGGCTGTCTGAGATCGAGAGGATTTTTAGGCCACTTGATTATACTGATGAAGAAAAGGTGGAGTTCGCTGTGTTTTTGTTGCACGGGGATGCTGAGCATTGGTGGCACACTGTGGAGGCACTTTGGAAAACTGATCAAACCCCTCGCTTGTGGGGTAATTTCGTTAAGGCATTCAAGGAGAAATATGTACCTGCAGTTTCCAAGCAGAGACGGATTGAGGAATCCATACACTTGCAGTGGCCCAGTACGAGGCTCGTTTTGACCGACTGTCTCGCTATGCTTAATACATGGTTAGTACCCCTGAGGCGAAGATGTGGAAATTTATGACTGGATTGAGGCCAGAGATTCAGGACTAGTTGGCTTCGCATGACTTCGATACCTATTCTGCTCTCCTTGCTGCTGCTTCCCGAGTTGAGAAGAGAAAACTTGATAAAGCCGATTCGAGCCAGCCGAACAAGAAACCGTATCAGCCTCCAGGTCAACAGAGGAAATTCCAGAGCCAGAGTCGTAATCAGGGCCAGAGCCAGAACATACCAGTTAATAACTGTGGCCCAACTAAAGCGCCATCAGACTCTTCCACCCGCGGATCCACAGGTAGTTCACCTGCTACTCAATCTATCAACTGTTCTTACTATGACAAGAAAGGTCACACCGAGGCCCAGTGCTGGAAGAAGTCGGGACGATGTGTGCGGTGTGGTAGTGATCAGCATCAGATCAAGGATTGCCCTAAATGGTAAGCAGGACAAAATCAAGTTAAACCAGCTGGTAGAGGCAAGACTCCAGTTCTTAGAGTTCAGGCTCGAGCTTATGCTATTGAGTGCAAGAAGCTTCCGGAGGAGACTACTGTTGTTGAAGGTACATTCTTGATACTGAATCAACCTGTTAGGGTGCTAATTGGTCCAGGTGCTACTCATTCATTTATTACTCCCTTATGTGTGCAACATGTGAAACTATGAGTTGTATGTTTGCCTTACGAAGTAGAAGTTGGTACTCCGATGGGTTCTAAACTTATTACTAGCTCAGCTTGTAAAGCATGTAAAATACAAATTAAAGATAGGGAATTCTCGGCCAATCTTATTGTATTACCTTTTCAAGACTATAAAGTCATCTTAGGGATGGACTGGTTGGCAAAGCATCATGCCCAACTAGATTGCCGGACGAAGATTGTAACATTCCGGATACCTGGTCAACCAATATTAGAGGTAATAGGTCGAAGAGACTTCACCGGGAGTTCCATCATTCCATCTACAAAAGCAGTGAAGTCCTTGAGAAAGGGATGTAGTGGATACTTAGCTTACCTCATCAACAAGCCGTCGGACAAAGCTAAGTTGGAGGAGATGCCAGTGATTAAGGATTATGCGGATGTATTTCTAGAAGAATTGCCCGGTTTATCCCCAAATTGGGAGATCAAGTTCATTATAGAATTACTATCTGGCACCCAGCCGATATCTAAAGCTCCCTATCGTATGGCACCGGCCGAGCTACAAGAATTGAAGGACCAATTGTAAGGATTGTTGAAGAAGGGGTTTATTCAACCAAGTTCTTCTCCGTGGGGTGTACCAGTCCTATTTGTAAAGAAGAAAGACGGAACGTTGAGGCTATGCATCGATTACCGAGGATTGAACCAAGTGACCGTTAAGAATAAATACCCACTTCCACTGATCGATGAGTTATTTGATCAACTTCAGGGAGCCAAAGTGTATTCGAAGCTAGACTTGAGGCAAGGGTACTACCAGTTGCGAATCAAAAAGGTGGATGTGCCTAAAACGGCTTTCAGGATAAGATATGGGCATTATGAATATGTGGTGATGCCATTTGGGCTAACTAATGCCCCTGCAGCTTTTATGGACTTGATGCATAAGATGTTTCAACCCTACTTGGACCAATTTATGGTGATCTTTATTGATGATATTTTGGTATACTCAAAATCCGAGGCTAAGCATGAACAACATCTGCGATTGGTACTGCAGAAACTTCGAGAGCATCAATTGTATGCAAAGTTTAGCAAATGCGAATTTTGGTTGCAGCAAATTGCATTTTTGGGGCATATCATATCCCAAGAGGGAATAGCAGCGGATCCAGCAAAGACAGAAGCGGTGATGTCTTGGAAGAAGCCGAAAAACGTTACGGAGGTTCAGAGTTTTCTTGGTCTAGCCGGCTATTATCGAAGGTTCGTGAAAGATTTCTCTAAGATCGCGGGACCGCTTACAAAGCTCACTCAGAAGAAAACAAAGTACGTATAGGATGACAAGTGTGAGAATAGCTTCCAAGAATTAAAGAAAAGATTGACTACCGCACCTGTTCTTGCATTGCCTGAAGGGGATCAAGGTTTTGTAATCTATTGCGATGCTTCGAAGGAAGGATTGGGATGTGTGTTGATGCAAAATGGTAGAGTGATTGCCTATGCTTCTAGGAAACCAAAGCCGTATGAATTGAATTACCCGATGCATGATTTGGAGTTAGGGGCTATCGTGTTTGCACTCAAGAAATAGAGGCACTATCTGTGGGGAAACAAGTTTGAGGTATTTACTAATCACAAGAGCTTGAAATACTTGTTATCATAAAAATATTTGTACATGAGGCAAAGACGGTGGATGGAGCTTTTGGATGATTATAGCTGCACAATCAATTATGTGCCCGGTAAAGCAAATGTAGTTGCAGATGCCTTAAGTCGGAAAGCGAGCATGGCAAAACTGGAAGTCAAGGTGCAGGAGTTGTTGGAGGAAGCATTTTTGTGGAAACCACAATTGACTCAAAAAGGGTTACTTTTTGCCACTACACAAGTTCAATCGACCTTGTTGTCTGAATTACGAGAGGCTCAACAGAAGGACCAACAGTTTCAAAAGATTAAAGAAAACAACATAGATTTCAAGTTTCATGATGATGGTATTTGGAGGTTTAGGAATCGGATTTGTGTTCCTAATGAGCCAGAGTTAAAAAAGAAGATTTTTGAAGAAGCCCATAATTCAAGATATACTATTCACCCTGGCGGAACGAAGATGTACCGGGATTTGAAGCAACACTATTGGTGGAATAACATGAAGAGAGAGATTGCGGAGTTTGTGGCACGGTGTTTGACTTGCGAGAGAGTCAAAGCAGAACATCAACGACCAGCAGGTCTACTTCAGCTGTTGGAGATTCTTCAATGGAAATAGGAACATATAACTATGGACATTGTTATGGACCTGCCCAGGTCACAAAAAGTTCATGACGCCGTTTGCGTCATAGTGGATAGATTGACCAAGTCAACACACTTCTTACCAATGAACAAGGAGGATAGCCCCGAGAAATTGAGAGATATGTATGTGGCGGATATTGTAAGATTGTACGGGATGCCTGTGAGTATTGTATCGGATAGGGACCCTCGTTTCACTTCCCCATTTTGGAAGAGATTGTAAGAAGCTTTGGGGACGAAGTTGAGTTTCAGCACGGCTTATCACCTTAGACTGATGGACAATCTGAGAGAACTATTCAGATTCTGGAGGATATGCTGAGGGCGTGTGTTTTAGACTTTGGGAAGGGTTAGGAGAAATATCTGTCTCTAGTGGAGTTCGCTTATAATAATAGTTATCAGGCTACTATCGGGATGGCCCCATTTGAGGCGTTGTATGGACGTAAGTGTCGATCCCCAATTTACTGGGATGAAGTAGGTGAGAGAAGACTTTTGACCCGACCCTTCTACCTGAACTTATGAAGACTGTCAATAATGTCCACCTCATCCGAAAACGGATGCTTACCCCCAAAGCAGGCAAAAAAGTTACGCAGACCGACGGAGACGAAGTCTAGAGTTTGAGGTCGGCGACAAGGTGTTCTTGAGGATATCACCTCGGAGGGGATTGATTAAACACGGCAAGGGTGGAAAGTTGAGCCCGAGTTTTGTAGGACCATTTGAGATAATTGAGAAGGTTGGCAAGTTGGCGTATCGCCTAGCACTACCCCAAAACCTCTCCAATATTCAAGACGTCTTTCATGTTTTGATGCTACGGAAGTATCACCCTGATCCATCGCATATCTTGGAGCCAGAGCCGTTGCAGCTTCGGGAAAACTTGTCTTATGAAGAGAAGCCCATTTAGATCCTAGACCATCAAGATCGGGAGTTGCGCAACAAATCTATACCGATGGTGAAAGTGTTGTGGGATCATCATGGAGTTGAAGAAGCAACGTGGGAAAGGCAAGACCAGATGGAGCAACAATATCCAGCATTATTTCAAAGGTAATATTGAATTTCAGGACGAAAATCTTTTAAGGAGCGGAGGATGTGAGGCCCGACCTCGATTTGCGTGTGAAACCTCGTTTCGTGTGCCCTAACCTAGATTTGCGTGCCTTGACCTAGGTTTAAGAATCGTGTTTCATTTTGTGTGCCTTGCATTGAATTACGTGCATTCATTTAGGATTGTGTGCATTTACTTGGGAAACGTGCATTCATCTCGTAGTTCGTGCCCTACCTCATAGTGCGTGCCCTAAACCTAAGAAAGTGTGCCCTCACACTAATCAAGAAAGCATCTTACAAGAAGCACTAGATCATCAAATAATCCCACAAACTCCACTAACTAATATTAAAATGCTAAGTCAATGCACTAGAAGACGAAATTGTATCAAAAGCTAGACATTCTTATTCTTTATTCTTTATTCTTTTGCATATTCCAAGAACTCAATTAAATAATGCTCAAACAAGACCAAAATTCAGATTTGAACACATCCTTGGCCGACCACTAGGAGCTTTTGTGCATGCAATTCAATTTCAAATTTGTACCTAAACATTCTATGACAACTAATGACACAAAACAATTAAAAAAAAAAAATTTGGCTCAAAACCCTCCCCAAAGCTCCACCATCTCGACACAAGCTCCATGCTCATACTAGACAATTCAAAATGCTTCTTGAAGACACAAAAGTCTGAAATTTACATGCTCAAGGCCGACACAAGCATCAATGCCCATCAAGCTTTCATTTTCTTTCATTTTCTCTCATTTCCTCTCATTCTTCTCTCTCTCTCGGCCGCTGAAAATATACTCTCCATAGCTAAGTTCTTCATCCTAAGGCCCTTGAAGACTTCCAAGCTACCAAGGAACTCGACCAAGCAAAGCTAGAGTGCAAAAGACACACATGCAAGCTCTTTGAACCTTTATTTCGGCTTAGGTGAGTTGTTAGCTTCCATTTCGTTTTCTTCTTGTTCTAACCACATGCACCTACTAAGAACATGGTAACTAAGCTAGGAAATTAGAGAAAATCAAGTGATCTCTCGGCTAAGCAAGGAAAAGAGTCAATCTTGTGCATCCTCAAGAGTTTTTGCATCTTCTTTGTTGTCTTGCTAAGGTGAGGGCTAAAACTTCTTGAAAATCTTTCAAAAACCACATGCATGCCCTTAAATGTTTATTTTTACTTCTGTACTTGTGATATATGTGTGTTCATGAGCTTTTGTAAACATGCATGGCAAGATATTTGGCTAGAATGTGATGATAGATGAGGTTGAAAATGCGTGAAAATTGGTAGGTGACTAGTTTTGCCAGTTATGAACATTTTTATCAGAAATAGGAGAAAGCTAATTTTGACTCTAAGGTCCTCAAAAATGAAAACATATCAAAATGTGTCCAAATCTGGAAAATCTGGGAAAATGAAGCAGGTTTTGGCAGATTCACTATTCTTGTAGAACGAACCAGTTTTGACTTAGTAAATGATATTAAAAATGCATGAAATTTGTTGTACTTCTATATTTTTCAGTTCTGGATATTTTTGTCAGAAATGGACTAAGGCTAAATCTGACCGTAAGACCCTCAAAAACGACAAGTATTGAAATGTGTGCAAATCTGGACAGTTTTGCGTAGTCTCACTGTTTTGGCTATAACTCTTGAACCCGAACTCCAAATGATGCGAGGTTTGTTTCTGGATTTAGTTCACTCCTTAAGCTTTAATTTTACATCTTGCTAACTGGAATTGGAGATTATTTTCTTGTTTCAATGATTGTGAGAAAACAGTCCATTGCAGTGAGGGTTTCACCTATTGATATGCTTAGAAAAATTATTGTAGCTTCTCTTGTTGTATTAAATGCTTGGGATTTTGGCATTTGGATGTTGTGTGGACTGTTTTGAATACTTGAGGGTGTTTGAATCAATCAATGCATGGCTTGAGTTTAATTAAAAGGTGACTTAGGGCTTAATCGCACGGGTAAGCACGAATTGAAACCCTAGTGATTAGGTAAATTCGCTAAGTGTTGATCCTATGAATATCGTGTTTAATTATGTGATTAGTAGGCTGCCCGTAGTTTCCCTTGTAGCCCTAAATGTGATTTCGATTATTACATGTTGACAAGTAGGCCTTTATTGCACCCGGTCCCACGTAGATATCGTTGCATGTTGAATAATCTTGTTAATTGATTATGTAAACTTCGAAATGAGTTATATGACTCGATTTACATGCGTTACATGGCTGCCCGTTTAATATTCATATAACTCCATGTGCTTTTCAAGTGAAATTGCATGTCATATCGTGCCTCGCTTGTTTACTTATCAATGTGCAATCTTATGACTGCTCGGAGGCAACCTACTTTGTTGACCTCAAAATGTGATATATTGAATGTCATAAATGTGCATTGCATACAAGGTTGCAACCTTTCATTCTGGCGTGGTAGCGTTCACGCACACCGGGCGACATCGGGCTTGCCGGTGCAACCGTGACTACCATTGTCCAATTCCCTCTCTCGCTTGGGGGCTAGACTTCCTCGGAGAGTTGGGTCGTAGGATTTTGGGGTACATCCGGAGTACACCCATTTGGCGTGATAAGGGGATGAATTGAAGTCGGCCGCAACAACTGATACTGGAAATGAACTGAGAGCAAAAGCTCACCGTATCCTTTTCACTATGTGTATAAGTACTCTCGCTCGGTTCCTAGAGGACCTCGGGGAGGAAAGACGGGTAATTGTGTTCCTTTACTTTTACATTACGTTATGTACTTACTTGTGATATATTCATGCTTGCAAAAAGGATTTTTCATAAGTTGAACCGGAAAATGAGTTTCAAAACTTATTTCTCGTTCTCCCTCGCTGAGTTCATAAGGACTCACCCTCTTTTATCATCTCAGGTGAAGAAGACCAGGAACAGGTACCCGAGGACAACGTGCCTAATGATGATTCCTTGGAATGATTGCTTGCCCTACGTGCCTTGCTTGACTATGGCCATTTTGTGAACAATATGTTGCTTGAAGACTATTTCATTTCTTATGATGCTTGTTATTGTATTGTAAATGACCCCCGTTGTAATTTGGGGTCTAATTTTGGCTTGTACTGATCATAACTAGATAGACACTACTATGGTCGTTTTGCTATCGCTATTGGCTAGTACCTATCATAGGATTATGAAGTATCAGGTAAGGATAAAGTAAAATGAACCTATCCAATCTTAAGCAGGTACTCATTGTTAAGCTAAGATCAACAGGTACTTTCTAATGAGGATTAACAAACAAACGAGACATAGTATCATGCTAGGTTATTAATCAAACGAGACTTCGAGATAACTAGTAGGCGTTTCAATTGATGGTAGATAGTAATCTTAGTTGGAAATGAAATTGAGACTAGAAATTTTGAGACGTTTAGAGAATTAGGTCAAACTAAAGAGCCTAATTACAGCCGTTATGTTGCCAGTTTTTCCGAAAAAATTGTGGAGTTTAGGCTAAAACGTTAAGTGTTAAACTTTCATGAACGATTAAGTACGAGATATCACTTGAATGTTTAGATCACACCCTAGTCTAACCTTTATAGGCCGGGTTGGGATGTGACATAAATCCTTACGGATCAAAAGTTATGGGCACCGAAGCGACAGATACCTGCTCACAAGCCCTACGCCCTCGGTGTGCCGGCCCAGCCTCTACGTGAAGTGAAGTTCTCTTGCACAAGGTGTCCTGTGTTTTGGTAATAGAAGTGTGATGGATTAAGTTGTCATCCTTCTCGCGGCTAACGACAAATGATTCGGGATGAAAAAATAGCTCAAAAGAAAAAATGTGTCCCGAAACTGATGAAAACTTTGAATTTTGGGCTCTGAAAACCAGCGCAGCATAGGAGGCTTGCTGACGGATACCAGGTCACAAGCCCCATGCCATAGGCTTGCTGGCCCAACCTCTACGTGAAGTGAAGTTCTCTTGCCCAAGGTGCCATGGGATTCAGTAATAGAAATGTGATGGATTAGGTTGTCGTCCTTTTCACGGCTCACGACCTACGATCCGGGATAGAAAAATAGCGCAAAGAAAAGTATCCTGAAACTGACGAAAATATTGGATTTTGGTCTCCGAAAATTGGTGCAGCATAACAAGCTTTCTACGCCCATCGTAGATCTCTCAGAGTGCTTTCCAACGGTATGTTGTGCACCACGTAACTCATTACGGATCAATAGTTATCGGCACAGGAGTGACGGATACCTGGTCATAAGCCCCACGCCCTCGGTTTGCGAGCCCAACCTCTATGTGAAGCAAAGTTCCCTTGCCCAACGTGCCATGGGATTCTGTAATAGAAATGTGATGCATTAGGTTGTCGTCCTTTTCGCGACCCACGACGTACGATCTGGGACGGAAAAACAGTGCAGAAAAAGAAAAGTGTCCCAAAATTGATGAAAACATTCAATTTTGGGCTCTGAAAACAAGTGCAGCTGAGGAGGCTTGCTACCCCCATCGTAGAGCTCACAGACAGCTTTCCAACAGTATGCTGTGCGCCACGTAACTCGTTAAGGATCGAAAGTTATGGGCACCAGAGCAACGGATACCTGCTCAGAAGCTCCACGCCCACGGTTTGCAGGCCCAGCTTCTAAGTGAAGGGAAGTTCTCCTACCCAAGGTGTTGTGGGATTCGGTAATAGAAATGTGATGGATTACGTTGTCGTCCTTTTCGCGGCTCACGACGTTCGATCTTGGATGGAAAATCAACGTAAAAGAAGAAAAGTGTCCCAAAACTGATAAAAATATTTGATTTTGGGCTCTGAAAATAGGCGAAGCCGATCATGCCTACTACCCCTGTCGTAAAGCTCTCAGAGAGTTTTCCAACAGTATGCTGTGCGCCTCGTAACTTCTTACGGATCAAAAGTTATGGGCATTGGAGTGACGGATACCTGGGCACAAGCCCCATGCCCTCGGTTGGCGAGCCCAGCCACTACATGAAGTGAAGTTCTCTTGCCCAAGGTACTATTTGATTCGGTAATAGAAATGTGATGGATTAGGTTTTCGTCCTGCTCGCGGCTCACGACGTACGATTCGGGACTGAAAAACAGAGCAAAAGAGGAAAAGTGTCTTGGAACTGATGAAAACGATCGATTTTGGCCTCCAAAAATTGGTACAGCCAATCAGCCTTGCTACCCTTGTCGTAGAGCTCTCAGAGAGCTTTCCAACGGTATGCTGTGCACCGCGTAACTCCTTATGGTTCAAAAGTTATGGGCACCGGAGCGACGGATACCTGGTCACAAACCCTACCCCCTCGGTTTGCGAGCCCAGCCTCTACGCGTAGTGAAGTTCTCTTGCCCAAGGTGTTATGGGTTTCTATAATAGAAATGTGATGGATTAGGTTGTTGTCCAACGACATACGATCCGGGATAAAAAAACAGAGCAAAAGAAGAAAAGTGTCACGAAAATGATGAAAATGTTCAATTTTGGGATCCAAAAATAGGCGCAGACGAGCAGGCTTTTCTACCCCTGTCGTAGAGCTCTCGGATAGCTTTCCAACGGTATGCTGTGCGCCACGTAACTCCTTACGAAACAAAAGTTATGGGCACCGGAGCGACGGATACCTGGTCACAAGCCCCATGCCCTCAATTTGTAGGCCCAGCCTCTATGTGAAGTGAAGTTCTGTTGTCCAAGGTGCAAGGGATTCAGTAATAGAAATGTGATGGATTTGATTGTTATCCTTTTCGCGGCTCACAACGTACGATCCGGGGTGGAAAAATAGCGCAAAAGAAGAAAAGTATCCCAAAACTGATGAAAACATTCAATTTTGGGCTCCGAAAACTGGCATAGCCGAGCAAGCTTGCTGCCCACATCGTAGAGCTCTTAGTGAGCTTTCCAACGGAATGCTGTACGCTGCATAAATCCTTACAGATCAAAATTTATAGGCATCAGAGCGACGGAGACCTGGTCACAAGCCCCACACCCTCGGTTTGCAAGCCCAGCCTCTACGTGAAGCTAAATTCTCTTGCCCAAAGTGCCGTGGGATTCGGTAATAGAAATGTGATGGATTAGGTTGTCATCCTTTTTGCGGCTCACGATGTACGATCCAGGACGAAAAAATAGCGCAAAAGAAGAAAAGTGCCCCAAAACTAATGAAAATGTTGAATTTTGGGATCCGAAAATCGGTGCAGCATAGCAGGCTTGCTGACACAATCGTAGAGCTCTCGGAGAGCTTTCCAACGGTATGTTGTGCGTCGCGTAACTCCTTACAGATCAAAAGTTATGGGCACCGGAGCAACAGATACCTGGTCACAAGCCCCACGCTCTAGGTTTGCGAGCCCAGCCTCTACGTGAAGTGAATTTCTCTTGCCCAAGGTGCCATGGGATTCGGCAAAAGAAATGTAACGGATTTGGTTGTCGTCCTTTTCGCGGCTCACGACCTACGATCCGAGACGAAAAACGGCGTAAAAGAAGAAAATTGTCCCGGAATTGATGAAAACGTTAGATTTTGGTCTCTGAAAACTGGCGCAGCATTCTAGGCTTGCTATCCCCATCGTAGAGCTCTCGAAGTGTTTTCTAACGGTATGCTGTGCGACGCGCAACTCCTTACGGATCAATAGTTATGGGCAGCGGAGTGACGGATACCTAGTCATAAGCCCTGTGCCCTCGGTTTGAGGGCCCTACCTCTATGTGAAGGAAAGTTCTCTTGCCCAACGTGCCATGGCATTCTGTAATAGAAATGTGATGGATTAGGTTGTCGTCCTTTTTGTGGCTTACAACATATGATCCGGGACTGAAAAACAGCGTAGAAAAAGAAAAGTGTCCCGAAACTGATGAAAACGTTTGATATTGGGCTTCAAAAACTGGTGCAGCTAAGCAAGCTTGCTGCCCCCGTCGTAGAGCTCTCATAGAGCTTTCCAACGGTATTCTGTGCGCCGCGTAACTCCCTACAAATCAAAAGTTATGGGCACCGGAGCAACGGATACCTTGTCACAAGCCCCACGCCCTCGGCTTATGGGCCTAACCTCTAAGTGAAGTGAAGTTCTCCTGCCCAAGGTACCATGGGATTTGGTAATAGAAATGTGATGGATTAGGTTGTCGTCCTTTTCGCGGCTCACGACGTGTGATCCGGAACGAAAAAACAACGCAAAAGAAGAAAAGTATCCCGAAACTGATGAAAACGTTCGATTTTGGGCTCCGAAAATAGGCGCGGCCAAGCAAGCTTGGTGCCCCCATCGTAGAGCTCTCAGAGAGCTTTGCAACGGTATGCTGTGCGCCGCGAAACTCCCTACGGATCAAAAGTTATGGACAATAGAGCGACGAATACCTGCTCACAAGCCCCACGCCCTCAGTCTCCTGGCCCAGCCTCTATGTGAAGTGAAGTTCTCTTGCCCAAGGTGCCGTGGGATTCGATAATAGAAATGTGATGGATTAGGGTGTCGCCCTTTTCGCAGCTCACGACGTACAATCCGGGACTGAAAAACAGAGCAGAAGAGGAAAAGTGTCCTGGAACTGATGAAAATGTTCAATTTTGGCATCCGAAATAGGTACAGCCGATCAGGCTTGCTGCCCCTATCGTAAAGCTCTCAGAGAGCTTTCCAACGGTATACTGTGCGCCGTGTAACTCCTTATGGATCAAAAGTTATGGGCACCGGAGAGACGGATACCTAGTCACAAACTCTACCCCCTCGGCTTGCGAGCCCAGCCTCTACGTGAAGTGAAGTTGTCTTGCCTAAGGTACCGTGGGATTCAATAATAGAAATGTGATGGATCAGGTTGTCGTGCTTTTCGCGGCTCACGACGTACGATCCAGGACGAAAAAACAGTGCAAAAGAAGAAAAGTATCCCCAAACTGATGAAAATGTTCAATTTCTGGCTATGAGAACTAGTACAACTGAGCAAGCTTACTGCCCATGTCGGAGAGCTCCCGAAGAGCTTTCCAATGGTATGTTGTGCACTGCGTAACTCCTTACGGATCAAAAGTTATGAGCACCGGAGCGACGGATACCTGGTCACAAGCCCCACGCCCTCGGTTTACGAGCCCAGCCTCTACGTGAAGTGAAGTTGTCTTGTCCAAGGTACAATTGGATTATGTAATAGAAATGTGATGGATTAGGTTATCGTCCTTTTCGCGGCTCACGACGTATGATCTGGGATGGAAAAACAGCGCAAAAGAAGAAAAGTATCCCGAAACTGATGAAAATATTCCATTTTGGGCTCCGAAAATATGCACAGCTGAGCAGGCTTGCTGCCCTCGTCATAGAGCTCTCGGAGAGCTTTCCAACAGTATGCTATGCGTCGCGTACCTCCTTACGGATCAAAAGTTATGGGCAACGAAGCGAAGGATACCTGGTCACAAGCCCCACGTCCTAGGTTTGTGGGCCCAACCTCTACGTGAAGTGAAGTTCTCTTGCCTAAGATGCCGTGGGATTCGGTAATAGAAATGGGATGGATTAGGTTGTCGTCCTTTTCGCGGCTCGTGACGTACAATCCGTGACGGAAAAACAGCACAGAAGAAGAAAAGTGTCCCAAAACTAATGAAAATGTTCGATTTTGGGCTCTGAAAATAGGCACAGTCGAGAAGGATTGCTACCCGTGTCGTAGGGCTCTCGAAGCGCTTTCAACGATGTGTTGTGCGCCGCGTAATTCCTTACGAATCAAAAGTTATGGGCACCAAAGCGACAGATACCTGGTCACAAGTCCCATACCCTCGGTTTGCGGGCCTAGCCTTTATGTGAAGTGAAGTTCTCTTGCCTAAAGTGCCATGGGATTTGGTAATAGAAATGTGATGGATTCGGATGTCATCCTTTTCGTAGCTCACGACGTACGATCCGGGATGAAAAAATAGCACAAATGAAGAAAAGTGTCCCGAAACTGATGTAACACGTTCAATTTTGGGCTCTGAAAACAGGCACAGCCTAGCAAGCTTGTTGCCCCCGTCTTAGAGCTCTCGAAAAGTTTTCCAACGGTATGCTGTGCACCGTGTAACTCCTTACGATTCAAAAGTTATGGGCACCGGAGTGACGGATACCTGGTCACAAGCCCTACGCCCTCGGTTTGCGGGCCCAGCTTCTATGTGAAGTAAAGTTCTCTTGCCCAAGATGCAGTGGGATTCTATAATAAAAATGTGATGGATTAGGTTGTCGTCCTTTTCGCGGCTCACGACGTATGATCCGGGACAAAAAAACCAGCGCAAAAGAAGAAAAGTATCCCAAAATTGATGAAATCGTTCGATTTTAGGCTCCAAAAATTGGCGCAACTGAGCAGGCTTGCTGCCCCAGAAGTAGAGCTCTCAGAAAGCTTTCCAACTATATGTTGTGCGCCGCGTAACTCCTTACGGATCAAAAGTTATGGGTACTGGAGCGACGGATACCTGGTCACAAGCCCCACGCCATCGGTTTGCGGGCCCAGCCTCTTCGTGAAGTGAAGTTCTCTTGCCCAAGATACCATGGGATTCGGTAATAGAAATGTGATGGATTAGGTAGTCGTCCTTTTCGCGGCTCACGATCTACGATCCGGGACTGAAAAACAGAGCAGAAGAGGAAAAGTGTCCCGGAACTGATGAAAATGTTCAATTTTGGGCTCCGAAAACAGGCGCAGCCGTGATGGCTTGCTACCCCCGTCGTAGAGCTCTCAGAAAGCTTTCCAACGGAATGTGTGCGCCGCCTAACTTCTTATGGATCAAAGTAATGGGCACCGGAGCGACGGATACCTGGTCACAAGCCCCACGCTCTCAGTTTGCGGGCCCAGCCTCTATGTGAAGTGAAGTTCTCTTGCCCACGGTACCTTGGGATTCGGTAATAGAAAAGTGATGGTTTAGGTTATCGTCTTTTTCACGGCTCATGATGTACGATCCGGGATGAAAAAATAGAGTAAAAGAAGAAAAGTATACCGAAACTGATGAAAACGTTTGATTTTGGGCTTCGAAAATAGGCGCAGCTTAGCAAGCTAGCTGCCTCTGTCGTAAAGCTCTCAGAGAGCATTCCAACGGCATGTTGTGCGCCGTGTAACTCCTTACGGAACAAAAGTTATGGGCACCGGAGCGACGAATACCTGGTCACAAGCCCCACGCCCTCAATTTGCGGGCCCAGCCTCTATGTGAAGTGAAGTACTCTTGTCCAAGGAGGAATGGGATTCTATAATAGAAATGTGATGGATTAGGTTGTCCTCCTTTTCGCGGCTCACGACGTACGATTTGGGACGGAAAAACAGCGCAAAAGAAGAAAAGTATCCTAAAACTGAAGAAAATATTCGATTTTGGCCTCCAAAAATAGGCGCAGCCAAGCAGGCTTGTTGCGCCATCGTAGAACTCTCGAAGAGCTTTCCAATGGTTTGCTGTTTGCTGCATAACTCCTTATAGAACAAAAGTTATGGGCACCGGAGCGACGGATACCTGGTCACAAGCCCCACGCCCTCGATTTGTAGGCCCAGCTTCTATGTGAAGTGAAGTTCTCTTGTCCAAGGTACAATGGGATGCTGTAATAAAAATATGATGGATTAGGTTGTCGCCCTTTTCGCGGCTCATGACATACGATCCAGGATGGAAAAACAGCGTAAAAGAAGAAAAGTATCCCGAAACTGATGAAAACATTCCATTTTGGGCTCCGAAAATAGGCACAGCCGAGCAGGCTTGCTGCCCACGTCGTAGAGCTCCCGGAGCGCTTTTCAACTGTATGTTGTGCGTCGAATAACTCCTTACGGATCAAAAGTTATGGGCACCAAAGCGACGGATACCTGGTCACAAGCCCCACGTCCTCAGTTTGCGGGCCCAGCCTCCATGTGAAGTGAAGTTGTCTTGCCCAAGGTACCATGGGTTTCCGTAATAGAAATGTGATGGATTATGTTGTCGTCCTTTTCACGACCCACGCCGTACGCTCCGGGACAGAAAAATAGCGCAAAAGAAGAAAAGTGTACCAAAACTGATAAAACCGTTGGATTTTGGGCTCTGAAAACTGGCAAAGCATAGCAGGCTTGCAGACCCCATCGTAGACCTCTCGGAGAGCTTTCCAACTGTATGTTGTGCGCCACGTAACTTCTTACGGATCAAAAGTTATGGGCACCGGAGCGACGGATACCTGGTCATAAGCCCCACGCCATAGGTTTGCCGGCCCAGCCTCTACGTGAAGTGAAGTTCTCTTGCCCAAGGTGCCGTGGGAATCAGTAATAGAAATGTGATGGATTAGGTTGTCGTACTTTTCGTGACTCACGATGTACGATCCGAGACGGAAAAATAGTGCAAAAGAAGAAAAGTGTCCCGAAACTGATAAAACCGTTGGATTTTGGGTCCCAAAAACCGGCGCAGCATAGCAGGCTTACTGCCCCCATCGTAGAACTCTCGAAGAGCTTTCCGACGGTATGCTGTGCGCCGCGTAACTCCTTACAAATCAAAAATTATGGGCACCAGAGCAACGGATACCTGGTCACAAGCCCACGCTCTCGATTTGCTAGCCCAGCCTCTTCGTCAAGTGAAGTTGACTTCCCCAAGGTGTCGTGGGATTCGGTAATAGAAATGTGATTGATTATGCTGTCGTCCTTTTCGCGACTCACGATGCACAATCTAGGATGAAAAAACAGCGCAAAAGAAGAAAAGTGTCCTGAAACTGATGAAAATGTTCGATTTTGGGCTCTGAAAATTGGCGTAGCCGAGCAGGCTTGCTGACCGCATCGTAGAGCTCTCGGATAGCTTTCCAACGGTATGCTGTACGCCGCATAACTCCTTACGCATCAAAAGTTATGGGCACTGGAGCGACGGATACCTGGTCACAAGTCCCACGGCCTCGGTTTGCAGGCCCAACCTCTACGTGAAGTAAAGTTCTCTTGCCCAAGGGGCCGTGGGATTCTGTAATAGAAATGTGATGGATTAGGTTGTTGTCCTTTTTGCGGCTCACGACGTACGATCTGGGACAGAGAAATAGCTCAAAAGAGGAAAAGTATCCCAAAACTGATGAAAATGTTCGATTTTGGGCTCCGATAATAGGCGTAGCCGAGCAAGCTTGCTGCCCCCGTCTTAGAGCTCTCGGAGAGCTTTCCAACAGTATATTGTGCGCCGTGAAACTCCTTATGGATCAAAATTTATGGGCACTAAAGCGACGGATACCTGGTCACAAGCCCCACACCCTCGGTTTGCGGGCCTAGCCTTTATGTGAAGTAAAGTTCTCTTGCTCAAGGGGCCATGGAATTCTGTAATAGAAATGTGATGGATTAGGTTGTCGTCCTTTTCGCGGCTCACGACGTACAATCTGGGACGGAAAAACAGCGCAAAAGAAGAAAAGTGTCCAAAATTGATGAAAACATTGGATTTTGGGCTCCAAAAACCGGTGCAACTGAGTAGGCTTCTTGACCGCATCGTAGAGCTCTCAGAGAGCTTTCCAACAGTATGTTGTGCACCGCGTAACTCCTTACGCATCAGAAGTTATGGGCACCGAAGGGACGGATACCCGGTCACAAGCCCCACGCCCTCGGTTTGCGAGCCTAGCCTCAACGTGAAGTAAAGTTCTCTTGCCCAAAGGGCTGCGGGATTTTGTAATAGAAATGTGATGGATTAGGTTGTCGTCATTTTCGCGGCTCACGACGTACGATCCGGGATGAAAAAATAGCGTAAAAGAAGAAAAGTATCCCAAAATTGATGAAAACATTCGATTTTCGGCTCCGAATATAGGCACAGCCAAGCTAGCTTACTGCCCACATTGTAGACCTCTTGGAGAGCTTTCCAACGGTATGCTGTGCGCTGCGTCACTTCTTACGGATCAAAAGTAATGGGCAATGTAGCGACGGATACCTGGTCACAAGCCCCACGCCCTCGGTTTGCAGGCCTAGCCTCTATGTGAAGTGAAGTTCTCTTGCCCAAGGTGCCGTGGGAATCGGTAATAGAAATGTGATGGATTAGGTTGTCGTCCTTTTCACGACTCACGATGTACAATCCGGGATGAAAAAACAGCTCAAAAAAAGAAAAGTGTCCCAAAACTGATGAAAATGTTGGATTTTGGGCTCAGAAACTGGCTTAGTTGAGCAGGCTTGCTGACCGCATCATAGAGCTCTCAGAGAGCTTTCCAACGGTATGCTGTGCATCGCGTAACTCCTTACGGATTAAAAGTTATGGGCACCGGAGCGACGGATACCTGGTCACAAGCCCCATGCCCTCCGTTTGCAGGCCCAGCATCTACGTGAAGTAAAGTTGTCTTGCCCAAGGTGCCATGGGATTCTATAATAGAAATGTGATGGATTTGGTTGTCGTCCTTTTCGAGGCTCACGACGTACGATCCGGGACGAAAAATAGTGCAAAAGAAGAAAAGTATCCCAAAACTGTTGAAAACATTCAATTTTGAGTTCTGAAAATAGGCGCATCCGAGCAAGCTTGCTGCCCCAGTCATAAAGCGCTCCAAGAGCTTTTTAACGGTATGCCGTGCGCCGCGTAACTCCTTACGAATCAAAATTTATGGGCACTAGAGCGACGGATACCTGGTCACAAGCCCCATGCCCTCTGTTTGCGGGCCCAGCCTCTATGTGAAGTGATGTTGTCTTGCCCAAGGTACCTTGTGATTCGGTAATGGAAATGTGATGCATTAGGTTGTCATCCTTTTCGCGGCTCACAACTTACAATCCAGGACGAAAAAATAGCACAAAAAAGAAAATTGTCCCGAAACGGATGAAAACGTTGGATTTTGGTCTCTGAAAATCGACGCAGAATAGCAGGCTTCCTGTCCCCATCGTAGAGCTCTCGGAGTGCTTTCCAACAGTATGCTGTGCGCCGCGTAACTCCTTACGGATCAATAGTTATGGGCACCGGAGTGATGGATACTTGGTCACAAGCCCCACGCCTTCGGTTTGCGAGCCCAGCCTCTACATGAAGTAAAGCTCTCTTGCCCAACAAGCCATGGGATTCTATAATAGAAATGTGATGGATTAGGTTGTCGTCCTTTTTGCGGCTCACAACGTATGATCCGGGACGGAAAAACAGCGTAGAAAAAGAAAAGTGTTCCAAAACTGATAAAAACATTCAATTTTGTATTCCAAAAATAGGCGCAGCCAAGCAGGCTTGCTGCCCCCGTTGTAGAGCCCTTAGAGAGCTCTCCAACGGTATGTTGTGCGCCGCATAACTCCTTACGAATCAAAAGTTATGGGCACCGGAATGGTGGAGACCTGGTCACAAGCCCTACGCCCTTGGTTTGCGGGCCCAGCCTCTATGTGAAGTAAAGTTCTCCAGCCCAAGGGGCCGTGGGACTCAGTAATAGCAATGTGATGGATTAGGTTGTCATCCTTTTCGCGGCTCACGACGTACGATCCTGGATGGAAAAACAACATAAAAGTAGAAAAGTGTCCTGAAATTGATGAAAACGATCGATTTTGGGCTCTGAAAATAGGCACAGCCAATAAGGCTTGCTAACCTACACGTAGAGCTCTCTAAGAGCTTTCTAACGGTATGTTGTGAGCCGCGTAACTCCTTACGGATCAAAAGTTATGGGCACCGGAGCGACAGATACCTGGCCACAAGCCCCACGCCCTCGGTTTGTGGGCCCAGCCTCTACATGAAGTGAATTTGTCTTGCCCAAAGTGTCGAGGGATTCGGTAATAGAAATGTGATGGATTAGGTAGGCGTCCTTTTCGCGGCTCATGACATACGATTCAGGACTGAAAAACAGAGCAAAAGAGGAAAAGTGTCCCAGATTTGATGTAAACGTTCGATTTTGGGCTCTGAAAATTGGCGCAGCCGAGTAGGCTTGCTGCCTCCATCGTAGAGCTCTCGGAGAGCTTTCCAACGGTATGTTGTGCGCCGCGTAACTCCAAACGGATCAAAAGTTATAAGCACCGGAGCGACGAATACCTGGCCACAAACCCCACGCCCGATGTTTGCAGACCCAGCCTCTACGTGAAGCAAAGTTGTTTTGCCCAATGTGCCATGGGATTCGGTAATAGAAATGTGATGGATTATGTTGTCGTCCTTTTCGCGGCTCACGACATACGATCCGGGATGAAAAAATAGCGCAAAAGAAGAAAAGTGTCATGAAACTGATGAAAACGTTGAATTTTGGTCTCTGAAAACCGGTGCAGCAAAGCTTGCTTGCTGCCCCCATCATAGAGCTCTCGGAGTGTTTTCCAACGGTATGCTGTGCGCCGCGTAACTCCATACGGATCAATAGTTATGCGCACCGGAGTGACGGATACCTGGTCACAAGCCCCACGCCCTCGCTTTGCGGGCCCAGCCTCTACATGCAGTAGAGTTCTCTTGCCCAAGGTAACATGGGATTATCTAATAGAAATGTGATGGATTAGGTTGTCATCCTTTTCGCGGTTCACGGCGTACGATCCGGGATAGAAAAACAGCGCAGAAAAAGAAAAGTATCCCAAAACTAATGAAAACGTTCGATTTTGGGCTCTGAAAATAGGCACAACTAAGTAAGCTCGCTGCCCCCATCGTAGAGCTCTCAGAGAGCTTTCCAGCGGTATGCTATGCGCCGCGTAACTCCGTACGGATCAAAAGTTATGGGTACCGGAGCGACGGATACCTAGTCACAAGCCCTACGCCCTCAGTTTGCAGGCCCAACCTCTTTGTGAAGTGAAGTTCTCTTGCCCAAGGTATCGTGGGATTCAGTAATAGAAATGTGATGGATTAGGTTGTCGCCTTTTTCGCGGCTCACGACGTACGATTCGGGACGGAAAAATAGCGCAGAAAAAGAAATGTGTCCCGAAACTGATGAAAATGTTCGATTTTGGGCTCCGAAAATAGGCACAGCTAAGCAAGTTTGCTACCCCCATCATAGATCTCTCAAAGAGCTTTCCAACTATATGTTGTACGCCGTGTAACTCCTTACGGATCAAAAGTTATTGGCACCGGAGCGACGGATACCTAGTCACAAGCCCCACGCCCTCAGTTTGCGGGCCCAACCTCTATGTGAAGTGAAGTTCTTTTGCCCAATGTATCGTGGGATTCGATAATAGAAAAGTGATGGATTAGGTTGTCGTTCTTTTCACGGCTCGCGACGTACGATCCGAGAAGGAAAAACAGCGTAAAAGAAGAAAAATATCCTGAAACTAATGAAAACCTTCAATTTTGGGCTCCGAAAACAGGCGGAGCCGAGCAAGCTTGCTGCCCCCGTCGTAGAGCTCTCAAAGACCTTTCCAACAGTTTGCTGTTTGCCGCGTAACTCTTTACGGATCAAAAGTTATGGGCACCGGAGTGACGGATACCTGGTTACAAGCCCCCCACCTCGATTTGCGGGCCCAGCCTCTACGTGAAGAGAAGTTGTCTTGCCCAAGGTGCCGTGGGATTCTATAATAGAAATGTGATGGATTAGGTTGTCGTCCTTTTCGCTACTCACGACGTACGATCTGGGACAGAAAAATAGTGCATAAGTAGAAAAGTGTCCCGAAACTGATGAAAATGTTCAATTTTTGGCTCCAAAAATAGGTGCAGCCTAACAGGATTGCTGCCCCCGTCGTAGAACTCTAGGAGAGCTTCCCAACAATATGCTGTACGCCGCGTAACTTCTTACGGATCAAAAGTTATGGGCACCGGACCATCGGATACCTGGTCACAAGCCCCCCGCCCTCCATTTGCAGGCCCAGCATCTACATAAAGTGAAGTTCTCTTTCCCAACGTGCAGGGGGATTCTGTAATAGAAATGTGATGGATTAGGTTGTCACCCTTTTCGCAGTTCACGATGTATGATCCGGGACGGAAAAACAGCGCAGAAAAAGTAAAGTGTCCCGAAACTGATGAAAACGTTCGGTTTTGGTCTTCGAAAATAGGCACATCCGAGCAAGTTTTCTGCCCACGTCGTAGAGCTCTCGGAGAGCTTTCTAACGGTATACTGTGCGTCGCGTAACTCCTTACAGAAGAAAAGTTATAGGCTCCGGAGCAACGGATACCTAGTCACAAGCCCCACATCCTCGATTTGCGAGCCCAGCCTCTATGTGAAATGAAGTTCTCTTGTCCAAGGGGCAATGGGATTCTGTAATAGAAATGTGATGGATTAGGTTGTCGTCATTTTTGCGGCACACGACGTACGATCTCGGATGGAAAAACTGCACAAAAGAAGAAAAGTGTCCCAAAACTGATGAAAATGGTTGATTTTGGTCTCCGAAAAAAGACGCAGCCTAGTAGGCTTGCTACCCACATCGTAAAGCTCCTGGAGAGCTTTCCAATGGTATGTTGTGCGCCACGTAACTCCTTACGAATCGAAAGTTATGGGCGCCGGAGCGACGGATACCTGGTCACAAGCCCCACGCCCTCAGTTTACGGGCCCAGCCTCTACGTGAAATGAAGTTTCCTTGCCCAAGGTGCCATGGGATTCGGTAATAGAAATGTGAAGGATTAGGTTGTTGTCCTTCTCGCGGCTAACGACGTATGATTCGGGACGAAAAAATAGCGTAAAAGAAGAAAAGTTTCTCAAAACTGATGAAAACGTTCTATTTTGGTCTCTGAAATAGGCACAGCCGAGCATGCATGTTTCCCTCGACGTAGAGCTCTCGGAGAGCTTACCAATGATATGTTGTACGCCGCGTAACTCCTTACGTATCAAAAGTTATGGGCATCGGAGCGATGGATACCTGGTCCCAAGCCCCATACCCTCGATTTGCGAGCCCAACCTCTATGTGAGGTGAAGTTCTCTTGTCCAAGGGGCAATGGGATTCTGTAATAGAAATGTGATGGATTAGGTTGTCGTCATTTTCGCGGCACACGACGTACGATCCAGGATGGAAAAACAGCGCAAAAGAAGAAAAGTATCCGAAAAGTGATGAAAACATTCCATTTTGGTCTTCGAAAATAGGCACAGCCGGACAGGCTTGCTGCCCACGTCGTAGAGCTCTCGGAGAGCTTTCCAACGGTATGCCGTACGCTGCGTAACTCCTTACGGATCAAAAGTTATGGGCACCAGAGCAACGGATACCTTGTCCCAAGCCCCATGCCCTCGGTTTGTTAGCCCATCCTCTACGTGAAGTGAAGTTCTCTTGCCTGAGGTGCCATGGGATTTTGTAATAGAAATGTTATCGATTAGGTTGTCATCCTTTTCGCGGCTCACGATGTACGATTTGGGACGGAAAAACAGTGCAAAAGAAGAAAAGTGTCTGAAACTGATGAAAACGTTGGATTTTGGGCTCCGAAAATCAACACAGCCGAGCAAGCTTGCTGACCGCATTGTAGAGCTCTCGAAGAGCTTTCTAACGGTATGCTATGCACCGCGTAACTCCTTACGGATCAAAAGTTATGGGCACCGGATTGACGGATACCTGGTCATAAGCCCTACGCTCTCGGTTTGTTGGCCCACCCTCTACGTGAAGTAAAGTTCTCTTGCCCAAGGGTCCATGGGATTTGGTAAAAGAAATGGGATGGATTAGGTTGTTGTCGTTTTTGCGACTCACGACGTACGATCCGGGACGGAAAAACAGCGCAAAAGAAAAAAAGTGTCATAAAACTTATGAAAATGTTCGATTTTGGGCTCCGAAAACCAGTGCAGCCGAGCAGGATTGCTAATCGCATTGTAGAGCTCTCGGAGAACTTTCTAACGGTATGCTGTGCACTGCGCAACTCCTTACGCATCAAAAGTTCTGGGCACCGGAGCAACGGATACCTAGTCACAAGCCTTATGCCCTCGGTTTGCGCACCCAGCCTTTACGTGAAGTAAAGTTCTCTTGCCCAAGGGGCCGTGGGATTCTGTAATAGAAATGTGATGGATTAGGTTGTCGTCCACGACTTACGATCTGGGACGGAAAAACATGCACAAAAGAAGAAAAGTATCCCGAAACTAATGAAAATGTTCAATTTTGGGCTCTGAAAATAGGCACAGCAGAACAAGCTTGCTTCCCTCATCGTAGAGCTCTCGGAGAGCTTTCCAACGGTATGATGTGCGCCGTGTAACTCCTTATGAATCAAAAGTTATGTGCACCAGAGCGACGGATACCTGGTCATAAGCCCTACACCCTCGGTTTGCAGGCCCAGCCTCTATGTGAAGTGAAGTTTTCTAGCCCAAGGTGCCGTGGGATTCGGTAATAGAAATGTGATGGATTAGGTTGTTGTCCTTTTTACAGCTCACGACGTACGATCCGGGATGATAAAACAACGCAAAAGAAGAAAAGTATCCTGAACTTGATGAAAATGTTCGATTTTAGGCTCCGAAAATAGGTGCAGCTGCGTAGGCTTGCTGCCCCCGTCGTAGAGCTCTCGGAGAGCTTTCCAACGGTATGTTGTGTGCCGCGTAACTCCTTACAGAACAAAACTTATAGGTACCGGAGCGACGGATACCTGGTCACAAGCCCCACGCCCGTGGTTTGTGGGCCCTGCCTCTATGTAAAGTGAAGTTGTCTTGCAAGGTGCCGTGGGATTCGGTAATAGAAATTTGATGGATTACGTTGTCATCCTTTTCGCGGCTCACGAAATACGATCCGGAAAGGAAAAACAGCGCAAAAAAAGAAAAGTATCCCGAAACTGATAAAAACGTTTGAATTTGGGCTCCGAAAGCAAGTGAAGCTTAGCAGGCTTGCGGTCACCATCGTAGAGATCTCGGTGTACTTTCCAACGGTATGATGTGCTCCGCCTAAGTCCTTACGGATCAAAAGTTATAGGCACGGGAGTGACGGATACCTGGTCACAAGCCCTCCGCCCTCGGTTTGCGGGCCAAGCCTCTACATGAAGTAAAGTTCTCTTTCCCAACGTGCCATGGGATTCTGTAATAGAAATGTGATAGATTAGGTTGTCGTCCTTTTCGCGGTTCACGACATATGATCCGGGACCAAAAAACAGCGCAGAAAAAGAAAAGTGTTTCGAAACTGATGAAAACATTCGGTTTTGGGCTCCCAAAATAGGCGTAGCCGATCAGGCTGGCTGCCCCTATCGTAGAGCTCTCAGAGAGCTTTCCAGCAGTATGCTGTGCGCCGCGTAACTCCTTACGGATCAAAAGTTATGGGTACCGGGGCGATGGATACCTAGTCACAAGCCCCACGCCCAAGGTTTACGGGCCCAACCTCTACGTGAAGGGAAGTTGTCTTGCCCAAGGTGCTGTGTGATTCAGAAATAGAAATGTGATGGATTAGGTTATCGTACTTTTCGCGGCTCACGACGTACGATCCGGCAATGAAAAACAGAGCAGAAAATGAAAAACAATTACAAGACCCATGCCCGAAACTGATGTAAACGTTCGATTTTGGGCTTTGAAAATTGGAGTAGCCGAGTAGGCTTGCTACCCCATTAGTAGAGCTCTCGGAGAGCTTTCCAACTGTATGTTGTGCGCCGCGTAACTCTGTACGGATCAAAAGTTATGGGCACCGGAGCGAGGGATACCTAGTTACAAACCCCACGCCCTCGGTATGCGGGCCCAGCCTCTACATGAAGCGAAGTTGACTTGTCTAAGTTGCGGTGGGATTTGGTAATAGAAATAGGATGGATTAGGTTGTCTTTCTTTTCGCGTCTCACGACTTACGATCCGGGATGAAAAAACAGCGCAAAAAAAGAAAAGTGTCCCGAAACTGATGAAAATGTTGGATTTTGGTCTCTGAAAACCAGCGCAGTGTAACTGGCTTGCTGCTTACATCGTAGATCTCTCGGAGAGCTTTCCAATGATATGCTGTGCGCCGCGTAACTCCTTACGGATCAATAGTTATGGGCACCGGAGTGACGGATACCTAGTCACAAACCCCACGCCCTTGGTTTGCGGGCCCAGCCTCTACGTGAAGTAAAGTTCTCTTGTCCAACGTGTCGTGGATTCTGTAATAGAAATGTGATGGATTAGGTTGTCATCCTTTTTGTGGCTCATGACGTATGATCCGGGACTGAAAAACAGCGCAAAAGAAGAAAAGTGTCCCAAAACTGATGAAAACGTTCAATTTTGGACTCCAAAAATAGGCGCAGCCAAGCAGGCTTGCTGCTCCCTCGTAGAGCTCTCGAAGAGCTTTCCAATGGTATTTCGTGTGCCGCGTAACTCCTTACAGATCAAAAGTTATGGGCACCGGAGGGACGGATACATGGTCACAAGGCCCACGCCCTCAGTTTGCAGGCCCAGTCTCTTCGTGAAGTGAAGTTGTCTTGCCCAAGCTACCATCGTATTCGATAATAGAAATGTGATGGATTAGGTTGTCGTCCTTTTTGAGGCTCATGACATACGATCCGCGACAAAAAAATAGTGCAAAAGAAGAAAAGTGTCTCGAAACTAATGAAAACATTCAATTTTGGGCTCCGAAAATAGGCACAGCCGATCAGGCTTGCTGCTCCTATCGTAGAGCTCTCAGAGAGCTTTCCAGCAGTATATTGTGCGCCGCGTAACTATTTACATATCAAAAGTTATGGGCACCGGAGCGGCGAATACCTGGTCACAAGCCCTATGCCCTCGGTTTGCGGGCCTAGCCTCTACGTGAAGTGAAGTTCTCTTGCCAAAGGTGCCATTTGATTCGGTAATAGAAATGTGATGGATTAGGTTGTCGTTCTTTTCACGGCTCACGATGTACGATCCGAGACTGAAAAACAAAGCAAAAGAGGAAAAGTGTCTCAGAACTGATGAAAACGTTCGATTTTGGGCTCCAAAAGTAGGCGCAGCCGATCAGACTTGCTGCCCCTGTCGTAGAGTTCTCAAAGAGCTTTCTAACGGTATGCTGTGCACCGCGTAACTCCTTATGGATCAAAAGTTATAGGCACCGAAGCGACGGGTGTGAGGCCCGACCCCGAATTGCGTGCGATACCTCGTTTTGCGTGCCCTAAACTAAATTTGCGTGCCATGACCTAGGTTTGAGAATTGTATTTAGTTTGTGTGCCTTGCATTGAATTTCGTGCATTCATATAGGGTTACGTGCGTTTACTTGAAAAACGTGCGTTCATCTCGTAGTTCGTGTCCTACCTCGAAGTGCGTGCCCTAAACCTAGGAAAGCGTGTCTTCACGCTAATCAAGAAAGCATCTTACACGAAGCACTAGGCTATTAAACAATCCTACAAAATCCACTAACAATATAATAATCCAAATTCCTTTCACTAGAAGACAAAAATGCATAAAAAACAAAACATTCTTTATTATTATTTTTTTTTTCCATTATTCTTTTTGCACTTCAAAATACAATTAGAATAATGCTTAAGATGACACAATTTCAGCCAATTCAATAGCTTTGACCGACCACTAGGAGCATTGTTTTAGCAATTGTATATTTTATTCATAATCTTAGTCAAACACTTAGCATAAGCCATTAAAATAATTGCTCAATTCCTCTCATTTCCTCACCATACCCGACCAGCCTTTGCATGCCCATCCTAGCAATTTGAAAATAGCATATTGAAGACAAGAATGCAGAATTTGGACTGCCCAAGGACCGACAACAACCTCAAAAAAATTGCAAGGCCTTCATTTGTTGTCTTTCTTCATTTCTTTTTCGGTTCTCTCTCTCTTCCTCTCATTTCTCTCTTCTCTCGACTTTAGCTGCACATTACCACTTCTATAGCTTCTCTTCATTATATCATAGTCAGCCAAGCAAGCCACAAGCAAAAGAAATTCGGCCAAGCAACTAGAAGCAAGAAAGAAGCTTCATTGGTGCATTTTCAAGAACATTCTGCATCTACCTGGTTGTTTTGATAAGGTGAGGGTTCAAAACTTTTGGAAAACTCTTTAAAACTTCACATGCATGACCATGAATGTGTGTATTTGCTTCTGTGCTTGAGCTATGTGGTCGTTCATGAGTTTAAACAACCATGCATGGCAATAACTTGGCTTGAAAATGATACTAGACAAAGTCGAAAATTGAGACTGCTTCTGACCCGTCTGTTCGAGGCAATTTTTGGTTAAGCAAATGATGTTGAAATTGCGTGAAAATCCCTAGGTGACTAGTTTGGCCAATTTTGAACATTTTTCGCACAAATAAGCAAAGTCAAATTTTGGCTCTAAGGCCCTCAAAATGGCAAAATCACGTAATATAGCTAAATCTGGAAAGTTTTGAGAAAAAGGAAGCAGTTTGTCAGATTTACTTCCCGTGTGGAACGAGATGATATTTACATACAAGACGACATCCAAAATGCCTGAAAATTTGTGTGCTGCTAGATATTTGAGTTGTGGACATTTTTGCCAGAAATAGGCTTAGGCTAAAAATGAACCTAAGGACCTCAAAATCATGCAATATAGAAAGATAGGAAAATCTGGACAGTTTTGAGCAGTTCCACCATTTTGGCTATAACTAACGATCCAGAACTCCAATTAATGCAAGGTTTGTTTCTGATTTTAGTTAACTTCTTAAGCTTTAATTTGATGTATTATTCACTGAATTTGGAGTTCATTTTCCTGCCCAGTTGATTGTGAGAATACAGCTTATTGCAGTCAGGATTTCAATTGACTATGTGCTTGGGAAAACTTGTTGAACCTCTTTTGTGGTACTAATTGCTTGGAATGGTAGTATTGGAATATTGTGTGGACTGTATTGAATGTTGAGGATGTTGAATGAGACGATGCATGACTTTGGAATGATGATTGAGTTGATTTAGGGTTTTGATCGCACGATTTTGCATGAAAAGCGAACCCTAATGACTAGGAATTCTTGTTAAGTGTTAACCGGGGGTTATTGTGTGGAAAATGTATGTTGCGTGGGCTGCCCGTAAAATGTTTTATAGTTCCAAATGTGAGTAGGCCATTGCATGTTGACAAATAAGCTTTTCTTGCACCCAAACCCCTTTGATATCCTCGCCTGTTGCATAAACTTATCACTTGATCCCGTGAGCTTCTTAATGTGTTATATGGCCTGTTTTATATGTGTTACATGGCTGCCCGATTAATGTTCATATGACTCTATTTGCCTTCATGTGAAATTACTTGCCTTATCGTGCTTCGTTTGACTACTTGTCAACATGCGATCTTATAACTGCTCGGAGGCAACCTACTTTGTTGTCCTCCTAATGTGATATGATAAATGTTATAAATGTGCATTGCATACGAGGTTGCAACCTTTCGTGTGGCATGGTAGTGTTTCACGCACGCCGGGCGGCATCGGGCTTGCCGGTGTTACCGTGACTACCATGGTCCAATTCCCTCTCTCGCTTGGCATTTCACCCTCGGAGAGTTGGGTCGTAGGTTTCGGGGTACATCCGGAGTACACCCATTTGGGAGTGATAAGTGGATTATTGAAGTCGGCCACACCAAATAATTCGAAATTGAAATTGAGAGCAAATGCTCACCGTATCCTTGAAATGATTGGTAATTGTATCCGTTTCTCGATTTGGTTATTATAACTGCTTACCATATTATTTGTAATATGTGACATGTTTTAAAAAAGGGGTTTTCATAAAGTGAACCAGAAAATGAGTTTCAAAATTTATTTCTCGTTCCCCCTCGCTGAGTTCATAAGGACTCACCCTCTTTTATCATTTCAGGTGAAGAAGAACAGGTACAGGAACATGAGGATAATGTACCTAATGATGAACCCCTGGAGTGATTGCCTGTTATTGTTGTTTTGCATGAACGTGATTACTTGTGTATTTTGTGCTGCTTGAAGACCATTTATCTTATGTTGCTTGCTGTTGCTAATGTATAAGACCCCCGTTGTAATTTGGGGTCTAATTTTGATTTGTACTTATTTTAGGTAGACCGCTACTAGACATGACACTACTTTGATCGTTTTGCTTTTACTACCGCTAGTATCTATCGCAGGTTATGATGCTTGGTTAAGGAATAGGTAAATGAACTTATCCAATCTCAACAGGTACTTGCTAATAAGCTATGATAAACAGGCATATTTTGAAACGAGAATAAATGGACTAACGAGGCATAGTATTATGCTAGGTTATAAATCAAACGGGACGTCGAAATAACCAATAGGCAATTCAATTGATGATTAAGTAGTAAATTCTAGTCGGGAATGAACTTGAATTGAAAGTTTTGAGGCTGTTAGAAAATTTAGGTCAAAACAAATAGCCCAATTACAGCCGTTATGCTGCCGGATTTCTGGAAAAATTTTGAAGTCTAGAATAAAACGTTAAGTGTTAAACCTCCTAAAATGATTAAGAATGTGAAAGGACTTGAATGTTTAGATCACACTCTAGTCTAACCATTATAGGCCGGGTTGGGGCGTGACAACGGGTACCTGGTCATAAGCCCCACGCCCTAGGTTTGCTGGCCCAGCCTCTACGTGAAGTGAAGTTGTCTTGCCCAAGGTGCTGTGGGATTCGGCAATAGAAATGTGATGGATTAGGTTGTTGTCCTTTTCGCGGCTCATGACGTACGAACCGAGACAGAAAAATAGCGCAAAAGAAGAAAGGTGTCCGTCACATTTCTATTACCGAATCCCATGGCACCTTGGGCAAGACAACTTCGCTTCACGTAGAAACTGGGCCCGCAAACCGAGGGCGTGGGGCTTGGGACCAGGTCTCCGTCGCCATGATGCCCATAGCTTTTGATCCTTAAGGAGTTATGCGGCACACAGCATACCGTTGGAAAGCTTTCCCAGAGCTCTACGATGGGGGCAACAAGCTTGCTCAGCTGCACCTGTTTTTGGAGCCCAAAATCGATCGTTTTCATCAATTTCAGGATACTTTTCTTCTTTTGCACCGTTTTTCCATCCCGGATCGTACGTCTTGAGCCACGAGAAAGACGACAACCTAATCCATCACATTTCTATTACTGAATTCCACGGCACCTTGGGCAAGACAACTTCACTTCACGTTGAGGCTGGGCTCGCAAACCGAGGGCGTGGGACTTGGGACCAGGTCTCTGTCGATTCGGTGCCCAAAACTTTTGATCCATAAGCAGTTATGCGGCATACAACATACTGTTGGAAAGCTCTCTGAGAGCCCTACAACGGGGGTAGCAAGCCTGCTCGGCTGCGCCTGATTTCGGAGCCCAAAATAGAATGTTTTCATCAATTTCAGGACACTTTTCTTCTTCTGCGCTATTGTTTTTATCCCGGATCGTACGTCGTGAGCCGAGAAAAGGATGGTAACCTAATCCATCACATTTCTATTACCGAATCCCATGGCACCTTGGGCAAGACAACTTCACTTCACGTAGAGGCTGGGCTCGCAAACTGAGGGCATGAGGCTCCGTTGCTCCGGTGCCCATTGCCTTTGATCCGTAAGGAGCTATGCGGTGCACAACATACCGTTGGAAAGCTCTCCGAGAGCTCTACGACGGGGGCAGCAAGCCTGCTCTTCTGCGCCTTTTTTTTGGGCCTAAAATTGAACGTTTTCATCAGTTTCGGGATACTTTTTTTCTTTTGCGCTATTTTTTTGTCCTGGATCGTACGTCGTGAGCCACGAAAAGGACGACAATCTAATCCATAACATTTCTATTACCGAATCCCAAGGCACCTTAGGCAAGACAACTTCACCTCACGTAGAGGCTGGGGTCACAAACCGAGGGCGTGGTGCTTGGGACCAGGTATCCGTCACTCCGGTGCGCATAACTTTTGATCCGTAAGGAGTTATGCGGCGCACAGCATACCGTTGGAAAGTTCTCCAAGAGCTCTACAACGAGGGTAGCAAGCCTGCTCGGTTGCATCTATTTTTCGAGCTAAAAATCGAATGTTTTCTTTAGTTTTGAGACACTTTTCTTCTTTTCAGCTTTTTTTTCACCCCGGATCGTACGTCGTGAGCCGCGAAAAGAACAACAATCTAATCTATCACATTTCTATTATCGAATCCCATGGCACCTTGGGCAAGACAACTTCGCTACTTACGTCCATACAATGCCTCAAATGGTTCCATCCCGATGGTGGCCTGAAAATCCTTTCAATCTCAGACAGCCAAGCCTCTGCCTTTTCATCATCAGCTGCCCCGTGGAATTTGGATAGGCGAAAGTCAAGGAACTCCCGCATTCTGCTATTTCTCCCATTGTTACCATCATTCATGTTTTTGTTGTTTGCTTCACGTGCATCTTGACGTTCCATCACTCGTGACACACGATCCATAGCAGTCGCCATCATGTTAAACATGGCCATGCCGGGATTAGTTTGATGAGCATCTCTGGCTCCTTGAGGCTCATTGCTCCTATTGGTATTGCGGGTACTAGGGCCAGCCATCTATAGGCACATATTATGATGCACAATTTATTGGAATACGCTGAGACAAGAATTTAATTTATAAGGTATGCAACATACAATTTTACATATACAATTTCTCGAAACGGTTAAGACATGTTAATCACATAAGCACATAGAAACAGAGAAGGCACAATTGATATTGTCACACATTAACACACATAAACAAGTCATCCCAATAACCTTAGGGCTTCTATCCATGGCCCGAGAGTTAAACCCGGCTTAAGGAATCTAAGCTCTGATACCATTTTAATATAGGGTGTCACGCCCCAACCCGACCTATGGAGGCTAGACTAAGGTGTGACCTAAATCATTATTGTTATTTCACACACTTAGCCTTTTGTTATGATTTAAAGCTTAACGTTGGCTAAAACTACAAAAGTTTTTCCGGAAAACCGGCAGCATAACGGCTGTAATTGGCTTTTTAGTTTGACCTAATTTCCTAAATGCCTCAAAACTTTCAATCTCAAATTCGATTCCAACTAAGATTACTATTAATCACCAATTGAAATGCCTACTAGTTATCTCGAAGTCTCGTTTGGTTAACCTAGCATGATAACTATGTCACGCCCCAACCCGACCTATAAAGGTTAGACTAGGGTGTGATCTAAACATTCAAGTCATATCACGTACTTAATCGTTCATGAAGGTTAACACTTAACGTTTTAGCCTAAACTCCACAAATTCTCCAGAAAACCGGCAACATAACGACTGTAATTGGGCTCTTTAGTTTGACCTAATTCTCTAAACGCCTCAAAATTTCCAATCTCAATTTCATTTATAACTAAGATTACTATTTATCATCAATTGAAACGCCTACTAGTTATCTAGAAGTCTCGTTTGATTAATAACCTAGCATGATACTATGTCTCGTTTGTTTGTTAATCATTGTTATAAAAGTTCCTGTTGATCTTAGCTTAACAATGAGTACCTGCTTAAAATTGGATAGATTCATTTTACTTAATCCTTGCCTGATACTTCATAATCCTACGATAGATACTAGCCAATAACGACAGCAAAAATGACCATAGTAGTATCTATCTAGTTAGGATCAGTACAAGCCAAAATTAGACCCCAAATTACAACGGGTGTCATTTACAATACAATAACAAGCAACATAAGAAATGAAATAGTCTTCAAGCAAAATATCGTTCACAAAATGACCATAGTCACGTAAGACACGTAGGGCAAGCAATCATTCCAAGGAATCATCATTAGGCACTTTATCCTCAGGTACCTGTTTCTGGTCTTCTTCACCTGAGATGATAAAAGAGGGTGAGTCCTTATGAACTCAGCGAGAGAAAACGAGAAATAAGTTTTGAAACTCATTTTCCTGTTCAACTTATGAAAACCCTTTACAAGCATGTCATATATCACAAGTAAGTACAGAATGTAATGTAACAGTAAAAGAACACAATTACCCGTCTTTCCTCCCTGAGGTCCTCTAGGAACCAAGTGAGAGTACTTATACAAATAGTGAGAAGGATATGGTGAGCTTTTGCTCTCAGTTCATTTCCAGTATCAGTTGTTGCGGCCGACTACAAATCATCCCCTTATCACGCCAAACGGGTATACTCCGGATGTACCCCGGAATCCTACAATCCAACTCTCCGAGAAAGTCTATCCCCCAAGCGAGAGAGGGAATTGGACAATGGTAGTCATGGTTGCACCGGCAAGCCCGATGCCGCCCGGTGTGCGTGAACGCTACCACGCCAGAATGAAAGGTTGCAACCTTGTATGCAATGCAAATTTATGACATTTAATGAGGGCAACAAAGTAGGTTGCCTCCGAGCAGTCGTAAGATTTCACATTGACAAGTAAACACGCGAGACACGATATGACAAGTAATTTCACTTGAAAAGCACATGGAGTTATATGAATACTAAACGGGCAGCCATGTAACGCATGTAAATCAAGTCATATAACTCATTTCGAAGTTCACGTAATCAAATAATAAGATAATTCAACATGCAACGACATCTGCATGGGACCGGGTGCAAGAAAGGCCTACTTGTCAACATGTAATCATCGGAATCATATTTAGGGCTATAAGGGCAACTACGGGCAGCCTACTAATCACATAATTAAACACGATATTCATAGGGTCAACACTTAGCGAGTTTACCTAGTCATTAGGGTTTCAATTCACACTCACCCGTGCGATTAAGCCCTAAGTTGTCACGTAATTAAACTCAAGCCATGCATTGATTAATTCAAACACCCTAAAACATTCAAAACAGTCTACACAACATCCCAATGCCACAATCCCAAGCATTTAATACAACAAGAGAAGTTACAATAATTTTCAAGGCAAATCACTAGATGAAAACCTCACTGCAATGGTCTGTTTTCTCACAATCATTGAGACAAGAAAACAAACTCCAATTCCAGTGAACAAAATTTCACATTAAAGCTTAAGGAGTGAACTAAATCTAGAAACAAACCTCGCATCATTTGGAGTTCGGGTTCAAGAGTTATAGCCAAAACCGTGAGACTACGCAAAACTGTCCAGATTTGTACACATTTCAATACTTGTCGTTTTTTAGGGTCTTAGGGTCCGATTAAGCCTTAGTCCATTTCTGACAAAAATATCTAGAACTGAAAAATCTAGCAGCAAACCAAATTTAATACATTTTGGATATCATTTACTAAGTCAAAACGGGTTCGTTCTACAAGAACAGTGAATCTGCCAAAACCTGCTTCATTTTCCCAGATTTTCCAGATTTAGACACATTTTGATATTTGGCCATTTTGAGGACCTTAGAGTCAAAATTGGCTTTGGCCTATTTCTGTGAAAAATTCTCAGAACTGGAAAAACTAGTCACCTAACAATTTTCACACATTTTCAACCGCATTTACCTGGTCAAAATCACCCCGCACCAACAAGACAGAAGGCTGTCCCATACGCGATTTCATCTATCATCACATTCTAGCCAAATATCTTGCCATGCATGTTTACAAAAGCTCATGAACACACATATATCACAAGTACAGAGGTAGAAATAGACATTCAAAGGCATGCATGTGGTTTTTGAAAGCTTTTCAAGAAGTTTTAGCCCTCACCTTAGCAAGACAACAAAGAAGATGCACAAACTCTTGATGAAGCCCAATGACAACTCTTCTCCTTTCTTAGCCGAGAGACAGCTTTGGATTTCTCTAATTTCCTAGCTTAGTAACCAAGTTTTTAGTAGGTGCATGTGGTTAGAACAAGAAGAAAATAAAATGGAAGCTAACAAACTCACCTAAGCCGAAATGAAAGTGCTATGAGCTTGCATGTGAGTTTCTTTGCTCCTAGCTTTGCTTGGTTGAGTTCCTAAGTAGCTTGGAGCTCTTGAAGAGCCTTAGGATGTAGAACTTAGCTATGGAGTCTACAATTTCAGCTAGGGCCGAGAGAGAGAGAAGAAATGAGAGAGAGTGAGAGAAAATGTGAGAAGAAAAGAAAAATGAAAAGCTTTGAAATGTTTGATGCTTGTGTCGGCCTAGGGCCTTGTAAAATCTGATTTTGTGTCTTCAAGAAGCATAATTTGAATCCTTAGCATGGGCAATTGAGTGTGTGTCGAGAATATGGGTGCATTGGTAGGGTTTTGGGTTATTTTTTTTATGCCTTGTGTCATAGATTGTCATAGGATGTCTAGATTTAATTTTTGGAATTGCAATGCATGCACAAATGCAAGAGATGGTCGGCCAAGGCTTGCAAAATGCTGAATCTTTGTCATCTTTTTAGCATTATTTTAATTGTGTGTTTGGGATATGCAAAGAATAAAGAATAAAGAATAAGAATGTCTAGCTTTTTGTTAGATTTTGTTTTCTAGTGAGTTGAATTAGGATTTTAATATTAGTTAGTTGTGTTTTTAAGATTAATTGATGAGCTAGTTCTTAGTGTAACATGCTTTTTTGATTAGCGTGAGGGCACGCTTTCTTACGTTTAGGGCACACACTACGAGGCAGGGCACGAACTATGAGACGGATGCACGTTTCCCAAGTAAATGCACACAACCCTAAATGTATGCACATAATTCAATGCAAGACACACAAAATGAAACACGATTCTTATACCTAAGTCAAGGCACGGAAATCTAGATTAGGGCACACGAAATAAGGTATCGCACGCAAATCGAGATCAAGCCTCACATCCTCCCCTCCTTAAAAGAATTTCATCCCGAAATTCAATATTACCTTTGAAATAAAGCTAGATACTGTTGCTCCATCTGGTCTTGCCTTTCCCACGTTGCTTCTTCAACTCCATGATGATCCCACAACACTTTCACCATTGGTATAGTTTTGTTGCGCAACTCCCGATCTTGCTGGTCTAGGATCCGAATGGGCTTCTCCTCATAAGACAAGCTCTCCCGAAGCTGCAATGGCTTTGGCTCCAAGATATGCAATGGATCAGGATGATACTTTCGCAGCATTGAAACATGAAAGACGTCGTGGATATTGGAGAGATTTTGGGGTAGTTCCAAGCGATATGCCAATTGCCAACCTTCTCAATTATCCCAAATGGTCCTCCAAACCTCGTGCTCAACTTTTCACCCTTGCCGTGTTTAATCAGTCCCCTCTGGGGTGATATCTTCAAGAACACCTTGTCGTCGACCTCAAACTCTTGGCTCCGTCTCCGTCGGTCTGCATAACTTTTCTGCCTGCTCTGGGCGGTAAGCATCTATTTCCAGATGAGGTGGATATTATCAACAGTCTTCATAAGTTCAGGTAAAAGGGTCGGGTCAAAAGTCTTCGTCTTACCTACTTCATCCCAATAAATTGGGGATCGACACTTACGTCCATACAATGCCTCAAATGGGGCCATCCCGATAGTGGCATGATAACTATTATTATAAGCGAATTCAGCTAGAGACAGATATTTCTCCCAACCTTTTCCGAAGTCTAAAACACACGCCCTCAGCATATCCTCCAAAATCTGAATAGTTCTCTCAGATTGTCCATTAGTCCGAGGGTGATAAGCCGTGCTGAAACTCAACTTCGTTCCCAAAGCTTCTTGCAATCTCTTCCAAAATAGGAAAGTAAAACAAGGATCCCTATCCGATACAATACTCACAGGCATCCCGTGCAACCTTACAATATCCGCCACATACATATCTCCCAATTTCTCAAGACTATCTTCCTTGTTCATCGGTAAGAAGTGTGCTGACTTAGTCAATCTATCTACTACGACCCAAACAGCGTCATGACCCTTTTGTGACCTAGGCAGGTCCATGACAAAGTCCATAGTTATACATTCCCATTTCCATTGAGGAATTTCCAATGGTTGAAGTAAATCTGCTGGTCGTTGATGTTCCGCTTTGACTCTCTGGCAAGTCAAACACCGTGCCACAAACTCTACAATCTCTCTCTTCATGTTATTCCACTAATAGTGTTGCTTCAAATCCCGGTACATCTTTGTTCCGCTAGGGTGAATAGTATATCTTGAATTATAGGCTTCTTCAAGAATCTTCTTTTTCAACTCTGGCTCATTAGGAACACAGATCCGATTCCTAAATCTCCAAATACCATCATCATGAAACTTGAAATCTGTGTTGCTTTCTTTAATCTTCTGAAACTGTTGGTCCTTCTGTTGAACCTCTCGTAATTCAGACAACAAGCTCGATTGGACTTGTGTAGGGGCAGAAAGTGACCCTTTTTGAGTCAGTTGTGGTTTCCACAAGAATGCTTCCTCTAACAACTCTTGCACCTTAACTTCCAGTTTTGCCATGCTCGCTTTCCGACTTAAGACATCTGCAACTACATTTGCTTTACCGGGCACATAATTGATTATGCAGTTATAATCATCCAAAAGCTCCATCCACCGTCTTTGCCTCATGTTCAACTCCTTTTGAGAGAACAAGTATTTCAAGCTCTTGTGATCAGTAAACACCTCGAACTTGTTACCCCACAGATAGTGTCTCCATTTCTTGAGTGCAAACATAATAGCCGCTAACTCCAAATCATGCGTCGGGTAATTCAATTCATACGGCTTCGGTTTCCTAGAGGCATACACAATCACTCCACCATTTTGCATCAACACACAACCCAATCCTTCCTTCGAAGCATCGCTATAGATTACAAAGCCTTGACTCCCTTCATGCAATGCAAGAACAGGTGCCGTAGTAAATCTCTTCTTCAATTCTTGGAAACTGTTCTCACACTCGTCATCCCACACGAACTTTGTTTTCTTTTGAGTAAGCTTTGTAAGTGGTCCTGCGATCTTTGAGAAATCCTTCACGAACCTCCGATAATAGCCGGCTAGACCAAGAAAACTCCGAACCTCCGTAATGTTTTTCGGCTTCTTCCAAGACATTACCACTTCTATCTTTGCTGGATCCACTGCTATTCCCTCTTAGGATATGATGTGCCCCAGAAATGCAATCTGCTGCAACCAAAATTCGTATTTGCTAAACTTCGCGTACAATTGATGCTCTCGAAGTTTCTGCAATACCAATCGCAGATGTTGTTCATGCTCAGCCTCAAATTTCGAGTACACCAAAATATCGTCAATGAAGATCACCACAAATTGATCCAAGTAAGGTTGAAGCACCTTGTGCATCAAGTCCATGAAAGCTGCAGGGGTATTAGTTAGCCCAAATGGCATCACCACATATTCATAATGCCCATATCTCGTCCTGAAAGCCGTTTTAGGCACATCCTCCTTTTGATCCGCAACTGATAGTACCCTTGCCTCAAGTCGAGCTTCGAATATATTGTGGCTCCTTGAAGTTGATCAAATAACTCGTCGATCAGTGGAAGTGGGTATTTATTCTTGACGGTCACTTGGTTCAATCCTCGGTAGTCGATGCTTAGCCTCAACGTTCCGTCTTTCTTCTTTACAAATAGGATTGGTGTACCCCACGGAGAAGAACTTGGTTGAACAAACCCCTTCTTCAACAATCCTTGCAATTGGTCCTTCAATTCTTGTAGCTCGGCTGGTGTCATACGATAGGGAGCTTTAGATATCGGTTGGGTGCCAGGCAGCAACTCTATAAAGAACTCGATCTCCCGATTTGGGGGTAAACCGGGCAATTCTTCTGGAAACACATCCGCATAGTCCTTGATCACTGGCATCTCTTCCAACTTAGCTTTGTTCGACGGCTTGTTGATGAGGTAAGCTAAGTATCCACTACACCCTTTTCTCAAGGACTTCACTGCTTTCGTAGATGAAATAATGGAACTCCTGGTGAAATTTCTTTGACCCATTACCTCCAATATTGGTTGACCAGGTATCCGGAATGTTACAATCATCGTCCGGCAATCTAGTTGGGCATGATGCTTTGCCAACCAGTCCATCCCTAAAATGACTTCATAGTCTCGAAAAGGTAATACAATAAGATTGGCTGAGAATTCCCTATCTTTAATTTGGATTTTACATGCTTTACAAGCTGAGCTAGTAACAAGTTTAGAACTCATCGGAGTACCAACTTCTACTTCGTAAGGCAAACATACAACTTTCAGTTTCACACGTTGTACACATAAGGGAGTAATAAATGAATGAGTAGCACCTGGATCAATTAGCACCCTAACAGGTTGATTCAGTATCAAGAATGTACCTTCAACAACAGCGGTCTCCTCTGGAAGCTCCTCGCACTCAATAGCATAAGCTCGAGCCTGAACTCTAGGAACTGGAGCCTTGCCTCTACTAGCTGGTTTAACTTGATTTTGTCCTCCTTGCCATTTAGGGCAATCCTTGATCTGATGCTGATCACTGCCACACCACACACATCGTCCTGACTTCTTCCAACACTGGGCCTTGGTATGACCCTTCTTGTCACAGTAAGAACAGTTGATAGACTGAGTAGCATGTGAACTACCTGTGGATCCGCGGGTGGAAGAGTCTGATGGCGCTTTAGTTGGGCCACAGTTATTAACTGGTATGTTCTGGCTCTGGCCCTGATTACGACTCTGGCTCTGGAATTTCCTCTGTTGACCTGGAGGCTGATACGGTTTCTTGTTCGGCTGGCTCGAATCGGCTTTATCAAGTTTTCTCTTCTCAACTCGGGAAGCAGCAGCAAGGAGAGTAGAATAGGTATCGAAGTCATGCGAAGCCAACTGGTCCTGGATTTCTGGCCTCAACTCATTCGTAAATTTCCACATCTTCGCCTCAGGGGTACTGACCATGTATGGAGCATAGCGGGACAGTCCCTCAAAATAAGCCTCGTACTGGGCCACCGTCATGTTACCCTGGTTCAGGTGCACGAATTCCTCAATCCGCCTCTACCTGGAAACTGCAGGTACGTATTTCTCCTTGAATGCCTTAACGAAATTACCCCACAAGCGAGGTATATGATCAGTTTCCCACAGTGCCTCCACAGTGTGCCACCAATGCTCAACATCCCTGTGCAACCGAAACACAGCGACTCCACCTTTTCTTCATTAGTATAGTCAAGTGGCCTAAAATCCTCTCGATCTCAGACAGCCAAGCCTCTGCCTTTTCATCATCAGCTTCCCCATGGAATTTGGATGGGCGAAAGTCAAGAAACTCCCACATTCTGCTATGTCTCCCATGGTTACCATCATTCATGTTGTAGTTGTTTGCTTCACATGCGTCTTGACGTTCCATCACTCGCGACACGCGATCCATGACATTCGCCATCATATTAAACATAGCCATGCCAGGATTAGTTTGATGAGCATCTTCGGTCTCTTGGGGCTCACTGCTCCTACTAGTAGTGCGGGTACTAGGGCCAGCCATCTATAGGCACAAATTACGATACACAATTTATTAGAATACGACAAGACAAGAATTTAATGTATCAGGTATGCCAAATATAATTTTATATAGATACACAATTTCTAGAAAAAATTAAGACATGTTAATCACATAAGCACATAGAACATAGAAGACACAATTAACATTATCACACATTAACACATATAAACAAGTCATCCTAATAACCTTAGGGCTTCTACCCACGGTCCAAGAGTTAAACCCAGCTTAAGCAATCTAAGCTCTGATACCATTAAGATAAGGTGTCACGCCCCAACCCAACCTATAAAGGTTAGACTAGAGTGTGTTCTAAACATTCAAGTCATATCACGTACTTAATCGTTCATGAAAGTTTAACACTTAACGTTCTAGCCTAAACTCCACAAATTCTCCGGAAAACCAGTAGCATAACGGCTGTAATTGGGCTCTTTAGTTTGACCTAATTCTCTAAACATCTCAAAATTTACAATCTCAATTTTATTTCTAACTAAGATTACTATTTATAACCAATCGAAATGCCTACCAGTTATCTCGAAGTCTCGTTTGATTAATAACCTAGCATGATGCTATGTCTCATTTGTTTGTTAATCCTTGTTACAAAAGTACCTATTGATCTTAGCTTAACAATGAGTACCTACTTAAGATTGGATAGATTCATTTTACTTAATCCTTACCTGATACTTTATAATCTTATGATATATACTAGCTAATAACGATAGCAAAAACAACCACAGTAGTGTCTATCTAGTTAGGATCAGTACAAGCCAAAATCAGACCCTAAATTACAACGGGGGTCATTTACAATACAATAACAAGCAACATAAGAAATGAAATAGTCTCCAAGCAACATATCGTTCACAAAATGACCATAGTCAAGTAAGACACGTAGGGCAAGCAATCATTCCAAGGAATCATCAATATGCACATTGTCCTCGGGTACCAATTCCTGGTCTTCTTCACCTGAGATGATAAAAGAGGGTGAGTCCTTATGAACTCAGCGAGGGGAAACGAGAAATAAGTTTTGAAACTCATTTTTCCGTTCAACTTATGAAAACCCTTTGCAAGCATGTCATATATCACAAGTAAGTACAGAATGTAATGTAACAGTAAAAGAACACAATTACCCGTCTTTCCTCCTTGACGTCCTCTAGGAACCAAGCGAGAGTACTTATACAAATAGTGAGAAGGATATAGTGAGCTTTTGCTCTCAGTTCATTTCCAGTATCAGTTGTTGCGACCGACTTCAAATCATTCCCTTATCATGTCAAATGGGTATACTCCGGATGTACCCCGAAATCCTATGACCCAACTCTCCGAGGAAGTCTATCCCCCAAGCGAGAGAAAGAATTGGACAATGGTAGTCACGGTGGCACCGGTAAGCCCGATGTCGCCCGGTGTGCGTGAACGCTACCACGCCAGAATGAAAGGTTGCAACCTTGTATGCAATGCACATTTTTGACATTTAATATATCACATTTGGAGGGCAACAAAGTAGGTTGCCTCCGAGCAGTCATAAGATTGCACATTGACAAGTAAACACGCGAGGCACGATATGACAAGTAATTTCACTTGAAAAGCACATGGAGTTATATGAATACTAAATGGGCAGCCATGTAACGCATGTAAATCAAGTCATATAACTCATTTCGAAGTTCACGTAATCAAATAATAAGATAATTCAACATGCAACGACATCTACGTGGGACCGGGTGCAAGAAAGGCCTACTTGTCAATATGTAATCATCGGAATCATATTTAGGGCTATAAGGGCAACTACGGGCAGCCTACTAATTACATAATTAAACACGATATTCATAGGGTCAACACTTAGCGAGTTTACCTAGTCATTAGGGTTTCAATTCACGCTCACCCGTGCGATTAAGCCCTATGTTGTCACGTAATTAAACTCAAGCCATGCATTGATTAATTTAAACACCATCAAGCATTAAAAACAGTCTACACAACATCCCAATGCCACAATCCCAATTATTTAATACAACAAGAGAAGTTACAATAATTTTCAAGGCAAATCACTAGATGAAAACCTCACTGCAATGGTCTGTTTTCTCACAATCATTGAGACAAGAAAACAAACTCCAATTCTAGTAAACAAAATGTCAAATTAAAGCTTAAGGAGTGAACTAAATTCAGAAACAAACCTCGCATCATTTGGAGTTCGAGTTCAAAAAGTTATAGCCAAAACAGTGGGACTACGCAAAACTGTCCAGATTTGCACACATATCAATACTTGTCATTTTTGAGGGCCTTAGGGTCAAATTTAGCTTTAGTCCAGTTCTGACAAAAATGTCCAGAACTGAAAAATATAGCAGCACACCAAATTTCATGCATTTTGGATGTCATTTACTAAATAAAAACGGGTTCGTTCTACAAGAATTGTGAATCTGCCAAAACCTGCTTCATTTTCCCAGATTTTCCAGATTTGAACACATTTTGATAATTTGCCATTTTGAGGACTTAGAATCGAAATTAGCTTTGGCCTATTTCTGCAAAAAATTATCATAACTAGAAAAACTAGTCACCTACCAATTTTCACGTATTTTCAACCTCGTTTACCTAGTCAAAATCATCCCATACCAACAAGACAGAAGACTGTCCCATACGCGATTTCATCTATCATCACATTCTAGCCAAATATCTTGCCATGCATGTTTAGAAAAGCTCATGAACACACATATATCACAAGTACAGAGGTAGAAATAGACATTCAAAGGCATGCATGTGGTTTTTAAAAGCTTTTCAAGAAGTTTTAGCCCTCACCTTAGCAAGACAACACAGAAGATGCACAAACTCTTGATGAAGCACAATGACAACTCTTCTCCTTGCTTAGCCGAGAGACAACTTGGGATTTCTCTAATTTCCTAGCTAAGTTACAATGTTCTTAGTAGGTGCATGTGGTTAGAACAAGAAGAAAACGAAATGGAAGCTAACAACTCACCTAAGCCGAAATGAAGGTTCAAAGAGCTTGCATGTGTGTTTCTTTGCTCCTAGCTTTGCTTGGTCGAGCTCCTAAGTAGCTTGGAGGTGTTCAAGAGCCTTAGGATGAAGAACTTAGCTATGGAGCCTACAATTTCAACTAGGGCAAAGAGAGAGAGAAGAAATGGGAGAGAGTGAGAGAAAATGTGAGAAGAAAAGAAAAATGAAAAACTTTGAAATGTTTGATGCTTGTGTCGGCCTAGGGCCTTGTAAAATCTGATTTTGTGTCTTCAAGAAGCATAATTTGAATCCTTAGCATGGGCAATTGAGTGTGTGTCGAGAGTATGGGTGCATTGGGTAGGGTTTTGGGTTATTTTTTTTATGCCTTGTGTCATAGATTGTCATAGGATGTCTAGATTTAATTTTTGGAATTGCAATGCATGCACAAATGCAAGAGATGGTCGACCAAGGCTTGCAAAATGCTGAATCTTTGTCATCTTTTGAGCATTATTTTAATTGTGTGTTTGGGATATGCAAAGAATAAAGAATAAAGAATAAGAATGTCTAGCTTTTTGTGATATTTTGTCTTCTAGTGAGTTGAATTAGTATTTTAATATTACTTAGTAGAGTTTGTAGGATTAATTAATGATCTAGTGCTTCGTGTAAGATGCTTTTTTGATTAGCGTGAGGGCACGCTTTCTTAAGTTTAGGGCACGCACTATGAGGCAGGGCACGAACTACGAGACAAATGTACGTTTTCCAAGTAAATGCACGCAACCCTAAATGTATGCACGTAATTCAATGCAAGGCACACAAAACGAAATATGATTCTTAAACCTAAGTCAAGGCACACAAATCTAGATTAGGGCACATGAAACGAGGTATCGCACGCAAATCGAGGTCGGGCCTCACAACTGCACCCAATTTCAGAGCACAAAATCGAACGTTTTCATCAGTTTCGGTATACTTTTCTTCGTTTACGCTATTTTTCCGTTCCGGATCGTACGTCGTGAGCCACAAAAAAGACGACAACCTAATCCATCACATTTCTCATACCGAATCCCACGACACCTTGGGCAACACAACTTCGCTTCGCTTAGAGGCTGAGCCCGTAAACCGAGGGCGTGGGACTTGGGACCACGTCTCCGTCACTCCGGTGCCCATAACTTTTGATCCGTGAGGAGTTACGCGATGCACAGCATACCGTTGGAAAGCTCTCCGAGAGCTCTACGACGGGCGCAGCAAGCCTGCTTGGCTACTCCAATTTTTGGAGCTCAAAATTGAACGTATTCATCAGTTTTGGAACACTTTTTTTCTTTTGCGCTGTTTTTTCGTCCTAGATCGTATGTCATGAGCCACAAAAAAGATGAGAACCTAATCCATCACATTTCTCATACTGAATCCCACGGCACTTTGGGCAAGACAACTTCGCTTCAGTAAAGGCTGGGCCCGCAAACCGAGGTCGTGCGGTTTGTGACCAGGTCTTTGTCACTCCGGTGCCCATAACTTTTGATCCGTAAGGAGTTACGTGGCGCACAACATACCGTTGGAAAGCTCTCTGAGAGCTCTACGATGGGGATAGCAAGCCTACTTGGATGCGCCTATTTTTGGAGACCAAAATCAAACATTTTGATCAGTTTCAGGACAATTTTCTTCTTTTGCACTGTTTTTCCGTCCCGGATCGTACGTCGTGAGTTGCGAAAAGGAAGACAACCTAATCCATCACATTTCTATTATCGAATCCCACGACACCTTAGGCAAGACAACTTCGCTTCACGTAGAGGCTGGGCCCGCAAACCGAGGGCATGGGGCTTGGGCCCAGGTCTTTGTCGCTCTGGTGCCCATAACTTTTGATCTGTTAGGAGTTACGCGGCGCACAACATACCGTTGAAAAGCTCTCCGAGAGCTTTACAATGGGGGTAATATGTCTGCTCATCTGCGCCCGTTTTCGTAGCCCAAAATTGAACATTTTCATCAGTTTTGGGATTCTTTTTTTCTTTTGTGCTGTTTTTTCGTCCCAGATCGTACGTCGTGAGCCGCGAAAAGGATGACAACGTAATCAATCATATTTCTATTACCGAATCCCTCGGTACCTTGGACAAGACAACTTCGCTTCAAGAAGAGGTTGGGCTCGCAAACCAAGGGCATGGGGCTTGGGACCAGGTCTCCGTCACTCCAGTGCCCTTAACTTTTGATCCGTAAGGAGTTACGCGGCGCACAGCATACCGTTAGAAGGCTCTCCGTGAGCTCTACGACGGGGCTAGCAAACTTGCTTGGCTGCAGCCAATTTCGAAGCACAAAATCAAACATTTTCATCAGTTTTGGTATAATTCTTCTTTTACACTATTTTTCCGTCCCGGATCGTACGTCGTGAGCCACATAAAAGATGACAACCTAATCCATCACATTTCTCATAGCGAATCCCATGACACCTTGGGCAACACAACTTCGCTTCACTTAGAAGCTGGGCTTGCAAACCGAGGGCGTCGGTCTTGGGACCAGGTTTCCGTCGCTCCAGCGCCCATAACTTTTGATCCGTGAGGAGTTATGTGGCGCACAGCATACCGTTGGAAAGCTCTCCGAGAGCTCTACGTCGGGGGCAGCAAGCCTGCTCTGCCTTGTGCATTTTTGGTGCCAAAAATTGAACGTTTTCATCAGTTTCGGGACGCTTTTCTTCTTTTGCACTTTTTTTCCGTCCCGGATCGTTCGTCGTGAGCGGCGAAAAGGACGACAAACTAATCCATCACATTTCTATTACCGAATCCCATGGCACCTTGGGCAAGACAACTTCGCTTCACGTAGAGGCTGGGCCTGCGAACCGAGGGCGTGGGGCTTAGGACCAGGTCTCCGTTGCTTCGGAACCCATAACTATTTATCCGTAAGGAGTTACGTGGCGCACACCATACTGTTGGAAAGCTCTCCCAAAGCTCTACGACATGGGCGGCAAGCCTGCTTGGCTACATCCATTTTTGGAGCCTAAAATCAAACATTTTCATTAGTTTCGGGATACTTTTCTTCTTTTGCGCTGTTTTTCAATCCCGGATCGTATGTTGTGAGCCTCGAAAAGGACGACAACCTAATCCATCACATTTCTATTACCGAATCCCACGGTAACTTAGGCATGACAACTTCGTTTCACGTAGAGGCTGGGCCCACAAACCGAGGGCTTGGGGCTTGGGACCAGGTCTATGTCGCTCTGGTGCCTATAAATTTTGATCCGTAAGGAGTTACGTGGCACACAGTATTCCGTTGGAAAGCTCTACGAGAGCTCTACGACGGGGGCAACAAGACTATTCGGCTGCGCCCATTTTCGGAACCCAAAATCGAACGTTTTCAACAGTCTCAGGACATTTTTCTTCTTTTGCGCTTCTTTTATGTCTCGAATCGTACATCGTAAGCCGCGAAAAGGATGACAACCTAATCTATCACATTTCTATGACTGAATCCCACAACACCTTTGGCAAGACAGCTTTGCTTCACGTAAGGGCTGGGCCCGCAAACCGAGGGCTTAGGGCTTGGGACCAGGTCTGCGTTGCTCCGGTGCCCATAACTTTTGATTCGTAAGGAGTTACGCGGCGCACAACATACCGTTGTAAGGCTCTCCGAGAGCTCTACGATAGGGGCACCAAGCCTGCTCGGCTGCACCCATTTTCGGAGTCAAAAATCGAACGTTTACGTCAGTTTTTAGGACACTTTTCTTCTTTTACGCTATTTTTTCATCCCCGATCGTACGTCGTGAGCCGCGAAAAGGACGACAACCTAATCCATCAGATTTCTCATACCGAATCTCATGGCATCTTGGGCAAAACAACTTCATCTTCACGTAGGGGCTGGGCCTGCAAACCAAGGGCGTGGGGCTTGGGACCAGGTCTTTGTCGCTCTAGTGCCCATAACTTTTGATCCGCAAGGAGTTACGTGGCGCACAACATATCGTTGTAAAGCTCTCAGAGAGCTCTACGACAGTGGCAACAAGCCTGCTCAGTTGCACCCATTTTTTGAGCCCAAAATCGAACTTTTTTATTAGTTTCAGGATACTTTTCTTCTTTTGCGCTATTTTTCCGTCCCGGATCGTACGTCGTGAGCCGCGAAAAGGACGAAAACCTAATCCATCAGATTTCTCATACCGAATCCCACAGCACCTCGGGCAAGACAACTTCGCTTCACATAGAGACTGGGCCGGCAAACCGAGGTCGTGGGGCATGGGACCAGGTCTCTGTTGCTCCGGTGCCCATAACTTTTGATCCGTAAGGAGTTGTGCGGTGCACAGCATACCGTTGTACAGCTCTCCGAGAGCACTACAACTGGGGTAGTGATCCTGCTCAGCCGCACCCGTTTTCAGAGCCCAAAATCGAACGTTTTTATCAGTTTCGGGACACTTAACTTCTTTTGCGCTGTTTTTCCATCCCGGGTCGTACGTCGTGAGCAGCGAAAAGGACGACTGCCTAATCCATCAAATTTCTATTACCAAATCCCACGGCACCTTAGGCATGACAACATTGCTTCACGTGGAGGCTGGGCCCGCAAACCGAGGGCTTTGGGCTTGGGACCAGATCTGCATCGCTCCGGTGCCCATAACTTTTAATCCGTAAGGAGTTACGCGGCGCACAGCATACCGTTGGAAAGCTCTCCGAGAGCTCTACCACGGGGGCACCAATCCTGCTATGCTGCACCCATTTTCGGAGCCCGAAATTGAATGTTTTCATATATTTTAGGACACTTTTCTTCTTTTACACTGTTTTTCCGTCCCGGATCGTACGTCGTGAGCCACGAAAAGGACGACAACCTAATCCATCACATTTCTCTTATCGAATCCCATGACACCTTGGGCAAGACAACTTCACTTCACATAGAGGCTGGGCCCACAAACGGAGGGCGTGGGGCTTAGGACAAGGTCTCTGCCGCTCTGGTCCCTATAACTTTTGATCCGTAAGGAGTTACGCGGCTCACAGCATACCGTTGTGAAGCTTTCCAAGAGCTCTACGACATGGGATGCAAGCCAGCATAGCTGCACCCGTTTTCGAAGCCCAAAATCGAACGTTTTCATCAGTTTCGGGATGCTTTTCTTCTTTTGCGCTATTTTTCCGCCGAGGATCGTACGTCGTGAGCCGTGAAAAGGACGACAACCTAATCCATCAAATTTCTATTACCGAATCCCACGGCACCTTGGGCAAGACAACTTCGCTTCACGTAGAGGATGGGCCCGCAAACCGATGGTGTGGGGCTTGGGACCAGGTATCCGTCGCTCCGATGTCCGTAACTTTTGATCCGTAAGGAGTTACGCGGCGCACAACATATCGTTGGAAAGCTCTCCGAGAGCTCTACGACGGGGGCAGCAAGCTAGCATTGCAGTACCTATTTTCGGAGCCCAAAATGAAACGTTTTCATCAGTTTCGTGATAGTTTTCTTCTTTTGCGCTATTTTTCCGTCCCGGATCGTACGTCGTGATCCGCGAAAAGGACAACAACCTAATCCATCACATTTCTATTACCGAATCCCTAGGTAACTTGGGCAAGACAACCTCACTTCACGTAGAGGTTGGGCCCGCAAACCAAGGGCGTGGGGCTTGGAACCAGGTCTCTGTCGTTACAGTCCCCATAACTTTTGATCTGTGAGGATTTACGCAGCTCACAGCATACCATAGTAAAGCTCTCTGAGAGCTCTACGACAGGGGAAACAAACCTGCTCAGCTGCACCCATTTTCAAAGCCCACAATCCAATGTTGTCATCAGTTTCGAGATGTTTTTCTTTTTTTTGTGCTGTTTTTCCGTCTCGGATCGTTTGTCCTGAGCGGCAAAAAGGACGACAACCTAATCCATCAGATTTCTCATACCGAATCCCACGGCACCTTGGGCAAGACAACTTCGCTTCATGTAGAGGTTGGGCCCGCAAACCGAGGGCGTGGGGCTTGGGACTAGGTCTTCGTCGCTCCGGTACCCATAACTTTTGATACGTATGGAGTTACGTGGCACACAACATATCATTGGAAAGCTCTCCGAGAGCTCTACGACGGGGGCTCCAATACTGCTATGCTGCGCCCATTTTCAGAGCCCAATCAGTTCCAGGACACTTTTCTTCTTTTGCACTATTTTTTCGTCCCGGATCGTACGTCGTGAGCCGTGAAAATGAAGACAACCTAATCTATTAGATTTCTTATACCGAATCCCACGACACCTTGGGCAAGACAACTTCGCTTCACATAGAGGCTGGGCCCGCAAATCGAGGGCGTGGGGCTTAGGACAAGGTCTCTGTCACTCCGGTCCCCATAACTTTTGATCCGTAAAGAGTTACGTGGCTCACAGCATACCTTTGTAAAGCTTTTCAAGAGCTCTATGACATGGGATGCACGCCAGCGTTGCTGCACCCATTTTTGAAGCCCAAAATCAAACGTTTTCATTAGTTTCGCGAAGCTTTTCTTCTTTTACGCTGTTTTTTCGTCCTGGATCGTACGTCTTGAGCCGTGAAAAGGACGACAACCTAATCCATCTGATTTCTCATACCAAATCCCATGGCACCTTGGGCAAAAAAACTTCGCTTAACGTAGAGGCTGGCCCGCAAACCGTGGGCGTAGAGCTTGGGACCAGGTCTCCGTCGCTCCGGTGCCCATAACTTTTGATCCGTAAGGAGTTACGTAGCGCACAGCATATCATTGGAAAGCTCTCCGAGAGCTCTACAACGGGGGCACCAAGCAAGCTATGCAGTGCCTATTTTCGGAACCCAAAATCGAATGTTTTCATCAGTTTCGGGACACTTTTCTTCTTTTGTACTATTTTTCTGTCCTGGATCGTACGTCGTGAGCTGCGAAAAGGACGACAACCTAATCCAACACATTTCTATTACCCAATCCCACGGCACCTTGGGCAAGGCAACTTCACTTCATGTAGATGCTAGGCCCGCAAACCAAGGGCCTGGGGCTTGGGACCAAGTCTCTGTCGCTCCGGTGCCCATAACGTTTGATCCGTAAGGAGTTACGAGGCGTAAAGCATACCGTTCAAAAGCTCTGCGAGAGCTCTACGACAGGGCAACAAGCCTGCTCGGCTGCACCAATTTTTAGAGCCCGAAATTGAACTTTTTCATCAATTTCGGGACACTTTTCATATTTTACTCTATTTTTTAATCCCGGATCGTACGTCGTCAGCCGCGAAAATGACGATAACCTAATCCATCACATTTCTATTACCGAATCCAATGGCACCTTGGGCAAGACAACTTTGCTTCACGTAGAGGCTGGGCCAGAAAACGGAGGGTATAGGGCTTAAGACAAGGTCTCTGTCGCTTCGGTCCCTATAACGTTTGATCCGTAAGGAGTTACATGGCTCACAGCATACCGTTGTAAAGCTCTCTGGGAGTTCTACGACTTGGGAAGCAAGCCTGCTTTGCTGCACCCATTTTCGGAGCCCAAAATCCAACGTTGTCATCAGTTTTGGGATGTTTTTCTTTTTTTGCGCTATTTTTCCGTCCCGGATCGTACGTCCTAAGTGGCAAAAAGGACGACAACCTAATCCATCAGATTTCTCATACCGAATCCCATGGCGCCTTGGGCAAGACAACTTCGCTTCACGTAGAGGCTAGACCCGCAAACTGAGGGCGTGGGGCTTAGGACTAGGTCTTCGTCGCTCCGGTGCCCATAACTTTTGATTTGTATGGAGTTACGCAGCGCATAGCATGTTGTTGGAAAGCTCTCTAAGAGCTCTACGATGTGGGTTCCAATACTGCTATGCTGCGCCCATTTTCAGAGCCCAAAATCGAACGTTTTCATCAGTTTTAGGACATTTTTCTTCTTTTGCACGATTTTTTTGTCCCGGATCGTACGTCGTGAGCTGCGAAAAGGATGACAACCTAATCCATCACATTTCTATTACCAAATGCCATGGCACCATGGGCAAGACAACATCGCTTCATGTAGAGGTTGGGCCCGCAAACCGAGGGCGTGGGGCTTAGGACCAGGTCTCTGTTGCTCCAGTCCCCATAACTTTTGATCCGTAAGGATTTACGCGACTCACAACATACCGTTGTAAAGCACTCCGAGAGCTCTACGTCAGGGGAAGCATGCCTGCTCGGCTACACCGATTTTTGAAGCCCAAAATCGAACGTTTTCATAAATTTTAGGATGTTTTTCTTCTTTTGCGCTGTTTTTCTGTCCCGGATCGTACGTCGTGAGCCGCAAAAAGGACGATAACCTAATCCATCAGATTTCTCATACCGAATCCCATGGCACCTTGGGCAAGACAACTTCGCTTCACGTAGAGGCTGGGCCGGCAAACCGAAAGCGTAGGGCTTGGGACCAGGTCTCCGTCGCTCCGGTGCCCATAACTCTTGATCCGTAAGGAGTTACGCGGTGCACAGCATACCGTTGGAAAGCTCTCCGAGAGCTCTAAAACGGGGGTAGCATGCCTACTCGACTACGCCCATGTTCGGAGCCCAAAATCGAATGTATTCATCAGTTTTGGGACACTTTTCTTCTTTTGCGCTGTTTTTGGGTCCCGGATCGTACGTCGTTAACCGTGAAAAGAACGACAACCTAATCCACCACATTTCTATTACTGAATCCCTCAGCACCTTGGGCAAGACAACTTCACTTCACGTAGAGGCTGGGCCCGTAAACCGATGGCGTAGGGCTTGTGACCAGGTATCTGTCGCTCCGGTGCACATAACTTTTGATCCGTAAAGAGTTACGCTCCGCACAGCATACCGTTGGAAAGCGCTCCGAGAGCTCTACGTTGGGGGTAGCAAGCCTGCTCGGCTGCTCCAATATTTAGAGCCCAAAATTGAATGATTTCATCAGTTTCATGATTCTTTTCTTCTTTTGCTCTATTTTTCATCCCGGATCGTACGTTGTGAGCCGCGAAAAGGACGACAACCTAATCCATCACATTTCTATGTCCGAATCCCGCGGCACCTTGGGCAAGACAACTTCACTTCACATAAAGGCTAGGCCCACAAACCGAGGGCATGGGGCTTGTGACCAGGTATCCGTCACTTTGGTGCCCATAACTTTTGATCCGCAAGGAGTTACACGGCACACAGCATACCGTTGGAAAGATCTCCGAGAGCTCTACGACGGAGGCAGCAAGCCTTCTAGGTTGCGTCCATTTTCGAAGCCCAAAATCGAACATTTTCATCAGTTTAGGGAATTTTTTTTCTTTTACACTATTTTTCCATTTTGGATCGTACGTCGTGAACCGCGAAAAGGATGACACCTAATCCATCAAATTTCTATTACCGAATCCCATGACAACTTGGGCAAGAAAACTTCGCTTCACGTAGAGGTTGGGATCGCAAACCGAGGGCGTGGGGCTTGGGACCAAGTCTCTGTCACTCCGGTGCACATAACTTTTGATTCGTAAGGGGTTACGCAGTTCACAGCATACCATTGGAAAGCTCTCCAAGAGCTCTACGACGGGGGCTACAAGCTTGCTCGGCTGTTGTCATGCCCCAACCCATCCTATGAAGGTTAGACTAGGGTGTGATCTAAACATTCAAGTCATATCTCGTACTTAATCATTCAAGAGGGTTTAACACTTAACGTTAGCTTAAACTCCACAATTTTTCAGAAAGCCGGCAGCATAACGGCTGTAATTGGGCTCTTTAGTTTGATCTAATTCTCTAAACGCCTCAAAATTTTCAATCTCAATTTCATTTCCAACTAAGATTACTATTTATAATCAATCGAAATGCCTACTAGTTATCTCGAAGTCTCGTTTGATTAATAACCTAGCATGATACTATGTCTCGTTTGTTTGTTTGTCCTCTTTACAAAAGTACCTGTTGATCTTAGCTTAACAATGAGTACCTGCTTAAGATTGGATAGGTTCATTTTACTTAGTCCTTACCTGATACTTCATAATCCTATGATAGATGCTAGCCAATAACGATAGTAAAAACGACCATAGTAGTGTCTATCTAGTTATTATCAGTACAAGCCAAAATTAGATCCCAAATTACAACGGGGGTCTTTTACATTACAACAACAAGCATCATAAGAAATGAAATAGTCTTCAAACAACATATTGTTCACAAAATGGCCATAGTCAAGCAAGGCACGTAGGGCAAACAATCATTCCAAGGAGTCATCATTAGGCACGTCGTCCTCGGATACCTCTTCCTGGTCTTCTTAACCTGAGATGACAAAAGAGGGTGAGTCCTTATGAACTCAGCGAGGGGGAACGAGAAATAAGTTTTGAAACTCATTTTCCGGTTCAACTTATGAAAATCCTTTTTGCAAGCATGAATATATCACAAGTAAGTACATAACGTAATGTAAAAGTAAAGGAACACAATTACCCGTCTTTCCTCCCCGAGGTCTTCTAGGAACCAAGCGGGAGTACTTATACACATAGTGAAAAGGATACGGTGAGCTTTTACTCTCAGTTCAATTCCAGTATCAGTTGTTACGGCCGACTTCAGTTCATCCCCTTATCACACCAAATGGGTGTACTCCGAATGTACTCCGAAATCCTACGACCCAACTCTCTGAGGAAGTCTAGCCCCCAAGCGAGAGAGGGAATTGGACAATGGTAGTCACGATTGCACCGGCAAGCCCGATGCTACCCAGTGTGCATGAACGCTACAACACCAGATTGAAAGGTTGCAACCTTGTATACAATGCACATTTATGACATGTAATATATCACATTAGGAGGACAACAAAGTAGGTTGCCTCCGAACAGTCATAAGATTGCACATTGACAAGTAAACAAGCGAGGCACGATATGACAGGCAATTTCACTTATAAAGCACATGGAGTTATATGAATATTAAACGGGCAGCCATGTAACGCATGTAAATCAAGTCATATAACTCACTTCGAAGTTCACGTAATCAAATAACAAGATTATTCAACATGCAACGACATCTACGTGGGACCGGGTGCAAGAAAGGCCTACTTGTCAACATGTAATCATCATATTCATATTTAGGGCTATGAGGGCAACTACGGCCAGCCTACTAATTACATAATCAAACACGATATCCATAAGATCAACACTTAGTGAGTTTACCTAGTCATTAGGGTTTCATTTCGTGCTCACCCGTGCGATTAAGCCCTAAGTTGTCACGTGATTAAACTCAAGCCATGCATTGATTAATTCAAACACCCTCAAATATTCAAAACAGTCCACACAACATCCCAATGCCACAATCCCAAGCATTTAATACAACAAAAGAAGTTACAATAATTTTTCTAAGCATATCACTAGGTGAAACCCTCACTGCAATGGGCTGTTTTCTCACAATCATTGAGACAAGAAAACAATCTCCAATTCCAGTGAACAAGATGTCAAATTAAAGCTTAAGTAGTGAACTAAATTCAGAGACAAACCTCACATCATTTGGAGTTCGGGTTCAAGAGTTATAGCCAAACAGTGAGACTACACAAAACTGTCCAGATTTGCACACATTTCAATACTTGTCATTTTTTAGGGCCTTAGGGTCAGATTTAGCCTTAGTCCATTTCTGACAAAAATGTCCAGAACTGAAAAATATAGCTGCACACCAAATTTTATGCATTTTTGATATCATTTACTAAGTCAAAGCTGGTTCGTTCTACTAGGTCAGTGAATCTGCCAAAACCTGCTTCATTTTTCCAGACTTTCCAGATTTGGACACATTTTGATAATTTGCCATTTTGATGACCTTAAAGTCAAAATTAGCTTTGGTCTATTTCTGTGAAAAGTGTTCAGAATTGGCAAAAATAGTTACATACCAATTTTTACACATTTTTAACCTCTTTTACCTGGTCAAAATCATCTCGCACCAACAAGGAAGAAGGCTGTCACATACCCGATTTCATCTATCATCACATTCTAGCCAAATATCTTGCCATGCATGTTTACAAAAGCTCATGAAGACACATAAATCACAAGTACAGAAGTAAAGATAGACATTTAAGGGCATGCATGTGGTTTTTGAAAGATTTTTAAGAAGTTTTAGCCCTCACCTTAGTAAGACAACAAAGAAGATGCACAAAATCTTGATGAAGCACAATGATGACTCTTCTCCTTGCTTAGCCGAGAGACAACTTGGGATTTCTCTAATTTCCTAGCTAAGTTACCATGTTCTTAGTAGGTGCATGTGGTTAGAACAAGAAGAAAACAAAATGGAAGCTAACAAACTCACCTAAGCGGAAATGGATGTTCAATGAGCTTGCATGTGTGTCTCTTGCACTCTAACTTTGCTTGGTCGAGTTCCTTGGTAGCTTCGAGGTCTTGAAGAGCCTTAGGATGAAGAATTTAGCTATGGAGTCTACAATATTCAGCTAGGGCCGAGAGAGAGAGAGAAAAGAAATGAAAGGGAGAGAGAAGAATGAGAGGAAATGACAGAAAATGAAAGAAAAATAAAAGCCTTGCAATGTTTGAAGCTTGTGTCGGCCTAGGGCCTTGGAAAAATCAGAATTTTGTGTCTTCAAGAGGCATTTTTGAATCACCTAGCATGGGCAAGAGAATGGGTCGAGAATATGGAGCCTTGGATAGAGTTTTGAGCCAAATTTTTTATTGCTTTGTGTCATAGAATTATCATAGAATGTTTAGGAATAGAATTTGAAATTGGAATGCATGCACAAGTGCTCCTAGTGGTCGGCCAAGGGTGTGTTAAAATCTGAATTTTTGTCTTGGTTGAGCAATAATTAATTGTGTGTTTGGGATATGCAAAGAATAAAGAATAAAGAATGTCTAGCTTTTTGTGAGATTTTGTCTTCTAGTGGGTTGAATTAGCAATTTAATATTAGTTAGTGGAATTTGTAGGATTAATTAATGATCTAGTGCTTCGTGTAATATGCTTTCTTGATTAGCGTGAGGGCACTCTTTCCTAGGTCTAGGGAACGCACTACGAGGTAGGGCATGAACTACAAGACAAATGCACGTTTCCTAAGTAAATGCACGCAACCCTAAATGAATGCACATAATTCAATGCAAGACACACAAAAAGAAACACAATTCTTAACCTAGGTCAAGGAACGCAAATCTAGGTTAGGGTACACAAAACAAGTTATCGCACGTAAATCAAGGTTGGGCCTCACAGTTGTGCCCATTTTCAGAGCCCAAAATCGAATGTTTTCATCAGTTTAGGGATAATTTTCTACTTTTGCGCTATTTTTCTATCCCGGATCGTATGTTGTGAGTCGCGAAAAGGATGACAACCTAATACATCACATTTCTATTACCGAATCCCACAGCATGTTGGGCAAGACAAGTTCGCTTCACGTAGAGGCTGGGCCAACAAACTGAGGGCGTGGGGCATGTGACCAGGTCTCCGTCGCTCCGGTGCCAATAACTTTTGATCCGTAAGGAGTTATGTGAGGCCCGACCCCGAATTGCGTGTGATACCTCGTTTTGCGTGCCCTAAACTAGATTTGCGTGCCATGACCTAGGTTTGAGAATTGTATTTAGTTTGTGTGCCTTGCATTGAATTTCGTGCATTCATATAGGGTTACGTGCGTTTACTTGAAAAATGTGTGTTCGTCTTGTAGTTCGTGTCCCACCTCGAAGTGCGTGCCCTAAACCTAGGAAAGCGTGTCTTCACGCTAATCAAGAAAGCATCTTACACGAAGCACTAGGCTATTAAACAATCCTACAAAATCCACTAACAATATAATAATCCAAATTCCTTTCACTAGAAGACAAAAATGCACCAAAAACAAAACATTCTTTATTCTTTTTGCATTATTCTTTCTTTTTTTTTTTTTTTTTTTGCACTTCCAAGATACAATTAAATAATGCTTAAGTTGACAAAATTCAGCATTCTTTAATGCCTTGGCCGACCATATCAAGCTTTTTGCACAAGCTTTGAACAACATAAATTAAATTTGCATGCAAGGACAAAAAAAAATGACATAAGGCATTAAAATAATTGCTCAATTCCTCTCATTTCCTCACCATACCCGACCAGCCTTTGCATGCCCATCCTAGCAATTTGAAAATAGCATATTGAAGACAAGAATGCAGATTTTGGACTGCCCAAGGACCGACCACAACCTCAAAAAAATTGCAAGGCCTTCATTTGTTGTCTTTCTTCATTTCTCTTTCGGTTCTCTCTCTCTTCCTCTCATTTCTCTCTTCTCTCGGCTTTAGCTGCACATTACCACTTCTATAGCTTCTCTTCATTATATCATAGTCAGCCAAGCAAGCCACAAGCAAAAGAAATTCGGCCAAGCAACTAGAAGCAAGAAGAACTCATACAAGCTCACAAATCTGTCCATTTCGGTCTTAGGTATGCTTTGCTAAGATTTCTTCCATTTCTTTTGGTTACAACCACATGCACACCCTCCTCACTAGCTAACTCAGTTGGGAATTAAAGGAAAACAAGCTATCTCTCTCGGCCAAAGCAAGAAAGAAGCTTCATTGGTGCATTTTCAAGAACATTCTGCATCTACCTGGTTGTTTTGATAAGGTGAGGGTTCAAAACTTTTGGAAAACTCTTTAAAACTTCACATGCATGACCATGAATGTGTGTATTTGCTTCTGTGCTTGAGCTATGTGGTCGTTCATGAGTTTAAACAACCATGCATGGCAATAACTTGGCTTGAAAATGATACTAGACAAAGTCGAAATTTGAGACTGCTTCTGACCCGTCTGTTCGAGGCAATTTTTGGTTAAGCAAATGATGTTGAAATTGCATGAAAATCCCTAGGTGACTAGTTTGGCCAATTTTGAACATTTTTCGCACAAATAAGCAAAGTCAAATTTTGGCTCTAAGGCCCTCAAAATGGCAAAATCACGTAATATAGCTAAATCTGGAAAGTTTTGAGAAAAAGGAAGCAGTTTGGCAGATTTACTGCCCGTGTGGAACGAGATGATTTTTACATAACAAACGACATCCAAAATGCGTGAAAATTTGTGTGCTGCTAGATTTTTGAGTTGTGGACATTTTTTCCAGAAATAGGCTTAGGCTAAAAATGAACCTAAGGACCTCAAAATCATGCAATATCGAAAGATAGGCAAATCTGGACAGTTTTGAGCAGTTCCACCATTTTGGCTATAACTAACGATCCAGAACTCCAATTGATGCAAGGTTTGTTTCTGATTTTAGTTAACTTCTTAAGCTTTAATTTGATATATTATTCACTGAATTTGGAGTTCATTTTCCTGCCCAGTTGATTGTGAGAAAACAGCTTATTGCAGTTAGGGTTTCAATTGACTATGTGCTTGGGAAAACTTGTTGAACCTCTTTTGTGGTACTAATTGCTTGGAATGGTAGTATTGGAATATTGTGTGGACTGTATTGAATGTTGAGGATGTTGAATGAGACGATGCATGACTTTGGAATGATGATTGAGTTGATTTAGGGTTTTGATCGCACGATTTTGCATGAAAAGCGAACCCTAATGACTAGGAATTCTTGTTAAGTGTTAACCGGGGGTTATTGTGTGGAAAATGTACGTTGCGTGGGCTGCCCGTAAAATGTTTTATAGTTCCAAATGTGAGTAGGCCATTGCATGTTGACAAATAAGCTTTTCTTGCACCCAAACCCCTTTGATATCCTCGCCTGTTGCATAAACTTATCACTTGATCCCGTGAGCTTCTTAATGTGTTATATGGCCTGTTTTATATGTGTTACATGGCTGCCCGATTAATGTTCATATGACTCTATTTGCCTTCATGTGAAATTACTTGCCTTATCGTGCTTCGTTTGACTACTTGTCAACATACGATCTTATAACTGCTCGGAGGCAACCTACTTTGTTGTCCTCCTAATGTGATATGATAAATGTTATAAATGTGCATTGCATACGAGGTTGCAACCTTTCGTGTGGCGTGGTAGTGTTTCACGCACGCCGGGCGGCATCGGGCTTGCCGGTGTTACCGTGACTACCATGGTCCAATTCCCTCTCTCGCTTGGCATTTCACCCTCGGAGAGTTGGGTCGTAGGTTTCGGGGTACATCCGGAGTACACCCATTTGGGAGGGATAAGTGGATTATTGAAGTCGGCCGCACCAAATAATTCGAAATTGAAATTGAGAGTAAATGCTCACCGTATCCTTGAAATGATTGGTAATTGTATCCGTTTCTCGATTTGTTTCTTATAACTGCTTACCATATTATTTGTAATATGTGACATGTTTTAAAAAAGGGGTTTTCATAAAGTGAACCGGAAAATGAGTTTCAAAATTTATTTCTCGTTCCCCCTCGCTGAGTTCATAAGGACTCACCATCTTTTATCATTTCAGGTGAAGAAGAACAGGTACAGGAACATGAGGATAATGTACCTAATGATGAACCCCTGGAGTGATTGCCTGTTATTGTTGTTTTGCATGAACGTGATTACTTGTGTATTTTGTGCTGCTTGAAGACCATTTATCTTATGTTGCTTGCTGTTGCTAATGTATAAGACCCCCGTTGTAATTTGGGGTCTAATTTTGATTTGTACTTATTTTAGGTAGACCGCTACTAGACATGACACTACTTTGATCGTTTTGCTTTTACTACTGCTAGTATCTATCGCAGGTTATGATGCTTGGTTAAGGAATAGGTAAATGAACTTATCCAATCTCAACAGGTACTCGCTAATAAGCTACGATAAACAGGCATATTTTGAAACGAGAATAAATGGACTAACGAGGCATAGTATTATGCTAGGTTATAAATCAAACGGGACGTCGAAATAACCAATAGGCAATTCAATTGATGATTAAGTAGTAAATTCTAGTCGAGAATGAACTTGAATTGAAAGTTTTGAGGCTGTTAGAAAATTTAGGTCAAAACAAATAGCCCAATTACAGCCGTTATGCTGCCGGATTTCTGGAAAAATTTTGAAGTCTAGAATAAAACGTTAAGTGTTAAACCTCCTAAAATGATTGAGAATGTGAAAGGACTTGAATGTTTAGATCACACCCTAGTCTAACCTTTATAGGCCGGGTTGGGGCGTGACAAGTTACACGGGCCACAGCATACCGTTGGAAAGCTCTCTGAGAGTTCTACGATGGGGGCAGCAAGCCTACTCGGCTGCGGCCATTTTCGGAGCCCAACATTTAACGTTTTCATCAGTTTCTGGCACTTTTCTTCTTTAGCGCTGTTTTTCCGTCCTGGATCGTTAATCGTGTGCCGCGAAAAGGACGACAACCTAATCCATCACATTTCTATTACCGAATCCCACTGCACCTTGGCCAAGACACTTCGCTTCACGTAGAGGCTGGGCCTGCAAACCGAGGGCGTAGGGCTTGTTACCAAATCTCCGTCGCTCCGGTGCCCATAACGTTTGATCCGTAAAGAGTTACGTGGTGCACAGCATACCGTTGGAAAGCTCTCTGAGAACTCTACAACGAGGGTAGCAAGCCTGCTCTACTGCGCCTATTTTCAGAGCCCGAAATCGAACATTTTCATCAGTTTCGGGATAATTTTCTTCTTTTGCGTTGTTTTTTCATCCCGGATCTTACGTCGTGAGCCGCGAAAAGGACGATAACCTAATCCATCACATTTCTATTACTGAATCCCATGGAACATTGGGCAAGACAACTTCGAATCACGTAGCGACTGGGCACGCAAACCGAGGGCGTGGGGCTCGTGACCAGGTCTTCTTCGCTTCGTTGCCCATAGCTTTTGATCCATAAAGAGTTATGTGACGCACATCATACCATTGGAAAGCTCTTCGGGAGCTCTACAATGGGGGCAGTAAGCCTGCTTGGCTGCTGTGAGGCCCAACCCCGAATAACATATCTTACCTCGATTTGCATGCCTTAGATCCAGAATTATATGACCGACCTTGGATTACATGCCCTGTCTTGATATTCGTGCATGCCTCGTCATACGTGCCTTGACCTAGAATTGTATGCCCTAATCCTCGACTTACATGCGATACCTCGATTTGTGTGTACTGACCTTGAACTATATGCCCTAGCCTAGGTTTAAGAGTCATACCTCGATTTACGTACATTGTATTGAATTACGTGCCTTGCATTGGTTTACGTGCATTCACCTAGAATTGCGTGCATTTATATTGGAATCCGTTTATTTACATTGAAGTGTGTGCCTTACCTCGTAATACGTGTCCTAGACCTAGGAATGCGTGCCTACACACTAATCAATAAAGATTCCTGCACAAAGCACAAGACAATAAAATAATCCTACACATTACACTAACTATTATTATATTCCTAATTCAAATCCTACAAATTCTACTAACTGTAAAATAATATTAAATTATTCCTAAACATTCCAATAACATTATTTTAATCCTAATTCAAATTCACTACAAGACAAAACCCTATCATCATCCAAACCATCTCCAATATAATATACCTAATCACATTTTCCTACAAAATCCACTAACACCTAAATATTATATTTTAAAACCCACTACAAGACAAAATCTCACAAACCTCTAAACATACCCTATATTCTATTCTAACTTCAAAGCTATACAAACACCTAAGCCAATATTTTCTTACGCAAACACTAAACACAATACTCATGAAAATACACACACACACACACACTAAATCTCTACACTCTTTCTCATTCTCTCAAATCTGAAAATACACACCCACCCAACACATAATCAAAATTCAAATGCTCAACACAACAAAACATACTTTTACACACTTTTCCTAAACCCTATTCCCTTTTTTTCTAACTCCCAAGCATGCCCACACTTATCCCTTACACCTTGCACTCCCTAGGCAGAATAGTTAGCATAATTTGAATGCCTTTGGCTGAAATCATCATGCCATACACGAAATTGACACTTCACCTAAGCACACAAAGCTCAAAAACACTCAAAACCTCATTTTTCTCTCAACTCTCTCTCCCTCTCTCACCATTTTCTACCCTATCTCTCTCTTGAGCATCCAAGACTTATAACAAGCTCTCAAGGACTCTCTAAGACTCTCCCAAGCTCGGCCATAGCAAGCAATAGCAAGCAACATAGCTCAAAATCTCACACAAGCTCACAAACTCATCATTTTCGGCTATAGGTGAGTTTTAAAGGTTTTCTTCCTTATCTTTTGGTTTCACACACATGCACACTTCCTACACAAACTAACTAAGCTAGGATTTAAAGGAAATCAAGATACCTCTCGGCCAAAGCAAGGAAAAAGGTCTATTTGTGCGATTTCAAGAGCATTTGTGCATTTTCATCCATCAAGTTGCTAAGGTGAGGGTTAAACTCTTTTAAAAGCTTTCAAAAATCACATGCATGCCTTCATATGACTATATTTACCTCTGTAGTTGTTGTATATGTGTGTACATGAGCTTATATGACCATGCATGGCTAGATTTTTGGCTAGAACTTGAAGATAGGTAAGACCGTGTTGCAACAAGTTTTCTGATCTTGTAGTACGAAGCACATTTGACTTATTAAACCTTGATAAAAATGTGTAAAAATTGGTAGGTTACTAGTTTTTCCAGTTCTGAGCATTTTTCATAGAAATAGGACAAGGACAATTTTGACTCTAAGGCCTTCAAACTAGTCAAACATCATGAGGTGTCTAAATCTGGAAGAATTGGAAAAATGAAATAGGTTTCTGGCAGATTACTGGCTCTGTAGAACGAAGCATTTTTGACCTAGTAAATGTTGGTGAAAATACATAAAAATTGGTAGGTGGATATATTTTGCAGTTCTGGACATTTTTTTCCAGAAATAGACCAAAGCCAATTCTGACTCTAAGACCCTCAAAAATAGCAAAAATCGCAATGTGTCTAAAACTGGACAGTTTTGCGTAGTCCCACGGTTTTTCCCATAACTCCTAAGCCCGAACTCCAAATGATGCAAGGTTTGTTTCTGGATTTAAATCACTCATTAAGATTTAATTTGACATTTTGTTCACTGAAATTGGATAATGTTTGTTTGTCTAATCGAATGTGGGAAAACAGACCATTGCAGTGAGGTTTTTGTTTAGTGATATGCTTTGAAACATGTTGCTTTTGTGGTATTGAATGCTTGGAATTGTGGCACTTAGATGTTGTATGGACTGTTGTGGCTGGTTGAGGTTGCTAAATTTGATTGATGTATGACTTGGGATCATTAATTGATGAATGGTTTGCTTAATCGCATGTTAATCACGGAATTGAGGCCCTATTGCTTATGAATATTTGCTAAAAGATGATCTTATGGTTAAACGCGTTAAATCGTGTGGTTAATAGGCTGCCCGTAGTTGTCCTTATAGCTCTAAATGTGATTCCCGGTGATTACATGTTGATAAGTAGACTTTCTTGCACCCGGTCTCATATAAACGTCGTTGCATGCTTGTATAATCTTATGACTTGATACGTGAACCCCGAAATGAGTTATATGACTTGATTTACATGTGTTACATGGCTGCCCGTTTAATGTTCATATGACTCTACATGTTTTACAAAGTGAAAATTCATGTTAAGCATGCCTCATTCGTTTACTTGGCAATATGTGATCTTATACTTGCTCGGAGGCAACCTACTTTGTTGTCCTCCTAATGTGAATTGTTAAAAGACATTCAATGGCTTATTTGAACATGATTACTTGGCTGCCCGTAGAAAGTTTAATTGCTTTCAAATTGATATATGAAATGATTACATGTTCTTACAATGCCTTATATGTCAATATGTCAAAATGTGATCATAGACTTGCTCGGAGGCAACCTACTTTGTTGACCTCCCAATGTGAAATGTTAAATGGCATACATATGCATTGCACACAAGGTTGTAACATTTCATTGTGGCATGGTAGTGTTTCACGAACGCCGGGTGGCATAGAGCTTGCCGGTGCTCCCGTGACTACCATAGTCCAATTCCCTATCTCGTTTGGCATTCCACCCTCGGAGAGTTGGGTCGTAGGATTTGGGGTACATCCGGAGTACACCCAATTAGGAGCAATAAGTGGATGATTGAAGCCGGCCGCAACAAGTGTTATTGGAAATGAACTTAAACGGTAGGAACTAAGTGCTATACGAGGTAAAGTACTACACTTGAAAGTGGTAGGAGCTACCTCTTGAGCCCGTATGAGTCACCTCTAGAGTCCTGTACGTATCAAAATGTATCCTTTTTACTACGTGTTTAAGTACTCTCGCTTGATTCCTAGAGGACCTTGGGGAGGAAAGACGGGTAAATGTGTTCATTTATATTTATGTTATGTTATGAACTTGCTTATTTCATATGACATGTTTTCAAAAGGGTTTTTCATAAGATTAACCGGAAAAGAGTTTTTAAAAAACGTTATCTCTCGTTCCTCCTCGCTGAGTTCATAAGGACTCACCCTTTTTTTTGTCACAGGTGGAGCAGATTTAGAACAGGTACCCGAAGAAAATGTGCTAGTTGATGAACCTTTGGAATGACTATGTGCATTGCGTGCTTTTCGTGAACATGGATGTTATTAGGGATGTTGTGTTTGATTGTAGAATATTTATTTTGTTGATGTAAATGACCCCATTGTAGTTTGAGTCTAATTTTGGCTTGTACTAATTATAACCGGATGAACTCTTTATTGGTTGTTTGCTTTCATTATCTTGGTTAGTAGTTATCGTAGGCGTTTAAACCACTAGGTGAAGAATCAAACAAGTTAACTCTATCTAATTTCACTTAGGTACTCATTGTAAGCTAAAGAATAATAGGTACTTGCATAATAGGAACTGGCAAATAAACGAGACATAGTTATCATGCTAGGCTTGTCAATCCAACGAGACTATCGAGATAAATTAGTAGGCATATCTATTGATAACAAAATAGGAAATTTTAGTTAGAATTGAATCAATGATTAAAGGTTTTGAGGTGTTTTAAAAAATTAGGTCAAACCAAAGGTCTTAAATATAGCCGTTATGCTGTCGGTTTTTCGAAAAAACTTTTGGAGTTCTAGGTCAACGTTAAGCATTAAATCATAACAAAAGGCTAAGGCTGTGAAATAGTATAAATGAATTAGGTCATACCCTAGTCTAGCCTCCTTAGGTCGGGTTGGGACGTGACAGTTGCACCCATTTTCGGAGCCCAAAATCGAACGTTTTTATCAGTTTCGAGACACTTTTCTTCTTTTGCGCTGTTTTTTCATCCCAGATCGTACGTCGTGAGCTGCGAAAAGGCTAACAACCTAATCCATCAAATTTCTCATACCGAATCCCATGACTCCTTGGGCAAGACAACTTCGCTTCGCGTAGAGGCTGGGCCCGCAAACCGAGGACATGGGGCTTGGGACCAGGTCTCCGTCGCTCCGGTGCCCATCACTTTTGATCCGTAAGGAGTTACGTGGTAAACAGCATACCGTTGGAAAGCTCTCCGAGAGCTCTATGACAGAGGCAGCAAGCCTACTCGGCTGCGACTATTTTCGGTGCCCAAAATCGAATATTTTCATCAGTTTTGGGATACTTTTCTTCTTTTGCGCTGTTTTTCCGTCCTGGACCGTACGTCGCCAGCCGCGAAAAGGACGACAACCTAATTCATCACATTTCTATTACCGAATCCCACGGTACCTTGGGCAACAAAACTTCACTTAATGTAGAGGCTGGGCTCGTAAACCGAGGGCTTGGGACCAGGTCTGCATCACTCCGGTGCCTATAACTTTTGATCTGTAAGGAGTTATGTGAGGCCCGACCTCGATTTGCGTGTGTTACCTCGTTCCTTGTGCCCTAACCTTGAACTACGTACCTTAACCTAGGTTTAAGAGTCGTGTCTTGATTTACGTGCCTTGCATTGATTTATGTGCATTCATTTAGAGTTGCGTGCATTTACTTGGAATACGTGCATTTATCTCGTAGTTCGTGTCTTATCTCGTAGTACGTGCCCTAGACCTAGGAAAGTGTGCCGGCACGCTAATCAAGAAAGTATCTTACACGAAACACTAGACTATAGAATAATCCTACAAACTCCACTAACTAATATTCTAATCCTAAGTCAATGCACTAGAAGACAAAATTTCACTAAACACTAAACATTCTTATTCTTTATTCTTTATTCCATTTGCAAAACCCATGCACCTAAAATACCACAATCTAATCTACAATAAAATAAGCTTTGAACAAACAAAAAAAATTCAGAATCTTAGCATGCTTTGGCCGATCATATGTAGACAATTTAACAAGCTTTGCATAAATTCAAATCATCCTAGACAAACTATGACATAAGCTCAAGACACCATGCATCAAAAACTCCAAACACCCTATCCTAAGCTACCTTTCTCAGCCTACACACCATGCCCATACATCTCACAATTCAAAATGCAAAAGATGACAAGAATTTTCAGCCTTGCAAAGCCTATAGCCGAAACACACACACAAACATTTCATTTCTCTCAAACTTTCTCTCAAGCTCTCATCTCCTCTCTCTCTCTCTCGGCCATGGATGCCTCATGCATCTCCATAGCTCAAGCTCACATTCTAAGGTTCTCCTAGGTACTCAAGGACTCTAAGAAACTCAACCATAGCAGCCCAAGCAAGCAAGAAGCAAGAAAAACGCATGCAAGCACACAAAACTCATCAATTCTCGGCCTTAGGTATGTTTTGCTAGTTTTCTTCCATTTCTTTTGGTTTCACCCACATGCACACCATCCTCACATGCTAACTCAGTTAGGAATTAAAGGAAAACAAGCCATTTCTCGGCCAAAGCAAGGAAGAAGCTCCATTTGTGCATCTTCAAGAACATTGTGCATCTTCATCTATTAACTTGCTAAGGTGAGGGTTAAACTCTTATAAAAGCTTTCAAAAATCACATGCATACCTTCATGTGACTATATTTACCTCTGTAGTTGTTGTGTATGTGTGCATATGAGCTTATATGACCATGCATGGCTAGATTTTGGCTAGAACTTGAAGATGGGTAAAAACGTGTTGCTGGCAGTTTTCTGATCTTGTAGTACGATGTGCATTTGGCTTAGTAAACCTTGATGAAAATGCATGAAAACTGTTCAGTTACTAGTTGTGGCAGTTCGGAGCATTTTTCATAGATATAGGCTAAGGCCAATTTTGACTCTAAGGCCTCCAAAATGGTTAAACATCGTGAGGTGTCTAAATCTGGAAGAATTAGAAAAAAAAATAAAATAGGTTTCTGGCAGATTACTGACTCTGTAGAACGAAGTATTTTTGACCTAGTAAATGTTGGTGAAAATGCATAAAAGTTGGTAGGTTGCTATAGGTTGCATTTCGGGACATTTTTGTCAGAAATAGCCCAGAGCCAATTCTGACTCTAAGACCCTTAAAAATAGCAAAAATCGTAATGTGTCTAAAACTAGACAGTTTTGCGTAGTCCCACGATTTTGGCCATAACTCCTAAGTCCGAACTCCAAATGATGCGAGGTTTGTTCCTAGATTTAAATCACTCATTAAAATTTAATTTGAAATTTTGTTCACTGAAATTGGAGAATGTTTTCTTGTCTAATCAAATGTGGGAAAACAGACCATTGCAGTGAGGTTTTTGTTTAGTGATATGCTTTGAAACATGTTGTAACTTCTCTTATGGTTAAATGTGTTAAATTGTGTGGTTAATAGGCTGCCCGTAGTTGTCCTTATAGCTCTAAATGTGATTCCCGGTGATTATCTATTGATAAGTAGACTTTTCTTGCACCCGGTCTCATGTAAACGTCGTTGCATGCTTGTATAATCTTATGACTTGATACGTGAACCCCGAAATGAATTATATGACTTGATTTACATGTGTTACATGGCTGCCCGTTTAATATTCATATAACTCTATGTGTTTTACAAAGTGAAAATTCATGTCAAAGCATTCCTCATGTGTTTACCTGTCTATGTGCGATCTTAGAATTGCTCGGAGGCAACCTACTTTGTTGACCTCCTAATGTGAAATGTTAAATGTTATAATTGTACATTGAATACAAGGTTGCAACCTTTCATTCTGGCATGGTAGCGTTTCATGCACGCTGGGCGGCATCGGGCTTGCTGGCGCTACCATGACTACTATGGTCGAATTCCCTCTCTCGCTTGGGGGCTAGACTTCTTCGGAGAGTTGGGTCGTAGGATTTCCGGGTACATCCAGAGTACACCCATTTAGAGTGATAAGTGGTTGATTTGAAGTCGGCCGCAACAACTGTTATCAGAAATGAACTTGAGAGCAAAAGCTCAACGTATCCTTTCATTATGTGAATAAGTAATCTCGCTTGGTTCTTAGACGACCTCGGGGAGGAAAGACGGGTAAATGTGTTCTTTACATTTACGTTATGCTATAAACTTACTTGTGTTATATGTCATGCTTTCAAAAAGGGTTTTCATAAGTTTAATTGGAAAAGGGTTTCAAAACGTATTTCTAGTTCCCCCTCGCTGAGTTCATAATGACTCACCCTCTTTTATCAGCACAGGTGAAGAAGATCAGGAACAGGTACCCGAGGAGAACGTGCCTGTTGATGACTCTTTGGAGTGATTGCTTGTCTTACGTGCCTTGCTTGACTGTGGCTATTTTGCGAACGTTATGTTTATTTTGAAGACTATTTCTTATGTTGTGTTGTTGATTGTAAATGACCACCGTTGTAATTTGGGGTCTAATTTTGGCTTGTACTGACTATGACTAGACGACACGCTATCTTGTGGGTTGCTATTACTATTTTGATTTAGTAACTACCATAGGCAACTCAATCACTAGGTGAAGAAATCAAATGATGTAACTCTATCTAATTTCACCTAGGTATTCAATAGTAAGCTAAAGATCAAAAAGTACTTGTGTAATAGGAATTAACAAATAAAGGGGACATAGTTATCATGCTAAGTTTGTTAATCAAACGAGATTTTCAAGAAAACTAGTAGGCATATCGATTGGTGATGGACAGTAATCTTAGTTGGAATCAAATATGAGATTGAAGGTTTTGAGGCGTTTAGAAAATTAGGTCAAACTAAAGAGCCCAATTATAGCCGTTATGGTGCCGGTTTTTTCGGAGAATTTTTGGAGTTCTAGTCTAACGGATAAGTTTCACCATCGTTAACTGGTTATAGTCGTAAACGAACGTAATTGATTAGATCACACCCTAGTCTAACCTCCATAGGTCGGGTTGGGGGCGTGACAAGTTATGCGGCGCACAATATACCGTTAGAAAGCACTCCGAGAGCTCTACGATGAGGGCAACAAGCCTGCTCGATTGCACCCGTTTTCGGAGCCCAAAATCAAACGTTTTCAACAGTTTCGGGATACTTTTCTTCTTTTGCGCTGTTTTTTCGTCCCGGATCGTACGTCGTGAGCCGCGAAAAGGACGACAATCTACTCTATCAGATTTCTCATACCGAATCCCACGGCACCTTGGGCAAGACAACTTCGCTTCACGTAGAGGCTGGGCCCGCAAACCGAGGCATGGGTCTTAGGACTAGGTCTCTGTCACTCCGGTGCCCATAACTTTTGATCTGTAAGGAGTTACATGGCGCACAGCATACAGTTGGAAGGCTCTCCGAGAGCTCTACGACGGGGGCAGCAAGCCTGCTCTGCGGTGACCTTTTTTGGATCCCAAAATCGAATGTTTTCATCAATTTTGGGACACCTTTCTTCTTTTGAGCTATTTTTCCATCACGGATCGTACGTCATGAGCCGTAAAAAGGACGACAACCTAATCCATGACATTTCTATTACCAAATCTCACGGTACCTTGGGCAAGACAACTTTGTCTCATGCAGAGGCTGGGCTCGCAAATCGAGGCGTATGGCTTGGGACCAGGTCTTCATCGCTCCGGTGCCCATAACTTTTGGTTCGTAAGGAGTTATGCGGCGCACAGTATACCGTTGGAAAGCCCTCCGAGAGCTCTACGACAAGGGCAGCAAGCTTGCTCAGTTGCACCTATTTTCGGTGCCCAAAATTGAATGTTTTCATCAGCTTCGGAATACTTTTCTTCTTTTACGCTGTTTTTTCATCCCGGATTGTTCGTCATGAGTTGCAAAAAGGATGACATCCTAATCCATCACATTTCTATTACCGAATCCCACGACACCTTAGGCAAGACAACTTCGCCTCACGTAGAGGCTGGGCCAGCAAACCGAGGGTGTGGTGCTTGGGACCAGATCACCGTCGCTCTGGTGCCCATAACTTTTGATTTGTAAGGAGTTATACGGCGCACAACATATCGTTGGAAAGCTCTCCAAGAGCTCTACGACGGGGGTAGCAAGCCTACTCGGCTACCCCTATTTTCAGAGCCCAAAATCAAACTTTTTCATCAGTTTCGAGACACTTTTCTTCTTTTTCGCTATTTTTTCATCCCGGATCGTACGTCGTGAGCCGCGAAAAGGACGACAACCTAGTCCATCACATTTCTATTACTGAATCCCACGGCACCTTGGGCAAGACAACTTTGCTTCAGGTAGAGGCTGGGTCCGCAAACCGAGGGCGTACGGCTTTGGACCAAGTCTCTATCGCTCCAGTGCCCATAACTTTTGAACCGTTAGGAGTTACGCGACGCACCACATACCGTTAGAAAGCTCTTCGAGAGCTCTACGCCGAAGGCAGCAGGCCTGCTCAGCTGAACCCATTTTCGGACCCTAAATTCGAATGTTTTTATTAGTTTTGGGACATTTCTCTTTTTTGCGCTGTTTTTCCGTCCCAGATCGTACGTCGTGAGCCGCGAAAAGGACGGCAACCTAATCCATCACATTTCTATTTTTGAATCCCATGGCACCATGTGCAAGAAAACTTCGCTTCACGTAGAGACTGGGCCCGCAAACTAAGGGCTTGGGCCTTGGGGCCTGGTATGCGTCGCTCCGGTGCCCATAACTTTTGATCCGTAAGGAGTTACATGTTGCGCAGTATACCGTTGGAAAGCACTACGAGAGCTCTATAACGGGGGTAGCAAGCCTGCTCAGTTGTGCTAGTTTTCGGAGCACAAAATCGAACATTTTCATCAGTTTCACGACATTTTTCTTCTTCTGCACTGTTATTCCGTCCCGGATCGTACGTTGTGAGCCGTGAAAAGGACAACAACCTAATCCATCACATTTCTATTACCGAATCGTACGTCACCTTGGGAAAGACAACTTCGCTTCACGTGGCGGTTAGGCCCGCAAACCTAGGGCTTGGGGCTTGGGACCAAGTCTGCGTCACTCCAGAGCCCATAACTTTTGATCCGTAAGGAGTTACGCGGCGCAAAAAATACCGTTGTAAAGCTCTCCAAGAGCTCTACGACGTAGCAAGCCTACTCGCCTGTGCCCATTTTTGGACCAAAAAATCGAACGTTTTCATCAGTTTTTGGATACTTTTCTTCTTTTGCACTATTTTTCGGTCCCGGATCGTACGTCGTGAGCCGCAAAAAGGACAATAGCCTAATCCATCACATTTTTATTACCAAATCCTAAGGCACCTTGGGCAAAACAACTTAGCTTCACGTGGAGGCTGGGCCCGCAAACCGAGGGCTTGGTGCTTGGGACTAGGTCTGCATCGTTCCGGTGCACATAACTTTTGATCCGTAAGGAGTTACGCGGCGCACAGCATACCGTTAGAAAGCTCTTCGGGAGCTCTACGACGAGGGCAGCAAGCTTGCTAGGCTACAATCATTTTTGTAGCCCAAAATCGGACGTTTTCATCAGTTTTGAGACACTTTTCTTCTTTTGCGTTATTTTTTTATCCCAGATCGTACGTCGTGAGCCGCGAAAAGGACGACAACCTAATCCATCAAATTTCTCATACTGAATCCCACGGCACCTTGGGGAAGAGAAATTTGCTTCACGTAGAGGCTGGGCCTGCAAACTGAGGGCGTGGGGCTTGGGACCATGTTTCCGTCGCTCCAGTGCCCATAACTTTTGATCCGTAAAGAGTTACACGGCGCATAGCATACCGTTGGAAAGCTCTTTGAGAGCTCTACAACGGGGGTAGCAATCCTGCTCGACCGCACCAATTTTTCGAGCCCAAAATTGAACATTTTCACCAATTTCGGGACACTTTTCTTCTTTTGCGCTGCTTTTCCGTCCCGTATCGAATGTCGTGAGCCACGAAAAGACCGGCAACCTAATCCATCACATTTCTATTAACAAATCCCACGGCACCTTGGGCAAGATAACAACTTCGCTTCACATGGAGGATGGGCCCACAAATCGAGGGTGTGGGGCTTGGGACCAGGTCTACGTCGCTCCGGAGCCCATAACTTTTGATCCGTAAGGAGTTACGCGGTGTACAGTATACCATTGGAAAGCTATACGAGAGCACTACAATGGGGGCAGCAATCCTACTCGGCTGCACACTTTTTTGGACTCCAAAATCGAACGTTTTCTTCAATATCGTGATACTTTTCTTCTTTTGCGCCGTTTTTCCATCCCGGATCGTACGTCGCGAGCCGCGAAAAGGAGGACAACATAGTCCATCAGATTTCTCATACCGAATCCCACGGCACCTTGGGCAAGACAACTTCGCTTCACGTAGAGGCTGGGCCTGCATACTGAGGGCGTGGGTCTTGGGAGCAGGTCTCCGTCGCTGCGGTGCCCATAACATTTGATCCGTAAAGAGTTACGTGGCGCACAGCATACCGTTGGAAAGCTTTCCGAGCGCTCTACGACGGGGACAGCAAGCTTGCTCTGCTGCACCCATTTTTGGAGCCAAAAATTGAACGTTTTCATCAGTTTTGGGACAATTTTTTTCTTTTGCACTGTTTTTCTGTCCCGGATCGTACGACGTGAGCCGCAAAAAGGACGACAACCAAATCCATCACATTTCTATTACCGAATCCCATAACACCTTGGGCAAGACAACTTCGCTTCACGTGGAGGATGGGCCCGCAAACTGAAGGCGTAGGGCTTGGGACCAGGTCTTTGTCGCTCCGGTCTTCATAACTTTTGATCCGTAATGAGTTATGCAGCGCACAACATACCGTTGTGAAGCTCTCCGAGAGCTCTACGATAGGGGCATTAAGCTTACTTTGCTGTACCTATTTTCGGAGACCAAAATCGAACGTTTTCATCAGTTTCGGGATACTTTTATACTTTTGCGCTATTTTTTCGTCTTGGATCGTACGTCGTGAGCCGCGAAATGGAAGACAACCTAATCCATCACATTTCTATTACCGAATTGCACGACACCTTGGGAAAGATAACTTCACTTAACGTGGAGGCTGATTTTTCCATCCTGGATTGTACGTCGTGAGCCAATAAAAGGACGACATCCTAATCCATCACATTTCGATTACCGAATTGCACGGCACCTTGGGAAGGATAACTTCGCTTCACGTGGAGGCTGGGCCCGCAAACCTAGGGCTTGGGGCTTTGGACCAGGTCTGCGTCGCTCCGGTGCCCATAACTTTTGATCCGTAAGGAGTTACGCGGCACACAGCATACTGTTGTAAAGCTCTCCGAGAGCTCTACAACGGGGACAGCAATCCTGCTAGGCTGCACCCACTTTCGGAGCCCAAAATCGAATGTTTTCATCAATTTTGGGATATTTTTATTTTTTTACGCTTTTTTTCCGTCCCGGATTATACGTCGTGAGCCACGAAAAGGACAACAACCTAATCCATCACATTTTTATTACCGAATCCCACAGCGCCTTGGGTAAGACAACTTCATTTCATGTAGAGGCTTGGCCCGCAAACCGAGGACGTGGGGATTGTGACCAGGAACCCGTCGCTCCGGTGCCCATAACTTTTGATCCGTAAGGAGTTACGCGGCGCACAACATACTGTTGGGAAACTCTCAGAGAGCTCTACGACGGGGGCAGAAAGCCTGCTCGGCTGGGCCTATTTTCGTATCACAAAATTGAACATTTTCAACAGTTTCTGGACACTTTTCTTCTTTTGCACTGTTTTTTCGTCCCGGATCGTACACCGTGAACCGCAAAAAGGACGACAACCTAATCCATCACATTTATATTACCAAATTGCGCGGCACCTTGGGCAAGACAACTTCACTTCACGTGGAGGCTGGGCCCGCAAACCTAGGGCTTGGGGCTGGGGACTAGATCCCCGTCGCTCCGGTGCCCATGACTTTTGATTTGTAAGGAGTTACACGGCGCACAGCATACCGTGGAAAAGCTCTCCGAGAGCTCTACAACAGGGGCAGCAAGCCTGCTCGGCTGCGTCCCTTTTCCTATCGCAAAATTGAACGTTTTCATCAGTTTCTGGACACTTTTCTTCTTTTGCGCTATTTTTTCGTCTCGGATCGTTCGTCGTGAGCTGCAGAAAGGACGACAACCTAATCCATCACATTTCTATTAACGAATTCCACGGCACCTTGTGCAAGACAACTTCGCTTCACGTAGAGGCTGGGCCCACAAACCGAGGGCGTGGGGCTTAGGACCAGGTCTGCGTCGCTCCGGTGCCCATAACTTTTGATCCGTAAGGAGTTACGTGGCGCACAACATACCGTTGGAAAGCTCTCTAAAAACTCTACGACGGGGGTAGCAATCCTCCTCTACTGCACCTGTTTTCGGAGCCGAAAATTGAATGTTTTCATTAGTTTCGTGACACTTTTCTTCTTTTGCGCTATTTTTTTTGTCCCGGATCGTACGTCGTGAGCCGCGAAAATGACGACATCCTAATCCATCACATTTCTAATACCGAATCCCACGGCCTCTTGGGTAAGACAACTTCACTTCACGTGGAGGCTGGGCCTGCAAACCGAGGGCTTGGGGCTTAGGACCAGGTCTGCGTCACTCCAGTGCCCATAACTTTTGATCCGTAAGGAGTTACGTGACTCACAGCATACCGTTGGAAAGCTCTCCGAGAGCTCTACAACGGGGGTAGCAAGCTTGCTAGGCTGCACCCATTTTCGGAGCCCAAAATTGGATGTTTTCATCCGTTTGGAGATACTTTTTTTCTTTTGTGTTGTTTTTCTGTCCCAGATCGTACGCGTGAGCCGCGAAAACGACTACAACCTAATCCATCACATTTCTATTACCAAATCATCCGGCACCTTGGGCAAGACAACTTCGCTTCATAAAGAGGCTGGGCCCAGAAACCGAGTGCGTGGGGCTTGGGACCAAGTCTGCATCACTTCGGTGCCCATAACTTTTGATCTATAAGGAGTTACGCGGCGCACAACATACCGTTGTAAAGCTCTCCGAGAGCTCTACAACTGGCACATGCAAGCCTACTCGGTTGCGTCCATTTTTGGATCCCAAAATCGAACGTTTTCATTAGTTTCGTGACACTTTTCTTCTTTTGCATTGTTTCTTCGTCCCGGATCGTACGTCCTGAGCCGCAAAAAGGACGACAACCCAATACATCACATTTCTATTACTGAATCCCACGGCACCTTAGGCAAGACAACTTCACTTCACGTAGAGGCTTGGCCCGCAAACCGAAGGCATGGGGCCTGGGACCAAGTCTCTGTCTCTCTGGTGCCAATAACTTTTGATCCGTAAGGAGTTACTCGGCGCACAGCATACCGTTGGAAAGCTCTCCGAGAGCTCTACGGCGGCGGCTGCAAGCCTGCTCGGTGGCGCCCATTTTCTGAGCCCAAAACCGAACATTTTCATCAATTTCGGGACACTTTTTTTTTGCGCTGTTTTTTCGTCCCGGATCGTACGTCATGAGCCGCGAAAAGGACGACAACCTAATCAATCACATTTCTATTACCGAATCTCATGGCACCTTGGGCAAGACTATTTTGCTTCACGTAGAGGCTGGGCCCGTAAACTGATGGAGTAGGGCTTGAGACCAGGTCTCCGTCGCTCCGGTGTCCTTGACTTTTGATCCGTTAGGGGTTACACGTCGTACAACATACCATTGGAAAGCTCTTCGAGAGCTCTACGATGGGGGCAGCAAGCCTGCTCGGCTGCACCCATTTTCGGATCATAAAATTGAATATTTCAATAGTTTCTGGACACTTTTCTTCTTTTGCAATGTTTTTTCGTCTCGGATCGTACGTCGTGAGCCACGAAAAGGACGATAACCTAATCCATCACATTTCTATTACCGAATCCCATGTCACCTTGGGCAAGACAACTTCGTTTCACATAGAGGCTAAGCCCGCAAACCGAGGACGTAAGGCTTGGGACTAGGTCTCCGTCGTTCCGTTGACTATAACTTCTAATCTATAAAGAGTTACGCGGTGCACAACATACCGTTGGAAAGCTCTCTGAGAGCTCTACGATGGGGGTAGTAATCCTGCTCGGCTGCGGCTATTTTCAGAGAGCAAAATTGAACGTTTTCATCAGTTTTGGGACACTTTTCTTCTTTTGCGTTGTTTTTTAGTCTCGGATCGTATGTCGTGAGCCTAGAAAAGGACGACAACCTAATCCACCACATTTCTATTATCGAATCCAATGCCACCTTGGGCAAGACAACTTCACTTCACGTAGAGGCTGGACTCGTAAACCGAGGGCTTGGGGCTTAGGACCAGGTCTGCGTCGCTCCGGTGTCCATAACTTTTGATCCATAAGGAGTTACGCGGCGGATAGCATACCATTGGAATGCTCTCCGAGAGCTTTACGATGAGGGCAGCTACCTTGCTCGGCTGCACCCATTTTCGGAGCCCAAAATCGGATGTTTTCATCAGTTTCGAGACACTTTTCTTATTTTACGTTGTTTTTTGGTCCCGGATCGTACGCTGTGAGCGGCGAAAAGGATGACAACCTAATCCATCACATTTCTATTACTGAATCCCGTGACACCATGGGCAAGACAACTTCGCTTCACGTTGAGGCTGGCCCCGCAAACCGAGGGCGTGGGTCTTGGGACCAGGTCTCCGTTGCTCCGGTGCCCTTAACTTTTGATCCGCAAGGAGTTATGCGGTGCACAACAAACCGTTGGAAAGCTCTCTGAAAGCTCTACGATGTGGGTAGCAAGCCTGCTCGGCTGTACTAGTTTTTAGAGCCCAAAATTGTACGTTTTCATTAGTTTTGGGCTACTTTTCTTCTTTTGCGCCGTTTTTTCCGTCCCGGATCATACGTGGTGAGCCGGGAAAAAGATTACAACCTAATCCATCACATTTCTATAACCGAATCCCACGGTACCTTTGCAAGACAACTTCGCTGCAAGTGAAGGCTGGGCCCACAAACTGAGGGCTTGGGGCTTGGGACCAGGTCTCGTTCGTTCCGGTGCCCATAACTTTTGATCCGTAAAGAGTGAAGCGACTCACAGCATACCGTTGGAAAGCTTTTCGAGAGCTCTACGACGGGGGCAGCAAGCCCACTTTGCTGCGCCCATTTTTGGAGCCCAAAATCAAATGTTTTTATCAGTTTCAGGACACTTTTCCTCTTTTGAACGGATTTTCCGTCCTGGATCGTACAATGTGAGCCGCGAAAAGGATGACAATCTAATCCATCACATTTCTATTACCGAATCTCATGGCACCTTGGCCAAGACAACTTCGCTTCACGTAGATGCTGGGCCGGCAAACTGAGGGCATGGGGCTTGGGTCCAGGTCTCTGTCGCTCCGGTCCCATAACTTTTGATCCGTAAAGAGTTACGCAACGTACATCATACCGTTGTGAAGCTCTCCGAGAGCTCTACTATAGGGGCAGCAAGCCTACTTGGTTGCACCCATTTTTGGAGCCCAAAATCGAACGTTTTCATTAGTTTCAAGATACTTTTCATCGTTTGCGCTGTTTTTTCGTCCCGGATCGTACGTCGTGTGCCGCCAAAAGGATGACAACTTAATCCATCAGATTTCTCATACCGAAGCACACGGCACCTTGGGCATAACAACTTCGCTTCACTTAGAGGCTGGGCCCGCAAACCGAGGGCGTGGGGCTTGAGACTAGGTCTCTATCTCTTCGTTGCCCATAACTTTTGATCCGTAAGGAGTTACGCAGTGTACAACATACCGTTGGAAAGCTCTTCGAGAGCTCTACGACAGAGGCAGCAAGCGTGTTTGACTGCGCTAGTTTTCAGAGCCCAAAATTGAACGTTTTCATCAATTTTTGGACACTTTTGTTCTTTTGCATTATTTTTCCGTCCCGGATCATACGTCGTCAACTACGAAAATGACAACAACCTAATCCATCACATTTCTATTATTGAATACCACGATACCTTGGGAAAGACAACTTCGCTTCACGTAGAGGCTGGGCTCGCAAACCGAGGGCGTGGGGCTTGGGACTAGGTCTCCGTCGCTCCAGTGCCCATAGCTTTTGATCCGTAAGGAGTTACTCGGCGCACAACATACCGTTGGAAAGTACTCCGAGAGCTCTACTACGGGGGAAACCAGCCTGCTAGGTGGCGCAAATTTTCGGAGCCCAAAATCGAACATTTTCATCATTTTCGGGATACTTTTCTTCTTTTGCTCTGTTTTTTCGGACCGGATCGTACGTCGTGAGCCACGAAAAGGGCGACAACCTAATCCATCACATTTCTATTACCGAATACCACGGCACCTTGGGCAAGACAACTTCGCTTCACATAGAGGCTGGGCCCGTAAACCGAGGGCGTAGGGCTCGGGACTAGGTCTCCGTCGCTCCGGTGACCATAACTTTTGATCCGTATGGAGTTACATGGTGCACAACATACCGTTGGAAAGCTCTCCTAGAGCTCTACGATGGAGGCAGTAAGGCTGCTGGGCTGCGCCCGTTTTGGGAGCCAAAAATTGAACATTTTCATCAGATTATGGACACTTTTCTTCTTTTGCGCTGTTTTTTCATCCCGGGTGGTACATCGTGAGCCGCGAAAAGGACGACAACCTAATCCATTACATTTCTATTACCAAATCTCATGGAACATTGGTTAAGACAACTTCGCTTCACGTGGAGGCTGAGCCCACAAACCGAGGGCTTGGGGCTTGGGACCAAGTCTGCATCGCTCCGATGCCCATAACTTTTGATCCGTAAGGAGTTGCGTGGCGCACAGCATACCGCTGGAAAGCTCTACGAGAGCTCTACGACGGGGGCAGCAAGTCTGCTCGGCTGCACCCTTTTTTGGAGCCCAAAATCAGACGTTTACAATAGTTTCAAGACACTTTTCTTGTTTTGCGCTGTTTTTCTGTCCCAGATCGTACGTAGTGAGCCGCGAAAAGGTCGACAACCTAATCCATCATATTTCTCTTACCGAATCCCATGGCACCTTAGGGAAGACAACTTCGCTTCACGTAGAGGCTGGGCTCGCAAACCGAGGGCGTGGGGCTTAGGACCAGGTTTTCGTCGCTTCGGTGCCCATAACTTTTGATCCGTAAGGCGTTACGCGGCACACAGCATACCGTTGGAAAGCTCTCTGAGAGCTCTACGACGGGGGTAGCAAGCCTGCTCGACTACTCCTGTTTTCAGAGCCCAAAATTGAACGTTTTCATCAGTTTCTGAATACTTTTCTTCTTTTGCACTGTTTTTCCTTCCCGGATCGTACGTCATGAGCCGCGAAAAGGTCGACAACCTAATCCATCACAATTCTTTTACCGAATCCCACGGCACCTTAGGCAAGACAACTTCGCTTCACGTAGAGGTTGGGCCCGCAAACCGAGGGCGTGGGGCTTGGGACCAGGTCTGCATCGCTCCGGTGACCATAACTTTTGATCCGTAAGGAGTTACGTGGCGCACAACATACCGTTGGAAAGCTCTCCGAGAGTTCTACGATAGGGGTAGGAAGCCTGCTCAGCTGCACCTATTTTCGGATCCCAAAATTGAACATTTTCATCAGTTTCGAGACACTTTTCTTCTTTTGTGTTGTTTTTTCATCCCGGAACGTACATCGTGTGCCGCGAAAAGGACGACAACCTAATCTATCACATTTCTATTACCGAATCCCACAACATCTTGGGCAAGACAACTTCACTTCACATAGAGGCTGGGCCGGCAAACCGAGGGCGTAGGGCTTAGGACCAAGTCTCTGTCGCTCTGGTCCCTATAACTTTTGATCTGTTAGGAGTTACGCTGCGCACAGCATACCGTTAGAATGCTCTCAGAGAGCTCTATGATGGGGGCAGCAAGCCTGCTTTGCTGGTGTGAGGCCCGACCCCGAATAACGTGTGTTACCTTGATTTGCGTGCCATAGACCCCTAATTATATGACCGACCTTAGATTGCGTGTCCTATATTGGTTTTTGTGTATACCTCGTCATACGTGCCTTGACCTAGAATAGTGTGCCCTAATCCCCGACTCATGTGCGGTACCTAGAAATACGTGCCCTGACCTCAATGTACGTGCGTTACCTCGTTTCGTGTGCCCTAACCTTGAACTGCGTACCTTAACCTAGGTTTAGGAGTCGTACCTCATTTTGCGTGCATTACATTGAATTATGTGCCCTTGCATTGGTTTACGTGCATTCACCTAGGATTGAGTGCATTAGTCTTGAAGTCCGTGTCTTACCTCGTAGTTCATGTCTACCTCGTGATTCGTGCCCTGTATTGATTTCTGTGTGTGTCTCGTAGTGCGTGCCCTAGACTTAGGAAAGCGTGCCCGCACGCTAATCAATAAAGAATCCTACACAAAGCACTAGACTATAAAAATAATCCTACAAACACCACTAACTATTATTATAATCCTAATTCAAATCTCTACAAAATCCACTAACATCTAAATATTATATTTTAAACTCACTACAAGACAAAATCTCACAAACCTCTAAACATATCCTATATTCTATTCTACCTAAAATCCCTAAATACCCAACATTCTCTTACACACATGTTAAAACAATTCAAAAGATGACACAAATCTGAATTTTTGCATGCCCAAGGCCAACATATGCATCAACTTTTGCAAAAGCCTCATTTTTCTCTCATTTCTCCCACTTTCCTCACATTTTCTCTCTCTCCCTCTCACTCTCTCTCTCCATTTCGGTTTTGGATGAGTTATCTCCACCTCTTAGCTCATCTTCATCATCCTATGGTGCATCAAGACAAACCACAAGCAAAGAAACTCACCCAAGCAAGCTAGGATGCAAGAAACACACATGCAAGCATTTTGAGTCACCATTTTCGGCCTTGGTGAGTTTTTAAGCTTCCCTTTCTTTTCTTCTTGTTCTAACCTCATGCATGTGCTAAGAGATTGATCACTAAGCTAGGAAAAATAGAGAAAAGCTAGTTGGAATCTTGGCTAAGCAAGAAGAAGAAGAGATTTGAGCTTCAACAAGGTTTTGAGCATTTTTTGGGTTGATTGCAAAGGTGAGGGTTAAAACCTTTTGAAAACTTTTCAAAAATTCACATGCATGCTCATAGATGTGTGTATTTTCTTCTGTACTTGAGCTATATGGTCGTTCATAAGCTTAAACAACCATGCATGGCAAGATCTTGGCTTGGAAATGATGTTAGGTGAAGTCGAAATTGTTGACAGCTCTCTGACCAGTCTGTTGGAGGTAAGTTTAGCTAGGAAAATGATGTTGAAAATTCTTGAAAATTGGTAGGTGACTAGGTTGGACAGTTTTTAACATTTTTTCCAGAAATAGGCCGAAGCTAATTTTGACTCTAAGGTCCTCAAAATGGCAAATCTTTAAAATGTGACCAAATCTGGAAATCTGGAAAACTGAAGCAGGTTTTGGCAGATGCACTGACCTTATTGAACGAACCATATTTGACTTTGTAAATGATGTCCAAAATGCTATATTTTTTGGTTCTGGACAATTTTGTCAGAAATGGACCAAGGCTAAAACTGACTCTAAGGACCTCAAAAACGTCAATTTCTGAAAAGTGTGCAAATCTGGACAGTTTTGTGCTATTCCACTGTTTCAGCTATATCTAATGATTCCGAACTCCAATTGATGTAAGGTTTGTTTTTGATTTTCGTTAACTTCTTAAGATTTAATTTGACATCTTATTCACTAAATTTGGAGATTGTTTGCTTATCCGATTGATTGTGAGAAGACAGCCTATTGCAGTAAGGGTTTCACTTAATGTTGTGCTTAGAAAATTGTTGTGACTCCTCTTGTTGAATTAAATGCTTGGGATTATAGCTACGGGATGTTGTGTGGACTGTTTTGAATGTTTGAGGATGTTGAATTAAATGATGCATGGTTTGAGATTGACTTTGAGTTGGGTTGAGGCTCAAATTGCACGAATATACATGACATGGAAACCCTAATGACTAGGTAGTTTTGCTAAGTATTGATCAATTGGACATTGTGTGGGAATTATATGCTTAGTGGGCTGCCCGTAAATGTCTTATAACTTCAAATGTGATTTTGACCATTGCATGTTGACAAATAAGCTTTTCTTGCACCCGAACCCATGATTGATGTCATTGCATGTTGAATAATCGTATCACTTGATTACGTGGACTTCGAAATGAGTTATATGGCTTGACTTGCATGTGTTACATGGCTGCCCGTTTAATGTTCATATGACTCTATGTGTTCTACAAGTGAAATTTCATGTCAAGGATGCCTTGTTCGTTTACTTGGCAATATGTGATCTTGAAATTGCTCGGAGGCAACCTACTTTGTTGTCCTCTTAATGTGAATTGTTAAAAGATATTCAATGGTTTATTTGAACATGATTACTTGGCTGTCCGTTAAAGTTTAATTGCTTTCAAATGGATATATGAAATGATTATATGTTCTTACAATGCCTTATATGCCAATATGTCAAAATGTGATCATATACTTGCTCGGAGGCAACCTACTTTGTTGACCTCCTAATGTGAAATGTTAAATGACATAAATGTGCATTGCATACGAGGTTGCAACCTTTCATTGTGGCATGGTAGCGTTTCACGAACGCCGGGCGGCATAGTGCTTGCCGGTGCTCCCGTGACTACCATGGTCCAATTCCCTCTCTTGCTTGGCATTCCACCCTTGGAGAGTTGGGTCGTAGGTTTTGGGGTACATCCGGAGTACACCCAATTGGGAGTGATAAGGGGATTATTGAAGTCGGCCGCAACAATTGTATCGAAATTGAAATTGAGAGCAACCGCTCACCGTATCCTTTTACTGTGTGTATAAGTACTCTCGCTTAGTTCCTAGAGAACCTCGGGGAGGAAAGACTGGTATTTCTGTTCCTTTACTTGATTTTACTATTATATTCATGTTTGAAAAAGGGATTTTCATAAATTGAACCGGAAAATGAGTTTCAAAACGTATTTCTCGTTCCCCCTCGCTGAGTTCATAAGGACTCACCCTCTTTTTATCACAGGTGAAGAAGAACAGGGACAGGTACCCGAGGACAACGTGCCTATCGATGATTCCTTGGAGTGATTGCCTGTCCCTACGTGCTTTTGTGCCTTGCCTGAAAGTGGTTGCTATATGGATGTTGTGTTTGATTGCAACTATTCATTTTATTGATGTAAATGACCCCGTTGTAATTTGGGTCTAATTCTGGGATTGTACTATCTATAACCGGACGAACTTTTATTTGGTTGTTTGCTTTCGTTTTCTTCATTAGTAGTTATCGTAGGCATTCAAACCACTAGATGAACAATCAACTAAGTTAATTCTATCTAATTTCACTTAGGTGCTCATTTGCAAACTAAAGGATAATAGGTACTTGCATGATAGGAAATTGACAAATAAACAGGACATAGTTATCATGTTAGGCTTATTAACCAAACGAGACTTTCAAGATAAACTAGTAGGCAAATTGGTTGGTGACAAATAGGAGTCCTTAATGGAATTGGATTAATGATTGGAATAATTGAGGCGTTTAGAGAATTAGGTCAAACCAAAGAGCCCAATTACAGCCGTTATGCTGCCGGTTTACCGAAAAATTTTGGAGTTTAGGCCAAAACGTTAAGTGTTAAATCTTTATAAACAGTTAAGTATGTAATATTACCTGAATGTTTAGATCACACCCTAGTCTAACCTTCTTAGGCCGGGTTGGGGCGTGACAGCTGTGCCAATTTTTGGATCCCAAAATTGAACATTTTCATCAATTTCGGGACACTTTTGTTATTTTGCGCTGTTTTTCCATCTCAGATCGTACGTCGTGAGCTGCAAAAAGGACGATAACCTAATCCATCAGATTTCTCATACCGAATCCCACGGCACCTTGGGAAGACAACTTCGCTTCACGTAGAGGCTGGGCCCGCAAAGCGAGGGTTTGGGGCTTAGGACCAGGTCTGCGTTGCTTCGATGCCCACAACTTTTGATCTGTAAGGCGTTACGCGGCACACAGCATACCGTTGTAAAGCTCTACAAGATCTCTACGACAAGAACAGCAAGCCTGCTCGGCTGCACCCGTTTTCAGAGCCCAAAATTGAATATTTTCATCAGTTTCGGGATATGTTTCTTCTTTTTCGCTGTTTTTCTATCCAGGATCGTACGTTGTGAGCCGCGAAAAGGACGACAACCTAATCCATCACATTTCTATTACCGAATAACAAGCCACCTTAGGCAAGACAACTTCGCCTCATGGAGAGGCTGGGCCTGCAAACCGAGGGCGTGGGGCTTGGGACCAGATCTCCGTCGCTCCGGCGCCCATAACTTTTGATCTGTAAGTAGTTACACGGTGCACAACATACCGTTGGAAAGCTCTCCGTGAGCTCTACGACGGGGGTAGCAAGCTTGCTATGCTGCGCCTATTTTCAGAGCCCAAAATTGAACGTTTTCATCTGTTTCGGGACACTTCTCTTCTTTTGCGCTATTTTTTCGTCCCAGATTGTACGTCGTGAGCAGCGAAAAGGACGACAACCTAGTCCATCACATTCCTATTACCGAATCACAGGGCACCTTGTGCAAGAAAACTTCGACTCACGTAGAGGTTGGGCCCGCAAACCGAAGGCGTGGGGCTTGGGACCAGGTCTCCGTCGCTCCGGTGCCCATAACTTTTGATCTACAAGGAGTTACGCAGCGCACAACATACCGTTAGAAAGCTATCCGAGAGCTCTACGATGGGGGTAGCAAGCCTGCTATGCTGCGCCTATTTTCGGAGCCTAAAATTGAATGTTTTCATCAGTTTCGGGACACTTTTATTCTTTTGCGCCTATTTTTCGTCCCGGATCGTACGTCTTGAGCCGCGAAAAGAACTACATCCTAATCCATCACATTTCCATTACCGAATCCCACCGCACCTTGGCAAGACAACTTCGCTTCACGTGAAGGCTGGGCCCGCAAACCGAGGGCTTGGGGCTTAGGACCAAGTCTCGTTCGCTCCGGTGCCCATAACTTTTGATCCGTAAAGAGTGAAACGGCTCACAGCATACCGTTGGAAAGCTTTCTGAGAGTTCTACGACGAAGGCAGCAAGTCGACTTTGTTGCGCCCATTTTCGGAGCCCAAAATCAAACGTTTTCATCAGTTTCGGGACACGTTTCTTCTTTTACACAGTTTTTCTGCCCCGGATCGTACGCCGTGAGCCGCAAAAAAGATGACAATATAATCCATCACATTTCTATTACCGAATCTCATGGCACCTTGGCCAAGACAACTTCGCTTCACATAGAGGTTGGGCCCGTAAACTGAGGGCATGGGGCTTGGGTCCAGGTCTTTGTCGCTCCAGTCCCCATAACTTTTGATCTGTAAGGAGTTACGCGGCGCACATTGTGAGGCCCGACCTCGATTTGCGTGCAATACCTCGTTTCGTGTGCCCTAACCTAGATTTGCGTGCCTTGACCTAGGTTCAAGAATCGTGTTTCATTTTGTGTGCCTTGCATTGAATTACGTGCATTCATTTAGGGTTGCGTGCATTTACTTGGGAAATGTGCATTCGTCTCGTAGTTCGTGCCCTACCTCGTTGTGCGTGTCCTAAACCTAGAAAAGCGTGCCCACACGCTAATCAAGAAAATATCTTACACGAAGCACTAGATCATTAATTAATCCTACAAACTCCACTAACTAATATTAAATTGCTAATTCAACCCACTAGAAGACAAAATCTCACAAAAAGCTAGACATTCTTTATTCTTTATTCTTTGTATATCCCAAACACACAATTAAATATTGCTCAACCAAGACAAAAATTCAGATTTTGCACAAGCCTTGGCCGACCAACTCTTGCACTTGTGCATGCATTCCAATTTCAAATTCTATTCCTAGACATCCTATGACAATCTATGACACAATGCATAAAATTTTTTGGCTCAAACTCTACCCAAGGCTCTATATTCTCGACCCATCCTCTTGCCATCCTAGGTGATTCAAAATTATGCTTCTTGAAGACACAAATCTGAATTTTACAAGGCCCTAGGCCGACATATGCATTAAACATTCCAAGCTTTCATTTTTCTTTCATTCTTTTTCTCTTTCTCTCATTTCTCCTGTCTCTCTCTCGGCCTTAGCTGAAAATATACTCTTCATAGCTAAGTTCTTCACCCTAAGGCTGTTCAAGACCTCCAAGCTACCAAGGAACTCGACCAAGCAAAGCTAGAGTGCAAGAGACACACATGCAAGCTCATTGAACATCCATTTCGACTTAGGTGAGTTGTTAGCTTCCATTTCATTTTCTTCTTGTTCTAACCACATGCACCTACTAAGAACTTGGTTACTAAGCTAGAAAATTAGAGAAAATCAAGTGGTCTCTCGGCTAAAGCAAGGAAAAGAGTCAATCTTGTGCATCCTCAAAAGTTTGTGCATCTTTTTTGTTGTCTTGCTAAGATGAGGGCTAAAACTTCTTGAAAAGCTTTTGAAAACCACATGCATGCCTTTAAATGTCTATCTTTACTTCTATACTTGTGATATATGTCGTTTTTCTTGATGACTATTTCATTTCTTTTGTTGCTTGTTATTGTATTGTAAATCACCCCCGTTGTAATTTGGGGTCTAATTTTGTGTTGTACTGATCATAACTAGATAGACACTACTATGGTCGTTTTTGCTATCATTATTGGCTAGTACCTATCATAGAATTATAAAGTATCAGGTAAGGATTAAGTAAAATAAACCTATCCAATCTTAAGCAGGTACTCATTGTTAAGCTAAGACCAACAGGTACTTTTGTAACAAGGATTAACAAACAAACGAGACATAGTATGATGCTAGGTTATTAATCAAACGATACTTCGAGATAACTAGTAAGCGTTTCGATTGGTGATAAATAGTAATCTTAGTTAGAAATGAAATTGAGATTTGAAATTTTGAGGCATTTAGAGAATTAGGTCAAACTAAAGAGCCTAATTACAGCCGTTACGCTGTCGATTTTCTGAAGAATTTGTGGAGTTTAGGCTAAACGTTAAGTGTTAAACCCTCTTGAATGATTAAGTACATGATATGACTTGAATGTTTAGATCACACCCTAGTCTAACCTTTATAGGTCGGGTTGGGGCGTGACACCTATAGAAGAATGGTATCAGAGCTTAGATTGCTTAAGCCGGGTTTAACTCTTGGACCATAGGTAGAAGCCCTAAGGTTATTAGGATGACTTGTTTAGGTGTTATTGTGTGACAATATCAAGTGTGCCTTCTTTGTTTCTATATGCTTATGTGATTAACATGTCTTAATTGTTTCTAGAATTGTGTATCTATATAAAATTATATGTTGCATATCTTATGCATTAAATTCTTGTTTGTCGTATTCCAATAAATTGTGCATCGTAATCTGTGCCTATAGATGGCTGGCCCTAGTACCCGCATTACTAATAGGAGTGGTGAGCCCCAAGAGACCGGAGATACTTATCAAACTAATCCCGGCATGGCTATGTTTAACATGATGACGAATGCCATGGATCACATGTCGCGAGTGATGGAACGTCAAGATGCACGTGAAGTAAACAACAACAACAGGAATAATGGTAAACATGGGAGAAATAGCAGAATGCGGGAGTTCCTTGACTTTCGCCTGTCCAAATTCCACGGGGAAGCTGATGATGAAAAGGCAGAGGCTTGGTTGTTTGAGATCGAGAGGATTTTCAGGCCACTTGACTATACTAATGAAGAAAAGGTGGAGTTCGCTGTGTTTCTGTTGCACGGGGATGCTATGCATTTGTGGCACACTGTGGAGGCACTATGGGAAACTGATCATACACCTCGCTTGTGGGGTAATTTCGTTAAGGCATTCAAGGAGAAATATGTACCTGCAGTTTCCAGGCAGAGGCGGATTGAGGAATTCATGCACTTGAACCAGGGTAACATGATGGTGGCCCAGTACGAGGCTCGTTTTGACCGACTATCCCACTATGCTCAATATATGGTCAGTACTCTTGAGGCGAAGATGTGGAAATTTACGAATGGGTTGAGGCCAGAAATTCAGGACCAGTTGGCTTCGCATGACTTCGATACCTATTCTGCTCTCCTTGCTACTGCTTCCCGAGTTGAGAAAAGAAAACTTGATAGAGCCGATTCGAGCCATCCGAACAAGAAACCATACTAACCTCCAGGTCAACAGAGGAAATTCCAGAGCCAGAGTTGTAGTCAGGGCCAGAGCCAGAACAAACCAGTTAATAACCGTGGCCCGACTAAAGTACCATCAGCCTCTTCCACCCGCGGATCCACAGGTAGTTCACCTGCTACTCAGTATATCAATTGTTCTTACTGTGACAAAAAGGGTCATATAGAGGCCCAGTGCTGGAAGAAGTCAGGACGATGTGTGCGGTGTGGCATTGATCATCATCAGATCAAGGATTTCCCTAAATGGAAAGCAGGAAAAAATCAAGTTAAATTAGCTGGTAGAGGCAAGACTCCAGTTCCTAGAGTTCAAGCTCGAGCTTATGCTATTGAATGCGAGGAGCTTCCAAAGGAGACCGCTGTTGTTGAAGGTACATTCTTCATACTGAGTCAACCTGTTAGGGTGCTAATTGATCCAGGTGCTACTCATTCATTTATTACTCCCTTATGTGTACAACGTGTGAAACTACGAGTTGTATGTTTGCCTTGCGAAGTAGAAGTTGGTACTCCGATGGGTTCTAAACTTGTTACTAGCTCAGCTTGTAAAGCATGTAAAATCCAAATTAAAGATAGAGAATTCTCAGCCAATCTTATTGTATTACCTTTTTGAGACTATGAAGTCATCTTAGGGATGGACTGGTTGGCAAAGCATCATGCCCAACTAGATTGCCGGACGAAGATTGTAACATTCTGGATACTTGGTCAACCAATATTGGAGGTAATGGGTCGAAGAGACTTCACCGGGAGTTCCATCATTTCATCTACGAAAGCAGTGAAGTCCTTGAGAAAAGGATGTAGTGGATACTTAGCTTACCTCATCAACAAGCCGTCGGACAAAGCTAAGTTGGAGGAGATACCAGTGATTAATGATTAAGCGGATGTGTTTCCAGAAGATTTGTCCGGTTTACCCCCAAATCAGGAGATCGAGTTCATTATAGAATTACTGCCTGGCACCCAGCCAATATCTAAAGCTCCTTATCGTATGGCGCCGGCCGAGCTACAAGAATTGAAGGACCAATTGCAAGGATTGTTGAAGAAGGGGTTTGTTCAACCAAGTTCTTCTCCGTGGGGTGCCCCATTCCTATTTGTAAAGAAGAAAGACGGAACGTTGAGGTTATGCATCGACTACCGAGGATTGAACCAAGCGACTGTCAAGAATAAATACCCACTTCTACTGATCGATAAGTTATTTGATCAACTTCAAGGAGCCAAGGTGTATTTGAAGCTCGACTTGAGGCAAAAATACTATCAATTGCGGATCAAAAAGGTGGATGTGCCTAAAACGGCTTTCAGGACGAGATATAGGCATTATGAATATGTGGTGATGCCATTTGGACTAACTAATGCCCCTGCAGCTTTTATGGACTTGATGCACAGGGTGTTTCAACCTTACTTGGACCAATTTGTGGTGATCTTTATTGATGATATTTTGGTATACTCAAAATCTGAGACTGAGCATGAACAACATCTGCGATTGGTACTGCAGAAACTTCGAAAGCATCAATTGTATGCAAAGTTTAGCAAGTGTGAATTTTGGTTGCAGCAGATTGCATTTTTGGGGCATATCATATCCCAAGAGGGAATAGCAGTGGATCCAGCAAAGATAGAAGTGGTGATGTCTTGGAAGAAGCTAGAAAATGTTACAGAGGTTCAGAATTTTCTTGGCCTAGCCAGCTATTATCGGAGGTTCGTGAAGGATTTCTCTAAGAGTGCAGGACCGCTTACAATGCTCACTCAAAAGAAAATGAAATTTATATGGGATGACAAGTGTAAGAACAGCTTCCAAGAATTGAAGAGAAGATTGACTACTGCACCTGTTCTTGCATTGCCTGAAGGGAGTCAAGGTTTTGTAATCTATAGCGATGCTTCGAAGGAAGGACTGGGATGTGTGTTGATGCAAAATGTTAGAGTGATTGAGTATGCTTCTAGCAAACCGAAGCCTTATGAATTGAATTACCCGACGCATGATTTGGAGTTAGCGGCTATTGTGTTTGCACTTAAGAAATGGAGGCACTATCTATGGGGTAACAAGTTCGATGTGTTTACTGATCACAAGAGCTTGAAATACTTGTTTTCACAAAAGGAGTTGAACATGAGGCAAAGACGGTGGATGGAGCTTTTGGATGATTATAACTGCACAATCAATTATGTGCCCGGTAAAGCAAATGTAGTTGCAGATGCCTTAAGTCGGAAAGCGAGCATGGCAAAACTGGAAGTTAAGGTGCAGGAGTTGTTGAAGGAAGCATTTTTGTGGAAACCACAATTGACTCAAAAAGGGTTACTATTTGCCACTACACAAGTTCAATCGACCTTGTTGTCTGAATTACGAGAGGCTCAACAGAAGGACCAACAGTTTCAGAAGATTAAAGAAAGCAACACAGATTTCAAGTTTCATGATGATGGTATTTGGAGGTTTAGGAATCGGATTTGTGTTCCTAATGAGCCAGAGCTGAAAAAGAAGATTCTTGAAGAAGCCCATAATTCAAGATACACTATTTACCCCGGCGGAACAAAGATGTACCGGGATTTGAAGCAACACTATTGGTGGAATAACATGAAGAGAGAGATTGCGGAGTTTGTGGCACGGTGTTTGACTTGCCAGAGAGTCAAAGCAGAACATCAACAAGCAGCAGGTTTACTTCAGTCGTTGGAATTTTCTCAATGGAAATGGGAACATATAACTATGGACTTTGTTATGGACCTGCCTAGGTCACAAAAGGGTCATGACGCCGTTTGGGTCATAGTGGATAGATTGACTAAGTCAGCGCACTTCTTACCGATGAACAAGGAGGATAGTCCTGAGAAGTTGGGAGATATGTATGTGGCGGAGATTGTAAGATTACACGGGATGCCTGTGAGTATTGTATCGGATAGGGATCCTCGTTTTACTTCCCGATTTTGGAAGAGATTGCAAGAAGCTTTGGGAACGAAGTTGAGTTTCAGCACGGCTTATCACCCTCAGACTGATGGACAATCTGAGAGAACTATTTAGATTCTGGAGGATATGCTGAGGGCGTGTGTTTTAGACTTTGGGAAAGGTTAGGAGAAATACCTGTCTCTAGCAGAGTTCGCTTATAATAATAGTTATCAGGCCACTATCGGGATGGCCCCATTTGAGCCTTGTATGGACGTAAGTGTCGATCCCTAATTTACTGGGATGAAGTTGGTGAGACGAAGACTTTTGACCTGACCCTTCTACCTGAACTTATGAAGACTGTTGATAATATCCACCTCATCCGAAAATGGATGCTTACCGCCCAGAGTAGGCAAAAAAGTTATACAGACCGACGGAGACGGAGCCTAGAGTTTGAGGTCGGCGACAAGGTGTTCTTGAAGATATCACCCCGGAGGGGACTGATTAAACACGACAAGGTTGGAAAGTTGAGCCCGAGGTTTGTAGGACCATTTGAGATAATTGAGAATGTTGGCAAATTAGCGTATCGCCTAGCACTACCCCAAAATCTCTCCAATATTCACGACGTCTTTCATGTTTCGATGCTGCGGAAGTATCACCCTGATCCGTCGCATATCTTGGAGCCAGAGCCATTGTAGCTTCGGGAGAACTTGTCTTATGAGGAGAAGCCCATTCGGATCCTAGACCAGCAAGATCGGGAGTTGCGCAACAAATCTATACCGATGGTGAAAGTGTTGTAGGATCATCATGGAGTTGAAGAAGCAACGTGGGAAAGGCGAGACCAGATGGAGCAACAGTATCCAGCATTATTTCAAAGGTAATATTGAATTTTGAGACGAAATTCTTTTAAGGAGGGGAGGATGTGAGGCCCGACCTTGATTTGCGTGTGATACCTCGTTTCGTGTGCCTAACTTAGATTTGCATGCATTGACCTAGATTCAAGAATCGTGTTTCGTTTTGTGTGCCTTGCATTGAATTACGTGCATTCATTTAGGGTTGCGTGCATTTACTTGAAAAATGTACATTTGTCTCGTAGTTTGTGCCTTTTCTCATAGTGCGTGTCCTAAATCTAGGAAAGCGTGCCCGCATGCTAATCAAGAAAGCATCTTACACGAAGCACTAGATCATTAATTAATCCTACAAACTCCACTAACTAATATTAAATTGCTAATTCAACCCACTAGAAGACAAAATCTCACAGAAAGCTAGACATTCTCTATTCTTTATTATTTATTCTTTGCATATCCCAAACACACAATTAAATATTGCTCAACCAAGACAAAAATTCAGATTTTGCACAAGCCTTGGCCGACCAACTCTTGTCATTGTGCATGCATTCCAATTTCAAATTCTATTCCTAGACATCCTATGACAATCTATGACACAATGCATAAAAAAATTTGGCTCAAACTCTACCCAAGGCTCCATATTCTCGACCCATCCTCTTGCTATGCTAGGTGATTCAAAATTATGCTTCTTGAAGACACAAATCTGAATTTTACAAGGCCCTAGGCCGACATATGCATTATACATTCCAAGCTTTCATTTCTCTTTAATTCTTTTTCTCTTTCTCTCATTTCTTCTCTCCCTCTCTCAGCCATAGCTGAAAATATACTCTCCATAGCTAAGTTCTTCATCCTAAGGCTCTTCAAGACCTCCAAGCTACCAAGGAACTCGACCAAGCAAAGCTAGAGTGCAAGAGACACACATGCAGGCTCATTGAACATCCATTTCGGCTTAGGTGAGTTGTTAGCTTCCATTTCGTTTTCTTCTTGTTCTAACCACATGCACCTACTAAGAACTTGGTTACTAAGCTAGGAAATTAGAGAAAATCAAGTGGTCTCTCGGCTAAAGCAAGGAAAAGAGTCAATCTTGTGCATCCTCAAGAGTTTGTGCATCTTCTTTGTTGTCTTGCTAAGGTGAGGGCTAAAACTTCGTGAAAAGCTTTTGAAAACCACATGCATGCCTTTAAATGTCTATATTTACTTCTTTACTTGTGATATATGTGTGTTCATGAGCTTTTGTAAACATGCATGGCAAGATATTTGGCTAGAATGTGATGATAGATGAAATCGCGTATGGGACAGCCTTTTGTCTTGTTGGTGCGAGGTGATTTTGACCAGGTAAATGAGGTTGAAAATGCATGAACATTGGTAGGTGACTAGTTTTGCCAGTTCTGAGAATTTTTTGCAGAAATAGGCCAAAGCTAATTTCGACTCTAAGGTCCTCAAAATGGCAAATTATCAAAATGTGTCCAAATCTGGAAAATCTGGGAAAATGAAGCAGGTTTTGGCAGATTCACTGTTCTTGTAGAATGCAGTTTTTATTTAGTAAATGACATCCAAAATGCATGAAATTTGGTGTGATGCTAGATTTTTCAGTTATGGACATTTATGTCAGAAATAGACTAAGGCTAAAGCTGACCCTAAGGCCCTAAAAAATGACAAGTATTGAAATTTATGCAAATCTGGACAGTTTTGTGTAGTTTCACGGTTTTGGCTATAACGCTTGAACCCGAACTCCAAATGATACGAGGTTTGTTTCTGAATTTAGTTCACTCCTTAAGATTTAATTTGACATCTTGTTCACTAGAATTGTATATTGTTTGCTTGTCTCAATGATTGTGAGAAAATAGTCCATTGCAGTGAGGGTTTCACCTATTGATATGCTTAGAAAAATTATTGTAGCTTCTCTTGTTGTATTAAATGCTTGGGATTGTGGCATTTGGATGTTGTATGGACTGTTCTGAATGCTTGAGGGTGTTTGAATTAATCAATGCATGGCTTGAGTTTAATTACGAGATGACTTGGGGCTTAATCGCACGGGTAAGCACGAATTGAAACCCTAATGACTAGGTAAACTCACTAAGTGTTGATCCTATGGATATCGTGTTTGATTATGTAATTAGTAGGCTGACCGTAGTTTCCCTCATAGCCCTAAACATGATTTTGATGATTACATGTTGACAAGTAGGCCTTTCTTGCACCTGGTCCCACGTAGATGTCGTTGCATGATGAATAATCTTATTAATTGATTACGTGAACTTCGAAATGAGTTATATGACTTGATTTACATGCGTTATGATCGCTACTTGGTGTGTGTTATAAATATGTGCAAAATTACCAAGTTTTAATAACCCGCAAGTGCACGGATCTTGTAGTGTAGTGTGCAAAGAGTGTGGAATCGTATCCACAGGGAAGCTCGTTAGTTAGTTAGTGAAGTAGTGTGAAAGTGTTAAAGCACTTAAGTGACAAGTTTGCAATTGAAGTTTGAATAACGTGCAATAATGTAAACTAAATTATAACTAACTAAATTGCCTAAGTTAAGCTAAATAATAGCTAAATACGGAAGAATATCTAGGGATCATATATGTAAATAAGGCAATTAATGTAGGCTCGGTATCCGGATTCTCAAATTATATACAAGAGGTTAAGCTACAAGCATTAACCTAGTCAATTATCTTAGTCTATTAAAATCCCTATTACTAACTCTGATGTAGGTATCGTCCCATCTACGAGCGTATAACTATAGTATAGATCTGTCCTTGTAACCTGGTGTAGAAGGTCTATTTCAATATAAGTAATCAACATCACCTTACTAGTCTAGAAACTAAGGTCTACTTAAAAGCATTACCTATAATCTCTTGGATCTAAGGTTGTCAAGCTATTATTGATTCACTATTAAAGCATGGATATATGACACGAAAATAAAGCAATCATATCATCTACTTAAAAGCATTATGTATGAAAGACAATACTTAATTAATACAAGTCATATATTACATTAAAACTAAATTATCCGAATCCGAGACCATATATTAAAAGACCATTATTTACAATATCCTACCCTAGATAAGAATTCTACTCATACATAATAAATACGAGTTTATACAAATAAAAGAGAGTCAAGAAAGGCTCCCGCGTATTGACGAATGCATATTTCTGAACTCCAGGTTTGAACAGAAATTCTATAACTATTCGGGCAGAGCTTTCCCCCGAATAAGAGCTATTTTTGAGCAAAGGCTCAAAAATGAACGTTAGGATGTCCGCTGTACAGTAGTTATTCGGGCAGAATGCCCCCGAATAAGAGCCACTAGGCAGGACTTTCTCCGTATATAACTATTTAGGCAAAATCCTAAATAAGAACTATAAAATTAACTTGACAAAAATTGAAAATATTAGAAAAATATTCCAAAGCTCTCAAAAATTGTGAGAAAATATGAAGAGGGGTGATGTCTATTTATAGGAAAACTTGGCTACTATTCACGTAGGTACTATTCACGTAGCTACTATTCACGTGAGTACTATTCACGTAACTACTATTCACGTATTCTGTACACAATTTTACTGTTCACACATTGACCATCACTATTCACGCGTTGACCGATACTATTCATGCATTGACCAAAAAGTTGACCAATGCTATTCCAAGTTTATTCGGCGTTCTGAGTCCGTTTTCACATTCCGTTTGGTCAAATTCTTCCTCTACGAGCTTCAATTCTTGGTCAACACTTGAGCTTGTCTTTGACTATGACCGGTTCGTTGACCGCAGCATCTTCAGGCATTTTTTACTATTTTGACCCTCCAAACGATGGAATTTGGCTAAGATCATGCCACGCACAGGATAAAGGTCCTATGTTTTGCTCAGATTGATGTTTCTACCCGAAAAACGTATATGGTTTGCCAAAAACGGACATGGGTCACTATTTGAGATCATCTGGGTCAATGCTCTGAGTCTATTTTTGTGCTAGTTTCAGCCAAATTTCTTCTCTATGAGCTTCATTCTTCAACCGCTTCTTGTGCTTCCCCATTCTTGACTTCTTCACTTGTAATTTGGATCATTTTGAGTCTGATTTTCTACTTTTCGGTATCATCCTACATTGCATCGAAAATATAAAAGTATTGCAATAATTTCCAAATAAAGATACAAATATAGTACAAATACCAAGGTTTGAGTGCTGCAAATACAATCACATCACGTTACATGGCTGCCCGTTTAATCTTCATATATCTCCATGTGCTTTTCAAGTGAAATTACTTGTCATATCATACCTCGCTTGTTTACTTGTCAATGTGCAATCTATGACTGCTCGGAGGCAACCTACTTTGTTGTCCTCCTAATGTGATATATTAAATATCATAAATGTGCATTGCATACAAGGTTGCAACCTTTCATTCTGGCGTGGTAGCGTTCACGCACACCGGGCGGCATCGGGCTTGCCGGTACAACCGTGACTACCATTGTCCAATTCCCTCTCTCGGTTGGGGGCTAGACTTCCTCGAAGAGTTGGGTCATAAGATTTCAGGGTACATCCGGAGTACACCCATTTGGCGTGATAAGGGGATGATTTGAAGCCGGCCGCAACAACTGATACTGGAAACGAACTGAGAGCAAAAGCTCACCGTATCCTTTTTACTATGTGTATAAGTACTCTCGCTTGGTTCCTAGAGAACCTCGGGGAGGAAAGATAGGTAATTGTGTTCTTTTATTTTTACATTACATTGTGTACTTACTTGTGATATAATGTCATGCTTGTAAAAAGGGTTTTCATAAGTTGAACCAGAAAAATGAGTTTCAAAACTTATTTCTCGTTCCCCCTCGCTGAGTTCATAAGGACTCACCCTCTTTATCATCTCAGGTGAAGAAGACCAGGAACAGGTATCCGAGGATGACGTGCCTAATGATGATTCCTTGGAATGATTGCTTGCCTTACGTGCCTTACTTGACTATGGCTATTTTGGGAACGATGTGTTGCTTGAAGACTGTTTCGTTTCTTATGTTGCTTGTTATTGTATTGTAAATTACCCCTGTTGTAATTTGGGGTCTAATTTTGGCTTGTACTGATCATAACTAGATAGACACTACTATGGTCATTTTTGCTATCGTTATTGGCTAGTATTTATCATAGGATTATGAAGTATCAGGTAAGGATTAAGTAAAATAAACCTATCCAATCTTAAGTAGGTACTCATTGTTAAGCTAAGACCAACAGGTACTTTTGTAACGAGGATTAACAAATAAACGAAACATAGTATCATGCTAGGTTATTAATCAAACATGACTTCGAGATAACTTGTAGGCGTTTCAATTGGTTATAAATAGTAATCTTAGTTAGAAATGAAATTGAGATTGGAAATTTTGAGGCGTTTAGAGAATTAGGTCAAACTAAAGAGCCCAATTACAGCCATTATGCTGCTGGTTTTCCAGAGAATTTGTGGAGTTTAGGCTAAATCATTAAGTGTTAAAGCCTCTTGAACGATTAAGTATGTGATTTGACTTGAATGTTTAGATCACACCCTAGTTTAACCTTCATAGGTCGGGTTGGGGCGTGACATACATCAGACCGTTTTGAAGCTCTCCAAGAGCTCTACGACGGGGGCAGCAAGCTTCCTCGGCTGCACCCATTTTCGGAGCCCAAAATCGAACGTTTTCATCAGTTTCAGGACACTTTTCTTCTTTTGCACTGTTTTTCCTTCCCGGATCGTACGTCGTGAGCCGCAAAAAGGACGACGACCTAATCTACCACATTTCTATTACTGAATCCCTCAACACCTTGGGCATAACAACTTCGTTTCACATAGAGGCTGGGCCTGCAAACCGAGGGCGTGGGGCTTGGGACCAGGTCTCCATCTCTTCGGAGCCCATAACTTTTGTTCCATATGGAGTTACGCGGTGCACAGAATACTGTTGGAAAGCTCTCCAAGAGCTCTACGACGAGGGCAGCAAGCCTGCTTCGCTCCGCCTGTTTTTGGAGCCCAAAATCGAACGTTTTCATCAATTTTGGGACAGTTTTCTAGTTTTGCACTATTTTTCAGTCCCGGATCGTACATCGTGAGCCACGAAAAGGACGACAACCTAATCCATCACATTTCTATTACCGAATCCCACGACACCTTGGGCAAGACAACTTCGCTTCACGTAGAGGCTGGGCCCGCAAACCAAGTGTGTGGGGCATGGGACCAGGTCTCTGTTGCTTTGGTACCCATAACTTTTGATCCGTAAGGAGTTACGCGGCACACAACATACCGTTGGAAAGCTCTCTGAGAGCTCTACGACAGGCGTAGCAAGCTTGCTCGGCTGCGCCTGTTCTCAGAGCCCAAAATTGAACGTTTTCATCAGTTTAGGGATACTTTTCTTCTACTGCACTATTTTTCTATCCCGGATCGTACGTCGTGAACCGCGAAAAGGACAACAACCTAATCCATCACATTTCTATTACCGAATCCTACAACATCTTGGGCAAGGCAACTTCGCTTCACGTAGAGGCTGGGCCCGCAAACCGATGGCGTGGGGCTTGGGACCAGGTCTCTCTCGCTCCGGTGCCCATAACTTTTGATCCGTAGGAGTTACGCGGCGCACATCATAATGTTGAAAAGCTCTCCGAGAGCTCTACGACGGGGGCAACAAGCGTGTTCAACTACGCCAGTTTTTTGAGCCCAAAACTGAACGTTTTCATCAGTTTTGGGGCACTTTTCTACTTTTGTACTATTTTTCCATCCTGGATCGTACATCGTGAGCCGCAAAAAGGACAACAATGTAGTCCATCATATTTCTATTACCGAATTCCACGACACCTTGGACAAGACAACTTCACCTCAAGTAGAGGCTGGGACCGCAAACCGAGGGCGTAGGGCTTGGGACTCGGTCTCCGTCGCTCCAGTGCCTATAACTTTTGATCCGTAAGGAGTTACTCGGTGCACAACATACCGTTGGAAAGCTCTCCGAGAGCTCTACGATGGGGGCAACTAGCCTACTCAGTGGCACACATTTTGGGAGCCCAAAATCGAACGTTTTCATCATTTTCGGGATACTTTTCTTTTTTTGCGCTGTTTTTCTGTACCGGAACGTACGTCGTGAGCTGCGAAAAGGACGACAACCTAATCCATCACATTTCTATTACCAAATACAATGACACCTTGGGCAAGACAACTTCGCTTCACGTAGAGGCCGGGCCCGCAAACCGAGGGCGTAGGGTTTGTGACCAGGTCTCCGTCGCTCCGGTGACCATAACTTTTGATCCATATGGAGTTACACGGTGCACAGCATACCGTTGGAAAGCTCTCCCAGAGCTCTACGACGGAGGTAGCAAGGCTACTCGGCTGCGCCCATTTTAGGAGCCAAAAATTGAACATTTTCATCAGATTATAGATACTTTTCTTTTTTTGCGCTGTTTTTTCATCCCGGATCGTACGTCGTGAGCTACGAAAAGGACGACAACCTAATCCATCACATTTCTATTACCAAATCCCATGGCACATTGGGTAAGACAACTTCGCTTCACGTGGATGCTGGGCCCACACACCAAGGGCTTGGGGCTTGGGACCAGGTCTGCGTCGCTCCGGTGCCCATAACTTTTGATCCGTAGGGAGTTGTGCGGCCCACAGCATACTGTTGAAAAGCTCTACGAGAGCTGTACGACGGGGGCAACAAGTCTGCTCGGCTGCACCCATTTTTGGAGCCCAAATTCAGACGTTTACATTAGTTTGGAAACACATTTCTTCTTTTACGCTATTTTTTCGTCCCGGATGATACGTCGTGAGTCGCGAAAAGGACGACAACCTGATCCCTCAGATTTCTCATACCGAATCCCATGGCACCTTGGGCAAGACAACTTCGCTTCACGTAGAGGCTGGGCTCACAAACCGAGGGCGTGGGGCTTGGGACTACGTCTCCGTCGCTCCGGTGCCCATTACTTTGGATCCGTAAGGAGTTACGCGGCGCACAGCATACCATTGGAAAGCTCTCAGAGAGCTCTACAACGGGGGCAACAACCCTGCTCGACTGCGCCATTTTTCGGAGCCCAAAATCAAACATTTTCATTAATTTTGGAACAATTTTCTTCTTTTTGCACTGTTTTTCAGTCCCGGTTCGTACGTCGTAAGCAACAAAAAGGTCGACAACCTAATCCATCACAATTATTTTACCGAATCCCAAGGCACCTTGGGCAAGACAACTTCGCTTCACGTGGAGGCTGGGCCCGCAAACTGAGGGTTTGGGGCTTGGGACCAAGTCTGCGTCGCTCCGGTGCCCATAACTTTTGATCCGTAAGGAGTTACGCGGTGCACAACATGCCGTTGGAAAGCTCTCTGAGAGCTCTACAACGGGGGTAGTTACCTAGCTAAGCTGCACCCATTTTCAGAACCCAAAATGGAACGTTTTCATCAGTTTCTGGACACTTTTCTTCTTTTGCGCTGTTTTTCCGTCCTGGATCGTACGTCATGATCCTTGAAAAGGACAACAGCCTAATCCATTATATTTTTATTACCGAATCCCAGGACACCTTGGGCAAGACAACTTCGCTTCACATAGAGGTTGGGCCCACAAACTGAGGGCGTGGGGCTTAGGACCAGGTCTCTGTCGCTCTATTCCCTATAACTTTTGATTCGTAAGCAGTTACGCTGCGCACAGCATATCGTTGGAATGCTCTCAGAGAGCTCTATGATGGGGGTAGCAATCCTGCTTGGCTGTGCCTATTTTTGGATCCCAAAATCTAACGTTTTCATCAGTTTCGGGATATTTTTCTTCTTTGGAGCTATTTTTTCGTCCCGGATCGTACGTCGTGAGTCGCGAAAAGGACGATATCCTAATCCATCAAATTTCTATTACCGAATCCCATGGCACATTGGGCAAGACAACATTGCCTCACGTAGAGTCTGGGCCAGCAAAGCGAGGGCTTGGGGATTGGGACCAGGTCTACATCGTTCCGGTGCCCACAACTTTTGATCCGTAAGGAGTTAAACGGCACACAGCATACCGTTGTAAAGCTCAATGAGAGCTCCACGACAGGGGCAGCAAGCCTGCTCGGCAGTACCTATTTTCAGAGCCCAAAATCGAATGTTTTTATCAGTTTCGGGATATATTTCTTCTTTTGCGCTATTTTTTTGTCCCCGATCGTACGTCATGAGCCGCGAAAAGGACGACAACCTCATCCATCAGATTTCTCATACTGAATCCCACGACACCTTGGGCAAGACAACTTCGCTTCACATAGAGGCTGGGCCAGCAAACCGAGGGCGTGGGGCCTTTGACCAGCTTTCTGTCGTTCCGTTGCCCATAACTTTTGATCCGTAAGGAGTTATACGGTGCACAACATACAGTTGGAAAGCCGTCCGAGAGCTCTACGACGAGGGCAACAAGTCTGCTCAGCTGCACTGATTTTCGAAGCCCAAAATCGAACATTTTCATCATTTTCGTGACAATTTTCTTCTTCTGCATTATTTTTTCGTCCTGGATCGTACGTCGTGAGCCGCGAAAAGGATGACAACCTAATCCATCACATTCCTATTACCAAATCCCACAGCAACTTGGGCAAGACAACTTCACCTCACGTAAAGGCTGGGCCCGCAAACTGACGGCGTGGGGCTTGGGACCAAGTCTCTGTCTCTCCGGTGCCCATAACTTTTGATCCGTACGGAGTTACGAGGGGCACCGCATCCTGTTCAAAAGCTCTCCGAGAGCTCTACGACGTGGGCAGCAAGCCTACTCACATGTACCTATTTTCGAAGCCTAAAATTGAATGTTTTCATCCGTTTCAAAAAATTTTCCTTCTTTTGCGTTGTTTTTCCATCCCGGATCGTACGTCGTGAGCTGCGAAAAGGACAACAACCTAATCCACCCCATTTCTAATACCGAATCCCACGGCACCTTGGGCAAGACAACTTCGCCTCACGTAGAGGTTGGGCCCGCAAACTGAGGGCGTGGGGCTTTGGACCTGGTCTCTGTCGTTCCAATGCCCATAACTTTTGATCCGTAAGGAGTTACGCTACACACAGCATATCGTTGGAAAGCTCTCCGAGAGCTCTACGACGGGGGCAGCAATCCTGCTTGGCTACACCCATTTTCACAGCCCAAAATCGAACGTCTTCATTAGTTTAGGGACACTTTTCTTCTTTTACGCAGTTTTTCCATCCCAGATCGTACGTCGTGAGCCGCGAAAAAGATGACAACCTAATCTATCACATTTCTATTAACGAATCCCACGGCATCTTGGGCAAGACAACTTCGCTTCATGTGGAGGCTGGGCCACCAAACCGAGGGCTTGGGGCTTGGGACCAGGTCTGATCGCTCTGGTGCCCATAAGTTTTGATCCGTCAAGAGTTACGCGGCGCACAATGTACCGTTGGAAAGCTCTCCGAGAGCTCTACGAGGGGGGCTGCAAGTCTTCTTGGCTGCACCCATTTTTGGAGCCCAAAATGAGGCGTTTACATCAGTTTCGAGACACTTTTCTTCTTTTGCGCTATTTTTCTGTACCGGATCGTACGTCGTGAGCCGCTAAAAGGACGAAAACCTAATCCATTAGATTTCTCATACCGAATCCCACGGCACCTTGGGCAACACAACTTCGCTTCACGTAGAGGCTAGGCTCGCAAACCGAGGGCGGGGGCTTGGGACTAGGTATCCGTCGCTCCGGTGCCCATAACTTTTAATATGTTGGCATTACGCGGCGCACAGCATACCATTGGAAAGCTCTATGAGAGCTCTACGACGTGGGCAGCAAGCCTACTCGGCTACGCCTGTTTTCAGAGACCAAAATCGAATATTTTCATCAGTTTCGTGACACTTTTCTTCTTTTGCACTGTTTTTCCGTCCCGGATCGTATGTCGTGAGCCGCGAAAAGGACGACAACCTTATCCATCACATTTCTATTATTGAATTCCACGGCACCTTGGGCAAGACAACTTCGCCACATGTTGAGGCTAGGCTCGCAAACAGAGGGCTTGGGGCTTGGGGCTTGGGACCTGGTCTCTGTCGCTCCGGTGCCTATAACTTTTGATCGGCAAAGACTTACACGGCGCACAACATACCATTGGAAAGCTCTCCGAGAGCTCTACGATGGGGGCACCATGCTTGCTCGACTGCGCCTATTGTCGGACCCCAAAATCGAACATTTTCATCAGTTTCGGGACACTTTAATTCTTTTGCACTGTTTTTTTTTTATCCCGGATCGTACGTCGTGAGCCGCGAAAAGGACGACAACCTAATCCATCATATTTCTATTACCGAATCCCACGACACCTTGGGCAAGACAACTTCGCTTCACGTAAAGGCTAGCCCGCAAACCGAGGGCATGGGGATTGGGACCAGGTCGCCGTTGCTCCGGTGCCCATAACTTTTGATCCGTAAAGAGTTACACGGCGCACAACATACTGTTGGAAAGCTCTCTAAGAGCTCTACGATGGGGACAGCCAGCCTGATCAGCTGCCCCTATTTTCGGAGCCCAAAATTGAACATTTTCATTTGTTTCAAGACACTTTTCTTCTTTTGCGCTGTTTTTTCGTCCCGGATCCTACTTCCGGAGCCGCGAAAAGGACGACTACCTATTCCATCACATTTCTATTACCAAATCCCACGGCACCTTGGGTGAGACAACTTCGCTTCATGTAGAGGTTGGGGCCACAAACCGAGGGCGTGGGGCTTGTGACCAAGTCTCCATCGCTCCGGTGTCCAAAACTTTTGATCCGTAAGGAGTTATATGACGCACAACATACTGTTAGAAAACTCTCCGAGTGCTCTACGACGGGCGCAGCAAGCTTGCTCGACTGCTCCAATTTTTGGAACCCAAAATCGAACGTTTTCATCAATTTTGGGACACTTTTCTTCTTTTGCGCTGTTTTTCCTTCCCGGATCGTACGTCGTGAGCCTAGAAAAGGACGACAACCTAATCCATCACATTTCTATTACCAAATGCCATGTCACCTTGGGCAAGACTACTTCACTTCACGTGGAGGCTGGGCCCGCAAACTAAGGGCTTAGGGCTTGGGACCAAGTCTGCGTCGCTCCCGTGCCAATAACTTTTGATCCGTAAGGCGTTACGCGGTGCACAGCATACCGTTGGAAAGCTCTCCGAGAGCGCAACAACAGGGGCAGCAAGCCTGCTCGGCTACGCCAGTTCTCAGAGCGCAAAATCACACATTTTCATCAATTTCGGGACACTTTTCTTCTTTTGTGCTTTTATTCCGTCAAGAATCGTACATCGTGAGCCGCGATAAGGACGACAACCTAATCCAACACATTTCTATTACCGAATTTCATGGCACCTTGGGCAAGAAAACTTCGCTTCACGTGGATGTTGGGCACGCAAACGGAGGGCGTGGGCCTTGGGACCAAGTCTCCGTCGCTCCGGTGCCCATAACTTTTGATCCTTAAGGAGTTACGCGGCGCACAACATATAGTTGGAAAGCTCTCTGAGAGTTCATCAATGGGGGCAGTAAGCCTGCTCGGTTGCACCAGTTCTTAGAGCCCAAAATCGAATGTTTTCATTAGTTTCGGGACACTTTTCTTCTTTTGCGCTATTTTGCTATCCCGCATCGTGCGTCGTGAGCAGCGAAAAGGACGTCAACCTAATCTATCACATTTCTATTACCGAATAGCACGACACCTTGGGCAAGACAACTTCGCTTCACGTGGAGGCTGGGCCCGCAAACCAAGGGCTTGGGGCTTAGGACCAGGTCTGCGTCGCTCTAGTGCCCATAACTTTTGATCCGTAAGGAGTTAGGCGGCGCACAGCATACCGTTGGAAAGCTCTCAGAGAGCTCTACAACAGTGGCAGTGAGCTTGCTCGACTGCGCCCATTTTCGGAGCCCAAAATTGAACGTTTTCATAAGTTTTATAAAATTTTTATTCTTTTTCGCTGTTTTTTCGTCCCGGATCGTACGTCGTGAGCCGCGAAAAGGGTGACCACCTAATCCATCACATTTCTATTACTGAATCCCACGGCACCTAGGGCAAGACAACTTCGCTTCACGTAGAGGCTGGGGCCGCAAACCGAGGGCGTGGGGATTAGGACCAGGTCGTCATCGCTCCGGTGCTCATAACTTTTGATCCGTAAGGAGTTATACGGCCCACAACATACCGTTGGAAAGCTCTCCGAGACCTCTCCGACGGGGGTAGCAAGCTTGCTCAGCTGCGCTTGTTTACAGAGTCTAAACTCGAACGTTTTCATTAGTTTCGGGATACTTTTCTTCTTTTGCGCTGTTTTTTCATCTCGGATTGTACGTCGTAAGCAGCGAAAAGGACGACAACCTAATCTATCACAATTCTGTTACCGAATCCCACCGCACCTTGGGCAAAACAACTTCGCTTCACGTAGAGGCTGGGCCCGCAAATCGAGGGCATGTGGCTTGGGACTAAGTATCCGTCGCTCGGGTACCCATAACTTTTGATCTGTAAGGAGTTACGCGGCGCACAACATACCGTTGGAAAGCTCTCCGAGAGCTCTACGATGGGGGCAACAAGACTGCTCAGCTGCACCATTTTTGGAACCCAAAATCGAACGTTTTCCTCAATTTTGGGACACTTTTCTTCTTTTGCATTATTTTTCCGTCCCAGATCGTATGTCGTGAGCCGCGAAAAGGACGACAACCTAATCCATCACATATTTATTATTGAATCCCACGTCACCTTGGGGAAGACAGCTTCGCTTCACGTGGAGGCTGGGACCACAAACTAAGGGATTAGGGCTTAGGACTAGGTCCACGTCGCTCCGGTGCCCATAACTTTTGATCCGTGAGGAGTTATGTGATGCACAGCATACCGTTGGAAAGCACTCCGAGAGCTCAACAACGGGTACTATAAGCCTGCTCTGCTACGCCTATTTTCGTAGCCCAAAATTGAACATTTTCATCAATTTTGGGCCATTTTTATTCTTTTACGCTGTTATTCCGTCTCGAATCGTACGTCGTGAGCCGCGAAAAGGATGACAACTTAATCCATCACATTTTAATTACCGAATCCCATGCCACATTGGGAAAGACAACTTCGCTTCACGTAGAGGCTGGGCCCGTAAACCAAGGGCGTGGGGTTTGGGACCAGGTCTCTGTCGCTCTAGTGCCCATAACATTTTATCCGTAAGGAGTTACGCAGCGCACATCATACCGTTGAAAAGCTCTCCGAGAGCTCAACAACGAGGGAAGCAAGCCTGTTCGTTTGCGCTAGTTCTTCGAGCCCAAAATCAAACTTTTTCATCAGTTTTGGGACACTTTTCTTCTTTTGCGCTATTTTTCCGTCCCGTATTGTACGTCGTGAGCCGCTAAAAGGACGTCTACCCAATCCATCACATTTCTATTACCGAATAGCACGGCACCTTAGGCAAGACAGCTTCGCTTCATGTCAAGGCTGGGCCAGCAAACCGAGGGCTTGGGGTTTGGGACCAGGTCTGCGTCGTTCCAGTGCCCATAACTTTTGATCCATAAGGAGTTACGCGGTGCACAGCATACCGTTCAAAATCTCTTAGAGATCTCTACGACGGTGGTAACGAGTTTGCTCTGCTGCGCCCAATTTCAGAACCCAAAATCGAACACTTTCATCCGTTTCGGAACACTTTTATTCTTTTGCGCTATTTTTTCATCCCTGATCATACGTCGTGAGCTGCAAAAAGGACGACAACCTAATCCATCACATTTCTATAACTGAATCCCACGGCACCTTGGTCAAGACAACTTCACTTCACGTAGAGGCTGGGCCCGCAAATCGAGGGTGTAGGGATTGGGACCAGGTCGTCATCGTTACGGTACCTATAACTTTTGATCCGTAAGGAGTTATACGGTGCACAGCATACCGTTGGAAAGCTCTCTGAGAGCTCTACGACAGGGGGCAGCAAGCCTACTCGGCTGCGTTTGTTTTTGGGGGACAAAATTGAACATTTTCATCAGTTTCAGGACACTTTTCGTTTTTGCGCTGTTTTTTCGTCCCTGATCGTACGTCGTGAGCCGCGAAAAGGATGACTACCTAATCCTTCACATTTCTATTACCGAATCCCACGACATCTTGGGTAAGACAACTTTGCTTCACGTAGAGGCTGGGCCTACAAACCGAGGGCGTGGGGCTTGGGATTAAGTCTCAACCGCTTCAGTGCCCATAACTTTTGATCTATAAGGAGTTACGCGGCGCACATCATGCCGTTGTAAAGCTCTCCGAGAGCTCTACGATGGGGGCAGCAAGCCTGCTCGTCTGTACCTATTTTTGGTACCCAAAATCGAACGTTTTCATCAATTTCGGGACACTTTTCTTCTTTTGCGTTGTTTTTTCGTCCCGGATCGTATGTCGTGAGCTGGGAAAAGGACGACAGCCTAATCCATCACATTTCTATTATTGAATCCCATGCTACCTTGGGCATGACAACTTCACTTCACGTAGCGGCTGGGCCCGTAAACTAAGGGCTTAGGGCTTGGGACCAGGTCCACGTCGCTCCGGTGCCCATAACTTTTGATCCGTAAGGAGTTACGCGGTGAACAGCATACCGTTGGAAAGCTCTCTGAGAGCTCAACAACGGGGGCTGAAAGCCTGCTCAGCTATGCCAGTTCTCGGAGCCCAAAATCAAACATTTTCATCAGTTTCGAGACACTTTTCTTCTTTTGCGCTGTTATTTTGTCACGAATCGTACGTCATGAGCTGCGAAAAGGACGAGAACCTAATCCATTACATTTCTATTACCGAATCCCACGGCTTATTGGGCATGACAACTTCGCTTCACGTAGAGGCTGGGCCCGCAAACCGAGGGCGTGGGGCTTGAGACTAGGTCTCTTTCGCTCTAGTGCCCATAACTTTTGATCCGTAAGGAGTTACGCGACGCACAGCATACCGTTGAAAAGCTCTCTGAGAGCTCAGTAACGGGGGTAGCAAGCTTGCTCAGCTGCGCCAGTTCTTGGAGCCCAAAATCGAACGTTTTCATCAGTTTGGGGACACTTTTCTTCTTCTGCGCTATTTTTTCGCCCCGCATCGTACATTGTGAGCCGCGAAAAGGACGTCAACCTAATCTATCACATTTTTATTACCGAATAGCACGGTACCTTGGGCAAGACAACTTCGCTTCACGTGGAGGCTGGGCCCACAAACCGAGGGCTTGGGGCTTGGGGCCAGGTCTGCGTCGCTCCAATGCCCATAACTTTTGATCCGTAAGGAGTTATGCGGCGCACAGCTCAGCGTTATAAAGCTCTCCAAGAGATCTACGATCGGGGCAGCAACCCAACTTGGCTGCGGCCATTTTTAGAGCCCTAAAATTGAACGTTTTCATCAGTTTCGGGACACTTTTTTTCTTTTGCACTATTTTTCCGTCCCGGATCGTACTTCGTGAGCCGCAAAAAAAATGACAACCTAATCTATCACATTTCTATTACCGAATCCCATGGTACTTTAGGCAAAATAACTTCGCTTCACGTAGGGGATGGGCTCGCAAACCGAGGGCGTGGGGCTTGGGACCAAGTCTCTTTCGCTCCGGTGCCCATAACTTTTGATCCGTAAAGAGTTATGTAGCGCACAGCATACCGTTGGAAAGCTCTCCGAGAGCTCAGCAACGGGGACAGCAAGCCTGCTCGGTTGCACTAGTTCTCGGAGCAAAAAATTGAACGTTTTTATCAGTTTTGGGACACTTTTCTTCTTTTGCGCTATTTTTTTGTCCCGCATCGTATGTCGTGAACCGCGAAAAGGACGTCAACCGAATCCATCACATTTCTATTACCGAATAGCACGGTACCTTGGGCAAGACAACTTCACTACACATGGAGGCTGGGCTCGCAAACTGAGGGCTTGGGGCTTGGGATCAGGTCTCCGTCGCTCCAATGCCCATAACTTTTGATCCGTAAGGAGTTACGCGGCGCACAGCATACCATTGGAATGCTCTTAGAGAGCTCTACGAAGGTAGCAGCGAGCTTGCTCAATTGAGCGCATTTTCGGAGCCCAAAATCGAACGTTTTCATCAGTTTCGGAACACTTTTATTCTTTTGCGCTATTTGTTCGTCCCAGATCGTACGTCGTGAGCCGCGAAAAGGACGACCACCTAATCCATCACATTTCTATTAGCGAATCCCACGGTACCTTGGGCAAGACAACTTCGCTTCACGTAGAGGCTGGGCCCGCAAACCGGGGGCATAGGGATTGGGACCAGGTCGTCATCGCTCCGGTGCCCATAACTTTTGATCCGTAAGGAGTTATACATTACACAACATACTGTTGGAAAGCTGTCCGATAGCTCTACGACGGGGGCAGCAAGCCTGCTCGGCTTCACCTGTTTTCGGAGCCCAAAATTGAACATTTTTATTAGTTTCAGGCCACTTTTCTTTTTTGCGCTGTTTTTTCGTCCCGGATTGTACGTCGTGAGCCGCGAAAAGCATGACTACCTAATCCTTCACATTTCTATTACCGAATCCCATGACATCTTGGGCAAGACAACTTTGCTTCATGTAGAGGCTGGGCTCGCAAACAGAGGGTGTGGTGCTTGGGACCAAGTCTCAGTCGCTCTGGTGCCCATAACTTTTTATCCGTAAGGCGTTACGCGGCGCACAGGATACCATAACTTTGCTCTACGACGGGGGCAGCAAGCCTGCTCGGCTGCACCCATTTTTGGAACACAAAATCGAATGTTTTCACCAATTTTGGGAAAATTTTCTTCTTTTGCGCTGTTTTTCTGTCCCAAAACGTATGTTGGGAGTCGTGAAAAGGACGACAATCTAATCCATCACATTTCTATTACCGAATCCCACGTCACGTTGGGAAAGACAACTTCGCTTCACGTAGAAGCTGGGCCCGCAAACTAAGGGCTTAGGGCTTGGGACCAGGTATGCGTCGCTCCGGTGCCCATAACTTTTGATCCGTAAGGAGTTATGCGGCGCACAGCTCAGCGTTATAAAGCTCTCCAAGAGATCTACGATCGGGGCAGCAACCCAACTTGGCTGCGGCCATTTTTAGAGCCCTAAAATTGAACGTTTTCATCATACTCGGGAAACTTTTCTTCTTTTGTACTATTTTTCCATCTCGGATCGTACGTCGTGAGACGTGAAAAGGAAGACAACCTAATCCATCACATTTCTATTACCGAATCCTATAGCACCTTGGGCGAGACAACTTCGCTTCACGTAGAGGATGGGCCCGCAAACCGAGGGCGTGGGGCTTGGGACTAGGACTCTGTCGCTGCGGTGCCTATAACTTTTGATCCCTAAGGAGTTATGCGGCGCACAACATACCGTTGGAAAGCTCTACGAGAGCTCAGCAACGGGGACAGCAAGCCTGCTCGGTTGCACTAGTTCTCGGAGCAAAAAATTGAACGTTTTTATCAGTTTTGGGACACTTTTCTTCTTTTGCGCTATTTTTTTGTCCCGCATCGTATGTCGTGAACCGCGAAAAGGACGTCAACCGAATCCATCACATTTCTATTACCGAATAGCACGGTACCTTGGGCAAGACAACTTCACTACACATGGAGGCTGGGCTCGCAAACTGAGGGCTTGGGGCTTGGGATCAGGTCTCCGTCGCTCCAATGCCCATAACTTTTGATCCGTAAGGAGTTACGCGGCGCACAGCATACCATTGGAATGCTCTTAGAGAGCTCTACGAAGGTAGCAGCGAGCTTGCTCAATTGAGCGCATTTTCGGAGCCCAAAATCGAACGTTTTCATCAGTTTCGGAACACTTTTATTCTTTTGCGCTATTTGTTCGTCCCAGATCGTACGTCGTGAGCCGCGAAAAGGACGACCACCTAATCCATCACATTTCTATTAGCGAATCCCACGGTACCTTGGGCAAGACAACTTCGCTTCACGTAGAGGCTGGGCCCGCAAACCGGGGGCATAGGGATTGGGACCAGGTCGTCATCGCTCCGGTGCCCATAACTTTTGATCCGTAAGGAGTTATACATTACACAACATACTGTTGGAAAGCTGTCCGATAGCTCTACGACGGGGGTAGCAAGCCTCCTCGGCTTCACCTATTTTTGGAGCCCAAAATTGAACATTTTAATTAGTTTCAGGACACTTTTCTTCTTTTGCGATGTTTTTTCATCCCGGATTGTACGTCGTGAGCCGCGAAAAGCATGACTACCTAATCCTTCACATTTCTATTACCGAATCCCATGACATCTTAGGCAAGACAACTTTGCTTCATGTAGAGGCTGGGCTCGCAAACAGAGGGTGTGGTGCTTGGGACCAAGTCTCAGTCGCTCTGGTGCCCATAACTTTTTATCCGTAAGGCGTTACGCGGCGCACAGGATACCATAACTTTGCTCTACGACGGGGGCAGCAAGCCTGCTCGGCTACACCCATTTTTGGAACACAAAATCGAATGTTTTCACCAATTTTGGGAAAATTTTCTTCTTTTGCGCTGTTTTTCTGTCCCAAAACGTATGTTGGGAGTCGTGAAAAGGACGACAATCTAATCCATCACATTTCTATTACCGAATCCCACGTCACGTTGGGAAAGACAACTTCGCTTCACGTAGAAGCTGGGCCCGCAAACTAAGGGCTTAGGGCTTGGGACCAGGTATGCGTCGCTCCGGTGCCCATAAATTTTGATCCGTGCACAGCATATCGTTGGAAAGCTCTCCGAGAGTTCAACAACGGGGGCTGCAAGCCTGCTCGGCTACGCCAGTTCTCGGAGCACAAAATTGAACATTTTCATCAGATCATACGTCACAGATCATACGTCGTGAGCTGCGAAAAGGACGACAACCTAATCTATCACATTTCTGTTACCGAATCCGACGGCACCTTGGGCAAGACAACTTCGCTTGACGTAGAGGCTGGGCCCGCAAAATGAAGGCGTGGGCCTTGGGACCAGGTTTCTGTCGCTCCGGTGCCCATAACTTTTGATCCGTAAGGAGTTACGCGGCGCATAGCATACCGTTAGAAAGCTCTCCGAGAGCTCAGCAACGGGGGCAGCAAGCCTGCTTGGCTGTGCCAGTTCTTGGAGCCCAAAATCGAGCATTTTTATCAGTTTGGGGATACTTTTCTTCTTTTGCGCTATTTTTTTGTCCTGCATCGTACGTCGTGAGCCGCGAAAAGGACGTCAACCTAATCCATCACATTTCTATTACCGAATAGCACGGCACCTTGGGCAAGACAACTTCGCTTCACGTGGAGGCTGGGTCAACAAACCGAGGACTTGGGGCTTGGGACCAGGTCTGCGTCGCTCCAGTTCCCATAACTTTTGATCCATAAGGAGTTATGCGGCGCACAACGTACCATTATAAAGCTCTCCGAGAGCTCTACGACCGGGGCAGCAACCCTACTCAGCTGCGCCTATTTACAGAGCCCAAAATTGACCATTTTCATCAGTTTTTAGATACTTTTCATCTTTTTCACTATTTTTCCGTCACGGATCGTACGTCGTGAGCCGCAAAAAGGACGACAACCTAATCCATCAGATTTTTATTACCGAATCCCATGCCACCTTGGGCAAGGCAAGTTCGCTTCACGTAGAGGCTGGGCCCGCAAACTGAGGGCGTGGGGCTTGGGACCCGGTCTCCGTCGCTCTAGTAGCCATAACTTTTGATCCGTATGGAGTTACACGACGCACAGCATACCGTTGGAAAGCTATTCGAGAGCTCGACGACGAGGGTAGCCAGCTTGCTCGTCTGCACCCATTTTTGGAGCCAAAAATAGAACATTTTCATCAGATTATGGACACTTTTATTCTTTTACGCCGTTTTTCTTTCCCGGAACGTACGTCGTGAGCCGCGAAAAGGACGACAACCTAATCCATCACATTTCTATTACCAAATTCCAAGGCACCTTTGGTAAGACAATTTCGTTTCACGTGGAGGCTGGGCCCACAATCCGAGGGCTTGGGCTTGGGACCAGGTCTGCGCGCTCTGGTGCCCATAACTTTACATCCGTAAGTTGTTACGCGGCGCACAGCATACCGTTGGAAAGCTCTCTTGGTGCCCCAAATGAGACATTTACATCAGTTTTGAGACATTTTTCTTCTTTTGCGCTATTTTTCAGTCCTGGATCGTGCGTCGTGAGTTGCAAAAAGGGCGACAACCAAATCCATAAGATTTTTCATACCGAATCCACGGCACCTTGGGCAAGCCAACTTCGCATCACGTCGAGGCTGGGCCCGCAAACCGAGGGCGTGGGGCTTGGGACCAAGTCTCCGTCGCTCCAGTACCCATAACTTTTGATCCATAAGGCGTTACGCGGCGCACAACATACCGTTGGAAAGCTTTTCGAGAGCTTTACAACGGTGGTAGCATGCCTGCTTGACTGTGCCTGTTTTCGGAGCCCAAAATTGAATGTTTTCATCAGTTTCGGGACACTTTTCTTCTTTTGCATTTTTTTTCAGTCCCGGTTCGTACGTCGTAAGGCTCGAAAAGGACGACAACCTAATCCATCACGTTTCTATTACCCAATCCCACAACACCTTGGGCAAGACAACTTCGCTTCATGTAGACGCTGGGCACGCAAATCGAGGGCGTGGGGCTTGGGACTAGGTCTCCGTCAATCCGGTGCCCATAACTTTTGATCCGTAAGGTGTTACGCGGCGCACAGCATACCGTTGTAAAGCTCTCTGAGAGCTCTACGACGGGGGCGGTAACCTTGCCCTATTGCTCCTATTTTTGGAGCCCAAAATCAAATATTTTCATCAGTTTTGGGACATTTTTCTTCTTTTGCGCAGTTTTTCCGTCCCGCATCGTACGTCGTGAGCTGCGAAAAGGATGTCAACCTAATCCATCACATTTCTATTATCGAATTCCATGGCATCTTGGGTAAGACAACTTCGCTTCACGTGGAGGCTGGGCCCACAATCCGAGGGCTTGGGCTTATGACTAGGTCTGCATCGCTCCGGTGTCCATAACTTTTGATTCGTAAGGAGTTACACAGCGCATAGCATACCGTTGGAAATCTCTTCGAGAGCTCTACGACGGGGCCAGCATGTGATACCCCGAACCTGTCCTGTATTCAATAGCATTTAAACCTCATTTAAATTGCATTCTATTGACCTTTTACCTTCTTTGACCAAACTAGTTGACTTTTCATCTACATTGACCAACTAGGACAAGGTGGGAATTTTTGAAATGTTTAATAAAAGGCAAACTTGGGATTAGAAATAAAAAAATGCAATGTTAAGTTAGTCAAATTTTGGGTTAACTTTAGAATTAAATCTGAACCAATTGGGGAAGAGTTAGGTAACAAATTATATATGGTTGGAAAGCTCTATGAGTCTAGTTTCTGAGGCTTCAAACCGTTCGTGAATTGGAGTTTTCTAGAAGAAGTTATGGCCGTTTTCGTAAGGTCGCGCATAGCTGTTTTGGTTTAGCGGGTTGACCGAATCTTTGACCTTTGACTTGTCATTTTTTTTTCCTAAATAAGCAGAATTGCACACGAAAAAAAACAGAGAAGAAAGGCTTGAAACCATGAGGAAAAGAAGGGAAAAAAAAAAAGAAAATCTCAACTTCAAATCTTCGATTCTTCGCGTGGGCTTGTGCGGGGTGGTTTCCGAGGCACTCTACGAGGTTTTCCTAGCGTCTAGGAGCGTCTAAGGTGAGGGTTTCATCGTTATTTGTGCATTTGAAATATTTGTATCTAAACTTTGATTTTTGGATTTTATGCGTAGATTGTTGTTTTAATCATTTTGTTGCTTAAAGAATGTTCCTTGTTGATTGTAGAACATGTATTTATAGCTTTTTAACATTTTCTACGGTTAAATATTAGAATTGAAATATAAATTGTGTGATGAATAGTAAATTAGTGAATAGTAAACCCCCGTTTCGATGAAGTTGCTCCGTTACGCGTTTTGTTGATGTAGGAAGATGCTAGATATGCTAGAATGCCTAAATGTGTGGTTTAATTTGAATGTGTAATGGAAAAATGGAGAAAAACGGCTTAGTGAAAGTTGGGGTCGTTTAGGTCGAGTTTGGCGTTATCTCGTTTTGCGTGTTGGCATTGTTTCGGAAGGCCATGGAAACACTTTTGGTGCAATTATGGCGTTGGTTGGGTGTTTGGTTAGTATAGTTGTAGTTCAAACGAGCAAAGGGGAAAATCGGGACTTTGCGTGAATTCTAGGGTAAAGTAGGGTTTCGGGGTCTTTAGACGTGCCTTATGGTAACCTAGGAGGATTGGCAAAGTCGGTTTCCAGAACTCGTGGCTCGTTTGAAAATGGTAGTGTTTTGATAGTTGGGGCCGATTTGTGATTTTGCTTGTTATCTTGATATTATGACTATAGAATGCTTAGGGTTGCTTGATATACTTGTTTAATTGGTGTTATTGTTGCTTATTATTGCTTGTTATGCTTGAAAAGTTGGTTGAATGCTAGTATTGATTGTGATTGCTTGTTATCTCGTTTGTTGTCACTAGTTTGTATTATTGTGCTATCGCTCGTTTATTGCCTTGTATCGAGTCTTGCATTGCATAGTGTCTCGCGCGTGAGTGATGGGCCTCTCTGGGTAGCCTCGGGTTGCCAGTGTTGGTTGCTCTAGCTCCGCTGCTATTCCCTTTTCTCGCTTGGGTTGCCTCCCAGGGAGATTTGGGTCGTAGATTGATGGATACTTCCGGGGTATTCCAAACTGGTGTTATAAGGTGGATGCGCGCTTATTGTCATCGTTGTCAACATCAAGCTCGAGATTGATGTATCGCTCGTGTAATGGTACATTGCTCGTATGAGTGAACCATAGCCTTCAAAGTGTGGTATAGCTTTGAATGGTTGTGTTAATGCTTTCAGTAATTGCTTATTGTATTGATTGTTTGTTTTGATTGCTTATTTATCAGTTATATTGCTTAACTGTCTTATTTGCATTGCATGACTTTCTTTCTCTCCAACTCGATATCTGTCTCGCCCTCACTGAGTATACGTGTTGTGTATACTCACTCCTCACCACCACATTTCAGGAAATGCCATGTTAGCTGGAAAGTTCGTGCCTGATGAGTTGTCTTGCGTGCCTATGTGGCTTGAGTGTCGAAGTTGCAAAGATATGTGCTTTCATATGTTGTATGTATTTTTTGTTAAAAGAAATGTAATTTAATCTAGCTAAGTAGTTGAGGTAGATTGATAAGTTAGTTATGTATTCAGTAGTATAGTTAACCCGATGCATGTTTGTAATTATCTAAAAGAAAAGAGTGAGAATGGTATGATAGTATATTTTGTGCAGTAGATTAGTATGGATTAAATGTCCAGCTTGAATGTTCTTGTAAAAGATGTAAAGAGATAGGTTAGCTTTAAACTGGAAATGTATATTTATATGCTGTGTTTAGTTGTTGAGAACCAAGGCTCGGATGGCTTTGTGGTGGTTGACTGTTTGGCCATGGTATTGGTCCACTTATATGCTGTTACAGGGTTTTACATTTTGCCTAGAAACAGAGGAGACTCCGTCTGTTTTCCCTGAAAATTATGCCCGGGTTTGGTTTTGGGTTGTGATTAGATTGATTGATAGAACTTCCGGTCTCGAGGGGGATCGGGGTGTTACACAGCAAGTCCGCTCAGCTGCACCCATTTTTGGAGCCCAAAATGAGACGTTTACATCAGTTTTGAGACACTTTTCTTCTTTCGCGCTATTTTTCGGTCCCGGATTGTACGTCGTGAGCCGCGAAAAGGACGACAACCTAATCCATCAGATTTCTCATACCAAATCCCACGGCACCTTGGGCAAGACAACTTCGCTTCACGTAGAGGTTGGGATGGCAAACCGAGGGCGTGGGGCTTGGGACTAGGTATCCGTCGCTCTGGTGCCCATAACTTTTGATCCGTAAGTTGTTACACGGTGCACAACATACCGTTGGAAAGTTCTCTGAGAGCTCTACGACGGGGGTAGCATGCCTTCTTGAGTGTGCCTATTTTCGTAGCCCAAAATAAAATGTTTTCATCAGTTTCGGAACACTTTTCTTCTTTTGCACTGTTTTTTCTTCCCGGATCGTACGTCGTGAGCCGTGGAAAGGATGACAACCTAATCCATCACATTTCTATTACCGAATCCCATGGCACTTTGGGCAAGACAACTTCGCTTCACGTAGAGGCTGGGCCCGCAAACCGAGGGTGCGGGGCTTGGGACCAAGTCTCTGTCGTTCCGGTGCCCATAGCTTTTGATTTGTAAGGAGTTACGCGGCACACAGTATACCGTTGTAAAGCTCTCCGAGAGATCTACGACGGGGGTGGTAACCCTTCCCTATTTATCCTATTTTTGGAGCCCAAAATCGAACGTTTTCATCGATTTTGGAACACTTTTATTCTTTTGCGCTGTTTTTCCGTCCCGCATCGTACGTCGTGAGCCGCGAAAAGGACGATGACCTAATCCATCACATTTCTCTTATCGAATAGCATGGCACCTTGGGCAAGAGAACTTTGCTTCACGTGGAGGCTGGCTCGCAAACCGAGGGCGTGGGGCTTGGGACCAGGTTTGCATCGCTCCAGTCCGCATAACTTTCGATCCGTAAGGAGTTACGCTGCGCATAGTGTACTATTGTAAAGCTCTCCGAGAGATCTACGACGGGGGTAGCAACCCAACTTGGCTACACCCATTTTCGGAGCCCAAAATTGAACGTTTTCATCAGCTTTGGGACACTTGTCTTCTTTTGCCCTATTTTTTCGGCTCGGATCGTACGTCATGAGCTGCGAAAAGGATGACAACCTAATCCATCACATTTCTATTATCGAATCCCACAGCACTTTGGGCAAGACAATTTCACTTCACGTAGAGGCTGAGCCCATAAAACGAGGGTGTAGGGCTTGGGACCAGGTCTCCGTCGCTCCGGTGCCCATAACTTTTGATTTGTAAGGAGTTACGTGGCACACAACATACCGTTGGAAAGCTCTCCGAGAGCTCTACGACGTGGGCAACAAGCCTGCTAGGCTGCACCTATTTTTGGAACCCAAAATTGAATATTTTCAGCAATTTCGGGACATTTTTCTTCTTTTGCGCTGTTTTTCCGTCCCAAATCGTATGTCGTGAGCCGCGAAAAGGACGACAACCTAATCCATCACATTTCTATTACCGAATCCCATGTCACCATGGGCGAGACAACTTCGCTTCACGTGGAGGCTGGGCCCACAAACTAAGGGCTTAGGGCTTGGGGCCAGGTCTGCGTCACTCCGGTGCCCATAACTTTTGATCCGTAAGGAGTTACGCGGTGCATAGTATACCGTTGGAAAGATCTCCGAGAGCTCAACAACAGGGGCTACAAGCCTGCTCGGCTACGCCAGTTCTCAGAGCCCAAAATCGAACATTTTCATAAGTTTCGGGACACTTTTCTTCTTTTACGCTGTTATTCCGTCGCAGATCGTACGTTGTGAGCCGCGAAAAGGACGATAACCTAATACATCACATTTCTATTACCGAAACCCACGGCACCTTCGGCAAGACAACTTCGCTTCACATAGAGGTTGGGCACGCAAACCGAGGGCATGGGGCTAGGGACTAGGTATCCGTCGCTCCGGTGCCTATAACTTTTGACCCATAAGGAGTTACGTGGCGGACAGCATACCGTTGGAAAGCTTTCCGAGAGGTCTACGACAGGCGTAGCATGCCTGCTCGGCTGCGCCTATTTTTGGAGCCCAAAATCGATCGTTTTCATCAGTTTCAACTACTTTTCTTCTTTTTGCATTGTGTTTTCGTCCCGAATCGTACGTCGTGAGCCCCGAAAAGGACGACAACCTAATCCATCACATTTCTATTACCGAATCCCACGGCACCTTGGGCAAGACAACTTCGCTTCACGTGGAGGCTGGGCCCGTAAACCGAGAGCTTGGGGCTTGGGACCAGGTCTGCGTCGCTCTGGTGCCCATAACTTTTGATCCGTATAGAGTTACGCAGCGCACAACATACCAATGGATAGCTCACCGAGAGCTCTACGACGGGCGCATCAAGCTTGCTTGGCTGCACCTATTTTCCTAGCCCAAAGTCAAACATTTTTATCAGTTTCGAGACACTTTTCTTCTTTTGCACTATTTTTTCATCCCGGATCGTCCGTCGTGAGCCGCGAAAAAGACGACAACCTAATCCATCACATTTGTATTATCGAATCCCACGACACCTTGGGCAAGACAACTTCATTTCACGCAGAGACCGAGCCCGTAAACCGAGAGCGTAGGGCTTGGGACCAGGTCTCCGTCGCTCCGGTGACCATTACTTTTGATCCGTAAGGAGTTACCCGGCACACAGTATACCGATGCAAAACTCTCCTGGAGCCCTACGATAGTGGCAGCAAACTTGCTCGGCTGCACCTGTTTTCAGAGCCCAAAATTGAACGTTTTCATCAGTTTCGGGACACTTTTCTTCTTTTGCACTGTTTTTCTGTCCCAGATCGTACGTCGTGATTCGCGAAAAGAATGACAACATAATCCACCAGTTTTCTCATACCGAATCCCACGGCACCTTAGGCAAGAAAACTTCTCTTTAGGTAGAGACTGGGCCCACAAGCCGAGGGCGTTGGTCTTGGGACCTGGTCTCTGTCGCTCTGGTGCCCATAACTTTTGATCCGTAAGGGGTTACGTGGCGTACAGCATACCATTGCAAAGCTCTCCGAGAGCTCTACAACAATGGCAGTAAGCCTACTCGACTGCACCCGTTTTCGGAGCCCAAAATCGAATGCTTTCATCAGTTTCGGGATACTTTCCTTCCTTTGCACTGTTTTTTCGTCCTGGATCGTATGTCGTGAGCCACGAAATGGATGAAAACCAAATCAATCAGATTTCTCATATCGAATCTCACAGGACCTTGGGCAAGACAACTTCGCTTCACGTAGAGGCTGGGCCAGAAAACCAAGGTCGTGGGGCTTGGGACCAGATCTCCGTCACTCCGGTGCCCATAACTTTTGATCCGTAAGGAGTTACGCGGCACACAACATACCGTTCCAAAGCTCTCCGAGAGCTCTACGATGGGGGTGGCAAGCCTCCTCGGCTGCACCTATTTTTGAAACCCAAAATTGAACGTTTTCATCAGTTTTTGGATATTTTTCTTCTTTTGCGCTGTTTTTCCTTCCCGGATCGTACGTCGTGAGCCGCGAAAAGGACGACAATCTAATTCAACACATTTCTATTACCGAATCCCACGGCACCTTGGGCAAGACAACTTCGCTTGATGTAGAGGCTTGGCCCGCAAACCGAGGGCGTGGGGCTTGGGACCAAGCCTCTATTGCTCCGGTGCCCATAACTTTTGATCCGTAAGGAGTTAGGCGGTGCACAACATGTCGTTGGAAAGCTCTTCGAGAGCTCTATGACGGGGTTTGCAAGCCTACTCGATTGCGCCTATTTTTATAGCCTAAAATCAAATGTTTTCATCAGTTTCAGGACATTTTTCTTCTTTTGCGCTGTTTGTCAGTCCTGGATCGTACGTCGTAAGCCGCGAAAAGGACGACAACCTAATCCGTCACATTTCTATTTTCGAATCCCACGGTACCTTGGGCAAGACAACTTCGCCCACGTGGAGGCTGGGCCCACAAACCGAGTGCTTGTGTGAGGCCCGACCTCAATTTTCGTGCGATACCCCATTTCGAGTGCCTTAATCTAGATTTGAGTGCCTTGACCTAGGTTTAAGAATTGTGTTCGTTTTGCGTGCCATGCATTGAATTATGTGCATTCATTTAGGATTGCGTGCATTTACTAGAAAAACGTGCGTTCATCTCGTAGTTCGTGTCCTACCTCGTAGTACGTGCCCTAGACCTAGGAAAGCGTGCCCTCGCGCTAATCAAGAAAGTATATTGCACAAAGCACTAGGTCATTAATTAATCCTACAAAATCCACTAACTATTATTAAATTACTAATTCAACTCACTAGAAGACAAAATTTCACTAAACACTAAGCATTCTTCATTCTTTATTTCTTATTCTTTTTGCACTTCCAACACCCAATTAAATAATACTCCAATAGATGACAAAAAAATTAGAATTGTTATAGCCTTGGCCGACCACTAGGTGGTATTTGTGCATGTTTGCTCAATTCAAATTGATTCTAGACAATTTATGACAATCATATGATACAAATGCATAAAAAATTGCTCAAAACCTTTGTAAAAGCCCACCTTGCTCGACCAAACATTCTTTGCCCATACTAGAAATTTCAAATATGCTCTTGAAGACACAAAAAAGCTAAATCATCAAGCTCAAGGCCGACCACATGCATGAAGAAGTGCAAAAGCTTCACTCTTTGTCATTTCTCTCATTTTTCCTCACACTTCTCTCTCATTTGCTCTCCACATTCTCTCAAGCTCTCATCTCTTCCCTATCTCTCGGCCTTGGCTGAGTTTACTCTTACCTTTACTCATCTTCATCAATTCGTGGTGCATCAAGACAAGAAACAATCAAAGACGCTCAAACAAGCTAGCTAGGATGCAAGAATCACACATGCATGTCCTTTGAGTCACCATTTCGGCCTAGGTGAGTTCACTAGCTTCCATTTCTTTTCTTCTTGTTCTAACCACATGCATGTACTAAGAGCTTTGCCACTAAGCTAGAAAAAATAGAGAAATTTGAGTTGGAATCTCGGCTAAGCAAGGAAGAAGAAGAGTTTGAGCTTCATCAAAGGTTTGTGCATCTTCTTGTTGATTTGCTAAGGTGGGGGCTAAAACCTTTTGAAAATCCTTCAAAAATCCACATGCATGCTCCTTAATGTATGTCTTTGCTTCTGCATTTGAGATATATGTGTGTTCATAAGCTTCCTCAACCATGCATGGCAAGGTTTTGGCTTGAAAATGATGATAGGTGAAATCGGATTATGTGACAGCTCTCTGACCTGCTGTTTCGAGGTGAGTTTGGCTAGGCCAATGATGTTGAAAATGCATGAAAATTGATAGGTGACTAGTTTTTCCAGTTTTGAACATTTTTCACAGAAATAGGACAAATCTAATTTCGAATCTATGGTCCTCAAAATCGCAAATTATTAAAATATGTCCAAATCTGGAAATCTGGAAAAATGAAGCAGGTTTTGGCAGATGCATTGACCTTGTAGAACGAACCAGATTTGACTTAGTAAATGATGTCCAAAATGCATGAAAATTGGGGTGCTGCTATATTTTTCAGTTCTGGACATTTTTGTCAGAAATGGACTAAGGCTAAATCTGAACCTAAGGACCTCAAAAACGTCAATTATTGAAATGTGTGCAAATCTGGACAATTTTGTGCAATCCCACTGTTTTGGCTATAACTATTGATCTCGAACTCCAAATGATACAGGGTTTGTTTCTCTTTTAGTTCACTTCTTAAGCTTTAATTTGACATCTTATTTACTGGAATTGGAGACTGTTTGCTTGACTCAATGATTGTGAGAAAACAGCCTATTGCAGTGAGGGTTTCACTTAGTTATATGCTTAGAAATTTGTTGTAACTTCTCTTGTGGTATTAATTGCTTTGGATTGTGGCATTGGGATGTTGTGTGGACTGTTTTGAGTACTTGGGGATGTTTGGATTAATTGATGCTTGGCTTGAGATTGATTTTGAGTTGACTTGGGGCTTAATTCCACGGGTAAGCACGAAATGGAAACCCTAGTGACTAGGCGAACTTGCTAAGTGTTGATCCTTTGAATATTGAGTGTAATTATATGTTTAGTAGGCTGCCCGTAGTTGCCTTATAGCCCTAAATGTGGTTTTGATTCGTTACATGTTGACAAATTGGCCTTTCTTGCATCCGAACCACGTAGATTGTTGTTGCATGTTGAATAACCTTATTATTTGATTGCGTGGACGTTGAAATGAGTTATATGACTAGAATTACGTGCGTTACATGGCTGCCCGTTTAATGTTCATATAACTCCATACACTTTTCAAGTGAAATTACTTGTCTATTCGTGCCTCGCTTATTTACTTGTCAATGTGCAATCTTATGACTGTCCGGAAGCAACCTACTTTGTTGTCCTCCTAATGCGATATATTAAATGTCATAAATGTGCATTGCATACAAGGTTGCAACCTTTCATTCTGGCATGGTAGCTTTCACGCACACCGGTCGGCATCGGGCTTGCCGGTGCAACCGTGACTACCATGGTACCTATTCCCTCTCTCGCTTCGGGGCTAGACTTCCTCGGAGAGTTGGGTCGTAGGATTTCGGGGTACATCCGGAGTACATCCACTTGGCGTGTTAAGGGGATGATTTGAATTTGGCCGCAACTACTGAGAGCAAAAGCTCACCGTATCATTTTCTATATGTATAAGTACTCTCGCTTGGGTCCTAGAGAACCTCGGGGAGAAAAGACTGGTAATTGTGTTCCTTTACTTTATATTATTGTTATGTACTTAATTATGTTATATTCATGCTTGCAAAAGGAATTTCCTAAGTTGAACCGGAAAATGAGTGTCAAAACCTATTTCTCGTTCCCCTTTGCTGAGTTCATAAGGACTCGCCCTCTTTTATCATCTCAGGTGAAGAAGATCAAGAACAGGTACCTAAGGATGATGTGCCTAACGATGATTCCTTGGAGTGATTGCCTATCCTATGTGCTTTGCGTGATTATGGCTATTTGTGAACTCCATGCTACTTGAAGACTATTTCTTTTATGTTGCTTGTTGTTTGTAATGTAAAAGACCCCCGTTGTAATTTGGAGTCTAATTTTGGTTTGTACTGATATTAACAAGACAGACACTAGACACTATTATGATCGTTTTACTATTATCACTGCTAGTATCTATAACAGGATTATGAAGTGTTATATAAAGGCTAAGTAAAATGAACCAACCAAATCTTAAGCAGGTACACGTTATTAAGCTAAGATCAACAGGTACTTTTGTAACGAGGATTAACAAACGAACAAGATATAGTATCATGCTAGGTTATTAATCATACGAGACATCAAGACAACCAATAGGCATTTCAATTGATGATAAATAGTAATCTTAGTGGGAAATGAAATTGAGATGGTAAATTTTGAGGTGTTTAGAGAATTAGGTCAAACCAAAGAGCCCAATTACAGTTGTTATGCTACAGGTTTTTCAAAAAATTTTGGAGTTTAGGCCAAAACGTTAAGTGTTAAATCTTCATGAACGGTTAAGTACGGGACGTGACTTGAATGTTTAGATCATACCCTAGTCTAACCTTTATAGGCCGGGTTGGGGCGTGACACCTTATATTAGAATAGTATCAGAGCTTAGATTGCTTAGGTCGGGTTTAACTCTCGGACCATGGGTAGAGCCCTAGGATGACTAGGATGACTTGTTTATATGTTATTGTGTGATAATGTTAAATGTGCCTTCTATGTTTCATGTGTTTAAGTGATTAACATGCCTTCATTGTTTCTAGAATTATATCTATATTATGTTGCATATCTTATGCATTAAATTCTTAATTATCACATTTCAATAAATTGTGCATCGTAATTTGTGCCTATAGATGGCTGGCCCTAGCACCCGTACTACTAATAGGAGCGGTGAACCCCAAGAGACCGGAGATGCATATCAAACTAATCCCTGTATAGCTATGTTTAACATGATGGCAAATGCCATGGATCGCATATCACGAGTGATGGAGCGTCAGGATGCACGTGAAGCCAACAACAACAACAACATGAACGATGGTAACCATGGGAGACATAGCAGAATGAGGGAATTTCTTGACTTTCGCCCGTCTAAATTCCACGGGGAAGCTGATTATGAGAAAGCAGAGGCTTGGCTGTTCGAGGTCGAGAAGATTTTCAGGCCACTTGACTATACTGATGAAGAGAAGGTGGAGTTTGCTGTGTTTCTGTTGCACGGGGATGCTGAACATTGGTGGCACACTGTGGAGGCACTGTAGGAAATTGATCAGACACCTCGTTTGTGGGGTAATTTCTTTAAGGCATTCAAGGAGAAATATGTACATGCAGTTTCCAGGCAGAGGCGGATTGAGGAGTTCATGCACTTGAACCAGGGTAACATGACGGTGGCCCAGTACGAGGCTCGTTTTGATCGACTGTCCCAATGTGCTCAATATATGGTTAGTACTCCGGAGGCGAAGATGTGGAAATTTACGATTGGATTGAGGCCAGAGATTCAGGACCAGTTGGCTTCGCATGACTTCGATACCTATTCTGCTCTCTTTGCTGCTGCCTCTCAAGTTGAGAAGAGGAAACTTGATGGAGCCGGTTCGAGTCAGCCGAACAAGAAAGCATACCAGCCTCCAGGTCAGCAGAGGAAATTCCAGAGTCAGAGTCGTAATCAGGGCTAGAGCCAGAACAGACCAGTGAATAACCGTGGCCCGACGAAAGTTCCATCAGCCTCTTCCACCCGCGGATCCACAGGTAGTTCACCTGTTACTCAGTCTGTCAACTGTTTTTACTGTGACAAGAAGGGTCATACCGAGACCCAGTGCTCGAAGAAGTTAGGACGATGTATGAGATGTGGCAGTGATCAACATCAGATCAAGGATTGCCCTAAACCGTAGGCAGGACAGAATCAGGTTAAACCAGCTGGTAGAGGCAAGACTCCAGTTCCCAGAGTTCAGGCTCGAGCTTATGCTATTGAGCGCCAGGAGATTCCAGATGAGACCGCTTTTGTTGAAGGTACATTCTTCATACTGAATCAACCTGTTAGGGTGCTAATTGATCCGGGTGCTACTCATTCATTTATTACTCCCTTATGTGTGGAACGTGTAAAACTGAAAGTTGTATGTTTGCCATACGAAGTAGAATTTGGTACTCCGATGGGTTCTAAGCTTGTAAAGCATGTAAAATCCAAATTAAAGATAGGGAATGCTCAGCCAATCTTATTGTATTACCTTTTCGAGACTATGAAGTCATTTTAGGGATGGACTGGTTGGCAAAACATCATGTCCAACTAGATTACCGGGCGAAGATTATAACGTTCCGGGTACCTGGTCAACCAATACTGGAGGTAATAGGTCGAAGAGATTTCACCGGGAGTTCCATCATTTCGTCTACGAAAGCAGTGAAGTCCTTGAGAAAAGGGTGTAGCGGATACTTAGCTTACCTCATCAATAAGCCGTCGGATAAAGCTAAAGCTAGAGGAGATGCCTATGATCAAAGACTATGCGGATGTGTTTCCAGAAGAATTGCCCAGTTTACCCCCAAATCGGGAGATCGAGTTCGTTATAGAGTTACTGCCAGGCACCCAGCCGATATCTAAAGCTCCTTATCGTATGGCACCGGCCGAGCTACAAGAATTGAAGGACCAATTGCAAGGATTATTGAAGAAGGGGTTTGTTCAACCAAGTTCTTCACCGTGGGGTGCACCAGTTCTATTTGTGAAGAAAAAGGACGGAACGTTGAGGCTATGCATTGATTACCGAGGATTGAACCAAGTAACTGTCAAGAATAAATACCAACTTCCTTTGATCGACGAGTTGTTTGATCAACTTCAAGGAGCCAAAGTGTATTCGAAACTCGACTTGAGGCAAGGGTACTATCAGTTGTGGATCAAAAAGGAAGATGTGCCTAAAACGGCTTTCAGGAATAGATACGGGAATTATGAATATGTGGTGATGCCATTTGGACTAACTAATGCCCCTGCAGCTTTTATGGATTTGATGCACAAGGTGTTTCAACCCTACTTGGACCAATTTGTGGTAATCTTTATTGATGATATTTTGGTATACTAGAAATCCAAGGCGGAGCATGAACAACATCTGCGGTTGGTACTGCAGAAACTTCGAGAGTATCAGTTGTATGCAAAGTTTAGCAAGTGCGAATTTTGGTTGCAACAGATTGCATTTTTGGGGCATATCATATCTCAAGAGGGAATAGCGGTGGATCTAGCAAAGATAGATGCAGTGATGTCTTAGAAGAAGCCGGAGAATGTTACGGAGATTCGGAGTTTTCTTGGTCTAGCCGGCTATTATCGGAGATTCGTGAAGGATTTCTCTAAGATTGCAGGACCGCTGACAAAGCTCACTCAAAAGAAAATAAAGTTCGTGTGGGATGATAAGTGTGAGAGCAGCTTCCAAGAATTGAAGAAAAGATTGACTATCGCACCTGTTCTTGCATTGCCTGAAGGAAGTCAAGGTTTTGTAATCTATAGAGATGCTTCAAAAGAAGGATTGGGTTGTGTATTGATGCAAAATGAAAGGGTAATTGCATATGCTTCTAGAAAACCAAAGTCGTATGAATTGAATTACCCGACGCATGATTTGGAGTTAGTGGCTATTGTGTTTGCACTCAAGAAATGGAGGCATTATCTGTGGGGTAAAAAGTTTGAGGTATTTACTGATCATAAGAGCTTGAAATACTTGTTCTCTCAAAAAGAGTTGAATATGAGGCAAAGGCGGTGGATGGAGCTTTTGGATGATTATAACTGCACAATCAATATGTGCCTAGTAAAGCAAATGTAGTTGCAGATGCCTTAAGTAGGAAAGCGAGCATGGCAAACCTGGAAGTCAAGGTGCAAGAGTTGTTGGAGGAAGCATTTTTGTGGAAACCACAATTGACTCGGAAATGGTTACTTTTTGCCACTACTCAGGTTCAATCGACCTTGTTGTCTGAATTACGAGAGGCTCAACAGAAGGACCAACAATTTCAGAAGATTAAGGAAAGCAACGCAGATTTCAAGTTTCATGATGATGGTATTTGGAGGTTTAGGAATCGGATTTGTGTTCCCAATGAGCCAGAACTGAAAAAGAAGATTCTTGAAGAAACCCATAATTCAAGATATACTATTCACCCCGGCAGAACAAAGATGTACCGGGATTTGAAGCAACACTATTGGTGGAATAACATGAAAAGGAAAATTGCGGAGTTTGTGGCACGGTGCTTGACTTGTCAGAGAGTCAAAGCGGAACATCAACGACCCGCAGGTTTACTTCAGCCATTGGAGATTCCTCTATGGAAATGGAAACATATAACTATAGACTTTGTTATGGACCTGCCCAGATCACAAAAGGGTCATGACGCCGTTTGGGTCATAGTGGATAGATTGACTAAGTCAGCGCACTTTTTACCGATGAACAAGGAGGATAGTCCTGAGAAATTGGGAGATATGTATGTGGTGGAGATTGTAAGATTGCACAGGATGTCTGTGAGTATTGTATCGGATAGGGGTCCTCGGTTTGCTTCCAAATTTTGGAAGAGATTGCAAGAAGCTTTGGGAACGAAGCTGAGTTTCAGCACGGCTTATCACCCTTAGACTGACGGACAATCGGAGAGGACTATTCAGATTTTGGAGGATATGCTGAGGGCTTGTGTTTTAGATTTCGGTAAAAGTTGGGAGAAATATCTATCTCTAGCGGAGTTCGCTTATAATAATAGTTATCAGGCCACTATCGGGATGGCCCCATTTGAGGCGTTGTATGGACGTAAGTGTCGATCCCCAATTTACTGGGATGAAGTAGGTGAGACGAAGACTTTTGACCCGACCCTTTTACCTGAACTTATGAAGACTGTTGATAATATCCACCTCATCCAGAAACGGATGCTTACCGCCCAAAGCAGGCAGAAGAGTTATGCAGACCGACGGAGACGGAGCCTAGAGTTTGAGGTTGGCGACAAGGTGTTCTTGAGGTTATCACCTCAGAGGGGACTTATTAAACACGGCAAGGGTGGAAAGTTGAGCCCGAGGTTTGTAGGACCATTTGAGATAATTGAGAAGATTGGCAAATTGGCATATCGCCTGGCACTACCCCAAAACCTCTCCAATATTCACGATGTCTTTCATGTTTCAATGCTGCGGAAGTATCATCCTGATCCGTCGCATATCTTGGAGCCAGAGCCGTTGCAGCTTCGGGAGAACTCGTCTTACGAGGAGAAGCCCATTCGGATCCTAGACCAGCAAGATCGGGAGTTGTGCAACAAAACTATACCGGTGGTGAAAGTGTTGTGGGATCATCATGGAGTTGAAGAAGCAACGTGGGAAAGGCGAGACCAGATGGAGCAGCAATATCCAGCTTTATTTCAAAGGTAATAATAGAATTTCAGGATGAAATTCTTTTAAGGAGGGGAGGATGTGAGGCCTGACCTCGATTTGCATGCGATACCCCATTTCGTGTGCCCTAATCTAGATTTGCATGCCTTGACCTAGGTCTAAGAATTGTGTTCGTTTTGTGTGCCACGCATTGAATTATGTGCATTCATTTAGGATTGCGTGCATTTACTAGAAAAATGTGCGTTCGTCTCGTAGTTCGTGTCCTATCTCGTAGTGCGTGCCATAGACCTAGGAAAGCGTGCCCTCACGCTAATCAAGAAAGCATATTGCACAAAGCACTAGGTCATTAATTAATCCTACAAAATCCACTAACTATTATTAAATTACTAATTTAACTCACTAGACGACAAAATTTCACTAAACACTAAGCATTCTTCATTCTTTATTCCTTATTCTTTTTGCACTTCCAATACCCAATTAAATAATACTCCAATAGATGACAAAAAAATCAGAATTTTTATAGCCTTGGCCGACCACTAGGTGGTATTTGTGCATGTTTTCTCAATTCAAATTGATTCTAGACAACTTATGACAATCCTATGACACAAATGCATAAAAAATTGCTCAAAACCTTTGTAAAAGCCCACCTTGCTCGACCAAACATTCTTTGCCCATACTAGAAATTTGAAATATGCTCTTGAAGACACAAAAAAGGTGAATCATCAAGCTCAAGGCCGACCACATGCATGAAGAAGTGCAAAAGCTTCACTCTTTCTCATTTCTCTCATTTTACCTCACACTTCTCTCTCATTTGCTTTCCACATTATCTAAAGCTCTCATCTCTTCCATATCTCTCGACCTTGGCTGAGTTTACTCTTTACTTTACTCCTCTTCATCAATTCGTGGTGAATCAAGACAAGCAACAAACAAAGAAACTCAAGCAAGCTAGCTAGGATGCAAGAATCACACATGCATGTCCTTTGAGTCACCATTTCGGCCTAGGTGAGTTCACTAGCTTCCATTTATTTTCTTCTTGTTCTAACCACATGCATGTACTAAGAGCTTGGCCACTAAGCTAGGAAAAATAAAGAAATGTGAGATGGAATCTCGGCTAAGCAAGGAAGAAGAAGAATTTGAGCTTCATCAAAGTTTTGTGCATCTTCTTGTTGATTTGCTAAGTTGAGGGCTAAACCCTTTTGAAAATCCTTCAAAAATCCACATGCATGCTCTTAAATGTATGTCTTTTCTTCTGCATTTGAGATATATGTGTGTTCATAAGCTTCCTCAACCATGCATGGCAAGATTTTGGCTTGAAAATGATGATAGGTGAAATCGGATTGTGTGACAGCTCTCTGACTTGTTGTTTCGAGGTGAGTTTGGCTAGGCAAATGATGTTTAAAATGCATGAAATTTGGTAGGTGACTAGTTTTGCCAGCTTTGAACATTTTTCACAGACATATGCGAAAGCTAATTTCGACTCTAAGGTCCTCAAAATGGCAAATCATTAAAATGTGTCCAAATCTGGAAATCCGGAAAAATGAAGCAGGTTTTGGCAGATGCACTGACCTTGTAGAACGAACCAGATTTTACTTAGTAACTGATGTCCAAAATGCATGAAATTGGTGTTCTGCTATATTTTTCAGTTCTGGACATTTTTGTCAGAAATGGACTAAGGCTAAATCTGACACTAAGGACCTCAAAAACGACAATTATTGAAATGTGTGCAAATCTGGACAGTTTTGTGCAATCCCACTGTTTTGGCTATAACTATTGATCTCGAACTCCAAATGATGCAAGATTTGTTTCTGATTTTAGTTCACTTCTTAAGCTTTAATTTGACATCTTATTTACTGGAATTGGATATTGTTTTCTTGACATAATGATTGTGAGAATATAGCCTATTGCAGTGAGGGTTTCACTTAGTTATATGCTTAGAAATTTGTTGTAACTTCTCTTGTGGCATTAATTGCTTTGGATTGTGGCATTGGGATGTTGTGTGGACTGTTTTGAGTAGTTGGGGATGTTTGGATTAATTGATGCTTGGCTTGAGATTGATTTTGAGTTGACTTGGGGCTTAATTGCACGGATAAGCACGAAATGAAAACCCTAGTGACTAGGCGAACTTGCTAAATGTTGATCCTTTGAATATTGAGTGTAATTATATGTTTAGTAGGCTGCCCGTAGTTGCCTTATAGCCCTAAATGTGATATTGATTCGTTACATGTTGACAAATAGGCCTTTCTTGCATCCGAACCACGTAGATTATTGTTGCATGTTGAATAACCTTATTATTTGATTGCGTGGACGTTGAAATGAGTTATATGACCTGATTTACGTGCGTTACATGGCTGCCCGTTTAATGTTCATATAACTCCATATGCTTTTCAAGTGAAATTACTTGTCTATTCGTGCCTCGCTTGTTTACTTGTCAATGTGCAATCTTATGACTGTCCGGAGGCAACCTACTTTGTTGTCCTCCTAATGTGATATATTAAATGTCATAAATGTGCATTGCATACAAGGTTGCAACCTTTCATTCTGGCATGGTAGCGTTCACGCACACCGGGCGGCATCAGGCTTGCCGGTGCAACCGTGACTACCATGGTACCAATTCCCTCTCTCGCTTGGGGGCTAGACTTCCTCGGAGAGTTGGGTTGTAGGTTTCGGGGTACATCCGGAGTACACCCACTTGGCGTGTTAAGGGGATGATTTGAAGTCGGCCGTAACTACTGAGAGCAAAAGCTCACCGTATCATTTTTTTGTATGTATAAGTACTCTCGCTTGGTTCCTAGAGAACCTCGGGGAGGAAAGACTGGTAATTGTTCCTTTACTTTATATTATTGTTATGTACTTAATTGTGTTATATTCATGCTTGCAAAAGGATTTTCATAAGTTGAACTGGAAAATGAGTTTCAAAACCTATTTCTCGTTCCCCCTCGCTAAGTTCATAAGGACTCACCCTCTTTTATAATCTCAGGTGAAGAAGATCAAGAACAGGTACCCGAGGACGACGTGTCTAACGATAATTCCTTGGAGTGATTGCCTGTCTTATGTGCTTTGCGTGATTATGGCTACTTGTGAACTCCATGCAACTTGAAGACTATTTCTTTTATGTTGCTTGTTGTTTGTAATGAAGAAGACCCCCGTTGTAATTTAGGGTCTAATTTTGGATTGTACTGATATTAACTAGACAGACACTAGACACTACTATGATCGTTTTGCTATTATTACTGCTAGTATCTATAACAGGATTAAGAAGTGTTAGGTAAAGGCTAAGTAAAATGAACCAACCAAATCTTAAGCAGGTACATGTTATTAAGCTAAGATCAACAGGTACTTTTGTAACGAGGATTAACAAATGAACGAGACATAGTATCATGCTAGGTTATTAATAATACGAGACATCAAGACAACCAGTAGGCATTTCAATTGATGATAAATAGTAATCTTAGTTGGGAATGAAATTGAGATAGTAAATTTTGAGGTGTTTAGAGAATTAGGTCAAACCAAAGAGCCCAATTACAGTTGTTATGCTGCCGATTTTTTGGAAAATTTTGGAGTTTCGGCCAAAATGTTAAGTGTTAAATCTTCATGAACGGTTAAGTACGAGACGTGACTTGAATGTTTATATCACACCCTAGTCTAACCTTTATAGGCCGGGTTGGGGCGTGACAGCTTGGGCTTGGGACCAGGTCTGCGTCGCTCCGGTACCTATAACTTTTGATCTGTAAGGAGTTACGCGGCACACAGCATACCATTGGAAAGCTCTACGAGAGCTCTACGATGGGGGTAGTAAGCCTGCTTGGCTGTTGTCACACCCCAACCTGAACTATAAAGGTTAGACTAGGGTGTGATCTGAACATTCAAGTCATATCACGTACTTTATTGTATATGAAAGTTTAACACTTAATGTTTTAGCCTAAACTCTACAAATTCTCTGGAAAAACTGGCAGCATAACGGCTGTAATTGGGCTCCTTAGTTTGACCTAATTCTCTAAACGCCTCAAAATTTCCAATCCCAATTTCATTTCCAACTAAGATTACTATTTACCATCAATTGAAATGCCTACTAGTTATCTCGAAGTCTCGTTTGATTAATAACCTAGCATGATACTATGTCTAGTTTGTTTGTTTGTACTCGTTACAAAAGTACCTGTTGATCTTAGCTTAACAACGAATACCTGCTTAAGATTGGATATGTTCATTTTACTTAATCCTTACCTGATGTTTCATAATCCTATGATAGACACTAGCCAATAACGATAGCAAAAACGACCATAGTAGGGTCTATCTAGTTATTATCAGTACAAGCCAGAATTAGACCCCAAATTACAATGGGGGTCGTTTACAATACAACAACAAGCAAAATAAGAAATAGTCTCCAAGTAACATATCATTCACAAAATGGCCATAGTCAAGTAAGGCACATAGGACAAGTAATCATTCCAAGGAATCATCATTAGGCACGTCGTCCTCGAGTACCTGTTCCTGGTCTTCTTCACCTGAGATGATAAAAGAGGGTGAGTCCTTATGAACTCAGCGAAGGGGAACGAGAAATAAGTTTTGAAACTCATTTTTCGGTTCAACTTATGAAAACCCTTTTTGCAAGCATGACATGTATCACAAGCAAGTACATAATGTAATATAATAGTAAAAGAATACAATTACCCGTCTTTCCTCCCCGAGGTCCTCTAGGAACCAAGCGAGAGTACTTATAGACATAGTAAAAAGGATACCGTGAGCTTTTGCTCTCAGTTCATTTCCAGTATCAGTTATTGCGGTTGACTTCAATTCATCCCCTTATCACACCAAATGGGTGTACTCCGAATGTACCACGAAATCCTTCAACCCAACTTTCTGAGGAAGTCTAGGCCCCAAGCGAAAGAGGGAATTGGACAATGGTAGTCACGGTTGTACTGACAAGCCCGATGTTGCCCGGTGTGCGTGAACGCTACCACGCTAGAATGAAAGGTTGCAATCTTGTATGCAATGCACATTTATGACATTTAATATATCACATTTGGAGGACAAAAAAGTAGGTTTCCTCTGAGCAGTCATAAGATTGCACATTGACAGTTAAACACGTGAGGCACGATATGACAGGTAATTTCACTTATAAAGCACATGGAGTTATATGAATATTAAACGGGCAGCCATGTAACGCATGTAAATCAAGTCATATAATTCATTTCGAAGTTCACATAATCAATTAATAAGATTATTCAACATGCAACGACATCTACGTAGGACCAGGTGCAAGAAAGGCCTACTTGTCAACATGTAATCATCGAAATCACATTTAGGGCTACAAGGGAAACTACGGGCAGCCTACTAATCACATAATTAAACACGATATTCATAGGATCAACACTTAGCGAATTTACCTAATCACTAGGGTTTCAATTTGTGCTTACCTGTGCGATTAAGCCCCAAGTCATCTCGTAATTAAACTCAAGCCATGTATTGATTAATTCAAACACCCTCGAGTATTCAAAACAGTCCACACAACATCCAAATGCCACGATCCCAAGCATTTAATACAACAAGAGAAGCTAAAATAATTTTTCTAAGCATATCACTAGGTGAAACCCTCACTGCAATGGGCTGTTTTCTCACAATCATTAAGACACGCAAACTAACTCCAATTCCAGTAAACAAAATTTCAAATTGAAGCTTAAGGAGTGAACTAAATCCAGAAATAAACCTCGCATCATTTGGAGTTCGGGTTCAAGAGTTATAGCCAAAACAGTGAGACTACACAAAACTGTCCAGATTTGCACACATTTCAATACTTGTCGTTTTTAGGGCCTTAGGGTCTGATTTAGCCTTAGTCCATTTCTGACAAAAATGTCCAGAACTGAAAATCCTAGTAGCACACAAATTTCATGGATTTTGGATATCATTTACTAAGTCAAAACTGGTTTGTTCTACAAGAATAGTGAATCTGCCAAAACCTGCTTCATTTTCCCAGATTTTCCAGATGTGGATACATTTTGCTATTTTTCCATTTTGAGGACCTTAGAGTCAAAATTAGCTTTGGCCTATTTCTTCGAATAATGCTCAAAACTGGCGAAACTAGTCACCTACCAATTGTCACGCATTTCCAACCTCATTTACCTGGTCAAAATCTCCCTGCCCCAACAAGACAGAAGACTGTCCCATACGCGATTTCATCTATCATCAGATTCTAGCCAAATATCTTGCCATGCATGTTTATAAAAGCTCATGAACACACATATATCACAAGTACAGAGGTAAAAATAGACATTCAAAGCCATGCATGTGGTTTTCAAAAGCTTTTCAAGAAGTTTTAGCCCTCAACTTAGCAACACAACAAAGAAGATGCACAAACTCTTGAGGATGCACAAGATTGACTCTTTTCCTTGCATAGCCGAGAGGCCACTCGATTTTCTCTAATTTCATAGCTTAGTAACCAAGTTCTTAGTAGGTGCATGTGGTTAGAACAAGAAGAAAACGAAATGGAAGCTAATAACTCACCTAAACCAAAATGGATGTTCAATGAGCTTGCATGTGTGTCTCTTGCACTCTAGCTTTGCTTGGTCGAGTTCCTTGGTAGCTTGGAGGTCTTGAAGAGCCTTAGGATGAAGAACTTAGCTATGGAGAGTATATTTTTAGCTATGGCCGAGAGAGAGAGAGAAAAAAAATTAGAGAAAGAGAAAAAGAATGAAAGAAAAATGAAAGCTTGGAATGTTTAATGCATATGTCGGCCTAGGGCCTTGTAAAATTCAGATTTGTGTCTTCAAGAAGCATAATTTTGAGTCACCTAGCATGGCAAGAGGATGGGTCGAGAATATGGAGCCTTGGGTAGAGTTTGAGCCAAAAAAAAAATTTTATGCATTGTGTCATAGATTGTCATAGGATGTCTAGGAATAGAATTTGAAATTGGAATTCATGCACAAGTGCAAGAGATGGTCAGCCAAGGCTTGTGCAAAATCTGAATTTTTTGTCTTGGTTGAGTAATATTTAATTGTGTGTTTGGGATATGCAAAGAATAAAGAATAAAGAATAAAGAATGTCTAGCTTTTTGTGAGATTTTGTCTTCTAGTGGGTTGAATTAGCAATTTAATATTAGTTAGTGGAGTTTGTAGGATTAATTAATGATCTAGTGTTTCGTGTAAGATGCTTTCTTGATTAGCAAGAGGGCACGCGTTCTTAGGTTTAGGGCACGCACTACGAGATAAGGCACGAACTACGAGACGAATGTACGTTTTCCAAGTAAATGCACGCAACACTAAATGAATGCACGTAATTTAATGCAAGGCACACAAAACGAAACACGATTCTTGAATCTAGGTCAAGGCACGCAAATATAGGTTAGGGCACACGAAACGAGGTATTGCCCGCAAATCGAGGTCGGGCCTCACATCCTCCCCTCCTTAAAAGAATTTCATCCCGAAATTCAATATTACCTTTGAAATAATGTCGGATACTATTGCTCCATCTGGTCTCGTCTTTCCCACGTTGTTTCTTCAACTCCATGGTGATCCCACAACACTTTCACCATCGGTATAGATTTGTTGCATAACTCCCGATCTTGTTGGTCTAGGATCCGAATGGGCTTCTCTTCATAAGACAAGTTCTCCAGAAGCTGCAATGGCTCTGGCTCCAAGACATGTGATGGATCAGGGTGATACTTTCGTAATATCGAAACATGAAATACTTCGTGAATATTATAGAGGTTTTGGGGTAGTGCCAGGCGATACGCTAATTTGCCAACCTTCTCAATTATCTCGAATGGTCCAACAAACCTCGGGCTCAACTTTCCACCCTTGTCGTGTTTAATCAGTCCTCTCCGAGGTGATATCTTCAAGAACACCTTGTCGCCGACCTCAAACTCTAGACTCCGTCTTCGTCGGTCTGCGTAACTTTTCTGCCTACTCTGGGCGGTAAGCATCCGTTTCCGGATGAGGTGGATATTATCAACAGTCGTCATAAGTTTAGGTAGAAGGGTCGGGTCAAAAGGCTTTGTCTCACCTACTTCATCCCAGTAAATTGGGGATCGACATTTACGTCCATACAACACCTCAAATGGGGCCATCCCGATAGTGGCCTAATAACTATTATTATAAGCGAACTCCGCTAGAGACAGGTATTTCTCCCAACCTTTCCCGAAGTCTAAAACACACGCCCTCAGCATATCCTCCAGAATCTGAATAGTTCTCTCAGATTGTCCATCAGTCTGAGGGTGATAAGCTGTGCAGAAACTCAACTTTGTTCCCAAAGCTTCTTGCAATCTCTTCCAAAATCGGGAAGTAAAACGAGGATCCCTATCTGATACAATACTCAATGGCATCTCGTGTAATCTTTCAATCTCCGCCACGTATATATCTCCCAATTTCTCAGGAATATCCTCGTTGTTCATCGGTAAAAAGTGCGTTGACTTAGTCAATCTATCCATAGTTATGTGTTCCCATTTCCATTGAGGAATCTCCAACGGCTGAAGTAAACCTACTGGTCGTTGATGTTCTGCTTTGACTCTTTGGCAAGTCAAACACCGTGCCACAAACTCCGCAATCTCTCTCTTCATGTTATTCCACCAATAGTGTTGCTTCAAATCCCGGGACATCTTTGTTCCGCCGGGGTGAATAGTGTATCTTGAATTATGGGCTTCTTCAAGAATCTTCTTTTTCAGCTCTGGCTCATTAGGAACACAAATCCAATTCCTAAACCTCCAAATACCATCATCATGAAACTTGAAATTTGCGTTGTTTTCTTTAATCTTCTGAAACTGTTGGTCCTTCTGTTGAGCCTCTCGTAATTCAGACAACAAGGTCGATTGAACTTGTGTAGTGGCAAATAGTAACCCTTTTTGAGTCAATTGTGGTTTCCACAAAAATGCTTCCTTCAACAACTCCTGCACCTTAACTTCCAATTTTTCCATGCTTGCTTTCCGACTTAAGGCATCTGCAACTACATTTACTTTACCAGGCACATAATTGATTGTGCAGTTATAATCATCCAAAAGCTCCATCCACCGTCTTTGCCTCATGTTCAACTCTTTTTGTGAGAACAAGTATTTCAAGCTCTTGTGATCAGTAAACACCTCGAACTTGTTACCCCACAGATAGTGCCTCCATTTCTTGAGTGCAAACACGATAGCCGCTAACTCCAAATCATGCGTCTGGTAGTTCAATTCATACGGCTTCGGTTTCCTAGAAGCATACGCAATCACTCTTCCATTTTACATCAACATACAACCCAGTCCTTCCTTCGAAGCATCGCTATATATTACAAAACCTTGACTCCCTTCAGGCAATGCAAGAACGGGTGCGGTAGTCAATCTTTTCTTCAATTCTTGGAAGCTGTTCTTACACTTGTCGTCCCACAAGAACTTTGTTTTCTTTTGAGTGAGCTTTGTAAGTGGTCCTGCGATCTTTGAGAAATCCTTCACGAACCTCCAATAATAGCCGGCTAGACCAAGAAAACTCTAAACCTCCGTAACATTTTCTAGCTTCTTCCAAGACATCACCGCTTCTATCTTTGCTAGATCTACTGCTATTCTCCCTTGGGATATGATGTGCCCCAAGAATGCAATCTGCTGTAACCAAAATTCGCACTTGCTAAATTTTGCATACAATTGATGCTCTTGAAGTTTCTGCAGTACCAATCGCAGATGTTGTTCATGCTCAGTCTCAGATTTCGAGTATACCAAAATATCGTCAATAAATATCACCACAAATTGGTCCAAGTAAGGTTGAAACACCCTGTGCATCAAGTCCATAAAAGCTGCAGGGGCATTAGTTAGTCCAAATGGCATCACCACATATTCATAATGCCCATATCTCGTCCTAAAAGCCGTTTTAGGCACATCCTCCTTTTTGATTCATAACTGATAGTACCCTTGCCTCAAGTCGAGTTTCGAATACACTTTGGCTCCTTGAAGTTGATCAAATAACTCGTCGATCAGTGGAAATGGGTATTTATTCTTGACAGTCAATTGGTTCAATCCTCGATAGTCGATGCATAGCCTCAACGTTCCATCTTTCTTCTTTACAAATAGGACTGATGCACCCCACGGAGAAGAACTTGGTTGAACAAACCCCTTCTTCAACAATCCTTACAATTGGTCCTTCAATTCTTGTAGCTCGGTCGGCGCCATACGATAGGGAGCTTTAGATATTGGCTGGGTGCCAGGCAGTAATTCTATAATGAACTCGATCTCCTAATTTGGGGGTAAACCAGGCAATTCTTCTAGAAACACATCTGCATAATCTTTAATCACTGGCATTTCCTCCAACTTAGCTTTGTCCGACAGCTTGTTGATGAGGTAAGCTAAGTATCCACTACATCCTTTTCTCAAGGACTTCACTGCTTTCGTAGATGAAATGATAGAACTCCCGGTGAAGTCTCCTCGACCCATTACCTCTAATATTGGTTGACTAGGTATCCAGAATGTTACAATCTTCGTCCGGTAATCTAGTTGGGCATGATGCTTTGCCAACCAGTCCATCCCTAAGATGACTTCATAGTCTCGAAAAGGTAATACAATAAGATTGGCTAAGAATTCCCTATCTTTAATTTGAATTTTACATGCTTTACAAGCTGAGCTAGTAACAAGTTTAGAACCCATCGGAGTACCAACTTCTACTTCGTAAGGCAAACATACAACTCGCAGATTCACACGTTGCACACATAAGGGAGTAATAAATGATGAGTAGCACCTGGATCAATTAGTACCCTAACAGGTTGATTCAGTATGAAGAATGTACCTTCAACAACAGCGGTCTCCTCTAGAAGCTTCTCGCACTCAATAGCATAAGCTCGAGCCTGAACTCTAGGAACTGGAGTCTTGCCTCTACCAGCTGGTTTAACCTGATTTTGTCCTGCTTGCCATTTAGGGCAATCCTTGATCTGATGCTGATCATTGCCACATCGGACACATCATCCTGACTTCTTCCAGCACTGGGCCTCGGTATGCCCCTTCTTGTCATAGTAAGAACAGTTGATAGACTGAGTAGCAGGTGAACTATCTGTGGATTCACGGGTGGAAGAGGCTGATGGCGCTTTAGTCGGGCCACGGTTGGTAACTGGGCTGTTCTGTCTCTGGCCTTGACTACGACTCTAGCTCTGGAATTTTCTATGTTGACTTGGAAGCTGGTATGGTTTCTTGTTCAGCTGGCTCGAATGGGCTCTATCAAATTTTCTCTTCTCAACTCGGGAAGCAGCAGCAAGGAGAGCAGAATAGGTATCGAAGTCATGCGAAGCCAACTGGTCCTGAATTTCCGGCCTTAACCTATTCGTAAATTTCCACATCTTCACCTTAGGGGTACTGACTATGTATTGAGCATAGCGGGACAGTCGGTCAAAACGAGCCTCGTACTGGGCCACCGTCATGTTACCCTGATTCAAGTGCATGAATTCCTCAATCCGCCTCTGCTTGGAAATTGCAGGTACATATTTATCCTTGAATGCCTTAACGAAATTACCCTACAAGCGAAGGGTATGATCAATTTTACACAGTGCCTCTACAGTGCGCTACCAATGCTCAGCATCCCTGTGCAACAGAAACACAGCGAACTCCACCTTTTCTTCATCAGTATAGTCAAGTGGCTTGAAAATCCTCTCGATCTCAGACAGCCAAGCCTCTGCCTTTTCATCATCAGCTTCCCCGTGGAATTTGGACGGGCGAAAGTCAAGGAACTCCCTCATTCTGCTATGTCTCTCATGGTTACCATCATTCCTGTTGTTGTTGTTGTTTACTTCACGTGCATCTTGACGTTCCATTACTCGCGACACGCGATCCATGGCATTCACCATCATATTAAACATAGCTATGCCGAGATTAGTTTGATAAGCATCTCCGGTCTCTTGGGGCTCACCGCTCCTATTAGTAGTGTGGGTACTAGGGCCAGCCATCTATAGGCATAGATTACGATGCACAATTTATTGGAATACGACAAGACAAGAATTTAATGCAAAAGATATGCAACATATAATTTTATATAGATACACAATTCTAGAAACAATTAGGTCATGTTAATCATATAAGCACATAGAAACAGAGAAGGGGGCTTCTTCCCACGGTCCGAGAGTTAAACCTAGCTTAAGCAATCTAAGCTCTGATACCATTCTTCTATAGGTGTCACGCCCCAACCCGACCTATAAAGGTTAGACTAGGGTGTGATCTAAACATTCAAGTCATATCACGTACTTAATTGTTTATGAAAGTTTAACACTTAACGTTTTAGCCTAAACTCCACAAATTCTCCGGAAAAACCGGCAGCATAACGACTGTAATTGGGCTCCGTAGTTTGACCTAATTCTCTAAACACCTCAAAATTTTCAATCTCAATTTCATTTCCAACTAAGATTACTATTTACCATCAATTGAAACTCCTATTAGTTATCTCGAAGTCTCGTTTGATTAATAACCTAGCATGATACTATGTCTCGTTTGTTTGTTTGTCCCCGTTACAAAAGTACCTATTGATCTTAGCTTAATAATGAGTACCTGCTTAAAATTGGATAGGTTCATTTTACTTAATCCTTACCTGATGCTTCATAATCCTATGATAGATACTAGCCAATAATAATAGCAAAAACGACCATAGTAGTGTGTATCTAGTTATTATCAGTACAAGCCAAAATTAGACCACAAATTACAACGAGGGTCGTTTACAATACAACAACAAGCAAAATAAGAAATAGTCTCCAAGCAACATATCGTTCACAAAATGGCCATAGTCAAGTAAGGCACATAGGACAAGCAATCATTCCAAGGAATCATCATTTGGCACGTCATCCTCGGGTACCTGTTCCTGGTCTTCTTCACCTGAGATGATAAAAGAGGATGAGTCCTTATGAACTCATCGAGGAGGAACGAGAAATAAGTTTTGAAACTCATTTTCCGATTCAACTTATGAAAACCTTTTTTGCAAGCATGACATGTATCACAAGCAAGTACATAATGTAATATAATAGTAAAAGAACACAATTACTCGTCTTTCCTCCCCGAGGTCCTCTAGGAACCAAGCGAGAGTACTTATACACATAGTAAAAAGGATACGGTGAACTTTTGCTCTCAGTTCATTTCCAGTATCAGTTGTTGCGGCTGACTTCAATTCATCCCCTTATCACGCCAAATGGGTGTACTCCGGATGTACCCCGAAATCCTACGACCCAACTCTCCGAGGAAGTCTAGCCCCCAAGCGAGAGAGGGAATTGGACAATGGTAGTCACGGTTGCACCGGCAAGCCCGATGCCGCTCGGTGTGCGTGAACGCTACCACGCCAGAATGAAAGGTTGCAACCTTTTATGCAATGCACATTTATGACATTTAATATATCACATTAGAGGATAACAAAGTAGGTCACCACCGAGCAATCATAAGATTGCACATTGACAGTTAAACACGCTAAACACGATATGACAGGTAATTTCACTTATAAAGCACATGGAGTTATATGAATATTAAACAGGTAGCCATGTAACGCATGTAAATCAAGTCATATAATTCATTTCGAAGTTTATGTAATCAATTAATAAGATTATTCAACATGCAACGACATCTATGTAGGACCGGGTGCAAGAAAGGCCTACTTGTCAACATGTAATCATCGAAATCACATTTAGGGCTACAAGGGAAACTACGGGCAGCCTACTGATCACATAATTAAACACGATATTCATAGGATCAACACTTAGCGAATTTACCTAATCACTAGGGTTTCAATTCGTGCTTACCCGTGCGATTAAGCCCCAAGTCATCTCGTAATTAAACTCAAGCCATGCATTGATTAATTCAAACACCCTTGAGTATTCAAAACAGTCCACACGACATCCAAATGCCACGATCCCAAGCATTTAATACAACAAGAGAAGCTACAATAATTTTTCTAAGCATATCACTAGGTGAAACCCTCACTGCAATGGGCTGTTTTCTCACAATCATTGAGACAAGCAAACAAACTCGAATTCCATAAACAAAATTTCAAATTAAATCTTAAGGAGTGAACTAAATCCAGAAACAAACCTCACATCATTTGGAGTTCGGGTTCAAGAGTTATAGCCAAAACCGTAAGACTACACAAAACTGTCCAGATTTGTACACATTTCAATACTTGTCGTTTTTGAGGACCTTAGGGTCAGATTTAGCCTTGGTCTATTTCTGAAAAAAATTTCCAAAATAGAAAAATAGCAGCACACCAAAGTTCATGCATTTTGGATATCATTTACTAAGTCAAAATTGGTTCGTTCTACAAGAACAGTGAATCTGTCAAAATCTGATTCATTTTTCCAGATTTTCCAGATTTGGACACATTTCGATGTCTTGCCATTTTGGGCACCTTAGAGTCAAAATTAGCTTTGGACTATTTCTTCAACAAATGCTCAAAACTGGCAAAAATAGTCACCTACCAATTTTCACACATTTTAAACCTCATTTACCTGGTAAAAATCACCCCGCACCAACAAGACAGAAGACTGTCCCATACGCGATTTCATCTATCATCACATTCTAGCCAAATATCTTGCCATGCATGTTTATAAAATCTCATGAACACATATATATCACAAGTACAGAGGTAAAATTAGACATTCAAAGGCATGCATGTGGTTTTCAAAAGCTTTTCAATAAGTTATAGCCCTCACCTTAGCAAGACAACAAAGAAGATGCACAAACTTTTGAGGATGCACAAGATTGGTTCTTTTCCTTGCTTAGCCAAGAGACCACTCGATTTTCTCTAATTTCCTAGCTTAGTAACCAAGTTCTTAGTAGGTGCATGTGGTTAGAACAAGAAGAAAACAAAATGGAAGCTAACAACTCACCTAAGCCGAAATAGATGTTCAATGAGCTTGCATGTGTGTCTCTTGCACTCTAGCTTTGCTTGGTCGAGTTCCTTGGTAGCTTGGAGGTCTTGAAGAGCCTTAGGATGAAGAACTTAGCTATGGGGAGTATATTTTCAGCTAGGGCTGAGAGAGAGAGAGAAGAAATGAGAGAAAGAGAAAAAGAATGAAAGAAAAATAAAAGCTTGGAATGTTTAATGCATATGTCGGCCTAGGGCGTTGTAAAATTCAGATTTGTGTCTTCAAGAAGCATAATTTTGAATCACCTAGCATGGCAAGAGGATGGGTCGAGAATATGGAGCCTTGGGTAGAGTTTGAGCCAAATTGTTTTATGCATTGTGTCATAGATTATCATAGGATGTCTAGGAATAGAATTTGAAATTGGAATGCATGCACAAGTGCAAAAGTTGGTCGGCCAAGGCTTGTGCAAAATCTGAATTTTTTATCTTGGTTGAGCAATATTTAATTGTGTGTTTGGGATATGCAAAGAATAAAGAATAAAGAATAAAGAATGTCTAGCTTTTTGTGAGATTTTTTCTTCTGGTGGGTTGAATTAGCAATTTAATATTAGTTAGTGGAGTTTGTAGAATTAATTAATGATTTAGTGCTTCGTGTAAGATGCTTTCTTGATTAGCATGAGGGCATGCTTTCCTAGATTTAGGGCACGCACTACGAGGTAAAGCACGAATTACGAGATGAATGCACGTTTCCCAAGTAAATGTACGCAACTCTAAATGAATGCATGTAATTCAATGCAAAGCACACAAAACAAAACATGATTCTTGAATCTAGGTCAAGGGACGCAAATCTAGGTTAGGGCACACGAAACGAGGTATCGTACGTAAATCAAGGTCGGGCCTCACACAGCCTCTGCGTGAAGTGAAGTTGTCTTGCCCAAGGTGCCGTGGGATTCGATAATAGAAATGTGATGGAATAGGTTGTGGTCCTTTTTGCGGCTCAAGACGTACGATCCCGGACACAAAAATAGCACAAAAAAACAAAAGTATCCCGAAACTGATAAAAAACTTTCGATTTTGGGCTCCTAAGACAGGCACAGTCGAGAAGTCTTGCTGCCGTCGTCGTAGAGCTCTCAGAGAGATTTCTAACGGTATGCTGTGAGCAGCGTAACTCGTTACGAATCAAAATTATGGGCACCAGAGCGACAGAGACCTGGTCCTAAGCCCCACGCCCTCGGTTTGTTGGCCCAGCCTCTACGTGAAATGAAGTTGTGTTGCCTAAGTTGCCATGGGATTCGATAATAGAAATGAGCTTGATTAGGTTGTCATCCTTTTCGCCGCTCACGACGTTTGATTCCGGATGGAAAAATAGCGCAAAAGAAGAAAACTATCCCGAAACTGATGAAAACATTCGATTTTGGGGTCCGAAAATAGGCACAGCCCAGTATGCTTGTAGCCATCGTCGTAGAGCTCTCGGAGAGCTTTCAAATGGTATCATGTGCGCTGCGTAACTCCTTACATATCAAAATTATAGGTACCGGAGAGAAGAAGACTTGGTCCCAAGCCCTACGCCCTTGGTTAACGGGCCCAGCCTCTATGTGAAGCGAAGTTGTCTTACCCAAGGTGTCGTGGGATTCAGTAATAGTAATGTGATGGATTAGGTTGTCGTCCTTTTCGCGGCTCATGACGTACGATCCGGGAAGGAAAAACAGCGCGAAAGAATAACAGTGTCCCGGAACTGATGAAAACGTTCGATTTTGGTCTCCAAAAATAGCTGCAGCTAAGTAGTATTGCTACCCCCGTAGTAGAGCTCTCGGAGAACTTTCCAATGGTATGTTGTGCGTCGCTTAACTCTTTACGAATCAAAAGTTATGGGCACCGAAGCGACAGAGACTTGGTCCCAAGTCCTACGCCCTAGCTTTGCAGGCCCAGCCTCAATGTGAGGGGAATTTGTCTTGCCTAAGGTGCCATGGGATTCTATAATAGAAATGTGATGGATTAGCTTGACGTCCTTTTCACGGCTCACGACTAACGATCCGGGACAGAAAAACAGCACAAAAGAAGAAAAGTGTACCTAAATTGATGAAAATGTTCAATTTTGGTCTCCGAAAATAAGCGTAGCCAAGCAGGCTTACTGCCCCCATCGTAGAGCTTTCGGAGTGCTTTCTAACGGTATGCTGTGCGCCGCCTTACTCCTTACAGATCAAAAGTTATGGGCATCGGAGCGACGGAGACCTGGTCCCAAGCACCATGCCCTCGATTTGCGAGCCCAGCCTCTACGTGAGGTGAAGTTGTCTTTCCCAAGGTACCGTGGGATTCAGTAATAGAAATGTGATGGATTAAGTTGTCGTCCTTTTCGCGGCTCACGACGTACGATCCAGGACGGAATAACAGCACAAAAGAAGAAAAGTGTCCCAAAATTGATGAAAACGTTCGATTTTGGTCCCCAAAAATAGACGCAGCCAAGCAATCTTGGTGCCCCCGTCGTAGAACTCTCGGAGAGCTTTCCAACGGTATGCTGTGCCCCACGTAACTCCTTATGGATCAAAAGTAATGGGCACCGGAGCCACGGAGACTTGGTCCCAAGCCCCACGCCCTCGGTTTACAGGGCCAGCCTCTACTTGAAGTGAAGGTGTCTTGCCCAAGGTGCCATGAGATTCGGTAATAGAATCGTGGTGGATTAGGTTGTCGTCTTTTTCGCGGCTCACGACATACAATCGGGGACGAAAAAATAGCGCAAAAGAAGGAAAGTGAAACTGATGAAAACGTTCGATTTTGGGCTCCAAAAATAGCTGCAGCCTAGCATGCTTGCTACCCCCGTCGTAGAGCTCTCGGAGAGCTTTCCAACGGTATGCTGTGTGCCGCTTAACTCCTTACGAATCAAAAGTTATGGGCACCGGAACGACGGAGGCCTGGTCCCATGCCCCACGCCCCACGCCCATGGTTTGCGGGCCCAACCTCTGCGTGAAGAGAAGTTGTCTTGCCTAAGGTGCAGTGAGATTCGGTAATAGAAATGTGATGGATTGGATTTTCGTCCTTTTCGCGGCTTACGACGTACTATCCAGGACAGAAAAATAGTGTAAAAGAAGACAAGTGTCCCGAAACAGATGAAAACATTCAATTTTTGTCTCCGAAAATAGGCTCAGCAGAGCAGGCTTGCTGCCCCTATCGTAGAGCTCCTGGAGAGCTTTCCAACGGTATACTGTGAGCAGCGTAACTTGTAATAGATCAAAAGTTATGGGCATCGGAGCAACGGAGACCTGGTCCCAAGCCCCATCCCCTCGGTTTGCGGGCCCAGCCTCTACGTGAATCGAAGTTGTCTTGCCCAAGGTACCGTGAGATTCAATAATAGAAATGAGATGGATTAGGCTGTCGTCCTTTTCGCAACTCACGACGTACGATCCGGGATGGAAAAAACAGCGCAAAAGAATAAAACAACCCCGAATCTGATGAAAACGTTCGATTTTGGGGTCTAAAAATAGGTACAGCCCAGCATGCTTGTTGCCACCGTCGTAGAGCTCTCGGAGAGCTTTCCAACGGTATGCTGTGCGTCGTGTAACTCCTTACGGAACAAAAGTTATGGGCACCAAAGCGAATGAGACCTGGTCCCTAGCCCCACGCCCTTGGTTTGGGGGCCCAGCCTCTACGTGAAGCAAAGTTGTCTTGCCCAAGATGCCATGGAATTCGTAATAGAAATTTGATGGATTAGGTTGTCGTCCTTTTCGCGGCTCACGACGTACGATCCGGGACAGAAAAATAGCGCAAAAGAAGAAAAGTGTCCCGAAACTAATGAAAACATTTGATTTTGAGTTCTGAAAACAGGCGCAGCCCAGCATGGTTGTAGCCACTGTCGTAGAGCTCTCGGAGAGCTTTCAAACGGTATGTTGTGCGCCACGTAACTCCTTACGGATCAAAAGTTATGGGCACCGGAGAGAAGGAGACTTGGTCCCAAGCCTTACGCCCTCGGTTTGTGTGCCTAGCCTCTACGTGAAGCGACGTTGTCTTGCCTAAGGTGCAGTGGGATTGAGTAATAGTAATGTGATGGATTAGGTTGTCGTCCTTTTCGCGGCTCACGACATACGATCCGGGACGAAAAAACAGCGCAAAAGAAGAAAAGTGTCCTTAAACTGATGAAAATGTTTGATTTTGGTCTCTGAAATTAGGCGTAGCTGAGCAGGCTTGCCACCCCCGTCGTAGTGCTCTCGGAGAGCTTTCCAACGGTATACTGTGTGCTGCGTAACTCTTTACGGATAAAATGTTATGGGCACCGGAGCGATGGAAACCTGGTCCCCAGGCCCACGCCCTCGGTTTGCGGGCCCATCCTCTACCTGAAGTGAAGTTGTCTTGCCCAAGGTGCCGAGGGATTCTATAATAGAAATGTGATGGATTATGTTGTCGTCCTTTACGCGGCTCACGACGTACGATCCGGGACGGAAAAACAGCGCAAAATAAAGAAAGTATCTCGAAACTGATGAAAATGTTTGATTTTGGGCTCCAAAAAAAGACTCAGCCGAGTAGACTTGCTGCCCCCGTCGTAGAGCTCTCAGAGAGCTTTCCAACGGTATGTTGTGCATCGCATAACTGCTTACGGATCAAAAGTTATGAGCACCGGAGCGATAGTGACCTGGTCTCAAGCCCCATGCCCTCGGTTTGCGGGCCCATTCTCTACGTGAGGCGAAGTTAACTTTCCCAAGGTGTCGTGGGATTTGGGAATAGAAATGCGATTGATTAAGTTGTCGTCCTCTTCCCGGCTCACGACGTACAATCTGGGAAAGAAAAACAGTGCAAAAGAAGAAAAGTATCACAAAACTGATAAAAACGTTCAAGTTTTGACTTCCAAAATAGCCACAGTCGAGCAGGCTTGCTACCCACATCGTAGAGCTATCGGAGAGCTTTCCATCGGTATGCTGTGCGCTGCGTAACTCCATACAGATCAAAAGTTATGGGCACCGGAGAGACAGCGACCTTGGCCCAAGCCCCACATCCTTGGTTTGCGGGCCAGCCTCTACATGAAGTGAAGTTGTCTTGCCCAAGGTACCATGGGATTATGTAATAGATATGTGATGGGTTAGGTTGTCGTCCATTTCGCGGCTCACGACATACAATCCGAGATAGCAAAAACAGCGTAAAAAAAGAAAAGTGTCCAGAAACAAATGAAAACGTAGGATTTTGGTCTCTGAAAATAGGCGCAATCGAGCAGGCCTACTACCCTCGTCGTAAAGTTCTTGGTGAGCTTTCCAACGGTATGTTGTGCGCTGCGTAGCTCGTTAAGGATCAAAAGTTATGGGCACCGGAGCGACGGAGACTTGGTCCGAAGTCCCACACCCTCGGTTTACGGGCCTAGCTTCTACGTGAAGCGAAGTTGTCTTGCCTAAGTTGCGGTGGGATTTGGTAATAGAAATGTGAGGGATTAGGTTGACATCCTTTTCGTGGCTAATGACGTATGATCCGGGATGAAAAAATAGCGCAAAAGAAGAAAAGTGTCCCAAAAATGATGAAAATGTTCGATTTTGGTCTCCGAAAATAGGCGTAGCTAAGCAAGCTTGCTGCCTTCGTCGTAGAGCTCTCGGAGAGGTTTCTGTGGGTATGCTATGCGCCGCGTAACTCCTTACGGATCAAAAGTTATGGGCACCGGAGCGACGGAGACCCGATCCCAAGCCCCACGCCCGGGGTTTACAGGCCCAGCCTCTACGTGAGGTGAAGTTTTCTTGCCCAAGTTACCGTGGGATTTGGTAATAGAAATGTGATGGATTAGGTTGTCGTCCTTTTCGCGGCTCACGACGTACGATCCGGGACAGAAAAATAGTGCAAAAGAAGAAAAGTGTCCCGAAACTGATGAAAATGTTCAATTTTTGGCTCCTAAAATAGTCATAGCCGACTAGGCTTGCTTTCCTCGTAGTACAACTCTCGGAGAGCTTTCCAACGATATGCTGTGCGCCGCGTAACTCCTTATGGATCAAAAGTTGTGGGCATCGGAGTGACGGAGACCTGGTCCCAAGCCCCACGCCCTCGGTTTGTGGGCCTAGCCTCTAAGTGAAGCGAAGTTGTCTTGCCCAAGGTGTCATGGGATTTGGTAATAGAAATGTGATGAATTAGGTTGTCGCCCTTTTCGCGGCTCACGACGTACGATCCCGGACCGAAAAACAGCACAAAAGAAATAAAGTGTCCCAAAACTGATGAAAATATTTGATTTTGGGCTCCAAAAAAGACACAGCCTAGCAGACTTGCTGCCCCCGTCGTAGAGCTCTCAGAGAACTTTCCAACGGTATGTTGTGCGTCGCATAACTGCTTACAGATCAAAAGTTATGAGCACCGGAGCAACAGAGACCTCGTCCCAAGCCCCATGCCTCGGTTTGCGGGCCCATCCTCTAGCTGAGGCGAAGTTAGCTTTCCCAAGGTGCCGTGGGATTCGGGAATAGAAATGTGATGGATTAGGTTCTCGTCCTCTTCCCGGCTCACGACGTACGATCTGGGACAGAAAAACAGCGCAAAAGAAGAAAAGTGTCCTAAAACTGATGAAAACGTTCAATTTTTGGCTCCCAAAACAGCCACAGCCGAGCAGGCTTGCTACCCCCATCGTAGAGATGTCGGAGAGCTTTCCATCGGTATGCTGTGCACCGCGTAACTCGATACGGATCAAAAGTTATGGGCACCGAAGCGACGGCGACCATGGCCTAAGCCCCACATCCTCGGTTTGCGGGCCAGCCTCGACGTGAAGTGAAGTTGTCTTGCCCAAGGTGCCGTGGGATTCTGTAATAGAAATGTGATGTGTTAGGTTGTCGTCCATTTCGCGGCTCACGACATACAATCCGGGATAGCAAAAACAGCGTAAAAAAAGAAAAGTGTTCTGAAACTAATGAAAACATAGGATTTTGGTCTCTGAAAATAGGCGCAACCGAGCAGGCCTGCTGCCCTCGTCGTAGAGTTCTTGGTGAACTTTCCAACGGTACGTAGTGCGCTGCGTAGCTCGTTAAGGATCAAAATTTATGGGCACCGGAGCGATGGAGACCTGGTCCCAAGTCCCACATCCTCGGTTTACGGGCCCAGCTTCTATGTGAAGCGAAGCTGTCTTGCCCAAGGTACGGTGGGATTCGAAAATAGAAATGTTATGGATTAGGTTGTCGTCCTTTTTGCGACTCATGACGTATGATCCGGGATGAAAAAATAGCGCAAAAGAAGAAAAGTGTCCCAAAACTTATCAAAATGTAAGATTTTGGGCTCCGAAAATAGGCGCAACTGAACAGGCTTGCTACCCTTGTCGTAGAGCTCTCGGAGAGCTTTCCAACGGTATGCTGTGCGCCACGTAACTCCTTACGGATCAAAAGTTATGGGCACCGGAGCGACGGAGACCTGGTCCCAAGCCTCACGCCCTTGGTTTACGGGCCCAGCCTCTACGTGAAGCGAAATTCTCTTGCACAAGGTGCCGTGGGATTCGGTATTAGAAATGTGATAGATTAGGTTGTCGTCCTTTTCGTGGCTCACGACGTACGATCCAAGATCGAAAAACAGCGAAAAAAAGAAATGTGTCCCAATACTGATGAAAATGTTCGATTTTGGTCTCTGAAAATAGGCGCAGCCGATCAGGCTTGCTGCCCCCATCGTAGAGTTCTCGGAGAGCCTTGCAACGGTATGCTGTACACCGCGTAACTCGTTACCGATCAAAAGTTATGGGCATCGGAGCGACGAAGACCTGGTCCCACGCCCCACGCCCTTAGTTTGTGGGCCCAACCTCTACGTGAAGCGAAGTTGTCTTGCCTAAGGTGGCGAGGGATTCGGTAATAGAAATGTGATAGATTAGGTTGTTGTCCTTTTTGCGGCTTATGACGTACGATCCAAGATGGAAAAATAGCGCAAAAGAAGAAAAGTGTCTCCAAACTGATAAAAACGTTCTATTTTGGTATTCAAAAATAGGCACAGACGAGCAGGATTACTGTCCCCGTCGAAAATCTCTCGGAGAGCTTTCTAACGGTATGCTGTGCGCCGCATAACTCCTTACGGATCAAAAGTTATGGACACCGGAGCAACGGAGACCTGGTCCCAAGCCCTACGCCCTCGGTTTCCGGGCCCATCCTCTACGTGAGGCGAAGTTAGCTTGCCCAAGGTGCGGTGGGATTCGGGAATACAAATGTGATGGATTAGGTTGTCATCCTTTTCCCGAATCACGACGTACGATCTGGGACAGAAAAATAGCGCAAAAGAAGAAAAGTATCCCAAAACTGATGAAAACGTTCGATTTTTGGCTCCGAAAACAGCCAAAGCAAAGCAGGCTTGTTACCCCCGTCGTAGAGCTATCGGAGAGCTTTCCAACAATATGCTGTGCGCCGCATAACTCCTTACGGATCAAAAGTTATGGGCACTGGAGCAACGGAGACCTGGTCCCAAGCCCCACGTACTCGGTTTGCGGGCCTAGACTCTATGTGAAGCAAAGTTGTGTTGCCCAAGGTGCCGTGGGATTCGGTAATAGAAATGTGATGGGTTAGGTTGTCATCAATTTTGCGGCTGACGACGTACGATCCGGGATAAAAAAACACCGCAGAAGAAGAAAAGTATCCCAAAACTGATGAAAATGTTCGATTTTGGTCTCTAAAAACAAGCGCAGCAGAGCAAGCTTACTGCCCTCGTCGTAGAGTTCTCGGAGAGCTTTCCAACTGTATGCTGTGCGAAGCATAACCCGTTACGGATCAAAAGTTATGGGCACCGGAGCAACGAAGACCTGGTCCCAAGCCCCACGCCCTCGGTTTGCGAAACCCAGCCTCTATGTGAAGCGGAGTTGTCTTGCCCAAGGTGCTATCGGATTCGGTAATAGAAATGTGAGGGATTAGATTGGCGGTGTCACGCCCCTACCTGACCTATAAAGGTTAGACTATGGTGTGATCTAAACATTCAAGTCATATCACGTACTTAATTGTTCATAAAAGTTTAACACTTAACGTTTAGCCTAGACTCCACAAATTCTCCGGAAAATTGGTAGCATAACGGCAGTAATTGGGCTTTTTAGTTTGACCTAATTTTCTAAACGCCTCAAAATTTCCAATCTCAATTTTATTTCCAACTAAGATTACTATTTATCACCAATCGAAACACCTACTAGTTATCTCAAAGTCTCATTTGATTAACAACCTAGCATGAGACTATGTCTCATTTGTTTGTTAATCCTTGTTACAAAAGTACCTGTTGATCTTAGCCTATTAATGAGTACCTGTTTCAGATTGGATAGATTCATTTTACTTAATCCTTTACCTGATACTTCATAAACCTGCGATAGATACTAACCAGTAGCGATAGAAAAAACGACCATAGTAGTGTCTATCTAGTTATGATCAGTACAAGCCAAAATTAGACCCCAAATTACAACGAGGGTCATATACAATACAACAACAAACAACGTAAGAAATAGTCTTCAAGCAACATATCTTTCACAAAATGGCCATAGTCACGTAAGGCACGTAGGGCAAGCAATCATTCCAAGGAATCATCGTTAGGCACGTTGTCCTCGGGTACCTGTTCCTGGTCTTCTTCACCTGAGATGATAAAAGAGGGTGAGTTCTTATGAACTCAGCGAGGGGGAACGAGAAATAAGTTTTGAAACTCTTTTTCCGGTTCAACTTGTGAAAACCCTTTTGCAAGCATGACATATATCACAAGTAAGTTCATAATGTAATATAAAAATAAAAGAACACAATTACCCGTCTTTCCTCCTCGAGGTCCTCTAGGAACCAAGCGAGAGTACTTATACACATAGTGAAAAAGATACGATGAGCTTTTGCTCTTTGTTTACTTCCAGTATCAGTTGTTGCGACCGACTTCAAATCTTCCACTTATCACGCCAAATGGGTGTACTTCGGATGTACCCCGAAATCCTACGACCTAACTCTCCGAGAAAGTCTAGCCCCCAAGAGAGAGAGGGAATTGGACAATGGCAGTCACGGTTGCACCGGCAAGCCCGATGCCGCCCGGTGTGCGCGAACGCTACCACGCCAGAATGAAAGGTTGCAACCTTGTATGCTGCACATTTATGACATTTAATATATCACATTAGGAGGACAACTAAGTAGGTTGCCTCCAAGCAGTCATAAAATTGCACATTGACAAGTAAAGACGCGAGGCATGATATGACAGGTAATTTCACTTGTAAAGCACATGGAGTTATATGAATATTAAACGGACAGCCATGTAACACATGTGAATCAAGTCATATAACTCATTTCGGGGTTCACGCAATCAAATAATAAAGTCTTACAACATGCAACGACGCCTACGTGGGACCGGGTGCAATAAAGGCCTACTTGTCAACATGTAATCATCGAAATCACATTTAGGGCTGTAAGGGCAACTACGGGTAGCCTACTAATCATATAATTAAACATGATATCCATAGGATCAACACTTAGCGAGTTTTCCTAGTCATTAGGGTTTCAACTCATGCTCACCCGTGCGATTTAGCCCTAAGTTGTCAAGTAATTAAAATCAAGCCATGCATTGATTAATTCAAACACCCTCAAGTATTCAAAACAGTCCACACAACATCCAAGTGCCACAATCCCAAGCATTTAATTCAACAAGAGAAGTTACAATAATTTTCAAAGCAAATCCCTAATTGAAAACCTCACTGCAATGGTATGTTTTCTCACAATCATTGAGACAAGCAAACAAACTCCAATTCCAGTGAACAAAATATCAAATTAAAGCTTAAGGATTGAACTAAATCCAAAAACAAACCTCGCACCATTTGGAGTTCGGGTTCAAGAATTATAGCCAAAACCGTGAGACTATGCAAAACTGTCCAGATTTGCACACATTTCAATACTTGTCATTTTTGAGGACATTAGGGTCCGATTTAGCCTTAGTCTATTTCTGACAAAAATGTCCAGAATGGAAAAATCTAGCAGCATACCAAATTTCATGAATTTTTAATATTATTTACTAAGTCAATACTGATTCGTTCTACAAGGACAGTGAATCTACCAAAACCTGCTTCATTTTCTCAGATTTTCCAGATTTGGACACCTTTCGATGTTTTGCCATTTTGGGGACCTTAGAATCCAAATTAGCTTTGGACTATTTCTATGAAAAATTCTCAGAACTGGAAAAACTAGTCACATACAAATTTTCATGTATTTTCATCATCATTTACCTGGTCAAATTCACTTCGCGCCAACAGAACAGAAGGCTTCCAAATACGCGATTTTACCTATCTTCACATTCTAACCAAATATTTTGCCATGCATGTTTACAAAAGCTCATGTACAAACATATATCACAAGTACAAAGGTGAAAATAGACATTTAAATGCATGCATGTGGTTTTTGAAAGCTTTTCAAAGAAGTTTTAGCCCTCACCTTAGCAAGACAACAATGAAGATGCACAAGCTCTTGATGAAGCACAAGGTAGTCTTTTCTCCTTGCTTAGTTGAGATACAACTTGAAATTCTCTAATTCCTAGCTTAGTAACCATGTTCTTAGTATATGCAAGTGGCTAGAACAAAAAGAAAATTGAAGTAGGAGCTATCAAACTTACCTAAGCCGAAATGAAGGTTCTATAAGCTTGCATGTGTGTTTCTTTGCTCCTAGCTTTGCTTGGTCGAGCTCCTAAGTAGCTTGCATGTCTTGATGAACCTTAGGATGATGAACTCAAGCTATGGAGAGTAGAATTTCAGCCAAGGTCGAGAGAGTGTGCGGGCACGCTTTCCTAGGTTTAGGGCACGCACTACGAGATAAAACATGAACTACGAGATGAATGCACGTTTCCCAAGTAAATGCACACAACCCTAAATGAATGCACGTATTTCAATGCAAGGTACACAAAACGAAACACAATTCTTAAACCTAGGTCAAGGCTCGCAAGTCTAGGTTAGGGCACACGAAATGAGATATCGCACATAAATCAAAGGCGAGCCTCATAGTCATCCTTTTCTAGGCTCATGACGTACGATCAGGGATGGAAAAACAGCGCAAAAGAAGAAAAGTGTCCTAAAACTAATGAAAACATTTGATTTTAGGCTCCAAAAATAGGCGCAGCCAAGTAGGCTTGCTGCCCCCGTCGTAGAGCTCTCAGAGAGCTTTCCAACGGTATGTTGTGAGCCGCAAAACTCCTTAAGGATCAAAAGTTATGGGCACTAGAGCGACAGAGACCTGGTCACAAGTCCCACGTCCTCGGTTTACGGGCCCAGCCTCTACGTGAAGCGAAGTTGTCTTGCCCAAGGTGCCATAGGATTTGGTAATAGAAATGAGATGGATTAGGTTGTCTTCCTTTTTGTGTCTCACGACGTACGATCCAGGACAGAAAAACAGCGCAAAAGAAGAAAAGTGTCTCGAAACTGATGAAAACGTTCGATTTTGGGCTCCGAAAAGAGGCTCAGCCTAGCAGGCTTGCTTCCCCTATCATAGAGATCTCAGAGAGCTTTGTAACGGTATGTTGTGCGCCGCGTAACGCCTTATGGATCAAAAGTTATGGGCACCGGAGCGACGGAGACTTGGTCCCAAGTCCCACGCCCTCGGTTTACGGGCCCAGCCCCTACATGAAGCGAAGTTGTCTTGCCCAAGGTGTCTTTGGATTTCATAATAGAAATATGATGGATTAGGTTGTTGTCCTTTTCGTGGCTCACGACGTACGATCCCGGATAAAAAAATCGCGTAAAAGAAGAAAAGTGTCTCAAAATTGATGAAAACGTTCGATTTTGGTCTCCAAAAATAGGCGTAGACGAGCAGGCTTGCTACCCCGGTCAAAGAGCCCTCGGAGAGCTTTCCAACCATATGTTGCGCACCGCGTAACTCCTTACGGATAAAAAGTTATAGGCACCGGAGAGACGGAGACCTGGTCCCAAGCCCGACACCCTCGGTTTGCGGGCCCATCCTCTATGTGTGGCAAAGTTAGCTTGCCAAAGGTGCCGTGGGATTCGGGAATACAAATGTGATGGATTAGGTTGTCGTCCTTTTCTCGACTCACGACGTACAATCCGGGATAAAAAAATTAGCGCAAAAGAAGAAAAGTGTCCCAAAACTGATGAAAACATTCAATTTTGGCTCCAAAAATTGGCGCAGCCGAGCAGGCTTGCTACCCCCGTCTTAAAGCTCTCGGAGAGCTTTCAAACGGTATGTTGCACGCCGCGTTACTCCTTACAGATCAAAAGTTATGGCACCAGAGCGACGGAGACCTGGTCAGAAGCCCCACGCCCTCGGTTTGTGGGCCCAGCCTCTGCGTGAAGCGAAGTTGTCTTGCCTAAGGTGCCGTGGGATTCGATAATAGAAATGTGATGGGTTAGGTTGTCGTCAATTTCGCGGCTCATGACGTACGATCCGGGATAAAAAAAATACCACAAAAGAAGAAAAGTGTCCCGAAACTGATGAAAATGTTCGATTTTGGTCTCTAAAAACAAGCGCAGCAGAGCAAGCTGACTGCCCTCGTCGTAGAGTTCTTGAAGAGCTTTCCAATGGTATGTTGTGCGAAGCATAACCCGTTACGGATCAATAGTTATGGGCACCGGAGCGACGGACACCTGGTCCCAAGCCCCACGCCCTCGGTTTGCGCGCGCAGCCTCTACGTGAAGTGGAGTTATCTTGCAAGGTGCCATGGGATTCAATAATAGAAATGTGAGGGATTAGGTTGTCGTCCTTTTCGCGGCCCATGACGTACGATCCAGGACGGAAAAACAGCGCAAAAGAAGAAAAGTGTCCCAAAACTGATGAAAATGTTTGATTTTGGGCTTCGAAAACAAGCGCTACCGAGCAGGCTTGCCGCCCTCGTCGTAGAGCTCTCAGATAGCTTTCCAACGGTATGATGTGCACCGCATAACTCCGTAGGGATCAAAAGTTATGGCCACCGGAGCGACGGAGACCCAGTCCCAAGCCCCACGCCCTCGGTTTACGGGCCCAGCCTCTACGTGAAGCGAAGTTGTCTTGCCCAAGGTATCGTGGGATTTGGTAATAGAAATGTGATGGATTAGGTTATCATCATTTTCGTGGCTCACGACGTACGATCAAGGACAGAAAAATTGAGCTAAAGAAGAAAATTGTCTCGAAACTGATGAAAAAGTTCTATTTTGGTCTCTAAAAACAGGCGTAGCCGATCAGGCTTGCTTCCCTTGTCGTAGAGCTCTCAGAGAGCTTTCCTACGGTATGCTGTGTGCCGCATAACTCCTTACGGATCAAAAGTTAAGGTCACCGGAGCTACGGAGACCTAGTCCCAAGCCTCACGCCCTCGGTTTGCGGGCCCAGCCTCTATGTGAAGCGAAGTTGTCTTGCCCAAGGTGCCGTGGGATTCAGTAATAGAAAAGTGATGGATTAGGTTGTCCTTTTCGTGACTCATGACGTACGATCCGGGATGAAAAAATCGCGCAATAGAAGAAAAGTGTCTCGAAATTGATGAAAACATTCGATTTTGGTCTCAAAAATTAGGCGTAGACGAGCGGGCTTGCTGCCTCCGTCAAAGAGCCCTTGGCGAGCTTTCCAACGGTATGTTGTGCGCCGCGTAACTCCTTACGGATAAAAAGTTATGGGCATCGGAGCGACGGAGACCTGGTTCCGAGGCCCACGCCCTCAGTTTGCGGGCCCAGCCTCTATGTGAAGTGAAGTTGTCTTGCCCAAGGTGCCATGGGATTAGGTAATAGAATTGTGATGGATTAGGTTGTCATCCTTTTTGCGGCTCACGACGTACGATCCGGGACGAAAAAATAGTACAAAAGAAGAAAAATATCCCGAAACTGATGAAAATGTTTGATTTTGGGCTCCGAAAATAGGCACAGCCGAGCAGACGTGCTCCCCCCATCGTAGAGCTCTCGGAGAGCTTTCCAACGGCATGCTGTGCGCCGCGTAACTCCTTACGGATCAAAAGTTATGGGCACCGGAGCGACAGAGACCCGATCCCAAGCCCCATGGCCTAGGTTTACGACCCAGCCTCTACGTGAATTGAAGTTCTCTTGCCCAAGGTACCGTGGGATTCGGTAATAGAAATATGATGGATTAGGTTGTCGTCCTTTTTGCGGCTCACGAAGTACTATCCAGGGCAGAAAAACAGCGCAAAATAAGAAAAGTGTCCCAAAATTGATGAAAACATTCAATTTTGGTCACCAAAAATAGGCGCAACCGAGCAGGCTTCTTGCCCCTATCGTAGAGCTCTCGGAGAGCTTTCCAACGCTATGATGTGCGCCCCGTAACACCTTACGGATCAAAAGTTATAGGCACCGGAGCGACGGAGACCTGGTCGCAAGCCCCACGCCCTCGATTTTCCGGCCCAGCCTCTACGTGACGTGAAGTTGTTTTGCCAAAGATGTTGTGGGATTCGGTAATAGAAATGTGATGGATTTGGTTGTCGTCCTTTTCGCAGCTCAGGACGTGCGATCCGAGACGAAAAACCAGCGCAAAAGAAAAAAGTGTCCTAAAACTGATGGAAATGTTAGATTTTGGGCTCCAAAAATAGTCATAGTCGAGTAGGCTTGCTTCCCCCGTCGTAGAGCTCTCGGAGAGCTTTCCAACGGTATGTTGTGCGGCGCACAACTCCTTACGGATCAAAAGTTATGGGCACCGTAGCGATGGAGACCTGGTCCCTAACCCCACGCCCTCAGTTTACGGGCCTAGCCTCTACGTTAAGCGAAGTTGTTTTGCCCAAGGTGCCGTGGGATTCGGTAATAGAAATGTGATGGATTAGGTTGTCTTCCTTTTCGCGGCTCAGGACGTACGTCTGGGACAGAAAAACAGCGTAAAAGAAAAAAAGTGTCTCGAAACTGATGAAAACGTTCGATTTTGGGCTCTGAAAAATGGCGTAGCTAAGCTGGCTTGCTGCCACCGTCCTAGAGCTCTCAGAGAGCTTTCCAATGGTATGTTGTACGACGCGTAAGCCTTACGGATCAAAAGTTATGGGCACTGGAGCGACAGAGACCTGGTCCCAAGCCCCACGCCCTCGGTTTGTAGGCCCAGCCTCTACGTGAGGCGAAGTTATCTTACCTATGGTGCCGTGCGATTCGAGAACAGAAATGTGATGGATTCGGTTGTCGTCCTTTTCTAGGCTCACAACGTAAGATCCGGGACAAAAAAAAAATGCAAAAGAAGAAAAGTGTATTGAAACTGATGAAAACGTTCAATTTTTATCTTCGAAAACAACCGCAGCCAAGTAGGCTTGCTACCCTCGTCGTAGAGCTCTCCGAGAGCTTTCCAACGGTATGCTGTGCGTCGCATAACTCCTTACAGATCAAAAGTTATGGGCATTGGTGCGATAGAGACCTGGTCATAAGCCCCACGCCCTCGGTTTGCGGGCCCAACGTCTACGTGAAGCGAAGTTGCCTTGCCCAAGGTGCCGTGGGATTCAATAATAGAAATGTGATGGATTAGGTTGTCATCCTTTTCACGGCTCACGACGAACTATCTGGGACGAAAAAACAGCGCAAAAGTAGAAAAGTGTCCCGAAACTGATGAAAATGTTCAATTTTGGGCTCCGAAAATACGTGTAGCAGAACAGACTTGCGCCCCCATTGTAGAACTCTCGGGGAGCTTTCTAGCGGTATGCTGTGCACCGCATAACTCATTAAGGATCAAATTTATGGGCATCAGAGTGACGGAGACCTGGTCCCAAGCCCCACGCCCTCGGTTTACGGGCCCAGCCTCTACATGAAGCAAAGTTGTCTTGCCCAAGGCGCCGTGGGATTCGATAATAGAAATGTGAGGGATTAGGTTATCGTCCTTTTCGCGGCTCATGACGTACAATCCGGGACGGAAAAATAGCGCAAAAAAAGAAAATTGTCCGAAAACTGATGAAAATGTTCGATTTTGGTCTCCGAAAATAGGTGTAACCAAGCAGGCTTGCTACCCCCGTCGTAGAGGACTAGTAGAGCTTTCCAATGGCATGCTGTGCGCCGTATAACTCCTTACGGATCAAAAGTTATGGGCACCGGAGCGACGGAGACCCGGTCCCAAGCCCCACGCCCTCGGTATACAGCCCAGCCTCTACGTGAAATGAACTTGTCTTGCCCAAGGTGCCGTGGGATTCGGTAATAGAAATATGATGGATTAGGTTGTCGTCCTTTTCGCGGCTCACGAAGTACGATCCAAGACAGAAAAACGGCACAAAAGAAGAAAAGTATCCCGAAACTGATGAAAACGTTCGATTTTGGTCTCCAAAAATAGGTGCAACCAAGCATGCTTCTTGCCTCCGTCGTAGATCTCTGGGAGAGGTTTCCAACGGTATGCTATGTGCCGCGTGACTCCTTACGGATCAAAAGCTATGGGCACCGGAGCGACGGAGACTTGGTCCTAAGCCCCACGCCTTCGGTTTGCAGGCCCAGCCTCTACGTGTAGCGAAGTTATCTTGCCCAAGGTTCCATGGGATTAGGTAATAGAAATGTAATGGATAAAGTTGTCGTCCTTTTCGCGGCTCACGTCGTACGATCCGGGATGAAAAAACAGAGCAAAAGAAGTAAAGTGTCCCGAAACTTATAACAATGTTCGATTTTGGTCTCCGAAAATAGACACAACCGAGCAGGCTTCTTGCCCCCGACGTAGAGCTCTCATAGAGCTTTCCAACGGTATGCTGTGCGTCGCGTAACTCCTTACGGATCAAATGTTCTGGGCATTAGAGCGAGGGAGACCCGATCCTTAGCCCCACGCCCTCAGTTTACAGCCCATCCTCTAAGTGAAGCGAAGATGTCTTGCCCAAGGTGCCATGGGATTCGGTAATAGAAATGTGAGGGATTAGGTAGTCGTCTTTTTCGCGGCTCATGACGTACAATCCGGGATGGAAAAACGGCGCAAAAGAAGAAAAGTGTCCGAAAACTGATAAAAACGTTCGATTTTGGTCTTCGAAAATAGGTGCAACCGAGCAGGCTTGTAGCCTCTGTCGTAGAACACTTGGAGAGCTTTCCAACGACATGCTATGCACCGCGTAACTCCTTACGGATCAAAAGTTATGGGCACCGGAGCGACGGAGACCCGGTCCCAAGCCCCACGCCCTCGGTATACAGCCCAACCTCTACGTGAAGTAAAGTTATCTTGCCTAAGGTGCCATGGGATTCGGTAATAGAAATATGATGGATTAGGTTGTCGTCTTTTTCGCGGCTCAGGTAGTACGATCCAAGATAGAAAAACAGCGCAAAAGAAGAAAATTTCCCGAAACTGATGAAAACGTTCAATTTTGGTCTCCAAAAATAGGCGCAACCGAGCAGGCTTCTTGCTCCCATCGTAGAGCTCTCGGAGACCTTTCCAACCGTATGTTGTGCACCGCGTAACTCCTTACGGATCAAAAGTTCTAGGCACCGGAACGACGGAGACCTAGTCCCAAGCCCCACGCCCTCAGTTTGCTAGCCCAGCCTTTGCGTGAACCGAAGTTTTCTTGTCCAAGGTGCCGTGGTATTCAGTAATAGAAATGTGATGGATAAGGTTATCGTCCTTTTCGCAGCTCACGACGTACAATTCGGAGCGAAAAAATAGCGTAAAAGAAGAAAAATGTCCCGAAACTGATGAAAACGTTCGATTTTGGGCTCCGAAAACTAGCACAGCCGAACATACATGCTACCCCCATCGTAGAGTTCTTGGAGAGCTTTCCAACGGCATGCTGTGTGCCGCGTAACTCCTTATGGATCAAAAGTTAGGGGCACCGAAGCGACGGAGACTCGGTCCCAAGCCCCACGCCCTCGGTTTACGGCCCAGCCTCTACGTGAAGTGAAGTTGTCTTGCCCAAGGTACCGTGGGATTCGGTAATAGAAATATGATGGATTAGGTTATTGTCCTTTTCGCGGCTCACGAAGTACGATCCAAGATAGAAAAACAACGCAAACGAAGAAAAGTATCCCGAAACTAATGAAAACGTTTGATTTTGGTCTCCAAAAATAGGCGCAACCGAGCAGGCTTCTTGACCTCGTCGTAGAGCTCTCGGAGAGCTTTCCAACCGTATGCTGTGCACCGCGTAACTCCTTACGGATCAAATGTTATAGGCATTGGAGCGACGGAGACCCGATCCTTAGCCCCACGCCCTCAGTTTACGGTCCAACCTCTACGTGAAGTGAAGTTGTCTTGGCCAAGGAGTCGTGGGATTCGGTAATAGAAATATGATGAATTAGGTTATTGTCCTTTTCGCGTCTCACGACGTACGATCCGGGGCTGAAAAACAGCGGAAAAGAAGAAAAGTATCCCAAAACTGATGAATAACGTTTGGTTTTGGTCTCCGAAAACAAGCGTAGTCAAGTAGGCTTGCTTCCCCCGTTGCAGAGCTCCCAGAGAGCTTTCCAACGACATGTTGTGTACCGCATAACTCCTTACAAATCAAAAGTTATGAGCACCGGAGTGACGGAGACCCGGTCCCAAGCCCCAAGCCCTCTGTTTATGGGCTCAGCCTCTACGTGAAGCGAAGTTGTCTTGCCCAAGGTGCCGTGGGATTTGGTAATAGAAATGTGATAGATTAGGTTGTCGTCATTTTCGAGGCTCACGACGTACGATCCAGGATAGAAAACTAGAGCAAAAGAACAAAAGTGTCCTGAAACTGATGAAAACGTTCAATTTTGGTCTTTGAAAATAGGCGCAGCCGATCAGGATTGTTGCCCCCATCGTAGAGATCTCAGAGAGCTTCGCAACGGTATGCTGTGCGCCGCGTAACGCGTAATGGATCCAAAGTTATGGGCACCAGAGCGACGGAGACCTTGTCCCAAGCCACACGCCCTCGGTTTGCAGGCCCATCCTCTACGTGAAGCGAAGTTGTCTTGCCCAAGGTGCCGTGGGATTCCATAATAGAAATGTGATGGATTAGGTTGTTGTCCTTTTCACGATTCACGACGTACGATCCGGGACCAAAAAATTGCGTAAAAGAAGAAAAGTGTCTCAAAATTGATGAAAACGATCGATTTTGGTCTCCAAAAGTAGGCGTAGACGAGCGGGCTTGCTGCCCCCATCAAAGAGCCCTCGGAGAGCTTTCCAACGGTATGTTGTGCGCCGCATAACTCCTTGCGAATAAAAAGTTATGGGTACCGAAGAGACAGAGACCTGGTCCCAAGCCCTACGCCCTTGGTTTGCTGGCCCATCCTCTACGTGTGGCGAAGTTAGCTTACCGATAGTGTTGTGGGATTCGGGAATACAAATGTTATGGATTAGGTTGTCGTCCTTTTCCCGACTCACGACGTATGATCCGGGATAAAAAAATAGCGTAAAAGAAGAAAAATGTCCCAAAATTGATGAAAACGTTCAATTTTTGGCTCCGAAAATATCTACAGCCGAGCAGGCTTGCTACCCCCTTCGTAGAACTGTCGGAGAGCTTTCCAACGGTATGATGTGCTCCGCATAACTCTTTACAGATTAAAAGTTATGGGCATCATAGCGACGGAGACCTAGTCCCAAGTCCCACGTCATCGATTTGCAGGCCCAGCCTCTACGTGAAGCGAAGTTGTCTTGCCCAAGGTGCCGTGGGATTCGGTAATAGAAATGTGATGGGTTAGGTTGTCGTCAATTTCGCGGCTCATGACGTAAGATCCGGGACAGAAAAACAACGCAAAAGAAGAAAAGTGTCCTAAAATTGATAAAAACATTCGATTCTGGTCTCTGAAAACAGGTGCAGTTGAGAAAGCTTGCTGCCCTCGTCGTAGAGCTCTCGGAGAGCTTTCCAACTATATGTTGTGCGAAGCATAACTCGTTACAGATCAATAGTTATGGGCACCGGAGCGACGGACACCTGGTCCCAAGCCCCACGCCCTCGGTTTGCGAGTTGAGCCTCTACGTGAAGCGGAGTTATCTTGCCCATGGTGCCATGGGATTCGAAATTAGAAATGTGATAGATTAGGTTGTCATCCTTTTCGAGGCTCATGACGTACGATCCGGGATTAAAAAACAATGCAAAAGAAGAAAAGTGTCCCAAAACTGATGAAAACGTTTGATTTTGAGCTCCTAGAACAGGCGTAGCCAAGCAGGTGTGCTGCCCCCGTCGTAGAGGACTCGGAGAGCTTTCCAACGGTATGTTGTGCGCCGCGTAACTCCTTACGGATCAAAAGTTATGGGCACCGGAGCAACGGAGACCTGGTCCCAAGCCCCACACCCTCAGTTTACGGGCCCAGCCTCTTAGTGAAGCGAAGTTGTCTTGCCCAAGGTGCCATGGGATTCGGTAATAGAAATGTGATGGATTAGGTTGTCGTTATTTTCGTGGCTCACGACGTACGATCAAGGATAGAAAAACCAATCAAAAGAAGAAAAGTGTCCTGAAACTGATGAAAAAGTTCAATTTTGGTCTCTGAAAACAGGCGCAACAAATTAGGCTTGCTGCCCCCTTTGTAGAGATCTCAAAGATCTTTGCAACAGTATGTTGTGCACCGCGTAACTATTTACGGATAAAAAGTTATGGGCACCGAAGCGACGGAGACCTGGTCCCAAGCCCTATGCCCTCGGTTTGCGAGCCCAACCTCTACGTGAATCGAAGTTGTCTTGCCCAAGGTGTCATGGGATTCTGTAATAAAACTGTGATGGATTAGGTTGTTGTCCTTTTCGCGGCTCATGATGTACGATCTGGGATGAAAAAATCGGTCAATAGAAGAAAAGTGTCTAGAAATTGATGAAAACGTTCGATTTTGGTCTCCAAAAATAGCAGTAGATGAGCGGGCTTGCTGTCCCGTCGTAGAGCCCTCGGAGAGCTTTCTAACGATATGCTGTGCGCCGCGTAACTCCTTACAGATCAAATGTTATGGGCACCGGAGCGACGAATAGCTGGTCCAAAGCCCCATACCCTCGGTTTGCGGGCCCAGCTTCTACGTGAAGCGAAGTTGTCTTGCCCAAGGTACCGTGGGATTCGGCAATAGAAATATGATGGATTAGGTTGTCGTCCTTTTCGCGGCTCACGACGTACGATCCGGGATAAAAAAATAGCGCAAAAGAAGAAAAGTGTGCCGAAACTAATGAAAATGTTTGATTTTGGGCTCTGAAAATAGGCATATCTGAGCAGCCTTGCTGCCCTCGTCGTAGAGCTCTCGGAGAGCTTTCCAACAGCATGATGTACGTCGCGTAACTCCTTACGGATCAAAAGTTATGGGCACCGGAGCGACGGAGACCTGGTCCCAAACCCCATGCCCTCGGTTTGCGGGCCTAGCCTCTATGTGAAGCGAAGTTGTCTTGCACAAGGTGTTGTGAGATTCGGTAATAGAAATGTGATGGATTAAGTTGTCGTCCTTTTCGCGGCTCAGGACGTACGACCCGGGACAGAAAAACAGCGTAAAAGAATAATAGTGTCACGAAATTGATGAAAACGTATGATTTTGGTCTCAGGAAACAGGTGCAGCTGAGCAGGCTTGTTGCCTTCGTCGTAGAGTTCTCAGAGAGCTTTCCAACGGCATGCTGTGCGCCGCGTAACTCATCACGGATCAAAAGTAATGGGCACTAGTGCGACGGAGACCTGGTCCAAAGCCTCACGCTCTCGGTTTGCGAGCCCAGCCTCTACGTGAGGCAAAGTTGTCTTCTCCAAGGTGCCATGGGATTCGATAATTGAAATGTGATGGATTAGTTTGTTGTCCTTTTTGCAGCTCACGACGTCCGATCCGGGATGAAAAAACAGCGCAAAAGAATAAAAGTATCCCAAAACTGATGAAAACATTTGATTTGGTTCTTCGAAAACAGGTGTAGCGGAGTAGGATTGCTTCCCTTGTCGTAGATCTCTCGGAGAGCTTTCCAACTGTATGCTTTGTGACGCGTAATTCCTTACGGATCTAAAGTTATAGGCACCGGAGCGACGGAGACCAGGTCTCAAGCCCCACGCCCTCGGTTTGCGGGCCTAGTCACTACGTGAAGTGAAGTTGTCTTGCCCAAGGTGTTGTAGGATTTGGCAATAAAAATGTGATGGAATAGGTTGTCGTCCTTTTTGCGGCTCACGACGTACGATCCGGGACAAAAAAACTAAGCAAAAGAAGAAAAGTGTCCCGAAACTTATGAAAACGTTTGATTTTTTTCTCCAAAAACAAGCTCAGCCGAGCAGACTTGCTGCCTTCATCGTAGAGTTCTCGAAGAGCTTTCCAACGGTATATTGTGCACTGCGTAACTCGTTACGGATCAAAAGTTATGGTTATTGGTGCGACGGAGACCTGGTCCTATGCTTCACGCCATCGGTTTGCAGGCCCAGCCTCTACGTGAAGCGAAGTTGTCTTGCCCAAGGTGCCGTGGGATTCGGTAATAAAAATGTGATGGATTAGGTTGTCGTCCTTTTAGCTGCTCACGACGTACGATCCGGGACGAAAAAATAGAGCAAAAGAAGAAAAGTGTCCTGAAACTGATGAAAATGTTCAATTTTGGGTTCCGAAAATAGGCATAGCCGAGTAAGTGGGCTGCCCCCGTCGTAAAGCTCTCGGAGAGCTTTCCAACAGTATGCTGTGCACCGCATAACTCCTTACGGATCAAAAGTTATGGGCACCGGAGCGACGGAGACCTGGTCCCAAGCCCCATGCCCTCGGTTTGCGGGCCCAGCCTCTACGTGAAGCGAAGTTGTCTTGCCCAAGATGTCATGGGATTCGATAATAGAAATGTGATGGATTAGGTTGTCATCCTTTTCGCAGCTCATGACGTACAATCTGGGATGGAAAAACAGCGCAAAGGATGAAAAGTATCCCAAAACTGATGAAAACGTTCAATTTTGGTCTCTGAAAATAGGTGCAACCGACCAGGCTTGCTGCCCCCGCCGTAGAGCACTTGGTGAGCTTTCCAACGGCATGCTGTGCGCCACGTAACTCCTTACGGATCAAAAGTTATGGGCACCGGAGCGACGGAGACCCGGTCCCAAGCCCCACGCCTTAGGTATACAGCCCAGCCTCTACGTGAAGTAAAGATGTCTTGCCCAAGGTGCTGTGGGATTCGGTAATAGAAATATGATGGATTAGGTTGTCATCCTTTTCACGGCTCACGAAGTACGATCCAAGCCAGAAAATAAGCGCAAAAGAAGAAAAGTGTCCTGGAACTGATGAAAACATTTGATTTTGGTCTCCAAAAATAGGCGCAACTGAGCAGGCTTCTTGCCCCAGTCGTAGAACTGTGGGTGAGCTTTCCAACGGTATGCTATGTCCTGCGTAAGTCGTTACAGATCAAAAGTTATGGGCACTGGAGCGACGAAGACCTGGACTCAAGCCCCACGCCCTCAGTTTGCAGACCCAGCCTCTACTTGAGTGAAGTTGTCTTGCCCGAGGTGCCATGGGATTCGGTAATAAAAATGTGATGGATTAGGTTGTCGTCCTTTTCGCGGCTCAAGACATACGATCCGGGACAAAAAAAGAGCAAAAAAGAAGAAAAGTGTCCTGAAACTGATTAAAATGTTCGATTTTGGGCTCCGAACACATGCACAGTCAAACAAAGTTACTGTCCACGTCGTAGAGTTCTCATAGAGATTTCCAACGGCATGCTATGCGCTGCGTAACTCCTTATGGATCAAAAGTTATGGGCACCGGAGCGACGGAGACTCGGTCCCAAGCCCCACGCCCTCGGTTTATGGCCCAGCCTCTACGTGAAGCGAAGTTGTCTTGCCCAAGGTACCGTGGGATTCGGTAATAGAAATATGATGGATTAGGTTGTTGTGCTTTTCGCGGCTCACGAAGTACGATCTAGGATAGAAACACAGCGCAAAAGAAGAAAAGTGTCCCGAAACTAATGAAAATGTTCAATTTTGGTCTTCAAAAATAGGCGCAACCGAGCAGAATTTTTTCCCCCGATGTAGAGCTATCGGAGAGCTTTCCAACGGTATGCTGTACACCGCGTAACTCCTTACGGATCAAATGTTATGGGCACCGGAGCGACGGAGACCCAGTCCTTAGCCCCATGCCCTCAGTTTATGGCCCAGCCTCTACGTGAAGAGAAGTTGTCTTGGCCAAGGTGCCATGGGATTCGGTAATAGAAATATGATGAATTAGGTTGTTGTCTTTTTCGCGTCTCATGATGTACGATCCGGGGCGGAAAAACAGCAAAAAAGAAGAAAAGCATCCCAAAACTAATGAAAACATTTGGGTTTGGTCTCCAAAAACAGGTGTAGCCAAGCAGGCTTGCTTCCCTCGTCGTAGAGCTCCCGGAGAGCTTTCCAATGGTATGTTGTGCGTCGCGTAACTCCTTACAGATCTAAAGTTATAGGCACCGGAGCGACGGAGACCTAGTCCCTAACCCCACGCCCTCGGTTTGCGGGGCCAGCCTCCACTTGAAGTGAAGTTATCTTGCCTAAGGTGCCATAGGATTCGGTAATAAAAATGTGATGGATTAGGTTGTTGTCCTTTTCGAGGCTCACGATGTACGATCCGAACAAAAAAACCATCGAAAAAGAAGAAACGTGTCTCGAAACTAATGAAGACGTTCGATTTTTATCTCCGAAAAAAATCGCAGCCGAGCAGGCTTGCTGCCCTCATGGTACAGGTCTCGGAGAGCTTTCCAACGATATACTGTACGCCGCGTAACTCGTTACAGATCAAAAGTTATAAGCACCAGAGTGACGGAGACCTGGTCCCAAGTCCCACATCCTCGGTTTGCGAGCCCAACTTCTACTTGAGGTGAAGTTGTTTTGCCCAAGGTGCCGTGGGATTGGCTAATTGAAATGTGATGGATTAGGTTGTCGTCCTTTTCGCGGCTCACGAAGTACGATCCAGGATGAAAAAATATCGCAAAAGAAGAAAAGTATCCCAAAACTGATGAAAATGATCGATTTTGGGCTCCGAAAACAGGCACAGCCGAGCAGACTTGCTACCCCCGACGTCGAGCTTTCCAACGCTATGTTGTGCGCCGCGTAACTCCTTACGGATCAAAAGTTATGGGCACCGGAGCGACGGAGACTTGGTCCCAAGCACCACACCCTCGGTTTGCGGGCCCAGCCTCTACGTGAGGCAAAGTCGTCTTGTCCAATGTACCGTGGGATTCGGTAATATAAATGTGGTAGATTAGGTTGTTGTCCTTTTCGCGGCTCACGACGTACGATCCGGGATGGGAAAACACCGCAAAAGAAGAAAAGTGTCTAGAAACTGATGAAAATGTTCGATTTTAGTCTCCAAAAATAGGCGCAACCGAGCAGACTTGCTACCCCAGTCGTAGGGCTCTCGTAGATCTTTCCAACGGTATGCTGTGCGCCGCGTAACTCCTTACGGATCAAAAGTTATGGGCTCCGGAGGGATGGAGATCCGGTCCCAAGCCCCATACCCTCGGTTTACGGGCCCAGATGTGAAGCCCGACCTCGATTTACGTGCGATACCTCATTTCGTGTGCCCTAACCTAGATTTGTGTGCCTTGACTTAGGTTTAAGAGTCGTGTTTCATTTTGTGTGCCTTGCATTGAATTACATGCATACATTTAGGGTTGCGAGCATTTACTTGGGAAATGTGTATTCGTCTCGTAGTTTGTGTCTTACCTCGTAGTGCGTGCCCTAAACCTAAGAAAGCGTGCCCTCACGCTAATCAAGAAAGCATCATACACGAAGCACTAGATCATTAATTAATCCTACAAACTCCACTAACTAATATTAAAATGCTAAGTCAATGCACTAGAAGACGAACTTGCACCAAAAGCTTGACATTCTTATTCTTTATTCTTTATTCTTTTGCATATTCCAAGCACTCAATTAAATAATGCTCAAACAAGACAAAAAATTCAGATTTGAACCCAAGATTGGCCGACCACAAGGAGCCTTTGTGCATGCATTTCAATTTCAAAATCTATTCCTAGACAATTTATGACGCAAAGCCTTAAAAAAATGACTCAAAACTCTACCCAAAGCTCCACCAATCTCGACATATGCATATTCCCATGCTAGTATGATTCAAACATGCTTCTTGAAGACACAAACTCAGAATTTTCAAGGCCCTAGGCCGACACAAGCATCAAACATATCAAAGCTTTTCATTTTTCTTTCATTTTCTCTCTTTCTCTCATTCTTTCTCTCAATTCTTCTCTCTCTCTCTCGGCCCTAGCTGAAGTTCTACTCTCCATAGCTTAAGTTCATCACGCAATGATTCATCAAGCCATGCAAGCTACTAGGAACTCGACCAAGCAAAGCTAGAATGCAAAAGACACACATGCAAGCTCATTGAACCTTCATTTCGGCTTAGGTGAGTTTGTTAGCTTCCATTTCATCTTCTTCTTGTTCTAACCACATGCACCTACTAAGAACTTGGTTACTAAGCTAGGAAATTAGAGAAATCTCCAGTTGTCTCTCGACTAAGCAAGGAGAAGAGTTGACATTGTGCTTCATCAAGAGTTTGTGCATCTTCTTTGTTGTCTTGGTAAGGTGAGGGCTAAAATATCTTGAAAAGCTTTCAAAAACCACATGCATGCCTTTAAATGTCTAGTTTTACTTCTGTACTTGTGATATATGTGTGTTTATGAGCTTTTGTAAACATGCATGGCAAGATATTTGGCTAGAATGTGATGATAGATGAAATCGCGTATGAGATAGTCTTCTGTCTTGTTGGTGCGAGGTGATTTTTACCAGGTAAATGATGTTGAAAATGCGTGAAAATTGGTAGGTAACTAGTTTTGCCAGTTCTGAGAATTTTTCATAGAAATAGGCCAAAGTAATTTTGACTCTAAAGTCCTAAAAATTTCAAAATATCAAAATGTGTCCAAATCTGAAAAATCTGGGAAAATGAAGCAGGTTTTGGCAGATTCACTGTCCTTGTAGTACGAACCAGTGTTTACTTAGTAAAAGATATCTAAAATTCATGAAATTTGGTGTGCTGCTCGATTTTTCAGTTCTGACCATTTTGGTCAGAAATAGACTAAGGCTAAACCGGACCCTAAGGTCCTCAAAAATGACAAGTATTGAAATGTGTGCAAATCTGGACAGTTTTGCGTAGTCTCAGGGTTTTGGCTATAACTCTTGAACCCGAACTCCAAATGATGCGAGGTTTATTTCTGGATTTAGTTCACTCCTTAAGCTTTAATTTGACATTTTGTTTACTGGAATTGGAGTTTTTTTGCTTGTCTCAATGATTGTGAGAAAACAGACCTTTGCAGTGAGGTTTCCATCTAGTGATATGCTTAGAAAAATTATTGTAACTTCTCTTGTTGTATTAAATGCTTGGGATTGTGGCATCGGGATGTTGTGTAGACTGTTTTGAATGTTTGAAGGTGTTTTGATTAATCAATGCATGGCTTGAGTTTAATTACGTGACAACTTAGGGCTTAATCGCATGGGTAAGCATGAATTGGAACCCCAATGACTAGGAAAACTCACTAAGTGTTGATCCTATGAATATCGTATTTAATTAAGTAATTAGTAGGCTGCCCGTAGTTTCCCTCATAGCCCTAAACATGATTTCGGTGATTACATGTTGACAAGTAGGCCTTTCTTGCACCCGGTCCCACGTAGATGTCGTTGCATGTTGAATAATCTTATTATTTGATTACGTGAACTTCAAAATGAGTTATATGACTTGATTTACATGCGTTACATGGCTGCCCGTTTAATATTCATATAACTCCATGTGCTTTTCAAGTGAAATTACTTGTCATATCGTGTCTCGCGTGTTTACTTGTCAATGTGCAATCTTATGACTGCTCGGAGGCAACCTACTTTGTTGTCCTCCTAATGTGATATATTAAATGTCATAAATATGCATTGCATACAAGGTTGCAACCTTTCATTCTGGCGTGGTAGCATTCACGCACACCGGGCGGCATCGGGCTTGCCGGTGCAACCGTGACTACTATTGTCCAATTCCCTCTCTCACTTGGGGGCTAGACTTCCTCTGAGAATTGGGTCGTAGAATTTCGGGGTACATCCGGAGTACACCCATTTGGCGTGATAAGGGGATGATTTGAAGTCGGCCGCAACAACTGATACTAGAAATGAACTGAGAGCAAAAGCTCACCGTATCATTTTCACTATGTGTATAAGTGTTCTCGCTTGGTTCCTAGAGGACCTCGGGGAGGAAAGACGGGTAACTATGTTCTTTTACTTTTATATTACATCATGAACTTACTTGTGATGCTTGAAAAAGGGTTTTCATAAGTTGAACCGGAAAAAGAGTTTCAAAACTTATTTCTCGTTCCCCCTCGCTGAGTTCATAAGGACTTACCCTCTTTTATCATCTCAAGTGAAGAAGACCAGGAACAGGTACCCGAGGACAACGTGCCTAATGATGATTCATTGGAATGATTGCTTGCCCTACGTGCCTTACTTGACTATGGCCATTTTGTGAACGATATGTTGCTTGAAGACTATTTCTTATTTTGCTTGTTGTTGTATTGCAAATGACCCCTGTTGTAATTTGGGGTCTAATTTTTGCTTGTACTAATCATAACTAGATAGACACTACTATGGTCGTTTTTGCTATCGCTATTGATTAATATCTATCATAGGATTATGAAGTATCAGGTAAGGATTAAGTAAAATGAATCTATCCAATCTTAAATAGGTACTCATTGTTAAGCTAAGATCAACAGGTACTTTTGTAACAAGGATTAACAAATAAACGAGACATAGTATCATGCTAGGCTATTAATCAAACGAGACTTCTTGACAACTAGTAGGCGTTTCGATTGGTTATAAACAGTAATCTTAATTGGAAATGAAATTGAGATTGAAAGTTTTGAGGTCTTTAGAAGATTAGGTCAAACTAAGGAGCCCAATTACAGCCGTTATGCTGTCGGCTTTTCGGAGAATTTGTGGAGTTTAGGCTAAAACGTTAAGTGTTAAACTTTCATGAACGATTAAGTACGTGATATGACTTGGATGTTTAGATCACACCCTAGTCTAACCTTTATAGGTTGGGTTGGGGCGTGACACCTTATCTAAATGGTATCAGAGCTTAGATTCCTTAAGCCGGGTTTAACTCTCGGATCAAGGGTAGAAGCCCTAAGGTTATTAGGATGACTTGTTTATGTGTTATTGTGTGACAATATCAAGTGTGCCTTCTATGTTCTATGTGCTTATGTGATTAACATTTTTTAATTGTTTCTAGAATTTTGTATCTATATAAAATTATATGTGGCATACCTGATACATTAAATTCTTGTCTTGTCGTATTCCAATAAATTCTGCATCGTAATCTGTGCCTATAGATGGCTGGCCCTAGTACTCGTACTACTAATAGGAGCGGTGAGCCCCAAGAGACCAGAGATGCATATCAGACTAATCCTGGCATGGCTATGTTTAATATGATGGCGAATGCCATGGATCGCGTGTCGTGAGTGATAGAACGCCAAGATGCACGTGAAGCAAACAACAACAACAACAACAGGAATGATGGTAACCATAGGAGACATAGCAGAATGTGGGAGTTCCTTGACTTTCGCCCGTCTAAATTCCATGGGAAAGCTGATGATGAAAAGGAAGAGGCTTGGCTGTCTGAGATCAATAGGATTTTTAGGCCACTTGACTATAGTGATGAAGAAAAGGTAGAGTTCGCTGTGTTTCTATTGCACGGGGATGCTGAGCATTGGTGGCACACTGTGGAGGCACTTTGGGAAACTGATCATACGCCTCGCTTGTGGGGTAATTTCGTTAGGGCATTTAAGGAGAAATATGTACCTGCAGTTTTCAGGCAGAGGCGAATTGAGGAATTCATGCACTTGAACCAAGGTAACATGATGGTGGCCCAGTACGAGGCTCATTTTGACCGACTGTCCTGTTATGCTCAATACATGGTCAGTACTCTTGAGGCGAAGATGTGGAAATTTACGAATGGGTTGAGGCCAAAAATTCAAGACCAGTTGGCTTCGCATGACTTCGATACCTATTCTGCTTTCCTTGTTGCTGCTTCCCGAGTTGAGAAGAGAAAACTTGATAGAGCCGGTTCGAGCTAGCCGAACAAGAAACCATACCAGCCTCCAGGTCAACAGAGGAAATTCCAGAGCCAGAGTTGTAGTCTGGGCCAGAACCAGAACAGACCAACTAATAAACATGGCCCGACTAAAGCACCATCAGCCTTTTTCCACCCGCAGATCCACAGGTAGTTCACCTGCTACTCAGTCTATCAACTATTCTTACTGTGACAAGAAGGGTCATACCGAGGCCCAGTGCTGGAAGAAGTCAGGACGATGTGTGCGGTGTGGCAGTGATCAGCATCAGATCAAGGATTGCCCTAAATGGCAAGGAGGACAAAATCAAGTTAAACCAGCTGGTAGAGGCAAGGCTCCAGTTCCTAGAGTTCAGGCCCGAGCTTATGCTATTGAGTACGAGGAGCTTCCAGAGGAGACCGCTGTTGTTGAAGGTACATTCTTGATACTGAATCAACCTGTTAGGGTGCTAATTGATCCAGGTGCTACTCATTCATTTATTACTCCCTTATGTGTGCAACGTGTGAAACTACGAGTTGTATGTTTGCCTTACGAAGTAGAAGTTGGTACTCCGATGGGTTCTAAACTTGTTACTAGCTCAGCTTGTAAAACATGTAAAATCCGAATTAAAGATAGGGAATTGTCAGCCAATCTTATTGTATTACCATTTCAAGACTATGAAGTCATCTTAAGGATGGACTCGTTGGCAAAGCATCATGCCCAATTAGATTGCCGGACGAAGATTGTAACATTTCGGATACCTGGTCAACCAATATTGGAGGTAATGGGTCGAAGAGACTTCACCGTGAGTTCCATCATTTCATCTACAAAAGCAGTGATGTCCTTGAAAAAAGGGTGTAGTGGATACTTAGCTTACCTCATCAACAAGCCGTCGGACAAAGCTAAGGTGGAGGAGATGCCAGTGATTAAAGATTATGCGGATGTGTTTCCAGAATAATTTCCCGGTTTACCCCCGAATCGGGAGATCGAGTTCATTATAAAATTACTGTCTGGCACCCAGCTGATATCTAAAGCTCCCTATCATATGGCACCGGCCGAGCTACAAGAATTGAAGGACCAGTTGCAAGGATTGTTGAAGAGGGGGTTTGTTCAACCAAGTTCTTCTTCGTGGGGTGCACCAGTCCTGTTTGTGAAGAAGAAAGACGGAACGCTGAGGCTATGCATCAACTACTGAGGATTGAACCAAGTGACCGTCAAGAATAAATACCCACTTCCACTAATTGACGAGTTATTTGATCAACTTCAAGGAGCTAAAGTGTATTCGAAGCTCGACTTGAGGCAAGGGTACTATCAGTTACGGATCAAAAAGGAGGATATGCCTAAAACGGCTTTCAAGACGAGATATAGGCATTATGAATATGTGGTGATGCCATTTGGGCTAACTAACGCCCCTGCAACTTTTATGGACTTGATGCATAGGGTGTTTCAACCCTACTTGGACTAATTTGTGGTGATCTTTATTGATGATATTTTGGTATACTTGAAATCCGAGGCTGAGCATGAACAACATCTGCAATTGGTACTACAGAAACTTCGAGAGCATCAATTGTATGCAAAGTTTAGCAAATGCGAATTTTGGTTGCAGCAGATTGCATTTTTGGGGCACATCATATCCCAAGAGGGAATAGCAATGGATCTAGCAAAGATAGAAGCGGTGATGTCTTGGAAGAAACAGGAAAACGTTACGGAGATTCGGAGTTTTCTTGGTCTAGCCGGCTATTATCGGAGGTTCGTGAAGGATTTCTCAAAGATTGCAGGACCGCTTACAAAGCTCACTCAAAAGAAAACAAAGTTCATGTGGGATGACAAGTATGAGAACAGCTTCCAAGAATTGAAGAAAAGATTGACTACTGCACCCGTTCTTGCATTGCCTGAAGGGAGTCAAGGTTTTGTAATCTATAGTGATGCTTTGAAGGAAGGTCTGGGTTGTGCGTTGATGCAAAATGGTAGAATGATTGCGTATGCTTCTAGGAAATCGAAGCCGTATGAATTGAATTACCCGACGCATGATTTGGAGTTAGCGGCTATCGTGTTTGCACTCAAAAAATGGATGCACTATCTATGGGGTAACAAGTTCGAGGTGTTTACTGATCACAAGAGCTTGAAATACTTGTTCTCACAAAAAGAGTTGAACATGAGGCAAAGGTGGTGGATAGAGCTTTTGGATGATTATAACTGCACAATCAATTATGTGCTCGGTAAAGCAAATACAGTTGTAGATGCCTTAAGTCGGAAGGCGAGCATGGCAAAACTGGAAGTTAAGGTGTAGGAGTTGTTAGAGGAAGCATTCTTGTGGAAACCACAATCGACTCAAAAAGGGTTACATTTTGCCACTACACAAGTTCAATCGACCTTGTTGTCTGAATTACTAAAGGCTCAACAGAAGGACCAACAGTTTCAGAAGATTAAAGAAAGCAACACAGATTTCAAGTTTCATGATGATGGTATTTGGAGGTTTAGGAATCGGGATTGTGTTCCTAATGAGCCAGAGCTGAAAAGGAAGATTCTTGAAGAAGCCCATAATTCAAGATACACTATTCACCCCGGCGGAACAAAGATGCACTGGGATTTGAAGCAACACTATTGGTGGAATAACATGAAGAGAGAGATTGTGGAGTTTGTGGCACGGTGTTTGACTTGCCAGAGAGTCAAAGCGGAATATCAGCGACCAGCATGTTTACTTCAGCTGTTGGAAATTCCTCAATAGAAATGGGAACATATAACTATGGACTTTGTCATGGACCTGCCCAGGTCACCAAGGGGTCATGACGCTGTTTGGGTCATAGTGGATAGATTGACTAAGTCAGCGCACTTCTTACCGATGAACAAGGAGGATAGTCCTGAGAAATTGGGAGATATGTATGTGGCGGATATTGTAAGGTTGCACTGGATGCCTATGAGTATTGTATCGGATAGGGATCCTCGTTTTACTTCTCGATTTTGGAAGAGATTGCAAGAAGCTTTGGGAACGAAGTTGAGTTTCAGCACGACTTATCACCCTCAAACTGATAGACAATCTGAGAGGACTATTCAGATTCTAGAGGATATGTTGAGGGCGTGTGTTTTAGACTTCGGGAAAGGTTGGGAGAAATATCTGTCTCTAGTGGAGTTCGCTTATAATAACAGTTATCAGGCCACTATCGGGATGGCCCCATTTGAGGCATTGTATGTACGTAAGTGTCGATCCCTAATTTACTGGGACGAAGTAGGTGAGACGAAGACTTTTGACCCGACCCTTCTACCTGAACTTATGAAGACTATTGATAATATCCATCTCATCCGAAAACGGATGCTTACCGCCCAAAGTAGGCAGAAAAGTTACGTAGACTGACGGAGACAGAGTCTAGAGTTTGAGGTCGGCGACAAGGTCTTCTTGAAGATATCACCTCGGAGGGGACTTATTAAACACGGCAAGGGTGGAAAGTTGAGCCCCATGTTTGTAGGACCATTTGAGATAACTGAGAAGGTTGGCAATTTGGCGTATCGCCTGGAGCTACCCCAAAACCTCTCCAATATCCATGACGTTTTTCATGTTTCAATGCTACGGAAGTATCACCCTGATCCATCGCATATCTTGGAGCCAGAGCCGTTGCAGCTTCGAGAGAACTTGTCTTATGAAGAGAAGCCCATTCGGATCCTAGAGCAGCAAGATCGGGAGTTGCGCAGCAAATCTATACTGATGGTGAAAGTGTTGTGGGATCATCATGGAGTTGAAGAAGCAACGTGGGAAAGGCGAGACCAGATGGAACAGCAGTATCCAGCTTTATTTCAAAGGTAATATAGAACTTCGGGACGAAATTCTTTTGAGGGGAGGATGTAAGGCCCGACCTCGATTCGCGTGCGATATCTCTTTTCGTGTGTCCTAATCTAGATTTACGTGCCTTGACTTAGGTTTAAGAGCCGTGTTTTGTTTTGTGTGCCTTGTATTGAATTACGTGTGTACATTTAGGGTTGCGTGCATTTACTTGGAAAACATGTATTCGTCTGGTAGTTCATGTCTTACCTTGTAGTGCGTGTCCTAAACCTAGGAAAGCGTGCCTCACGCTAATCCAGAAAGCATCTTACACGAAGCACTAGATCATTAATTAATCCTACGAACTCCACTAACTAATATTAAAATGATAAGTCAATGCACTAGAAGACGAAATTGTACCAAAAGCTAGACATTCTTATTCTTTATTCTTTATCCTTTTGCATATTCCAAGCACTCAATTAAATAATACTCAAACAAGACAAAAAATTCAGATTTGAACCCAAGCTTGGCCAACCACAAGGAGCCTTTGTGCATGCATTTTAATTTCAAATTCTATTTCTAAACATTCTATGACATATTATGACACAAAGCCTTAAAAAAATGACTCAAAACTCTACCCAAAGCTCCACCAATCTCGACATATGCATATGCCTATGCTAGGATGATTCAAACATGCTTCTTGAAGACACAAAATTCTGATTTTTCAAAGTCCTAGGCCGACACAAGCATCAACACATCAAAGCTTTCATTCTTTCTTTCATTTTCTCTCTTTCTCTCACTCTTTCTCTTAATTCTTCTCTCTCTCTCTCTCGGCCCTAGCTGAAGTTCTACTCTCCATAGCTTAAGTTCATCACTCAATGGTTGATCAAGCCATGCAAGCTACTAGGAACTCGACCAAGCAAAGCTAGAATGCAAAAGACACACATGCAAGCTCATTGAACCTTCATTTCGGCTTAGGTGAGTTTGTTAGCTTTCATTTCATCTTCTTCTTGTTCTAACCACATGCACCTACTAAGAACTTGGTTACTAAGCTAGGAAATTATAGAAATCTCAAGTTGTCGCTCGGCTAAGCAAGGAGAAGGGTCGACATTGTGCTTCATCAAGAGTTTGTGCATCTTCTTTGTTGTCTTGCTAAGGTGAGGGCTAAAACTTCTTGAAAAGCTTTCAAAAACAACATGCATGCCTTTAAATGTCTATTTTTACTTATGTACTTGTGATATATGTGTGTTCATGAGCTTTTGTAAACATGCATGGCAAGATATTTGGCTAGAATGTGATGACAGATGAAATCGCGTATGGGACTGTCTTCTGTCTTGTTGGTGCGAGGTGATTTTTACCAGGTAAATGATATTTAAAATGAATAAAAATTGGTAGGTGACTAGTTTTTCCAGTTCGGAGAATTTTTTGTAGAAATAGACTAAAGCTAATTTTGACTCTAAGGTCCTCAAAATGGAAAAATATCAAAATGTGTCCAAATCTGGAAAATCTGGGAAAATGAAGCAGGTTTTGGCAGATTCACTATTCTTGTAAACAAACCAGTTTTGACTTAGTAAATGATATCCAAAATGTATGAAATTTGGTGTACTGCTATATTGTTCAGTTCTGGACAGTTTTGTCAGAAATGGACTAAGGCTAAATCTGACCCTAAGGCCCTAAAAAATGACAAGTATTGAAATGTGTGCAAATCTGGACAGTTTTGCGTAGTCTCACTATTTTGGCTATAACGCTTGAACCCAAACTCCAATGATGCGAGGTTTGTTTCTGGATTTAGTTCACTCCTTAAGCTTTAATTTGACATTTTGTTTTCTGGAATTGAAGTTTGTTTGCTTGTCTCAATGATTGTGAGAAAACAGACCTTTGCAGTGAGGTTTCCATCTAGTGATATGCTTAGAAAAATTATTGTAACTTCTCTTGTGGTATTAAATGCTTGGGATTGTGGCATTGGGATGTTGTGTAGACTGTTTTGAAAGCTTGAGGGTGTTTGAATTAATCAATGCATGGCTTGAGTTTAATTATGTGACAACTTAGGGCTTAATCGCACGGGTAAGCATGAATTGGAACCCCAATGACTAGGAAAACTCGCTAAGTGTTAATCCTATGAATATCATGCTTAATTATATAATTAGTAGGCTTCCCATAGTTGCCCTCATAGCCCTAAACATGATTTCGATGATTACATATTGACAAGTAGGACTTTCTTGCACCTGGTCCCACATAGATGTCGTTGCATGTTGAATAATCTTATTATTTGATTACGTGAACTTCGAAATGAGTTATATGACTTGATTTACATGCGTTACATGGATTCCCGTTTAATATTCATATAACTCCATGTGCTTTACAAGTGAAATTACTTGTCATATCGTGCCTCGTGTGTTTACTTGTCAATGTGCAATCTTATGACTGCTCGAAGGCAACCTACTTTTTTGTCCTCCTAATGTGATATATTAAATGTCATAAATGTGCATTGCATACAAGGTTGCAACCTTTCATTCTGGCGTGGTAGCGTTCACGCACACTGGGCGGCATCGGGCTTGCCGGTGCAACCGTGACTACCATTGTCCAATTCCCTCTCTCGCTTGGGGGCTAGACTTCCTCAGAGAGTTGGGTCGTAGGATTTCGGGGTACATCCAGAGTACACCCATTTGGCGTGATAAGGGGATGATTTGAAGTCGGCCGCAACAACTGATACTGGAAATGAACTGAGAGCAAAAGCTCACCGTATCCTTTTCACTATGTGTATAAGTACTCTCGCTTGGTTCCTAGAGGACCTCGGGGAGGAAAGACGGGTAACTGTGTTCTTTTACTTTTATATTACATTATGAACTTACTTGTGATGCTTGAAAAAGGGTTTTCATAAGTTGAACCGGAAAAAGAGTTTCAAAACTTATTTCTCGTTCCCCCTCGCTGAGTTCATAAGGACTCACCCTCTTTTATCATCTCAGGTGAAGAAGACCAGGAACAGGTACCCGAGGACAACGTGCCTAATGATGATTCCTTGGAATGATTGCTTGCCCTACGTGCCTTATTTGACTATGGCCATTTTGTGAACGATATGTTGCTTGAAGACTATTTCTTATTTTGCTTGTTGTTGTACTGTAAATGACCCCCGTTGTAATTTGGGGTCTAATTTTGGCTTGTATTGATCATAACTAGATAGACACTACTATGGTTATTTTTGCTATAGCTATTGACTAGTATCTATCATAGGATTATGAAGTATCAGGTAAGGATTAAGTAAAATGAATCTATCCAATCTTAAGCAGGTACTCATTGTTAAGCTAAGATCAACAGGTACTTTTGTAACATCGATTAACTAACAAACAAACGAGACATAGTATCATGCTATGCTATTAATCAAACGAGACTTCGAGACAACTAGTAGGCGTTTCGATTGGTTATAAACAGTAATCTTAGTTGGAAATAAAATTGAGATTAAAAGTTTTGAGGTCTTTATAAGATTAGGTCAAACTAAGGAGCCCAATTACAGTCGTTATGCTGCCGGCTTTCCGAAGAATTTGTGGAGTTTAGGCTAAAACGTTAAGTGTTAAACTTTCATGAACGATTAAGTACGTGATATAACTTGAATGTTTAGATCACACCCTAGTCTAACCTTTATAGGTTGGAGAGCTTTCCAAAGGTATGCTATGTGCCGCATAACTCCTTCGGATCAAAAGTTAAGGGCTCCGGAGCGACGTAGACCTTGTCCCAAGCCCCACGTCCTCGGTTTACGGGCCCAGCCTCTACGTGAGGCGAAGTTGTCTTGCCCAAGGTGTCGTGGGATTCAGGAACAAAAATATGATGGATTAGGTTTTCGTCATTTTTGCGGCTCACGATGTACGATCCGGGACAGAAAAACAGAGCAAAAGAATAAAACTGTCCCGAAACTAATGAAAATGTTCAATTTTTGGATCCGAATACAGCCACAGCCGAGCAGGGTAGTTTTCCCCATCGTAGAGCTCTCGGAGAGCTTTCCAACTGTATGTTGTGCGTCGCATAACTCTTTACGGATCAAAAGTTATGGGCACCGGAGCGACGTAGACCTTGTCCCAAGCCCGACGCCCTCGGTTTGCGGGCCCAGCCTCTACGTGAGGCGAAGTTGTCTTGCCCAAGGTGTTGTGGGATTCGGGAACAGAAATGTGATGGATTAGGTTTTCGTCATTTTTGCGGCTCACGATGTACGATCCGGGACAGAAAAACAGAGCAAAAGAATAAAACTGTCCCGAAACTAATGAAAATGTTCAATTTTTGGATCCGAATACAGCCACAGCCGAGCAGGGTAGTTTCCCCTGTCGTAGAGCTCTCGAAGAGCTTTCCAACGATATACTGTGCGCCGCGTAACTCCTTATAGATCAAAAGTTATGGGCACCGGAGTGACGGAGACCTTGTCCCAAGCCCCACGTCCTCGGTTTGTGGGCTTAGCCTCTACGTGAGGCAAAGTTGTCTTGCCCAAGGTGCCATGGGATTCGGTAATAGAAATGTGATGGATTAGGTTGTCGTCCTTTTCGCGGCTCACGACGTACAATCCGGGATGAAAAAACAGCGCAAAAGAAGAAAAGCATCCCGATACTGATGAAAACGTTCGATTTTGGTCTCTGGAAACAGGCGCAGTCGACCAGGCTTGGTGCCCTCGTCGTAGAGCTCTCAGACAGCTTTCCAACGGTATGTTGTGCGACGGAGACATGTTCCCAAGCCCCACGCCCTCGGTTTACAGGCCCAGCCTCTACTTGAAGCGAAGTTGTCTTGCCCAAGGTGTCGTGGGATTCGGGAATAGAAATTTGATGGATTAGGTTGTCGTCCTTTTCGCGGCTCACGACGTACGATCCGGGACAAAAAATATAGCGCAAAAGAAGAAAAGTGACCCGAAATTCATAAAATGTTTGATTTTTATCTCTGAAAACAGCCGCAGCCGAGCAGGTTTGCTACCCCTATCGTAGAGCTCTCAGAGAGCTTTCCAATGGTATGTTGTGCATCACGTAATTCCTTACGGATCAAAAGTTATGGGCACCGGAACGACGGAGACCTGGTCCCAAACCCTACGTCCTCGGTTTGTGGGACTAGCCTCTACATGAAGCGAAGTTGTCTTGCCCAAGGTGTTGTGGGATTCGGTAATAAAATATGAAGGATTACGTTGTCGTCCTTTTCGTGGCTCACGACGCACGATTCGGGATAGAAAAACAGTGCAAAAGAAGAAAAGTGTCCCAAAATAGATGAAAACATTTGATTTTGGTCCCTGAAAATAGTCACAGCCGAGCAGGCTTGCTACCCCCATCGTAGAGCTCTCGGAGAGCTTTCCAACAGTATGTTGTGCGACGTATATCTCCTTACGGATCAAAAGTTATGGGCACCGGAGCGACGGAGACCTGGTCCCAAGCCCCACGCCCTCGGTTTACGAGCCCAGCCTCTACGTGGGGCGAAGTTGTCTTGCCCAAGGTGCCATAGGATTCGGTAATAGAAATTTGATGGATTAGGTTGTTGTCTTTTTTGCGGCTCACGACGTACGTTCCGGGACAAAATAACAGCGCAAAACAAGAAAAGTGTCCCGAAACTGATGAAAATGTTTGATTTTGGGCTCCAAAAATAGGTGCAGCCGAGCAAGCTTGCTGCCCCCGTCGTAGAGCTCTCAGAGAGCTTTCTAACGATATGCTATGCGTCGCGTAACTCGTTACGGATCAAAAGTTATAGGCATCAGAGCGACGGAGACCTGGTCCCAAGCCCCACGTCCTCGGTTTGCAGGCCTAACCTCTACGTGAAGTGAAATTGTCTTGCCTAAGATGCCATGGGATTCGGTAATAGAAATGTGATGGATTAGGCTGTCTCCTTTTCGTGGCTCATGACGTACGATCCGGGACAGAAAAACAGAGCAAAAGAAGAAAAGTATCCCAAAAATTGTGAAAATGTTCGATTTTGGTCTCTGGAAATAGGCGCAGCAGAGCAAGCTTGGTGCCCTCGCCATAGAGTTCTCAGAGAGCTTTCCAACAGTATGTTGTACGCCGCGTAACTCGTTACGGATCAAAAGTTATGGGCACCAGAGCGACGGATACTAGTCACAAGCCCCACGCCCTCGGTTTGCGGGCCCAGCCTCTACGTGATGCGATGTTGTCTTGCCCAAGGTGCGATGGGATTCGGTAATAGAAATGTGATGGATTAGGTTGTCTTCTATTTCGCGACTCTCGACATACGATCCGGGACGATAATACAGAGTAAAAGAAGAAAAGTGTCCCAAAACTGATGAAAACTTTCGATTTTAGGCTCCGAAAAAAGGTGCAACCGAGCAGGCTTGTTACCCTCGTCGTAGAGCTCTCGGAGGTCTTTCCAACGGAATGCTGTGCACCGCGTAACTCCTTACGGATCAAAAGTTATGGGCACCGAAGCGACGGAGACCTAGTCCCAAGCCCTACGCCCTCGGTTTGCGGGCCCAGCTTCTACATGATACGAAGTTTTCTTGTCCAAGATGCCGTGGGAATCAGGAATATAAATGTGATGGATTAGGTTGTCGTCCTTTTCGCGGTTCAAAACGTACGATCTGGGACAAAAAAAATAGCGCAAAAGAAGAAAAGTGTCCCGAAACTGATGAAAACGTTTGATTTTTATCTCCAAAACCAGCCGCAGCTGAGCAGGCTTGCTACCCCCATCGTAGAGCTCTCGGAGAGCTTTCCAACGGTATGCTGTGCGTCACGTAACTCCTTACGGATTAAAAGTTATGGGCACCGGAACGACGAAGACCTGGTCCTAAACCCTACGTCGTCGGTTTGCGGGCCCAGCCTCTACGTGAAGCGAAGTTGTCTTGCCCAAGGTGCTATGGGATTCGGTAATAAAAATATGATGGATTACGTTGTCGTCCTTTTCGTGGCTATACGAAGTACAATCCGGGACAGAAAAACAGAGCAAAAAAAGAAAAGTATCCCAAAACTAATGAAAACGTTTGATTTTGGTCTCTGAAAATAGGCGCAGCAGAGCAAGCTTGCTGCCTTCGTCGTAGAGTTCTCGGAGAGTTTTCCAACAGTATGCTGTGCGTCGGGTAACTCGTTACGGATCAAAAGTTATGGGCACCGGAGCAACGGAGACCTAGTCCCAAGCCCCACGCCCTCGGTTTGCAGGCCCAGCATCTATATGAGGCGAAGTTGTCTTGCCCAAGGTACTATTGGATTCGATAATAGAAATGTGATGGATTAGGTTGTCGTCCTTTTCGCGGCTCATGACATACGATCCGGGATGAAAAAAAAAGCGCAAAAGAAGAAAAGTGTCCCAATATTGATGAAAATGTTCAATTTTGGGCTCCGAAAACATGCATAGACGAGAAAGCTTGCTGTCCCTGTCGTAGAGCTCTCGGAGAGCTTTCCAACGGTATGATGTGCGCCGCGTAACTCCTTACGGATCAAAAGTTATGGGCACCGGAGCGACGGAGACTTGGTCCCAAGCCCTACGCCATCGGTTTGCGGGCCCAGCCTCTACGTGAGGCGAAGTTGTCTTGCCCAAGGTGTCGTGGGATTCAGGAATAGAAATGTGATGGATTAGGTTTTCGTCATTTTCGCGGCTCACGACGTACGATCCGGGATAGAAAAACAGAGCAAAAGAAGAAAAGTGTATCGAAACTGATGAAAATGTTCGATTTTTGGCTCCAAATACAGCCGCAGCCGAGCAGGGTTTTTTACCTCGTCGTAGAGCTCTTGGAGAGCTTTCCAACGGTATACTGTGCGCCGCGTAACTCCTTACGGATCACAAGTTATAGGCACCGGAGCGATGGAGACTTAGTCCCAAGCCCCACGCCCTCGGTTTGCGGGCCCAGCCTCTACGTGAAGCGAAGTTGTCACGCACCAACCTGACCTAAGGAGGCTAGACTTGGGTATGACCTAATTCATTTATACAATTTCACATTCTTAGCCTTTTTGTTATGATTTAATGCTTAACGTTGGCCTAGAACTCCAAAAGATTTTTCGGATATCCGGTAGTATGACGACTATATTTAAGACCTTTGGTTTGACCTATTTTCTAAAACGCCTCAAAACTTCCAATCCTTGATTCGATTCCCACTAAGATTCCTATTTTGTCATCAACCAATATGTCTACTAATTTATCTTGAAAGTCTCATTTGGTTAATAAGTCTAGCTTCATAACTATGTTCCATTTATTTGTCAATTTACTATTATGCAAGTACCTATTATCCTTTAGGGTACGGGTGAGTACCTAAGTGAAATTAGATAGAGTTAACTTAGTAGATTAATCATGTACTGAGTTAATCGCCTACGATAACTACTATACGAGATAATGAAAGCAAATAGCCAAAGAAAGAGTTCGTCCAGTTATAGATAGTACAATCCCAAAATTAGGCCCAAATTACAACAGGGTCATTTATATCAACAAAATAAATATTCTTCAAAGCAAACACAACGTTCACAAAACAGCCACTGTCAAGCAAGGCACATAAAGCACGTAATCACTCCAAGGATTCATCAACAAGCACATTCTCCTCGGGTACCTGTTCCTGATCTTCTTCACCTGTGATGATAAAAGAGGGTGAGTCCTTATGAACTCAGCAAGGGGGAACGAGAAATACATTTTGAAACTCTTTTCCGGTTAAACTTATGGAAAAACCCTTTTTGAAAGCATGACATATAACACAAGTAAGTTTATAACATAATATAAATGTAAATGAACACATTTACCCGTCTTTCTTCCCCGAGGTCCTCTAGGAACCAAGCGAGAGTACTTAAACACATAGTGAAAATGATACGGTCAGCTTTCGCTCTCAAGATCGATCAGTGAGCATTTGCTCTCAAGATCATTTATGATAACAATTGTTGCGACCGGTTTCAATCATCCACTTATCACTCCAAATGGGTGTACTGTGGATGTACCCCGAAATCCTACGACCCAACTCTCTAAGGAAGTCTAGCCCCCAAGCGAGAGAGGGAATTGGACCATGGTAGTCACGATAGCACCGGCAAGCCCGATGCCGCCCCGGCGTGCGTGAAACGCTACCATGCCAAAATGAAAGGTTGCAACCTTGTATGCAATGCACATGTATGCCATTTAACATTTCACATTGGGAGGTCAACAAAGTAGGTTGCCTCCGAGCAAGTATATGATCACATTTTGACATATTGGCATATAAGGCATTGTAAGAACATGTAATCATTTCATATATCAATTTGAAAGCAATTAAACTTCCACGGGCAGCCAAGTAATCATGTTCAAATAAGCCATAGAATGTCTTTTAACAATTCACATTAGGAGGACAACAAAGTAGGTTGCCTCCGAGCAAGTATAAGATCACATATTGACAAGTAAACGAACGAGGCATGCTTAACACGAATTTTCACTTTGTAAAACACATAGAGTTATATGAACATTAAACGGGCAGCCATGTAACACATGTAAATCAAGTCATATAACTCATTTCGGGGTTCACGTATCAAGTATTAAAATTATACAAGCATGCAACGACGTTTACATGAGACCGGGTGCAAGAAGAGTTTACTTATCAACATGTAATCATCGGGAATCATATTTAGAGTTATAAAAACAATTCCGGGCAGCCCATTAACATTCCTCAACATCAATTTATAATTCACACAAGAGTGGTCTATGACTTGGGAGTCTACGGGCCATTAGGGTTTACAAGGCCGTGCTCGGGGTTGGTTTTGTTTGCTAAGCACCACAAGTAACACTTAAACTATTTCAAGCATACTTAACATTTATTAGGCAGCCTAATAACCACACAATTGAACGCATTTAGCCATAGGATCATCACTTAACAAGTTTTCATAAACAATAGGGCCTTAATTCCGTGCTTACACATGCGATTAAGCAAACCATTCATCAATTAATGATCCCAAGCCATGCATCAATCAAATTAAGCAACCTTAACCAGCCATAACAGTCCACACAACATCTAAGTGCCACAATTCCAAGCACTCAATACCACAAGAGAAGTTACAACATGTTTCAAAGCATATCACTAAACAAAACCTCACTGCAATGGTCTGTTTTCCCACATTCAATTAGACAAGCACAAAATCTCCAATTTTAGTGAACAAAATGAAAAATTAAATCTTAATTAGTGATTTAAGTCTAGGAACAAACCTCACATCATTTGGAGTTTGGATTTAGGAGTTATGGAATCGTGAGACTACGCAAAACTGTCCAGTTTTAGACACATTACGAGCTTTGCTATTTTCGAGGGTCTTAGAGTCAGACTTGGCTTTGGTTTATTTCTGGTAAAAATGTCCAGAACTACAAAAATTAGCAACCTACCAATTTTTATGCAATTTCACTAACATTTACTAGGTAAAAAATGCTTCGTTTTATCAAGCCAGTAATCTGCCAGAAACCTATTTCATAGTTCCAGATTTTCCAAATTTAGACACCTTTTGATATTTTGCCATTTTGGAAGCCTTAGATTCAAAATTGGCCATGGCCTATTTCTACAAAAAATGCTCAAAACTGGAAAAAATAGACACCTAGCAATTTTCATGCATTTTCAACATCATTTACAATGCCAAGTACTCTTCGCTCTACCAAGTCAGAAATCTGCCAGCTACTCGACTATTACCTATCTTCAAGTTCTAGCCAAAAATCTAGCCATGCATGGTCATATAAGCTCATATACACACATATACAACAACTACAGAGGTAAATAAAGTCATATGAAGGCATGCATGTGACTTTTGAAAGCTTTTAAAAGAGTTTAATCCTCACCTTAGCAAATTGATAGATGAAGATGCACAAACGCTCTTTGAATCGCACAACTAGACCTTTTCCCTTGCTTTGGCCAAGAGCTATCTTGATTTCCCTTAAATCGTAGCTTAGTTAGCTTGTGTAGAAGGTGTGCATGTGTTTAGAACAAAAAGAAATGGAAGAAAACCATCAAAACTTTACCTAGACCAAAAATGATGAGTTATGAGCTTGTATGAGACTTTCTTGTGTGTTTGCTTGCTATGGCTTGCTATGGCCGAGCTTGGGAGAGTCTTAGAGATTCCGTGAGAGATTGTGAGGAGTCTTGGGAGCTCAAAGGCTGCCTTGGTCGAAAATGAAGAGAGAATGGGAGAGTTTGTGAGGAAAAGTGAAGTTTTAGTGTGTGTGTGTATGTGTGTGTGCTCAGTTTTGGTGAGTTGAGAGAGCATGTGTGAGATGTTTTTGATGTAAAATCTGCATTTTAATTGTATTTGGATGCCTTGGTCGAAAATGAGGGCTAGGGTAGTGTGTGGTGTGTATTTTTTTATGCTTTCTTGTGCTTTGTGAGGAATATTGAGTATTTAAAATATGATTGTTTTTGTTTTGTCTATCCTAGGTAGCATGGTGTCTTGTGTTGTCATAGGAATATTGGAAAATTAGGGAATCTAGCTAGAATAAAATATAGGAATGTTTGTTGATGAGTTTGAATTATGAATAGAATAATAGATAGTGGGAAATGTAGGAATAGTTTAGTGTTATTTTATTGTTAGTGGAGTTTGTAGAGAATTTGAATTAGGAATATAATATTAGTTAGTGGATTGTGTAGGATTATTTTATAGTCTAGTGCTTTATGTAGGATTCTTTATTGGTTAGTGTGTGGGCATGCTTTCTTAGGTCTAGGGCACGTACTACGAGACACGCACAGAAATCAATACGAGGCACGAATCACGAGGTAGACACGAACTACAAGGTAAGGCACGTACTTTAAGATAAATGCATGGATTCCAATACAAATGCACGCAACCCTAGGTGAATGCATGTAAACCAATACAAGGCACGTAATTTAATGCAATGCACGTAAATTGAGGTACCAACTCTTAAACCTAGGTTAGGGCACGCAGTTCAAGGTCAGTGCACACAAATCGAGGTATCGCATGTAAATCTAAGTCAGGGCACGTAAGTTGAGGATTAGGGCACACAATTCTAGGTCAAGGCACGTAAGATGAGACATGAATGAAAACCAAGACAGGACATGTAATCCAAGGTCGGTCATATAATTCTAGGGCTAAGGCACACAAATCGAGGGAAGACACGGTATTCGGGGTCGGGCCTCACAAAAGTTGTCGTGCTCAAGGTGCCATGGGATTTGGCAATAGAAATGTGATGGATTAGGTTGTCGTCCTTTTCGCGGCTCACGACGTACGATCCAGGACGGAAAAATAGCGAAAAAAAGGCGCACCTGAGCAGGCTTGCTACCGTCGTCGCAGAGCTCTCAAAGTACTTTCCAACAGTATGTTGTGCGACGCGTAACTCCTTACGGATCAAAAGTTATGGGAACTAGAGCGACGGAGACCTAGTCCCAAGCCCCACGCCCTCAGTTTGCGGGCCCAGCCTCTACGTGAGGAGAAGTTGTCTTGCCCAAGGTGCCGTGTGATTCGGGAATAGAAATGTGATGGATTAGGTAGTCGTCCTTTTTGCGGCCCACGACGTACGATTCGGGACAAAAAAAATAGTGCAAAAGAAGAAAAGTGTCCCGAAACTAATGAAAACGTTCAATTTTTATCTCTAAAAACAGCCGCAACAAAGCATGCTTGCTACCCCTATCGTAGAGCTCTCGGAGAGCTTTTCAACAGTATGCTGTACGTCACGTAACTCCTTACGGATCAAAAGTTATAGGCATCGGAGCGAGGAAGACCTGGTCCCAAGCCCCACGTACTCAGTTTGCGGGCGCAGCCTCTAAGTGAAGCGAAGTTGTCTAGCCCAAGGTGTGGTGGGATTCGGTAATAGAAATGTGATAGATTAGGTTGTCGTCCTTTTCGCGGATCACGACGTACAAACCGAGACGGAAAAAGAGCGCAAAAGAAGAAAAGTATCCCAAAACTGATGAAAAAGTTCAATTTTGGTCTCTGAAAATAGGCACAGCCTAGCACGCTTGCTACCTTCGTCGTAGAGTTCTCGGAGAGCTTTCCAAAGGTATGTTGTGGGTCACGTAACTCGTTACGGATCAAAAGTTATGGGCACCGGAGCGTCGGAGACCTGGATCTAAGCCCCACGCCCTCGGTTTGCGGGCTCAACCTCTACGTGAAGTGAATTTGTCTTGCCCAAAGTGTTGTGGGATTCGGTAATAGAAGTGTGATGGATTAGGTTGTCGTCCTTTTTGCGGCTCACGACACATGTTCCGAGACTGGAAAATAGAGCAAAAGAAGAAAAAGTGTCCCGAAACTGATGAAAACATTCATTTTTGGGGTCTGAAAATAGGCGCAGCTTAGCAGGCTTGTTGCCCCCGTCGTAGAGCTCTCGGAGAGCTTTCCAACGGTATGCTATGCGCCGTGTAACTCCTTACGGATCAAAAGTTATGGGCACCGGAGCGATGGAGACCTAGTCCCAAGCCCCACGCCCTTGGTTTGCGGGCCCAGCCTCTACGTGAGGCGAAGTTGTTTTGCCCAAGGTGTCGTTGGATTCAGGAATAGAAATGTGAAGGATTAGGTTTTTGTCATTTTTGCGGCTCACGACGTACGATCCGGGAAAGAAAAACAACACAAAAGAAGAAAAGTGTCCCAAAACTGATGAAAACGTTCTATTTTTGGCTCTGAATACATTCACAGCCGAGCAGGGTTGTTTTTCCCATTGTAGAGCTCTCGGAGAGCTTTCCAACGGTATGTTGTGCGCCGCGTAACGCCTTACAAATCAAAAGTTATGGGCACCAGAGCGACGGATAACTTGTCACAAGCCCCACGCCCTCGGTTTACGGGCCCATCCTCTGCGTGAAGTGAATTTGTCTTGCCCAAGGTGCCGTGGGAGTCGGTAATAGAAATGTGACGGATTAGATTGTCATCCTTTTCGCAGCTCACGATATACGATCCGAGACAGAAAAACAGAGCAAAAGAAGAAAAGTGTCCCGAAACTGATGAAAACGTTCGATTTTGGTCTCTAGAAATAGGAGCAGCCGAGAAGCTTGGTGCCCTCGTCGTAGAGTTCCTGGAGAGCTTTCCAACGGTATGTTGTGCACTGCGTAACTCGTTACCGATCAAAAGTTATGGGCACCGGAGCGACTGAGACCTGGTTCAAAGCCCTACGCACTCTGTTTGTGGGCCCAGCCTCTAAGTGAAGCAAAGTTGTCTTGCGCAAGGTGCCGTCGGATTCGGTAATAGAAATGTGATGGATTAGGTTGTTGTACTTTTGCGTCTCACGACGTACGATCCGGGACAGAAAAACAGCGCAAAAGAAGAAAAGTGTCCAGAAACTGATGAAAACGTTCGATTTTGGGATTCAAAAAAAGGCGCAGCCAAGCAAGCTTGCCGCCCCCGTCGTAGAGCTCTCAGAGTACTTTCCAACAGTTTGCTGTGCGACACGTAACTCTTTACGGATCAAAAGTTATGGGCACTGGAGCGACGGAGACCTGGTCCCAAGCCCCACACCCTCGGTTTGCGAGCCCAGCCTCTACGTGAGGCGAAGTTGTCTTGCCCAAGGTGCCATGGATTCGGGAATAGAAATGTGATGGATTAGGTTGTCGTCTTTTTCACGGCTCACGACGTAAGATCCGGGACAAAAAAAACAGCGCAAAAGAATAAAAGTACCCCGAAACTGATAAAATGTTTGATTTTTATCGTCGAAAACAGCCATAGCTGAGCAGGCTTGCTACCCCATCGTAGAGCTCTCGGAGAGCTTTACAACGGTATGTTGTGCGTCGCGTAACTCTTTACGGATCAAAAGTTATGGGCACCGAATCGACGGAGACCTGGTCACAAACCCCATGATCTCGATCTGTGGGCCTAGCCTCTACGTCAAGCGAAGTTGTCTTGCCCAAGGTGCCGCGGGATTCGATAATAAAAATGTGATGCATTACGTTGTCGTCCTTTTCGTGGCTCACGAAGTACGATCCGAGACAGAAAAACAGCGAAAAAGAAGAAAAGTGTCCCAAAACTGATGAAAGCATTTGATTTTGGTCCCTGAAAATAGGCGTAGTCGAGCAAGCTTGCTGCCTTCGTTGTAGAGCTCTCGGAGAGCTTTCCAACGGTATACTTTGCGTCGCGTAACTCATTACAAATCAAAAGTTATGGGCACCGGAGCGACAGAGACCTGGTTCCAAGCCCCACGCCCTCGGTTTGCGGGGCCAACCTCTACGTGAGGCGAAGTTGTCTTGCCCAAGGTTCCGTGGCATTCAGTAATAGAAATGTGATGGATTAGGTTGTCGTCCTTTTTGTGGCTCACGACGTACGATCCGGGACGGAAAAATATCGCAAAACAAGAAAAGTGTCCCAAAAATGATTAAAACGTTCAATTTTGGGCTCCAAAAATAGGCACAGCTAAGAAAGATTGATGCCCCCGTCGTAGAGCTCTCAGAGAGCTTTCCAACGGTATGCTGTGCGCCGCGTAACTCCCTACGTATCAAAAGTTATGGGCACCGGAGCGACGGGGACCCGGTCCCAAGCCTTACGCCCTTGTTTTGCGGGCCCAGCCTCTACGTGAAGCGAAGTTGTCTTGCCCAAGATGCCATGGGATTCGGTAATAGAAATGTGATGGATTAGGTTGTCGTCCTTTTGACGGCTCACGACGTACGATCCGGGACAGAAAAACAGCATAAAAGAAAAAAGGTGTCCCAAAATTGATGAAAATATTCGATTTTGGGCTCCAAAAAAAGGCGCAGCCGAGAAGACTTGCTACCCCCGTCGTAGAGCTCTCAGAGAGCTTTCCAACAGTATGTTGTGCGATGCGTAACTCCTTACGAATCAAAAGTTATGGGCACTGGAGCGACGGAGACTTGGTCCCAAGCCCCACGCCCTCAGTTTGCGGGCCAGCATCAACATGAGGCGAAGTGGTCTTGCCCAAGGTGCCGTGGGATTCGAGAATAGAAATGTGATGGATTAGGTTGTCGTCCTTTTTGTGGCTCACGACATTCGATCCGGGACAAAAAAAAACAACGCAAAAGAAGAAAAGTGTCCAAAAACTGAAGAAAATGTTCGATTTTCATCTCTGAAAATAGCCGCAGCTGAGAAGGCTTGCTACCACCATCGTAGAGCTCTCGGAGAGCTTTCCAATGGTATATTGTGCATCGCGTAACTCCTTACGGATCAAAAGTTATGGGCACCGGAGCGACGGAGACCTGGTCCCAAACCCCACGTCTCGATTTGCGGGCCTAGCTTCTACGTGAAGCGAAGTTGTCTTGCCCAAGGTGCTGTAGGATTCGGTAATAAAAATGTGATGGATTATGTTGTCATCATTTTCGTGGCTCACGACATACGATTCGGGACAGAAAAATAGCACAAAAGAAGAAAAGTATCCCGAAACTGATGAAAACGTTTGATTTTGGTCTCTGAAAATAGGCGCAGCTGAGTAGGCTTGCTACTTCATCGTAGAGTTCTCAGAGAGCTTTCCAACGGTATGCTGTGCGTCGTGTAACTCGTTACGAATCAAAAGTTATGGGCACCGGAGCGACGAAGACCTGGTCCCAAGCTCCACGCCCTCAGTTTGCGGGCCCAACCTCTACGTGAGACGAAGTTTTCTTGCCCAAGGTGCCATTGGATTTGGGAATAGAAATGTGATGGATTAGGTTGTCATCCTTTTCGCGGCTGACGACGTACGATCCGTGATGGAAAAACAGTACAAAAGAAGAAAAGTGTCCCAAAACTAATGAAAATGTTCAATTTTGTGGTCCAAATATAGACGCAGCTTAGCATGCTAGCTACCCCTGTCGTAGAGCTTCAGAGAGCTTTCCAACGGTATGCTGTGCGCCGCGTAACTCCTTACGGATCAAAAGTTATGGGCACCGGAGCGACGGAGACCTGGTCCCAAGCCCCACGCCCTCGGTTTGCGAGCCCATCCTCTACATGAAGCGAAGTTGTCTTGCCCAAGGTGTAGTGGGATTCGATAATAAAAATGTGATCGATTAGGTTGCTGTCTTTTTTGCTGCTCACGACATACGATCCAGGACGAAAAAATAGCGTAAAAGAAGAAAAGTGTCTCAAAACTGATGAAAACGTTCAATTTTGGGCTCCCAAAATAGGAGCAATCGAGCAGGCTTGTTGCCCCCATTGTAGAGCTCTCGGAGAGCTTTTAAACGGTATGATGTGCGCCTCGTAATTCTTTACGAATCAAAAGTTATGGGCACCAGTGCGACGCAGACCTGGTCCTAAGCCCTACGCCCTCGGTTTGCTGACCCAGCCTCTACGTGAAGTGAAGTTGTCTTGCACAAGGTGCCGTTGGATTCGGCAATAGAAATGTGATGGATTAAGTTGTCATCCTTTTCGCAGCTGACGACGTAGGATCCGGGATAGAAAGACAACACAAAAGAAGAAAAGGGTGACGAAAGTGATGAAAACGTTCGATTTTGTGGTCCAAAAATAGGTGCAGCCGAGCATGCTTGCTACCCTTGTCATAGAGCTCTCGGAGAGCTTTCCAACGGTATGTTGTGCGCCGCATAACTTCTTACGGATCAAATGTTAAGGGCACCAGAACGACGGAGACCTGGTCCCAAGCCCTACGCCCTTGGTTTGCGGGCCCAGTCTCTACATTAAGCGAAGTTGTCTCGCCCAAGGTGCCATGGAATTCGGGAATAAAATTGTGATATATTAGGTTGTCGTCCTTTTCGCGACTCACGACGTACGATCCGGGACATAAAAACAGCGCAAAAGAAGAAAAGTGTCCTGAAATTGATGAAAATGTTCGATTTTGGGCTCCAAAAATATATGTAGCCGAGTAGAATTACTGCCCACGTCGTAGAGCTCTCGGAGAGCTTACAAACGGTATGTTGTGCGCTGCCTAACTCCTTACGGATCAAAAGTTATGGGCACCGGAGCGACGGAGACCTGGTCCCAAGCTCCACGCACTCGGTTTGCAGGCCCAGCCTCTACGTGATGCGAAGTTGTCTTGCCCAAGATGCCTTGGGATTCGATAATAGAAATGTGATGGTTTAGGTTGTCGTTCTTTTCGTGGCTGACGACGTATGATACGGGACAAAAGAACTGCGCAAAAGAAGAAAAGTGTCTCAAAACTGATGAAAATGTTCGATTTTGGGCTCCGAAAACAGTCTCAGCTAAGCAAGCTTGCTGCCCCCATCCTAGAGCTCTCGGAGAGCTTTCCAACGGTTTGCTGTGCGGTACGTAACTCCTTACGGATCAAAAGTTATGAGCACCGGAGCGACGGAGACCTGGTCCTAAGCCCTACACCCTCGGTTTGCGGGCCCAACCTCTACGTGGAGCGAAGTTGTCTTGCCCAAGGTGCCGCAGGATTTGGTAATAGAAAAGTGAATGATTAGTTTGTCGTCCTTTTCCCGGCTATCGACGTACGTCCGGGATGAAAAAAAAGCGCAAAAGAAGAAAAGTGTCTCAAAACTGATGAAAATGTTCGATTTTGGGCTCCGAAAATAGGCGCAACTAAGCATGCCTGCTGACCCCATCGTAGAGCTCTTGGAAAGCTTTCCAACAGCATGCTGTGCACTGCGTAACTCCTTGCGGATCAAAAGTTATGGGCACCGGAGCGACGGAGACCTGGTCCCAAGCCCCACCCCCTCAGGTTGCGGGCCCAGCCTCTACGGGAAGCGAAGTTGTCATGCCCCAACCCGACCTAAGGAGGCTAGACTTGGGTATGACCGAATTCATTTATACTATTTCATATTCTTAACCTTTTTGTTATGATTTAATGCTTAACGTTGGCCTAGAACACCAAAAGATTTTCCGGAAATCCGGCAGCATGTCGGCTATATTTAAGACCTTTGGTTTGACATATTTTCTAAAATGCCTCAAAATATCCAATCCTTGATTCGATTCTCACTAAGATTCCTATTTTGTCATCAACCGATATGCCTACTAATTTATCTTGAAAGTCTCATTTGATTAATAAGCCTAGATTGATAATTATGTTCCATTTATTTATCAATTTACTGTTATGCAAGTACCTATTATCTTTTAGGGTACGGGTGAGTACCTAAGTGAAATTAAATAGAGTTAACTTAGTGGATTAATCATCTAGTGGTTTAAACGCCTACGATAACTACTATATGAGATAATGAAAGCAAATAGCCAAATAAAGAGTTCGTCCAGTTATAGATAGTACAATCCCAAAATTAAACCCAAATTACAACGGGGTCATTTATATCAATAAAATAAATATTCTTCAAAGCAAACACAACGTTCACAAAATAGCCACTGTCAAGCAAGGCGTATAAAGGACGTAATCACTCCAAGGAGTCATCAACATGCACGTTATCTTCGAGTACCTGTTCCTGATCTTCTTCATCTGTGATGATAAAAGAGGGTGAGTCCTTATGAACTCAGCGAGGGGGAACGAGAAATACATTTTGAAACTCTTTTCCAGTTTAACTTATGAAAACCCCCTTTTTGAAAGCGTGACATATAACACAAGTTTATAACATAATATAAATGTAAATGAACACATTTATCCATCTTTCTTCCCCGAGGTCCTCTAGGAACTAAGCGAGAGTACTTAAATACATAGTGAAAATGATACGGTCAGCTTTCACTCTCAAGATCGACCGATGAGCATTTGCTCTCAAGATCATTTCTGATAACAGTTGTTGCGGCCGGCTTCAATCATCCACTTATCACGCCAAATGGGTATACTTCGGATATACCCTGAAATCCTACGACCCAACTCTCCGAGGAAGTCTAGCCCCCAAGCAAGAGAGGGAATTGGACCATGGTAGTCACGGTAGCACCGGCAAGCCCGATGCCGCCCGGCGTGCGTGAAATGCTACCATGCCAAAATGGAAGGTTGCAACCTTGTATGCAATGCACATGTATGCCATTTAACATTTCACATTGGGAGGTCAACAAAGTAGGTTGCCTCCGAGCAAGTATATGATCACATTTTGACATATTGGCATATAAAGCATTGTAAGAACATGTAATCATTTCATATATCAATTTGAAAGCAATTAAACTTCCATGGGCAGCCAAGTAATCATGTTCAAATAAGCCATAGAATGTCTTTTAACAATTCACATTAGGAGGACAACAAAGTAGGTTGCCTTTGAGCAAGTATGATCCGGGACGGAAAAACAACGCAAAAGAAGAAAAGTGTCCAGAAACTGATGAAAATGTTCGATTTTGGGCTCTGAAAATAGGCGTAGCCAAGCAGGCTTGCTGCACCTATCGTAGAGCTCTCGGAGAGCTTTCTAACGGTATGTTTTGTGCCGTGTAACTCCTTACGTATCAAAATTTATGGGCACATGAGCGACGGAGACTTGGTCCTAAGCCCCGCGCCCTCGGTTTCTGGGCCAAGTCTCTACGTGAAGCGATGTTGTATTTCTCAAGGTGTCGTGGGATTTGGTAATAGAAATGTGATGGATTAGGTTGTTGTCCTCTTCGCGGCTGATGACGTATGATCCGAGACGGAAAAACAGCGCAAAAGAACAAAAGTGTCCCGAAACTGATGAAAATGTTCTATATTGGAGTCCGAAAAAAGGCATAGCCGAGCAGGCTAGCTGCCCTTGTCGTGGAGCTCTCGGAGAGCTTTCCAACGGTATGTTGTGCGCCACGTAACTCCTTACGGATCAAAAGTTATGGGCACCGGAGCGACGGAGACCTGGTCCGAAGCCCCACACCCTCGGTTTACTGGCCCAGCCTCCACGTTAAGTGAAGTTGTCTTGCCCAAGGTGTCGTGGGATGCTGTAATAGAAATGTGATGGATTAAGTTGTCATCCTTTTCGCAGCTCACGACGTAAGATCCGGAATGGAAAAACAGGACAAAAGAAGAACAGTGTCACAAAACTGATTAAAATGTTCAATTTTGGGCTCCGAAAATAAGCGCAGCCGAGTAGGCTTGCTGTTCCCGTCGTAGGGCTCTCGGAGAGCTTTCCAACGGTATGTTGTGCACCGCGTAACTCGTTACGGATCAAAAGTTATGGGCACCAGAGCGACGAAGACCTGGTCCCAAGCCCCACGCCCTTGATTTGCGTGCCCATCCTCTACGTGAAGCTAAGTTGTTTTTCCCAAGGTACCGTGGGATTCGGTAATAGAAATGTGATTGATTAAGTTGTCGTCCTTTTCGCGCCTCACGACGTACGATCCGGGACGGAAAAACAGCGCAAAAGAAGAATAATGTCACAAAACTGATGAAAACGTTCGATTTTGGGCTTCGAAAATTTGGGCAGCCGAGTAGGCTTGCTGCCCCCGTCGTAGAACTCTCAGAGAGATTTCCAACGTTATGCTGTGCGCCACGTAACTCCTTACGGATCAAACGTTATGGGCACCAGAGCGATAGAGACCTAGTCGCAAGCCCTATGCCCTCAGTTTGCGGGCCCAGCCTCTACGTGAAACAATGTTGTCTTGCTTAAGGTACTGTGCGATTCGATAATAGAAATGTGATGGATTAGGTTGCTGTTCTTTTCGCGGCTCACGATGTACGATCCAGGACGGAAAAACAGCGCAAAAGTAGAAAAATGTCCTAAAATTGATGAAAACGTTCCATTTTGGGCTCCAAAAACTGGCGCAGCCGAGCAAGATTGGTGGCCCAGTCATAGAACTCTCGGAGAGCTTTCCAACGATATGTTGTGCGCCACGTAACTCCTTGCGGATCAAAAGTTATGGGCACCAGAGCGACGAATACTTGGTCATAAGCCCCACGCCCTCGGTTTACGAGCCCAGCCTCTACGTAAAGTGAAGTTGTCTTGCCCAAGGTGCCGTGGGATTCGGTAATAGAAATGTGATGGATTAAGTTGTCGTCCTTTTCGCGGCTCACGACGTACGATCCGAGACGGAAAAATAGCACAAAAGAATAAAAGTGTCCCGAACTGATGAAAACGTTAGATTTTGGTCATTGAAAACTGGCACAGCACACCAAGCTAGCTGCCCCGGTCGTAGAGCTCTCGGAGTGCTTTCCAACGGTATACTGTGCGCCACATAACTCCTTACGGAGCAAAAGTTATGCGCACCGGAGCGATGGATACCTGTTCACAAGCCCCACGCCCTAGTTTTGCGAGCCTAGCCTCTACGTGAAGTAAAGTTCTCTTGCCTAAGGTATCGTGGTATACTATAATAGAAATGTGATGGATTAGGTTGTCATCTTTTCTGCGGCTCACGACGTACGATCTGGGACAAAAAAACAGCGCAATAGAATAAAAGTGTCCCAAAACTAATGAAAATGTTCGATTTTGGGTTCCGAAAACAGGTGCAGCTTAGCAACCTTGCTGCCCACGTCGTAGAGCTGTCGGAGAGCTTTCCAACAGTATGCTATGCACCGCGTAACTCCTACGAATCAAAATTTATGGGCACCGGAGCGACGGAGACCTGGTCACAAGCACCATGCCCTCAGTTTGCGGGCCCTGCCTCTACGTGAAGTGAAATTCTCTTGCCCAAGGTGCCGTGGGATTCCTTAATAGAAATATGATGGATTAGGTTGTCGTCCTTTTCGCGACTGACGACTTACGATCCGGGATGAAAAAATAGCGCAAAAGAAGAAAAGTGTCCCGAAACTGATGAAAACATTTGATTTTGGACTCTAAAAACAGGCACAGCCTAGAAGACTTGGCACTCCTGTCGTAGAGCTCTCGGAGACCTTTCCAACGATATGCTGTGCGCCGCGTAACTCCTTACAGATCAAAAGTTATAGGCACCGGAGCAACGGATACCCAGTCAAAAGCCCTACGCCCTCAGTTTGTAGGCCCAGCCTCTATGTGAAGTGAAGTTCTCTTGCCCAAGGTTCTGTGGGATTCGGTAATAGAAATGTGATGGATTAGATTGTCGTACTTTTTGCGACTCACGATTTACGATCCAGGACGAAAAAACAATGCAAAAGAATAAAAGTATCCCGAAACAGATGAAAACGTTAGATTTTGGTCTTTGAAAACCGGCGCAGCAAAGCAGGTTTTTAAATGGTATGTTGTGCGTCACGTAACTCCTTACGAATAAAAAGTTATTGGCACCGGAGCGACGGATACCTGGTCACAAGCCCCATGCCCTCGGTTTGCTGGCCCAACCTCTGTGTGAAGTAAAGTTCTCTTGCCCAAGGTACCATGGGTTTCTATAATAGAAATGTGATGGATTAGGTTGTTATCCTTTTTGTAGCTCACGACGTACTATCCGGGACAGAAAAACAGCACAAAAGAAGAAAAGTGTTCTGAAACAGATGAAATATTAGATTTTGGGCTCCGAAAACAGGCGTTGTTGAGCAAGCTTGCTACCCCCATTGTAGAGCTCTCAGAGAGCTTTCCAACGGTATGTTGTGCGCCGCGTAACTCCTTACGGATCAAAAGTTATGTGCACCAAAGTGACGGAGACCTGGTCGCAAGCCCCACGCCCTCGATTTGCGGGCCCACCCTCTAAGTGAAGTGATGTTCTCTTGCCCAAGGTACTGTGGGATTCGGTAATAAAATGTGATCGATTAGGTAGTCGTCCTTTTCGCGGCTCACGACGTACTATCCGGGATGGAAAAACGGCACAAAAGAAGAAAAGTGTCCTGAAACTATTGAAAACGTTCGATTTTGGACTCCGAAACAGGCGCAGCCGAGAAGGATTACCTCCCCCATCGTTGAGCTCTTGAAGAGATTTCCAACGGTATGCTGTGCACCGCGTATATCCTTACGGATCAAAAGTTATGGGCACCGAAGCGACGGATACAGGGTCACAAGCCCCACGCCCTCGGTTTGTGGGCCCAACCTCTACGTGAAGTGAAGGTCTCTTGCTCAAGGTGCTGTGGGATTCGGTAATAGAAATGTGATGAATTAGGTTGTCGTCCTTTTTGCAACTCACGATGTACGATCTAGGACGGAAAAACAGCGCAAAAGAGGAAAAGTGTCCCGAAACTGATAAAAACTTTAGATTTTGGGCTCTGAAAACTAGCATAGCCGAGCAGGCTTACTTATCCAGTTGTAGAGCTAGCGGAGAGATTTCCAACAGTATGCTGTGCACTGCGTAACTCCCTACGGATCCAAAGTTATGGGCACCGGAGTGACGGATACCTGGTCACAAGCCCCACGCCCTCGGTTTGCTGGCCTAGCCTCTACGTGAAGTGAAGTTCTCTTGCCCAAGGGGCCTTGGGATTCTATAATAGAAATGTGATGGATTAGGTTGTTATCCTTTTTGCGGCTCACGACGTACGATCCGGGACGGAAAAACAGCGCAGAAGAAGAAAAGTGTCCCAAAACTGATGAATACGTTTGATTTTGGGCTCCAAAAATAGGCGTAGCTGTGAGGCCCGACCTCGATTTTATTGCGATACGTCATTTCGTGTGCCCTGACCTTGATTTGCGTGCCTTGACCAAGGTTTAAAGTCGTGTTTTGTTTTGTGTGCCTTGCGTTGAATTACGTGCATTCATTTAAGGTTGCGTGTATTTACTTGGAAAATGTGCATTCATCTCGTAGTTCGTGCTTTACCTCGTAGTACGTGCCCTAGACTTAGGTAAACATGCCCACACGCTAATCAAGAAAGCATCTTACACGAAGCACTAGATCATTAATTAATCTTACAAACTCCACTAACTAATATTAAAATGCTAATTCAACTCACTAGAAGACGAAATCTCACAAAAAGCTAGACATTCTTATTCTTTATTCTTTAATTATTTGCACATCCCAAGCACACAATAAAATAAGCTCAAACAAGACAAAATTCAGACTAGATCAAGGTCTTGGCCGACCACATGAAGCATTTGACAAAGATTTGCATAATTCAAAATCATGCCTAGACAACCTATGACACAAAGCATAAAAAAATAACCCAAAACCCTACCCAATGCACCACATTCTCTACACACTCAATTGCCCATGCTAAGGTGATTCAAAAATATGCTCTTGAAGACACAAAATCAGAATTTTGTGAAGCCCATAGCCGACACATGCATTCAAAGCATCAAAACTCCTCAAGCTTTTCATTTCTTTCTCACATTCTCTCTTTCTCTCATTCACTCTCTCTCTCTCTCTCGGCCTTAGCTGCAATTTTAGTCTCCATAGTAAGTTCATCATCCTAAGGTTCATCAAGACATTCAAGCTACTAAGGAACTCGACCAAGCAAGCTAGAGGCAAAGAAACATGCATGCAAGCTCATAGAACACTCATTCGGCCCTTAGGTATGTTTGATAGCTCCTATTTCATTTTCTTTTTGTTCTAGCCACTTGCACATACTAAGAACATGGTTACTAAGCTAGGAATTAGAGAATCTCAAGTTATCTCTCGGCCAAGCAAGGAGAAAAGTCGATCTTGTGCATCATCAAGAGCTTTGTGCATCTTCATTATTATCTTGCTAAGGTGAGGGCTAAAACTCCTTTGAAAAGCTTTCAAAAACCACATGCATGCCTTTAAATATCTATTTCTACCTCTGTACTTGTGATATATGTGTGTACATGAGCTTTTATAAACATGCATGACAAGATATTTGGCTAGAATTTGTAGATAAGTGAAATCGCGTAAATGACGGTCTTCTGACTTGTTGGAGCGAAGTGAATTTGACAAGGTAAATGATGTTGAAAATGCGTGAAAATTGGTAGGTGACTAGTTTTGCCAGTTCTGAACATTTTTTTGTAGAAATAGGCCACAGCCAATTTTAACTCTAAGGTCCCCAAAATGGCAAAACATCAAAAGGTGTCCAAATATGGAAAATCTGGAAAAATGAAGCAGGTTTTTGGCAGTTCACTGTCCTTGTAGAACGAATCAGTTTTGACTTAGTAAATGATATAAAAAATGCACGAAATTTGTTATGCTGCTCTATTTTTCAGTTCTGGACATTTTTTTTCAGAAATAGACTAAGGCTAAATCTGACCCTAAGTTCCTCAAAATCGACATGTATTGAAATGTTTACAAATCTGGACAGTTTTGCGTACTCTCATGGTTTTGGCTATAACTCTCGAATCCGAACTCCAAATGATGCGAGGTTTGTTTCTGGATTTAGTTGACTTAATAAGCTTTAATTTGACATTTTGTTCACTAGAATTTGAGATTATTTTCTTGTCCAAATGATTGTGGGAAAACAGACCTTTGCAGTGAGGTTTTTATCTAGTGATATGCTTTGAAAATTATTGTAACTTCTCTTGTTGTGTTAAATGCTTGGAATTGTGGCACTTGGATGTTGTGTGGACTGTTTTGAATGCTTGAGGGTGTTTTAATTAATCGATGCATGGCTTGAGTTCAATTACGTGACAACTTGGGGCTTAATCGCACGGGTGAGCATGAATTGAAACCCTAGTGACTAGAAAAACTCGCTAAGTGTTGATCTTATGGATATCGTGTTTAATTATATGATTAGTAGGCTGCCGTAGTTGCCCTTATAGCCCTAAATGTGATTCTGATGATTACATGTTGACAAGTAGATCTTTCTTGCACCCGATCCCATGTAGATGTCGTTGCATGTTGTATTATCTTATTATTTGATTGCGTGAATCCCGAAATGAGTTATATGACTTGATTCACATGTGTTACATGGCTGTCCGTTTAATATCCATATAACTCCATGCGTTTTACAAGTGAAATTACCTGACATAGCATGCCTTGCGTGTTTACTTGTCAACATGCAATCTTATAACTGCTTAGAGGCAACCTACTTTGTTGTCCTCCTAATGTGATATGTTAAATGTTATAAATGTGCATTGCATACAAGGTTGCAACCTTTCATTGTGGCATGGTAGCGTTTCACGCACACCGGGCGGCATCGAGCTTGCCAGTGCTACCGTGACTACCATGGTCCAATTCCCTTTCTCGCTTGGCATTCCACACTCGGAGAGTTGGGTCGTAGGATTTCGGGGTACATCTAGAGCACACCCAAATGGGAGCTATAAGTGGATTATTGAAGTTGGCCGCAACAAATCATATCGAAATCAATATTGAGAGCAAATGATCACCGTATCCTTGAAATGATTGGTAATTGTATCTGTTGCTCAATTTGATTCTTATTACTTGTAATACGTGACATGTTTTCAAAAGGGGTTTTTTTCATAAGTTAACCGGAAAAAGAGTTTCAAAACGTATTTCTCGTTTCCCCTCGCTGAGTTCGTAAGGACTCACCCTCTTTTATCATCTCAGGTGAAGAAGACCAGAACAAGTACCCAAGGACAACGTGCCTATTGATGACTCCTCGGAATGATTGCTAGCCCTACGTGCCTTATTTGACTATGGCCATTTTGTGAACGATATATTGTTTGAAGACTATTTCTTATGTTGTTGTTGTTGTATTGTAAATGACCCCCGTTGTAATTTGGGGTCAAATTTTGGGTTGTACTGATCATAACTAGATACACACTCTTATGGTCGTTTTTGCTATCGCTACTGGTTAGTATCTATCATAGGCTTATAAAGTATCAGGTAAAGGATTAAGTAAAATGAATCTATCCAATCTTAAGTAGGTACTCATTGGTAGGCTAAGATCAACAGGTACTTTTGCAATAAGGATTAACAAACAAACGAGACAAAGTTATCATGCTAGGTTGTTAATCAAACGAGACTTCGAGATAACTAGTAGGCGCTTCAATCGGTGATAAATAGTAATCTTTGTTGGAAATAAAATTGAGGTTGAAGGTTTTGAGGCATTTGGAGAATTAGGTCAAACTAAAGAGCCCAATTACAGCCGTTATGCTGCCGATTTTTTCGGAGAATATGTGGACTTTAGGCTAAACGTTAAATGTTAAACCTTCATGAATAGTTAAGTATGTGAAATGATATGAATGTTTAGATCACATCCTAGTATAACCTCTATAGGTCGGGTTGGGGCATGACATACATGGCAAGATATTTGGCTAGAATTTGAATATAGGTGAAATCGTGTAAATGACAGTTTTCTAACTTGTTGGAGCGAATTTAATTTGACTAGGTAAATGGTGTTGAATATGTGTGAAAATTGGTAGGTCACTAGTTTTGCCAGCTATGAGCATTTGTCGTAGAAATAGGCCAAGGCAAATTTTGACTCTTGGGTCTCCAAAATGGCAAAACATCGAAAGGTGTCCAAATCTGGAAAATCTGGGAAAATGAAGCAGGTTTTTGGCAGTTCACTGTCCTTGTAGCACGAACCAGTTTTGACTTAGCCAATGATATCGAAAATGCATGAAATTTGGTAGAATGCTATATTTTTTGGTTCTGGACATTTTTTTTCGGAAATAGACTAAGGCTAAATCTGACCCTAAAGTCCCCAAAAACGACAAGTATTGAAATGTGTACAAATCTGGACAGTTTTGCGTAGTCTCACGGTTTTCGCTATAACTCTTGAATCCGAACTCCAAATGATGCGAGGTTTGTTTCTGGATTTAGTTGACTTAATAAGATTTAAATTGACATTTTATTCACTGGAATTGGAGATTGTTTGCTTTTCTAAATGATCGTGGGAAAACAGACCATTGTAGTGAGGTTTTCATCTAGTGATAAGCTTGGAACAGTTATTGTAACTTTTCTTGGTTTATTAAACGCTTGGGGTTGCGGCACTTGGATGTTGTGTGGACTGTTCTGGATGATTGAGGGTGTTTTAATTAATCGATGTTTGGATTGGGTTTAATTACGTGACAACTTGTGGCTTAATCGCACGGGTAAGCATGAATTAAAACCCTAGTGACTACGAAAACGCGCTAAGTATTGATCCTATGGTTATCGTGTCTAATTATGTGATTAGTGGGCTGCCCGTAGTTGACTTTATTGCCCTAAATGTGATTCCGACAATTACATGTTGATAAGTGGACTTTTCTTGCACCCGGTCTCATGTAAACGTCGTCGTATGCTTGTATAACTTTATTACTTGATTACGTGAACTCCGAAATGGGTTATATGACTTGATTTACATGTGTTACATGGCTGCCCGTTTAATATTCATATAACTCTATGCATTTTACAAGTGAAATGACATGTCAAACATGCCTCATGTGTTTACTTGTCAACATGCGATCTTATAACTGCTCAGAGGTGACCTACTTTGTTGTCCTCCTAATGTGATATGTTAAATGTTATAAATGTGCATTGCATACGAGGTTGCAACCTTTCATTGTGACATGGTAGCGTTTCACGCACGCCAGGCGGCATCGGGCTTGCCGGTGCTATCGTGACTACCATGGTCCAATTCCCTCTCTCGCTTGGCATTCCACCGGGGTACATTCGGAGTACACCCAAATGGAAGCGATAAGTTATGATCACCGGAGCGACGGATACCAGGTCAAAAGTCCCACGCCCTCGGTTTGCGGGCCCAGCCTCTACGTGAAGTGAAGTTCTCTTGCTCAAGGTCTCGTGGGATTCAGTAATAGAAATGTGATGGATTAGGTTGTCGTCCTTTTCGCGACTCACAATGTAAAATCTGGGACGAAAAAATAGTGCAAAAGAAGAAAAGTATCCCAAAATTGATGAATACTTTGGATTTTGGACCCTAAAAACTAGCACAACCGAGCAGGCTTACTGACCCCGTTGTAGAGCTCTCGGAGAGCTTTCCAACGTAATGTTGTGCAAAGCATAACTCCTTACGGATCAAAAGTGATGGGCACCGGATCGACAGATACCTGGTCACAAGCCCCACGCCCTCGGTTTGCTGGCCCAGCCTCTACATGAAGCGAAGTTGTCTTGCCCAAGGTACCGTGGGATTTGGTAATAGAAATGTGATGGATTAGGTTGTTGTCATTTTTGCGGCTCACGAAGTATGATCCGGGATGGAAAAACAGTGCAAAAGAAAAAAAGTATCCCAAAATTGATGAAAACGTTCAATTTTGGGCTCCAAAAATAGGCGTAACGGATCAAGCTTGAAACCCCCTTCTTAGAGCTCTCGAAGAGCTTTCCAGCGGTATGCTATGCGCTGTGTAACTCTTTACGAATCAAAACTTATGGGCACCAGAGCGACAGATACCTGGTCACAAGCCCCATACCCTCGATTTGCGGGCCCACCCTCAACGTGAAGTAAAGTTCTCTTGCCCAAGGTGCCGTGGAATTCGAAAATAGAAATCTGATGGATTAGCTTGTCATCCTTTTCGCGGCTCACGACATACCATCCGGGACGGAAAAACAACGCAGAAGAAGAAAAGTGTCCAAAAACTAATGAATACGTTTGATTTTGGGTTCTGAAAATAGGCGTAGCCGAGTAGGCTTGACGCCCCTATCGTAGAACTCTCAGAGAGGTTCCACCGATATGTTGTGCACTGCGTAACTCCTTACGGATCAAAAGTTATGGGCACCGTAGCGACGGATACCTGGTCACAAGCCCCATGCCCTCGGTTTGCGGGCCTAGCCTCTACGTGAATCGAAGTTGTCTTGCCCAAGGTACCGTGGGATGCGGTAATAGAAATGTAATGGATTAGGTTGTCGTCCTTTTCGCGGCTCACGACTTACGTTCCGGGACGGAAAAATAGAGCAAAAGAAGAAAAGTGTCTCAAAACTGATTAAAATGTTCGATTTTGGGCTCCAAAAATAGGGGCAGCCGAGCAGGCTTGAAGCCCCCATCGTAGCGCTTTCGGAGAGCTTTTCAACGGTATGCTGTTCACCGTGTAACTCCTTATGAATCAAACGTGATGGACACCGGAGCTACAGATACTTGGTCACAAGCCCCACGCCCTCAGTTTGCGGGCCCAGCTTCTACGTGAAGCAAAGTTCTCTTGCCCAAGGTGCAGTGGGATTCTATAATAGAAATGTGATGGATTAGGTTGTCGTCCATTTCGCGGCTCACGACTTGCGATCCGGGACGGAAAAACAGCACAAAAGAAGAAAAGTATCCCGAAACAGATGAAAACATTCAATTTTGGGCTCTGAAAAAAGGCGCAGGCAAGCAGGCTTGCTACCACCGTCGTAGAGCTCTCGAAGACCTTTCCAACAGTATGTTGTTCAACGCGTAATTCCTTACGGATCAAAAGTTATAGGCACCGGAGCGACGGATGCCTGGTCACAAGCCCCACGCCCTCGGTTTGCGGGCCCAGCCTCTACGTGAAGTGAAGTTCTCTTGCCCAAGGTACCGTGGGATTCGGTAATAGAAATGTGATGGATTTGCTTGTCGTCCTCTTCGCGGCTCACGACTTATGATCCGGGACCGAAAAATAGCGCAAAAGAAGAAAGGTGTCCCGAAACTAATGAAAACATTGGATTTTGGTCTCCGAAAACCGACGCAGCATAGCATGCTTGCTACCCCCATCGTAGAGCTCTTGGAGTGGTTTCCAACGGTATGCTGTGCGCTGCGTAACTCCTTACGGATCAAAAGTTATAGGCACCGGAGTGACAGATACCTGTTCAGAAGCCCCACGCCCTCGATTTGCAGGCCCAGCCTCAATGTGAAGTAAAGTTCACTTGACCAAGGTGCCGTGGGATACTATAATAGAAATGTGATGGATTAGGTTGTTGTCCTTTTCGCGGCTCACGACGTACGATCCGGGAAGGAAAAATAGCGAAGAAAAAGAAAAGTGTCCTGAAACTGACGAAAACATTTGATTTTGGGCTCCAAAAATAATCGTAACCAAACAAGCTTGTTTCCCCCGTCGTAGAGCTCTTGAGAGCTTTCCAACGGTATGTTGTGCGCCGCGTAACTCTATACGGATCAAAAGTTATGGGCACCGGAGCGACGGATACCTGGTCACAAGCCCCACGCCCTCAATTTGCAGGCCCAGCCTCTAAGTGATGTGAAGTTCTCTTGTCCAAGGTGTAGTAGGATTCGAAAATAAAATGTGATGGATTAGGTTGTCGTCCTTTTCGCAGCTTACGACGTACTATCCGGGATGGAAAAACAGTGCAAAAAGAACCAAAGTGTCCCGAAACTAATGGAAATGTTCGATTTTGGGCTCTAAAAACTGGCACAGCTGAGAAGGCTTGCCACCCCTGTTGTAGAGCTCTCGGAGGGCTTTCCAACGATATGCTGTGCGCCGCGCAACTCCTTACGGATCAAAAGTTATAGGCACCGGAGCGATGGATACCTGGTCAAAAGCCCCACGCCCTCGGTTTGCGGGTCCAGCCTTTACGTGAAGTGAAGTTCTCTTGCCCAAGGTGCCATGGGATTCGGTCATAGAAATGTGATGGATTAGGCTGTCGTCCTTTTCGCGACTCACGATGTACGATCTGGGACCGAAAAATAGCGCAAAATAAGAAAAGTGTCCCAAAACAGATGAAAACGTTCGATTTTGGTGTTTGAAAACTGGTGTAGCATAGCAGGTTTGCTGCCCCCATCGTAGAGCTCTTGGAGTGCTTTCCAACGGTATGCTGTCCGCGGCGTAACTCCTTGCGGATCAAAAGTAATGGGCACCGAAGCGATGGATACCTGGTCACAAGCCCTACTCCCTCGGTTTGCGGGCCCAGACTCTACGTGAAGTGAAGTTCTCTTGCCCAAGGTGCCTTGGGATTCGGTAATAGAAATGTGATAGATTAGGTTGTCATCTTTTTCACGACTCACGATGTACGAATCGGGACAGAAAAATAGCACAAAAGAAGAAAAGTGTCCCGAAATAGATAAAAACGTTGGATTTTGGTCTCTGAAAACTAGGGTAGCATAGCAGGCTTGCTGCCCCCGTCGTAGAGCTCTCAAAGAGATTTCCAACGGTATGTTGTGCGCCGCATAACTCCTTACGGATCAAAAGTATGGGTACAGGAGCGACAGAGACCTGGTCCGAAGCCCCACGTCCTCGGTTTGCGGGCCCAGCCTCTACATGAAGTAAAGTTGTCTTGCCCAAGGTGTTATGGGATTCAATAATAGAAATGTGATGGATTAGGTTGTCGTCAATTTCGCGGCTCATGACGTACGATCCGGGACGGAAAAATAGCACAGAAGAAGAAAAGTATCTCGAAACTGATCAAAACATTCGATTTTGGGACCCAAAAATTGGCCTCACCAAACAAGCTTGCTATATCCGTTGTAGAGCTCTCGGAGAGCTTTCCAACGGAATGCCGTGCGCCGCGTAACTCCTTATGGATCCAAAGTTATGGGCACCGGAGCGACGGATACCTGGTCACAAGCCTCACGCCCCCAGTTTGCGGCCCCAGCCTCTAAGTGAAGTGATGTTCTCTTGCCCAAGGTGTCGTGGGATTCAGTAATAGAAATGTGATGGATTAGGTTGTCGTCCTTTTTGCGGCTCACGACGTACGATCCAGGACAGAAAAATAGCGCAAAAGAAGAAAAGTGTCCCGAAACTGATGAAAACTTTGGATTTTGAGCTCCGAAAATTGGCACAGCCGAGCAAGCTTGCTGCCTCCGTCGTCGTGCTCTCGGAGAGCTTTCCAACGGTATGATGTGCGCCGCGTAACTCCTAACGGATCAAAAGTTACGGGCACCGGAGCGACGATACCTAGTCACAAGCTCCACGCCCTCGGTTTGCTGGCCTAGCCTCTACCTGAAGTAAAGTTCTCTTGCCCAAGGGGCCGTGGGATTCTGAAATAGAAATGTGATGGATTAGGTTGTCGTCTATTTCGCGGCTCACGACGTACGATCCAGGATGGAAAAACTGCGCAGAAGAAGTAAAGTATCCTGAAACTGATGAAAACGTTTAATTTTGGGCTCCGAGAATAGGCGCAGCCGAGTTGGCTTGCCGCTCCTGCCGTAGAGCTCTCGAAGAGCTTTCCAACAATATGCTGTGCGCCGTGTAACTCCTTACGAAGCAAAAGTTATGGACACCGGAGCGACGGATACTTAGTCACAAGCCCCATGCCCTCTATTTGCTGGCCCAGCCTCTACCTGAAGTGAAGTTCTCTTACCCAGAGTGCCATGGGATTTGGTAATAGAAATGTGATGAATTAGGTTGTCATCCTCGTCGCAACTCACGACGAACGATCCGGGAAGAAAAAATAGCACAAATGAAGAATTGTGTCTCGAAACTGATGAAAATATTAGATTTTGGGCTCCGAAGACAAGCGCAACCGAGAAGGCTTGCCACCCCTGTCGTATCGCTCTCGGAGAGCTTTCCAACGTTATGTTGTGCGCCTCGTAACTCCTTACGAATCAAAAATTATGGTCACCGGAGCAACGGATACCTGGTCAAATGCCCGATGCCATCGGTTTGTAGGCCCAGCCTCTACGTGAAGTGAAGTTGTCTTGCCCAAGGTGCCGTGGGATTCGGTAATAGAAATGTGATGGATTAGGTTGTCGTCCTTTTTGCGGCTCACGACGTACGATCCAGGACAGAAAAATAGCGCAAAAGAAGAAAAGTGTTCCGAAACAGATGAAAACGTTGAATTTTGGACTCCGAAAATTGGCGCAGCTTTGTTGGTTTGCTACCCTTGTCGTAGAGCTCTCAGAGTGCTTTCCAACGGTATGCTGTGCGCCGCGTAACTTCTTACGGATCAAAAGTAATGGGCACTGGAGCGACAGATACCTGGTCACAAGCCCTACGCCCTCGTTTTGCGGGCCCAGCCTCTAGGTGAAGTAAATTTCTCTTGCTCAAGGTGTAGTGGGATTCTATAATAGAAATGTGATGGATTAGGTTGTCGTCCTTTTCGCGGCTCACGACGTACGATTCGAGATGAAAAAACAGCGCAGAAGAAGAAAAGTGTCCCAAAACTGATGAAAACGTTCGATTTTGGGCCCCGATAATAGGCCCAGCCAAACAGGCTTGCTGTCCCCGTCGTAGAGTTCTCGAAAAACTTTCCAACGTTATACTGTGCGCCGCGTAACTCCTTACGGATCAAAAGTTATGGGCACCGGAGCGATGGATACCTAGTCACAAGCCCTACGCCCTCGGTTTGCTGGCCCAGCCTCTACGTGAAGTAAAGTTCTCTTGCCCAAGAGGCCGTGGGATTCTGTAAAAGAAATGTGATGGATTAGGTTGTCGTCTCTTTCGCGGCTCACGACGTACGATATGGGATGAAAAAACTGTGCAGAAGAAGTAAAGTGTCCCGAAACTGATGAAAACATTTAATTTTAGTCTTAGAGAATTGACGCAACCGAGTTGGCTTGCCGCTCCTGCCGTAGAGCTCTCAGAGAGCTTTCCAACGATATGCTGTGCGCCGCATAACACCTTACGGAGCAAAAGTTATGGGTACCGGAGCAACGGATACTTAGTCACAGCCCCATGCAACTCACGACGTACGATCCGGGAAGAAAAAACTGCACAAATGAAGAAAAGTGTCCCTAAATTGATGAAAACGTTCGATTTTGGCACCGAAGACAGGCGCAACCGAGAAGGCTTACCACCCCTGTCGTATCGCTCTCGGAGAGCTTTCCAACAATATGCTGTGTGCCTCGTAACTCCTTACGGATCAAAAGTAATGGGCACTAGAGCAACGGATACCTGGTCACAAGCCCCATGCCCTCGGTTTACGGGCCCAGCCTCTACGTGAAGTGAAGTTCTCTGGCCCATGGTGCCGTGGGATTCGGTAATAGAAATGTGATGGATTAGGTTGTCGTCCTTTTCGTGACTCACGATGTACGATCCGGGACGGAAAAACAGCGCAAAAGAAGAAAAGTGTCCCGAAACAAATGAAGACGTTGGATTTTGGACTCCAAAAATTGGCACAAAGTTGCTGGTTTACTGCCTCTGTCGTAGAGCTCTCGGAGTGCTTTCCAACGGTATGCTGTGAGCCGCGTAACTCCTTACGGATCAAAAGTAATGGGCACCAGAGCGACGGATACCTGATCACAAGCCCCACGCCCTCGGTTTGCAGGCCCAGCCTTTATGTGAAGTAAATTTCTCTTGCCCAAGGTGCCATGGGATTCTATAATAGAAATGTGATGGATTAGGTTGTCGTCCTTTTCGCGGCTCACGACGTACGATCCGAGATGAAAAAACAGCACAGAAGAAGAAAACTGTCCCAAAACTGATGAAAACGTTCGATTTTGTGCCCCGAAAATAGGCCCAGCCAAACAAGATTTATGTCCCTGTCGTAGAGCTCTCGGAAAGCTTTCCATTGTCATACTGTAAACCGTGTAACTCCTTACGGATCAAAAGTTATGGGCACCGGAGCGACAGATACCTGGTCACAAGCCCCACGCCCTCGGTTTATGGCCCCAGCCTCTAAGTGAAGTGATGTTCTCTTGCCCAAGGTGCCATGGGATTCAGTAATAAAATGTGATGGATTAGGTTGTCGTCCTTTTCGCGACTCACGATGTACGATCCGGGATGGAAAAACAGCGCAAAAGAAGAAAAGTGTTCCGAAACATATGAAAACGTTAGATTTTGGTCTCTGAAAACTGGTGCAGCATAGCAGGTTTGTTGCCCCCGTCGTAGAGGTCTCGGAGTGCTTTCTAACGGTATGTTATGCGCCACGTAACTCCTTACAGATCAAAAGTAATGGGCATCAGAGCGACGGATACCTGGTCACAAGCCCCACGCCCTCGGTTTGTGGGCCCAGCCTCTACGTGAAGTAAAGTTCTCTTGCCCAAGGTGCCATAGAATTCTATAATAGAAATGTGATGGATTAGGTTGTCGTCCTTTTCGCAGCTCACGACGTACGATCCAGGACAGAAAAACAGCGCAGAAAAAGAAAAGTATCCCAAAATTGATGAAAACGTTCGATTTTGGGACCAGAAAATCGGCCTAGCCAAGCAAGCTTGCTGTCCCCGTCGCAGAGCTCTCGGAGAGCTTTCCAACGTTATGCTGTGCGCCGCGTAACTCCTTACGGATCAAAAGTTATGGGCACCGGAGCGACGGATACCTAGTCACAAGTCCCACGACCTCGATTTACGGGCCCAGCCTCTAAGTGAAATGATGATCTCTTGCCCAAGGTTCCGTGGGATTCGGTAATAAAATGTGATGGATTAGGTTGTCGTCCTTTTCACGGCTCACGACGTACGATCCGAGATGGAAAAACAGCGCAAAAGAAGAAAAGTGTCTCGAAATTGATGAAAATGTTCGATTTTGGGTTCCAAAACAGGCGCAGCCAAGAAGGCTTGCCTCCTCCGTCGTAGAGTTCTCGAAGAGCTTTCCAATGGTATGCTGTGCGCCGCATAAATCCTTACGGATCAAAAGTAATGGGACCTGGAGTGACGGATACTAGGTCACAAGCCCCACGCCCTCAGCTTGCGGGCCAAGCCTCTACGTTAAGTGAAGTTCTCTTGCCCAAGGTGTCGTGGGATTCGGTAATAGAAATGTGATGGATTAGGTTGTCGTCCTTTTCGCGACTCACGATGTACGATCCGCGACGAAAAAACAGCGCAAAAGAAGAAAAGTGTCCCGAAACTGATGAAAACTTTGGATTTTGGGCTCCAAAAACTAGCACAGCCGAGTAGGCTTACTGACCCCGTCGTAGAGCTTTGGAGAGCTTTCCAACGGTATGTTGTGCACCGCGTAACTCCTTATGAATCAAAAGTTATAGGCACCGGAGCGACGGATAACTGGTCACAAGCCCCACTCCCTTGGTTTGTTGGCCCAGCCTCTACATAAAGTAATGTTCTCTTGCTCAAGGGGCCGTGGGATTCTGTAATAGAAATGTGATGGATTAGGTTGTCGTCCTTTTTGCGGTGCACGACGTACGATCCGGGCTGGAAAAACAGCGCAGAACAAGAAAAGTATCCCGAACTGATTAATACGTTTAATTTTGGGCTCCGAAAATAGGCGCAGCCTAGTAGGCTTGCTGCCCCCGTCGTGGAGCTCTTGAAGAGCTTTCCAGCTATATGTTGTGCGCCGCGTAACTCCTTACAAATCAAAAGTTATGGGCACCAGAGCAACGGAAACCTAGTCACAAGCCCTACGCCCTCATTTTGCGGGCCCAGTCTCTACCTAAAGTGAAGTTGTCTAGCCTAGGGTGCCATGTGATTCAGTAATAGAAATGTGATGGATTAGGTTGTCGTCCTTTTCGCGGCTCACGACATACTATCCGGGATGTAAAAATAGTGCAAAAGAATAAAAGTGTCCTGAAACTGATGAAACATTCGATTTTGGGCTCTGAAAACAGGAGCAGCCGAGCAAGCTTGATGCCCCCGTCTTAGAGCTCTCGGAGAACTTACCAACAGTATGTTGTGCATCGTGTAACTCCTTACGAATTAAAAGTTATGGGTACCGGAGTGACGAATACCTGGTCACAAGCCCCACGCCCTCGGTTTGCGGGCCCAGCCTCTATGTGAAACAAAGTTCTCTTGCCCAAGGTACAGTAGGATTCTATAATAGAAATGTCATGGATTAGGTTGTCGTCCTTTTCGCGGCTCACAACTTGCGATCCAGGGCGGAAAAACAGCACAAAAGAAGAAAAGTATCCTAAAAATGATGAAAACGTTCAATTTTGGGCTCCGAAAATCAATGCAGCATTGCAGGCTGGCTACCTCGGTCGTAGAGCTCTTGGAGTGCTTTTCAACGGTATGTTGTGTGCCGCGTAACTCCTTACGGATCAAAAGTTATGGGCACCGGAGCGACGGATACCTGTTCAGAAGCACCATACCCTCGGTTTACGGGCCCAGCCTCTAAGTGAAGTGAAGTTCTCTTGACCAACGTGCCGTGGGATACTATAATAGAAATGTGATGGATTAGGTTGTCGTCCTTTTCGCGGCTCACGACGTGCAATCTGGGATGAAAAAACAGCGTAGAAGAAGAAAAGTGTCCCGAAACTGACAATGACGTTCGATTTTGGGCTCCGAAAACAATTGCAGCCAAGCAAGCTTGTCGCTCCCGTCGTAGAGCTCTCAGAGAGCTTTCCAACGGTATGCTGTGCGTCGCGTAACTCCTTACGGATCAAAAGTTATGGGCACCGGAACGACGGATACCTTGTCACAAGCCCCAAGCCCTCGGTTTACGGGACTAGCCTCTACGTGAAGCGAAGTTGTCTTGCCCAAGGTACTGTGGGATTCGGTAATAAAATGTGATAGATTAGGTTGTCGTCCTTTTCGCGGCTCACGACGTACGATCCGGGATGGAAAAACAGCACAAAATGAAGAAAAGTATCCCGTAACTGATGAAAACGTTCAATTTTGGGCTCTGAAAATAGGCGCAACCGACAAGGCTTGTCACCCCTGTCGTAGCTCTCTCGAAGAGCTTTCCAACGTTATGCTGTGCACCGTGTAACTCCTTACGAATAAAAAATTATGGGCACCGGAGCGACGGATACCTGGTCAAAAGCTCCACACCCTCTGTTTGCGGGCCCAACCTCTACGTGAAGTGAAATTTTCTTGCCCAAGGTGCCGTGGGATTCGGTTATAAAAATGTGATGGATTAGGTTATCGTCCTTTTCCCGACTCACGATGTACGATCCGGGATGGAAAAACAGCGCAAAAGAAGAAAAGTGTCCCAAAACAGATGAAAATGTTGGATTTTGGTCTCCGATAACTAGTGCAGCATAGCAGGTTTGCTGCCTCTGTCGTAGTGCTCTCGGAGTACTTTCCAACTGTATGCTGTGTGTCACGCCCCAACCCGACCTATAGAGGTTAGACTAGAGAATGATCTAAACATTCAAGTCATTTCACGTACTTAATCGTTCATGAGGTTTTAACATTTAACATTTAGCCTAAACTCCATAGATTCTCCGAAAAAACCGACAGCATAACGGCTGTAATTGGGCTCTTTAGTTGACCTAATTCTCCAAATGCCTCAAAACCTTCAACCTCAATTTCATTTTTCCAACAAAGATTACTATTTATCACCGATTGAAGTGCCTACTAGTTATCTCGAAGTCTCGTTTGATTAACAACCTAGCATGATAACTCTGTCTCGTTTGTTTGTTAATCCTTATTGCAAAAGTACATATTGAACTTAGCTTACCAATGAGTACCTACTTAAGATTAGATAGATTCATTTTACTTAATCCTTTACCTGATACTTCATAAGCCTATGATAGATACTAACCAGTAGCGATAGCAGAAACGACCATAAGAGTGTCTATCTAGTTATGATCAGTACAAGCCAAAATTAGACCCCAAATTACAACGGGGGTCATTTACAATACAACAACAAGAAACATAGGAAATAGTCTTCAAGCAACATATCGTTCACAAAATGGCCATAGTCAAGTAAGGCACGCAGGGTAAGCAATCATTCCAAGGAGTCATCAATAGGCACGTTATCCTCGGGTACCTGTTCCTGGTCTTCTTCACCTGAGATGATAAAAGAGGGTGAGTCTTATGAACTCAGTGAGAGAGAACGAGAAATACGTTTTGAAACTCTTTTTCCGGTTAACTTATGAAAACCCCCTTTTTGAAAACATGCCACCTATTACAAGTACGAAGGTACGCAAGTATGAGAATCAAATTGAGCAACAGATACAATTACCAATCATTTCAAGGATACGGTGAGCATTTGCTCTCAATATCGATTTCGATAAGATTGTTGCGGCCGACTTCAATAATCCACTTATCGCTCCCATTTGGGTGTACTCCGGATGTACCCCGAAAATCTACGACCCAACTCTCCGAGGGTGGAATGCCAAGCGAAAGAAGGAATTGGACCATGGTAGTCACAGTAGCACCGGCAAGCCGGATGCCGCCCGGCGTGCGTGAAACGCTACCATGCCACAATGAAAGGTTGCAACCTTGTATGCAATGCACATTTATAACATTTAACATATCACATTAGGAGGACAACAAAGTAGGTTGCCTCCGGGCAGTTATAAGATCGAACGTTGACAAGTAAACACATGAGGCATGTTTGACATGTAATTTCACTTGTAAAATGCATGGAGTTATATGAATATTAAACGGGCAGCCATGTAACACATGTAAATCAAGTCATATAACTCATTTCGGAGTTCACGTAATCAAGTAATAAAGTTATACAAGCATACGACGACATTTACATAAGACCGGGTGCAAGAAAAGTCTACTTATCAACATGTAATTGTTGGAATCACATTTAGTGCTATAAAGACAACTACGGGCAGCCCCCTAATTACATAATTAGACACGATAACCATAGGATCAACACTTAGCGCATTTTCATAGTCACTAGGGTTTCAATTCATGCTTACCCGTGCGATTAAGCCACAAGTTGTCACGTAATTAAACTCAAGCCATGCATCGATTAATTAAAACACCATCAATCATCCAAAACAGTCCACACAATATCCAAGTGCCACAATCCCAAGCATTTAATACAACGAGAGAAGTTACAATAATTTTCAAAGCATATCACTAGATGAAAATCTCACTGCAATGGTCTGTTTTCCAATGATCATTTAGACAAGCAAAAAATCTCCAATTTGAGTGAATAAAATTTCAATTTAAAGCTTATTAAGTGAACTAAATCCAGAAACAAACCTCGCATCATTTGGCATTCAGATTCAAGAGTTATAGGCAAAACCGTGAGACTACGCAAAACTATCCAGATTTGTACACATTTCAATACTTGTCGTTTTTGAGGGTCTTAGGGTCAGATTTAGCCTTAGTATATTTCTGACAAAAATGTCCAGAATGGAAAAATATGGTAACCTACCAAATTTCATGCATTTTGGATATCATTTACTAAGTCAAAACTGGTTCGTTCTACAAGGACAGTGAACCGCCAAAAACCTGCTTCATTTTCCCAGATTTTCCAGATTTGGACTCCTTTCGATGTTTTGCCATTTTGGAGACCTTAGAGTCAAAATTGGCCTTGGCCTATTTCTAAAACAAATGCTCAAAACTGGCAAAAATAGTTACCTACCAATTTTCACGCATTTTCAACACCATTTACCTGGTTAAATTCACTTTGCTCTAACAAGTCAGAAAACTGTCATTTACACGATTTCACCTATCTTCAAATTCTAGCGAAATATCTTGCCATGCATGTCACTCCCCAACCCGACCTATAGAGTTTAGACTAGGATGTGATCTAAACATTCATATCATTTCACGTACTTAACTGTTCATGAAGGTTTAACATTTAACATTTAGCCCAAACTCCACAGATTCTCCGGAAAAACCGGCAGCATAATGGCTGTAATTGGGCTCTTTAGTTTGACTGAATTCTCCAAATGCCTCAAAACCTTCAACCTAAATTTCATTTCCAACAAAGATTACTATTTATCACTGATTGAAGCGCCTACTAGTTATCTCGAAGTCTCGTTTGATTAACAACCTAGCATAATAACTCTGTCTTGTTTGTTTGTTAATCCTTATTGCAAAAGTACCTGTTGATCTTAGTCTACCAATGAGTACTTGCTTAAGATTGGATAGATTCATTTTACTTAATCCTTTACCTGATACTTCATAAGCCTGTGATAGATACTAACCAGTAGCGATAGCAAAAATGACCATAAGAGTGTCTATCTAGTTATGATCAGTACAACCCAAAATTTGACCCCAAATTACAACGGAGGTCATTTACAATACAACAACAGCAACATAAGAAATAGTCTTCAAGCAACATATCGTTCACAAAATGGCCATAGTCAAATAAGGCACGTAGGGCAAGCAATCATTCCAAGGAGTCATCAATAGGTACGTTGTCCTCGGGTACTTGTTCCTGGTCTTCTTCACCTGAGATGATAAAAGAGGGTGAGTCCTTATGAACTCAGCGAGGGGGAACGAGAAATACATTTTGAAACTCTTTTTTCGGTTAACTTATGAAAAATCCCTTTGGAAAACATGTCACGTATTACAAGTAATAAGAATCAAATTGAGCAACAGATACAATTACCAATCATTTCAAGGATACGGTGAGCATTTGCTCTCAATATCGATTTTGATACGATTGTTGCGGCCGATTTCAATAATCCACTTATCGCTCCCATTTGGGTGTACTCCAGATGTACCCCGAAAATATACGACCCAACTCTCCGAGGGTGGAATGCCAAGCGAGAGAGGAAATTGGACCATGGTAGTCACGGTAGCACCGGCAAGCCCGATGCCACCCGGCGTGCATGAAACGCTACCATGCCACAATGAAAGGTTGCAACCTTGTATGCAATGCACATTTATAAAATTTAACATATCACATTAGGAGGACAACAAAGTAGGTTGCCTCCGAGCAGTTATAAGATCGCATGTTGACAAGTAAACACGCAAGGCATGTTATGTCAGGTAATTTCACTTGTAAAATACATGGAGTTATATGGATATTAAACGGACAGCCATGTAACACATGTGAATCAAGTCATATAACTCATTTCGGAGTTCACGCAATCAAATAATAAGATTATACAACATGCAACGACATATACGTAGGACCGGGTGCAAGAAAGGTCTACTTGTCAACATGTAATCATCGGAATCACATTTAGGGCTATAAGGGCAACTACGGAAGCCTAGTAATCATATAATTAAACACGATATCCATAGGATCAACACTTAGCGAGTTTTTCTAGTCACTAGGGTTTCAATTCATGCTCACCCGTGCGATTAAGCCCCAAGTTGTCATGTAATTGAACTCAAGACATGCATCGATTAATTAAAACACCCTCAAGCATTCAAAACATCCACACAACATCCAAGTGCCACAATTCCAAGCATTTAACACAACAAGAGAAGTTACAATAATTTTCAAAGCATATCACTAGATAAAAACCTCACTGCAAAGGTATGTTTTCCCACAATAATTTGGACAAGCAAATAATCTCCAATTCTAGTGAAAAAATGTCAAATTAAATCTTATTAAGTCAACTAAATCCAGAAACAAACCTCGCATGATTTGGAGTTCGGGTTCAAGAGTTATAGCCAAAACCGTGAGACTACGCAAAACTGTCCAGATTTGCACACATTTTAATACTTGTCGTTTTTGAGGACCTTAGGGTCAGCTTTAGCCTTAGTCTATTTCTGACAAAAATGTCCAGAACTGAAAAATCTAGGAGTATACCAAATTTTATGCATTTTTGATATCATTTACTAAGTCAAAACGGGTTTGTTCTACAAGGACAGTGAATCTGCCAAAACCTTCTTCATTTTCCCAGATTTTCCAGATTTGGACACCTTTCAATGTTTTGCCATTTTGGGGACCTTAGAGTCAAAATTACCTTTGCCCTATTTCTATGCAATATGCTCAGAACTGGAAAAAATAGTCACCTACCAATTTTCACGCATTTGTAACATTATTTACCTGGTCAAATGCACTTCGCTCCAACAAGTCAGAAGACTGTCATTTACGCGATTTCACTTATCTTCACATTCTAGCCAAATGTTTTGCCATGCATGTTTACAAAAGCTCATGTACACACATTTATCACAAGTACAGAGGTAAAAATAGACATTTAAAGGCATGCATGTGGTTTTTGAAAGCTTTTCAAAGGAGTTTTAGCCCTCACCTTAGCAAGACAATAATGAAGATGCACAAAGCTCTTGATGATGCACAAGATCGACTTTTCTCCTTGCTTGGCAGAGAGATAACTTGAGATTCTCTAATTCCTAGCTTAGTAACCATGTTCTTAGTATGTGCAAGTGGCTAGAACAAAAAGAAAATGAAATAGGAGCTATCAAACATACCTAAGGGCCGAATGACTGTTCTATGAGCTTGCATGCATATTTCTTTGCCTCTAGCTTGCTTGGTCGAGTTCCTTAGTAGCTTGAATGTCTTGATGAACCTTAGGATGATGAACTTAAGCTATGGAGACTAAAATTGCAGCTAAGGCCGAGAGAGAGAGAGAGTGAATGAGAGAAAGAGAGAATGTGAGAAAGAAAAATGAAATGCTTGGAAGAGTTTTGATGCTTTTGTGGGCATGTGTTGGCCTTGTGCTTCTAAATTTCAGAATTTGTGTCTTCAAGAGCATAATTTGAATCATCTTAGCATGGGGGATTGAGTGGTCTGAGATTGTGTTGCTTTGGGTAGGGTTTTAAGTCATTTTTTTATGCTTTGTTTTATGTGTTGTTGTCATAGAATGTCTAGGTATAATCTTTGAATTATGCAAAGCATGCACAAAACCGTTCACATGGTCAGCCAAGGCTTTGATCAAATCTGAAGTTTTTGTCTTGTTTGAGCTTATTTTATTGTGTGCTTGGGATGTGCAAAAGAATAAAGAATAAAAAATAAGAATGTTTAGCTTTTGGTGCAATTTCGTCTTCTAGTGAGTTGAATTAGCATTTTAATATTAGTTAGTGGAGTTGTAGGATTAATTAATAATCTAGTACTTCGTGTAAGATGCTTTCTCGATTAGCGTGCGGCACGCTTTCTTAGGTTTAGGGCACGCACTATGAGGTAAGGCACGAACTACGAGACAAATGCACGTTTTCCAAGTAAATGCACGTAACCCTAAATGAATGCACATAATTCAATGCAAGGCACATAAAACGAGACACGACTCTTAAACCTAGGTCAAGGCACGCAAATCTAGGTTTGGACATAAGAAACGGGGTATCGCACTCAAGTCGAGGTCGGGCCTCACATCCTTCCCTCCTTAAAAGAATTTCGTCCCGAAATTCAATATTCCATTGCATATCTTGGAGCCAGAGCCTTTGCAGCTTCGGGAGAACTTGTCTTATGAAGAGAAGCCCATTCGGATCCTAGACCAGCTAGATCGGGAGTTGTGCAACAAATCTATACCAATGGTGAAAGTGTTGTGGGATCATCATGGAGTTGAAGAAGCAACGTGGGAAATGCGAGACCATATGGAGCAACAGTATCCGGCATTATTTCAAAGGTAATATGTCCCGAAATTCAATATTACCTTTGAAATAATGCCGGATACTGTTGCTCCATATGGTCTCGCATTTCCCACGTTGCTTCTTCAACTCCATGATGATCCCATAACACTTTCACCATCGGTATAGATTTGTTGCACAACTCCCGATCTAGCTGGTCTAGGATCCGAATGGGCTTCTCTTCATAAGACAAGTTCTCCCGAAGCTGCAAAGGCTCTGGCTCCAAGATATGCAATGGATCAGGGTGATACTTCCGTAGCATTGAAACATGAAAGACGTTGTGAATATTGGAGAGGTTTTGGGGTAGTTCCAGGCGATACGCCAGTTTGCCAACCTTCTCAATTATCTCAAATGGTCCTACAAACCTCAGGCTCAACTTTCCACCCTTGCCATGTTTAATCAGTCCCCTCCGAGGTGATATCTTCAAGATCACCTTGTCGTCGACATCAAACTCTAGACTCCGTCTCCATCGGTCTGCATAACTTTGTTGCCTGCTTTGGGAGGTAAGCATCCGTTTCCGGATGAGGTGGACATTATCAATAGTCTTCATAAGTTCTGGTAGAAGGGTTGGGTCAAAAGTCTTCGTCTCACCTACTTCGTCCCAATAAATTGGGGATCGACACTTACGTCCATATAATGCTTCAAATGGGGCCATCCCGATAGTGGCCTAATAGTTGTTATTATAAGCGAACTCCGCAAAAGACAGATATTTCTCTCAACCTTTTCCGAAGTCTAGAACACACGCCCTCAGCATATCTTCCAGAATCTGAATAGTTCTCTCAGATTGTCCATCAGTCTGAGGGTGATAAGCTGTACTAAAACTCAACTTCGTTCCCAAAGCTTCTTGCAATCTCTTCCAAAATGGGGAAGTAAAACGAGGATCCCTATCCGATATAATACTCACAGGCGTCCCGTGCAACCTTAAAATATCCGCCACATACATATCTCCCAGTTTCTCAGGACTATCCTCCTTGTTCATCGGTAAGAAGTGCGCTGACTTAGTCAATCTATCCACTATGACCCAAACGGCGTTATGACCCTTTTGTGACCTGGGCAGGTCCATGACAAAGTCCATAGTTATGTGTTCCCATTTCCATTGAGGAATTTCCAATGGTTGAAGTAAACCTGCCGGTCGTTGATGTTTTGCTTTGACTCTCTGGCAAGTCAAACATCGTGCCGCAAACTCTGCAATCTCCCTTTTCATGTTATTCCACCAATAGTGTTGCCTCAAATCCCAGTACATCTTTGTTCCGCCGGGGTGAATAGTATATCTGGAGTTATGGGCTTCTTCAAGAATCTTCTTTTTCAACTCTGGCTCATTAGGAACACAAATTCGATTCCTGAACCTCCAAATACCATCATCATGAAACTTGAAATCTGTGTTGCTTTCTTTAATCTTCTGAAACTATTGGTCCTTCTGTTGAGCCTCTCGTAATTTAGACAACAAGGTCGATTGAACTTGTTTAGTGGCAAATAGTAACGTTTTTTGAGTCAATTGTGGTTTCCACAAAAATGTTTCCTTTAACAACTCCTGCACCTTAACTTCCAGTTCTGCCATGCTCGCTTTCCGACTTAAGGCATCTGCAACTACATTTGCTTTACCAGGCACATAATTGATTGTGCAGTTATAATCATCCAAAAGCTCCATCCACCGTCTTTGCCTCATGTTCAACTCTTTTTGTGAGAACAAGTATTTCAAGCTCTTGTGATCAGTAAACACCTTGAACTTGTTACCCCACAGATAGTGTCTCTATTTCTTGAGTGCAAACACAATAGCCGCTAACTCCAAATCATGCGTCGGGTAGTTCAATTCATACGGCTTCGGTTTCCTAGAGGCATACGCAATCACTCTACCATTTTGCATCAACACACAACCTAGTCCTTCCTTCGAAGCATCGCTATAGATTACAAAACCTTGACTCCCTTCAGGCAATGCAAGAACAGGTGCGGTAGTCAATCTTTTCTTCAATTCTTGAAAGCGGTTCTCACACTTGTCATCCCACACAAACTTTGTTTTCTTTTGAGTGAGCTTTGTAAGCGGTCCCACAATCTTTAAGACATCCTTCACAAACCTCCGATAATAGCTGGCTAAACCAAGAAAACTCCGAACCTTCGTAACATTTTCTGGCTTCTTCCAAGACATCACCACTTCTATCTTTGCTGGATTCACCGCTATTCCCTCTTGGGATATGATGTACCCAAAAAATGTAATCTACCACAACCAAAATTCGCATTTGCTAAACTTCGCATACAATTGATGCTCTCGAAGTTTCTGCAGTACCAATCGCATATGTTGTTCATGCTCAGCCTTAGATTTCGAGTATAACAAAATATTATCGATAAAGAACACCACAAATTGGTCCAAGTGGGGTTGAAACACCCTGTGTATCAAGTCCATAAAAGCTGCAGGGGCATTAGTTAGCCCAAATGGCATCACCACATATTCATAATGCCCATATCTCGTCCTGAAAGCCGTTTTAGGCACATCCTCCTTTTTGATTCGCAACTGGTAGTATGCTTGCCTCAAGTCGAGCTTTGAATACACTTTGGCTCCCTGAAGTTGATCAAACAACTCGTCGATCAGTGGAAGTGGGTATTTATTCTTGACAATCACTTGGTTTAATCCTCGGTAATCGATGCATAGCCTCAACGTTCCGTCTTTCTTCTTTACAAATAGGACTGGCGTGCCCCACGGAGAAGAACTTGGTTGAACAAACCCCTTCTTCAACAATCCTTGCAATTGGTCCTTCAATTCTTGTAGCTTGGCGGGTGCCATACGATCAGGAGCTTTAGATATCGGCTGGGTGCCAGGTAGTAATTCTATAATGAACTCGATCTCCCGATTTGGGGGTAAACTGGGCAATTCTTCTGGAAACACATCCGCATAATTTTTAATCACTGGCATCTCCTCCAACTTAGCTTTGTCCGATGGCTTGTTGATGAGGTAAGCTAAGTATCCACTACACCATTTTCTCAAGGACTTCACTACTTTCGTAGATGAAATGATAGAACTCCCGTTGAAGTCTCTTCGACCCATTACCTCCAATATTGGTTGACCAGGTATCTGGAATGTTACAATCTTCGTCCGGCAATCTAGTTGGGCATGATGCTTTTCCAACCAGTCCATCCTTAAAATGGCTTCATAGTCTCGAAAGGGTAATACAATAAGATTGGCTGAGAATTCCCTATCTTTAATTTGGATTTTACATGTTTTACAAGCTGAGCGAGTAACAAGTTTAGAACCCATCGGAGTACCAACTTCTACTTCGTAAGACAAACATACAACTCTCAGTTTCACATGTTGCACACATAAGGGAGTAATAAACGAATGAGTAGCACCTGGATCAATTAGCACCCTAACAGGTTGATTCAGTATCAAGAATGTACCTTCAACAACAGCGGTCTCCTCAGGAAGCTCCTCGCACTCAATAGCGTAAGCTCGGGCCTAAACTCTAGGAACTGGAGTTTTGCCTCTACTAGCTGGTTTAATATGATTTTGTCCCCTTTGCCATTTAGGACAATCCTTAACCTGGTGTTGATCGCTGCCACACCCTACACATCGTCTGGATTTGCTCCAACACTGGGCCTCAGTGTGACCCTTCCTGTTACAGTAAGAACAGGTGACAGTCTGAGAAGCAGGTGAACTACCTGTGGATCCGCGGGTGGAAGAGGTTGATGGTACTTTAGTCGGGCCACGGTTATTAACTGGTCTGTTCTGGCTCTGGCCCTGACTGCGACTCTGAGTCTGGAATTTCCTCTGTTGTCTTGAAGGCTGATATGGTTTCTTGTTCGGCTAGCTCGAACTAGCTCTATCAAGTTTTCTCTTCTTAACTCGGAAGGCAGCTGCAAGGAGAGCAGAATAGGTAGTGAAGTCGTGCGAAGCCAATTGATCCTGGATTTCTGGCCTCAATCCATTCGTAAATTTCCATATCTTCGCCTCCGGGGTACTGACCATGTATTGAGCATAGCGGGACAGTCTGTCGAAACGAGCCTCATACTGGGCCACCGTCATGTTACCCTGGTTCAAGTGCATGAATTCCTCAATTCGCCTCTGCCTGGAAACTGCAGGTACGTATTTCTCTTGAATGCCTTAACGAAATTACCCCACAAGCGAGGTGTATGATAAGTTTCCCGAAGTGCCTCCACAGTGTGCCACCAATCCTCAACATCCCCGTGCAACAAAAACATAGCGAACTCAATCTTTTCCTCGTCAGTATAGTCAAATGGCCTGAAAATCCTTTCAATCTTGGACAACCAAGCCTCTGCCTTTTCATCATCAGCTTCCCCGTAGAATTTGGACGAGTGAAAGTCAAGGAACCCCCGCATTCTGCTATTTCTCCCATGGTTACCATCATTCCTGTTGTTGTTGTTGTTGTTTGCTTCACGTGCATCTTGACATTCCATCACTCGCGACACGCGATCCATGGCATTCACCATCATATTAAACATAGCCATGCCGGGATTAGTTTGATGAGCATCTCCGATCTCTTGGGGCTCACCGCTCCTATTAGTATTGCGGTTACTAGGGCCAGCCATCTTAGGCACAGATTATTATGCACAATTTATTGGAATACGAAAAACAAGAATTTAATGTATAAGGTATGCAACATACAATTTTATATAGACACACAATTCTCGAAACAATTAAGACATGTTAATCACATAAGCACATAGAAATAGAGAAGGCACAATTGATATTGCCACACAATAACATACATAAACAAGTCATCCCGATAATCTTAAGGCTTCTACCCATGGTCCGAGAGTTAAACCTGGCTTAAGCAATCTAAGCTCTAATACCATTTCTCTAGGGTATCACACCCCAACCCGACCTATAGAGGTTAGACTAGGGTGTGATCATGAGGGTTTAACATTTAACGTTTAGCCTAAACTCCACAGATTCTCCGGAAAAACTGGCAGCATAACGGTTGTAATTGGGCTCTTTAGTTGACCTAATTCTCCAAATGCCTCAAAACCTTCAACCTCAATTTCATTTCCAACAAAGATTACTATTTATCACCGATTGAAGCGCCTACTAGTTATCTCGAAGTCTCGTTTGATTAACAACCTAGCATGATAACTCTGTCTCGTTTGTTTGTTAATCCTTATTGCAAAAGTACCTGTTGATCTTAGCCTACCAATGAGTACCTACTTGAGATTGGATAGATTCATTTTACTTAATCCTTTACTTGATACTTCATAAGCCTGTGATAGATACTAACCAGTAGCGATAACAAAATGACCATAAGAGTGTCTATCTAGTTATGATCAGTACAACCCAAAATTTGACCCCAAATTACAACAGGGGTCATTTACAATACAACAACAAACAACATAAGAAATAGTCTTCAGGCAACATATCGTTCACAAAATGGCCATAGTCAAGTAAGGCACGTTGGGCAAGCAATCATTCCAAGGAGTCATCAATAGGCACGTTGTCCTCGGGTACCTATTCCTTGTCTTCTTCACCTGAGATGATAAAAGAGGGTGAGTCCTTATGAACTCAGCGAGGGGGAACGAGAAATACGTTTTGAAACTCTTTTTTCGGTTAACTTATGAAAACCCCCTTTTGAAAACATGTCACGTATTACAAGTAATAAGAATCAAATTGAGCAACAGATACAATTACCAATCATTTCAAGGATACGGTGAGCATTTGCTCTCAATATCGATTTCAATACGATTGTTGCGGCCGACTTCAATAATCCACTTATCGCTCCCATTTGGGTGTACTCCGGATGTACCCCGAAAATCTACGACCCAACTCTCCGAGGGTGGAATGCCAAGCGAGAGAGGAAATTAGACCATGGTAGTCACGGTAGCACCGGCAAGCCCAATGACGCCCGGCATGCGTGAAACGCTACCATGCCACAATGAAAGGTTGCAACCTTATATGCAATGTACATTTATAACATTTAACATATCACATTAGGAGGAAAACAAAGTAGGTCGCCTCCGGGCAGTTATAAGATTGCACATTAACAAGTAAACACATGAGGCATGTTTGACATGTAATTTCACTTGTAAAACGCATGGAGTTATATGAATATTAAATGGGCAGCCATGTAACACATGTAAATAAAGTCATATAACTCATTTCGGAGTTCACGTAATCAAGTAATAATGTTATACAAGCATACGACGACGTTTACATGAGATCGGGTGCAAGAAAAGTCCACTTATCAACATGCAATTGTCGGAATCACATTTAGGGCTTTAAAGACAACTACGGGCAGCCCCCTAATTACATAATTAGACACGATAACCATAGGATCAACACTTAGCGTGTTTTCATAGTCACTAGGGTTTCAATTCATGCTTACCCGTGCGATTAAGCCACAAGTTGTCACGTAATTAAACTCAAGCAATGCATCGATTAATTAAAACACCCTCAATCATACAAAACATTCCATACAACATCCAAGTGCCACAATCCCAAGCATTTAATACAACAAGAGAAGTTACAATAATTTTCAAAGCATATCACTAGATGAAAACCTCATTGCAATTGTCTGTTTTCCCACAATCACTTAGACAAGCAAACAATCTACAATTCCAGTGAATAAAATTTCAATTGAACGCTTATTAAGTGAACTAAATCCAGAAACAAACCTCGCATCATTTGGCGTTCGGATTCAAGAGTTATAGTCAAAACCGTGAGACTACGCAAAACTATCCAGATTTGTACACATTTCAATACTTGTCGTTTTTTAGGACCTTAAGGTCATATTTAGCCTTAGTCTATTTCTGACAAAAATGTCCAGAACTAAAAAATATAGCAACCTACCAAATTTCATGCATTTTGGATATCATTTACTAAGTCAAAACTGGTTCGTTCTACAAGGACAGTAAACTGCCAAAAACCGGCTTCATTTTCCCAGATTTTCCAGATTTGGCCACCTTTCGATGTTTTGCCATTTTGGAGACCTTAGAGTCAAAATTGGCCTTGGCCTATTTCTATGAAAAATGTTGAGAACTGGAAAAACTAGTCACCTAATAATTTTCATGCATTTTCAACACCATTTACCTAGTCAAATTCACTTCGCTCCAACAAGTCAGAAAACTGTATTTTACACAATTTCACCTATCTTCAAATTCTAGCCAAATATCTTGCCATGCATGTTTACAAAAGCTCATGTACACATATATATCACAAATAAAGAGGTAAAAATAGACATATGAAGGCATGCGTGTGGTTTTTGAAAGCTTTTCAAAAGAGTTTTAGCCCTCACCTTAGCAAGACAATAATGAAGATGCACAAAGTTCTTGATGATGCACAAGATCGACTTTTCTCCTTGCTTGGCCGAGAGATAACTTGAGATTCTCTAATTCCTAGCTTAGTTACCATGTTCTTAGTATGTGCATGAGGCTAGAACAAAATGAAATGAAATAGAAGCTATCAAACATACCTAAGCCGAAATGAAGGTTCTATGAGCTTGCATGCATGTTTCTTTGCTTCTAGCTTGCTTGGTCGAGCTTCCTAGGGCCTTGAGTATCTTGAGGAACCTTAGGATGACGAGCTTAAGCTATGGAGACTAAGATTGCAGCTAGGGCCGAGAGGGAGAGGAAATGAGAGAGTGAGAGAATAAGAGAAAGAAAAATGAAATGCTTGGAAGAGTTTTGATGCTTTTGGGGGCATGTGTCGGCCTTGTGCTTCTAAATTTCAGAATTTATGTCTTCAAGAGCATAATTTGAATCATCTTAGCATGGGTGATTGAGTGGGCCGAGATTGTGGTGCATTGGGTAGGGTTTTAAGTCATTTTTTTATGCTTTGTTTTATGTGTTGTTGTCATAGAATGTCTAGGTATAATATTTGAATTATGCAAAGCATGCACAAAACCCTTCATATGGTCGGCCAAGGCTTTGATCAAATCTGAATTTTTTGTCTTGTTTGAGCTTATTTTATTGTGTGCTTGGGATGTGCAAAAAAATAAAGAATAAAGAATAAGAATGTTTAGCTTTTGGTGCAATTTCGTCTTCTAGTGAGTTGAATTAGTATTTTAATATTAGTTAGTGGAGTTGTAGGATTAATTAATAATCTAGTATTTCGTGTAAGATGCTTTCTTGATTAGTGTGCGGCACGCTTTCTTAGGTTTAGGGCACGCACTATGAGGTAAGGCACGAACTACGAGACAAATGCATGTTTTCCAAGCAAATGCACGCAACCCTAAACGAATGCACGTAATTCAATGCAAGGTACATAAAATGAGAAACGACTCTTAAACCTAGGTCAAGGCACGTAAATCTAGGTTAGGACACACGAAATGAGGTATCGCACGCAAGTCGAGGTCAGGCCTCACATTGTGCGCCGCGTAACTCCTTACGGATCAAAAGTAATTGGCACCGGAGTGACGGATACCTGGTCACAAGCCCCACGCCATCGGTTTGCGGGCCCAGCCTCTACGTGAAGTAAAGTTCTCTTGCCCAAGGTGCCATAGGATTCTATAATAGAAATGTGATGGATTAGGTTGTCGTCCTTTTCGCAGCTTACGACGTACGATCCGGGATACAAAAATAGCGCAGAAGAAGAAAAGTGTCCCAAAACTAATGAAAACGTTTGATTTTAGGCCCCGAAAATAGGCTCAGCCAAGAAGGCTTGTTGTCCCGTCGTAGGGCTCTAGGAGAGCTCTCCAACGGTATGTTGTGCGCACTGTGACTCCTTACGGATCAAAATTTATGGGCACCGGAGCGACAGATACCTGGTCACAAGCCCCACGCCCTCGGTTTATGGCCCCAGCCTCTAAGTGAAGTGATGTTCTCTTGCCCAAGGTGCCATGGGATTCAGTAATAAAATGTGATGGATTAGGTTGTGGTCCTTTTCGAGGCTCACGACGTACGATACGGGATTGAAAAACAGGACAAAAGGAAGAAAAATATCCCGAAATAGATGAAAATGTTGGATTTTGGTCTCCAAAAACTGGTGCAGCATAGCAGGTTTGCTTCCCCTGTCGTAGAGCTCTCGGAGAGCTTTCCAACGGTATATTGTTCACCGCGTAACTCCTTACGGATCAAAAGTAATGGGCACCGTAGTGACGGATACCTGGTCACAAGCCCCACGCCCTCGGTTTGCGCACCCAACCTCTATGTGAAGAGAAGTTGTCTTGCCCTACGTACCGTGGGATTCGGTAATAGAAATGTGATGGATTAGGTTGTCGTCCTTTTCGCAACTCACGACGTACGATCCGGGACGAAAAAACAGCATAGAAGAAGAAAAATATCCGAAAACTAATGAAAACGTTCGATTTTGGGCCCCGAAAGTAGGCCCAGCCAATTAGGCTTGCTGTCCTCATTGTAGAGCTCTCGGAAAGCTTTCCAACATTATGTTGTGCGCCGCGTAACTCCTTACGGATCAAAAGTTATGAGCATCGGAGCGACGGATACCTGGTCACAAGCCCCACACCCTCGGTTTGCTGGCCTAGCCTCTAAGTGAAGTGATGTTCTCTTACCCAAGGCGCCGTGGGATTCGGTAATAAAATGTGATGGATTAGGTTGTCATCCTTTTTGCGGCTCATGACATACGATCTGGGATGGAAAAAAAGCGCAAAAGAAGAAAAGTGTCTCGAAACTGATGAAAACGTCCGATTTTGGGCTCTGAAACAGGCGCAACAGAGAAGGCTTGCCTCCCTTGTCATAGAACTCTCGGAGAGCTTTCCAACGGTATGTTGTGCGCCTCGTAAATCCTTACGGATCAAAAGTTATGGGCACCAGAGCGACGGATACTGCGTCACAAGCCCCACGCCCTCGGTTTGCGGGCCAAGCCTCTATGTGAAGGAAAGTTCTCTTGCCCAAGGTGTCATGTGATTCGGTAATTGAAATGTGATGGATTAGGTTGTAATTCTTTTCGCGACTCACGATGTACGATCCGGGAAGGAAAAACAGCGTAAAAGAAGAAAAGTGACCCAAAACTGATGAAAACTTTGGATTTTGGGCTCCGAAAACTGGCACAGCCGAGTAGACTTACTGACCCCGTCATAGAGCTCTCGAAGAACTTTCTAACGGTATGTTGTGCACTGCGTAACTCCTTACAAATCAAAAGTTATGGCACCGGAGCGACGGATACCTGGTCACAAGCCCTACGCCCTCGTTTTGCTGGCCCAGCCTCTACGTGAAGTAAAGTTGTCTTGCCCAAGGTGTTGTGGGATTCGGTAATAGAAATATGATGGATTACGTTGTCGTCCATTTCGCGGTTCACGATGTATGATCCGGGATGGAAAAATTGCGCAGAAGAAGTAAAGTGTCCCGAAACTGATGAAAATGTTTAATTTTGGGCTTCGAGAATAGGCGCAGCCGAGTAGGATTTTTGCCTCTATCGTAGAGCTCTCGGAGAGCTTTCCAACGATATGTTGTGTGCCGCGTATCTCCTTACGGAGCAAAAGTTATGGGCACTGGAGCGACAGATACCTAGTCACAAGCCCCATGCCCTCTGTTTGCGGGCCCAGCCTCTACCTGAAGTGAAGTTCTCTTTCCCAGGGTGCCGTGGGATTCGGTAATACAAATGTGATGGATTAGGTGGTCGTCCTTTTCGCGGCTCACGACGTACGATCCGGGAAGGAGAAACAGTCCAATCGAAGCAAAGTGTCACGAAACAGATGAGAGCGTTCGATTTTGGGCTCCAAAAATAGGCGCAGCCGAGCAACCTTGATGCCCCCGTCTTAGAGCTCTCGGAGAGCTTTCCAATGGTTTGCCGTGCTCCTTGTAACTCCTTACGAATCAAAAGTTATGGGCACCGGAGCGACGGATATCTGGTCACAAGCCCTACGCCCTCAGTTGCGGGCCCAACCTCTACGTGAAGCAAAGTTCTCTTGCCCAAGGTGCAGTGGGATTCTATAATAGAAATGTGATGGATTAGGTTGTCGTCCTTATCGCAGCTCACGACGTATGATCCGGAATAGAAAAATAGCACAAAAGAAGAAAAGTATCCGGAAACTGATGAAAATGTTCAATTTTGGGCTCCGAAAAAAGGCGCAGGCGAGCAGGCTTGCTGCCCCCGTCGCAGAGCTCTCGGAGAGCTTTCCAACAGTATATTGTGCACCGCATAACTCCTTATAGATCAAAAGTTATGGGCACCGGAGCGACAGATACCTGGTTACAAGTCCCACACCCTTGGTTTGCGGGCCGCTCTAGGTGAAGCAAAGTTGTCTTGCCCAAGGTGCCATGGGATTAGGTAATAAAAATGTGATGGATTAGGTTGTCGTCCTTTTCGCGGCTTACGACTTACGATTTGGGATGAAAAAACAACGCAAAAGAATAACAGTGTCTTGAAACTGATGAAAATGTTCAATTTTGGTCTCCAAAAACTGGTGCAGCATAGCAGGTTTGCTGCCCTCTCGTAGAGCTCTCGGAGTGCTTTTCAACGGTATGCTGTGCGCCGCGTAACTCCTTACGGTTCAAAAGTTACGGGCACTGGAGCGATGGATACCTGGTAACAAGCCACATGCCCTCGGTTTGCGGGCCCAGCCTCTACGTGAAGTGAAGTTGTCTTGCCCAAGGTGACGTGGGATTCGGTAATAGAAATATGATAGATTAGGTTGTCGTCTATTTCGCAGCTAACGACGTACAATCCGGGATGGGAAAACAATGCAAAAGAAGAAAAGTGTCACAAAATTGATGAAAACTTTGGATTTTGGGCTCTGAAAACTGGCACAGCCAAGCAGGCTTACTGACCTCGTAGTAAAGCTCTCAGATAGCTTTCCAACGGTATGCTGTACACCGCGTAACTCCTTACGGATCCAAAGTTATGGGCACCAGAGCGACGGAAACCTGGTCACAAGCCCCACGCCCTCGGTTTGCTGGCCCAGCCTCTACGTGAAGTAAATTTCTCTTGCCCAAGGGGCCGTGGGATTCTGTAATAGAAATGTGATGGATTAGGTTGTCGTCCTTTTCACGGCTCATGACGTACGATACGGGACGGAAAAACAGCGCAGAAGAAGAAAAGTGTCCCAAAACTGATGAAAACGTTTGATTTTGGGCTCCAAAAATAGGCGCAACCGAGAAGGCTTGCCGCCCCTGTCGTAGATATCTCGGAGAGCTTTCCAACGATATGCTGTGTGTCGCGTAACTCCTTACGGATCAAAACCTATGGGCACCGGAGCGACGGATACCTGGTCACAAGCCCCATGCCCTCTGTTTGCTGGCCCAGCCTGTACCTGAAGTGAAGTTCTCTTGCCCAGGGTGCCATGGGATTTGATAATAGAAATGTGATGGATTAGGTTGTCGTCCTTTTCGCAGCTCACGAGGTACGATCCGAGACAAAAAAATAGCACAAATGAAGAAAAGTGTCCCGAAACTGATGAAAATGTTCAATTTCGGTCTCCGAAAACAGGCGCAGCAGAGCAAGCTTGAAGCCCCTGTCTTAGAGCTCTCGGAGAGCTTTCCAACGGTATGTTGTGTGTCACGCCCCAACCCGACCTATAGAGGTTAGACTAGGATGTGATCTAAACATTCATATCATTTCACGTGCTTAATCGTTCATTAAGGTTTAACACTTAACGTCAGCCTGAACTCCAAAAATTCTCCGAAAAATCGGCAGCATAACGGCTGCAATTGGGCTCTTTAGCTTGACCTAATTTTCTAAATGCCTCAAAAATTTCAATCTCAAATTCATTTCCCACTAAGATTACTATTTATCACCAATCGAAATGCCTACTAGTTATCTCGAAGTCTTGCTTGATTAACAACCTAGCATGATAACTATGTCTCGTTTGTTTGTCAATCCTTGTTACAAAAGTACCTGTTGATCTTAGCTTACCGATGTGTACCTGCTTAAGATTGGATAGATTCATTTTACTTAACCTTTTACCTAATACTTCATAAGCCTATGATAGATACTAAACCAGTAGCAAAACGAGCAAATAGGGTGTCTGTCTAGTTAATATCGATACAAATCAAAATTAGACCCCAAATTACAACATAGGTCATTTACAACAACGATAGTAAGCAACACAAGAAATAGTCTTCAATACAACATATCGTTCATAAAATAGCCACAATCAAGTAAGGCACGTAGGGCAGACAATCAGTCCAAGGAGTCATCAATAGGCACATTATCCTCAGGTACCTGTTCCTGATCTTCTTCACCTGAGATGATAAAAGAGGGTGAGTCCTTATGAACTCAACGAGGGGGAACAGGAAATAAGTTTTGAAACTCTTTTTCCGGTTCAACTTATGAAAATCCTTTTTGCAAGCATGACATATATCACAAGTAAGTTTATACTATAATATAAAAGTAAAAGACCACAATTACCTGTCTTTCCTCCCCGAGGTCCTCTAGGAACCAAGCGAGAGTACTTATACACATAGTGAAAAGGATACGGTGAGCTTTTGCTCTCAGTTCATTTCCAGTATCAGTGGTTGCGGCCGACTTCAACTCATCCACTTATCACGCCAAATGGGTGTACTCCGGATGTACCCCGAAATCCTACGACCAACTCTCCGAAGAAGTCTAGCCCCCAAGCGAGAGAGGGAATTGGACAATGGTAGTCACGGTTGCACCGGTAAGCCCGATGCTGCCCAATGTGCGTGAAACGCTACCACGCCAGAATGAAAGGTTGCAACCTTGTATGCAATGTACATTTATGACATTTATATATCACATTAGGAGGACAACAAAGTAGGTTGCATCCGAACAGTTATAAAATCGCACATTGACAAGTAAACACACGAGGCATGCTTTGACATGTAATTTATCTTGTAAAGCACAAGGAGTTATATGAATATTAAATGGGAAGCCATGTAACACATATAAATCAAATCATATAACTCATTTCGGGATTCACGTAATCAAGTAATAAGTTTATGCAAGCATGCAATGACGTCTACGTGGGACCGGGTACAAGAAAGGTCTACTTGTCAACATGTAATCATCAGAAATCACATTTAGGGCTATAAGGACAACTACGGGCAGCCCACTAATCACATAATTAGACACGATAACCATAGGATCACACTTAGCGAGTTTTCATAGTCACTAGGGTTTCAATTCATGCTTACCCGTGCGATTAAGCCACAAGATGTCACGTAATTAAGTCAAGGCCATGCATCGATTAATTAAACATCCTCAATCATTCAAAACAGTCTGCACAACATCCAAGTGCCACAATCCCAAGCATTTAATACCACAAGAGAAGTTACAATAATTTTCATAGCATATCACTAGATAAAAACCTCACTGCAATGATCTGTATTCCCACAATCATTTAGACAAGAAAAAAATCTCCAATTTCAGTGAAAAAATTTCAAATTAAATCTTATTAAGTGAACTAAATCCAGAAACAAACCTCGCGTCATTTGGAGTTCGGATTCAAGAGTTATAAGAAAAACCGTGAGACTACGCAAAACTGTCCAGATTTGTACACATTTCAATACTTGTCATTTTTGTGGACCTTAGGGTCCGATTTAGCCTTAGTCTATTTCTGACTAAAATGTCCAGAACTGAAAAATCTAGCAACGTACAAAATTTCATGCATTTTAGATTTCATTTGATAAATAAAAACTGGTTCGTTCTACAGGGACAGTGAACTGCCAAAAACCTGCTTCATTTTCCAGATTTTCCAGATCTAGACACATTTCGATGTTTTGCCATTTTGGAGCCCTTAGAGGCAAAATTGGCCTTAGACTATTTCTATGAAAAATGCTCAGAATTGGAAAAACGAGTCACCTACCAATTTTCATGCATTTTAAACATCATCTACTAGGCCAAATTCATTTCGCTCTAACAAGTCAGAAGTCTGCCATTTTGCAATTTTTCCTATCTTCAAGTTCTAGCTAAATATCTTGCCATGCATAGTTACAAAAGCTCATGTACACACACATACCACAAGTACAGAGGTAAAAATAGACATATGAAGGCATCCATATGGTTTTTTAAAGCTTTTAAAAGGATTAACCCTCACCTTAGCCTATTGACAACAAATGATGCTCAAATCTCTTGAAGATGCACAAATGGTCTTCTCTCCTTGTTTGGCCGAGGGATATTGCTTGATTTCCTTAATTCCTAGCCAAGTTATCATGTCCTTAGTATGTGCATGTGTTTAGAACAAAAGGGAGATGAAAGAAAAGCTATCAAACATACCTAGGGCCGAAATGGGTGTTATATGAGCTTGCATGCATGTCTCTTTGCTTTTAGCTTGCTTGGTCGAGCTTCCTAGGGCCTTGAGTGTCTTGATGAACCTTAGGATGATGAGCTTAAGCTATGGAGACTAAGATTGCAGCCAAGGCCGAGAGAGAGAGAGTGTAATGAGAGAATGAGAAGTTTGAAATGAATGAAGTGTTGGTGTTTGTGAGTGTGTCGGCCTAAGGCTTCAAAATTTCTGATTTTTGTGTCTTCAAGAGCATGTTTTGAATTGTCTAGCATGGGCATTGAAGGGATCGAAAATGTGGAGCATGGTGGAGGATAAAATAATGTTTTGGTTTCATTTTTTTTTTTTTTTTTTGCATTGTGTCATAACTTGTCTAAGTTTGATTTTGAAATTGCAAAGCACGCACAAAACCCTTCACATGGTCGGCCAAGGCTTGCTCAAATCTGAATTTTTTTGTGTTGTTTGAGCTTATTTTATTGTGTTCTTGGAATGTGCAAAAGAATAAAGAATAAAGAATAAGAATGTTTAGCTTTTGGTGAAATTTCGTCTCCTAGTGAGTTGAATTAGCATTTTAATATTAGTTAGTGCAGTTGTAGGATTAATTAATGATCTAGTGCTTTGTGTAAGATGCTTTCTCGATTAGCGTATGGTACATTTTCCTAGGTTTAGGGCACACACTATGAGGTAAGGCACGAACTACGAGACAAATACACGTTTTCCAAGCAAATGCACGCAACCCTAAATGAATGCACGTAATTCGATGCAAGGCACATAAAACGAGACACAACTCTTAAACCTAGGTCAAGGCATACAATTCTAGGTTAGGGCATATGAAACAAGGTATCGCAAGCAAATCGAGGTCGGGCCTCACACTGTGCATCATGTAACTCCCTACGAATCAAAAGTTATAGGCACTAGAGCGACGGATACCTGGTCACAAGCCCCACGCCCTCGGTTTGCGGGCTCAACCTCTACGTGAAGCAAAGTTCTCTTGCCCAAGGTGCAGTGGGATTCTATAATAGAAATGTGATGGATTAAGTTGCTGTCTTTTTTACGGCTCACGACGTACGATCAGGGATAAAAAAATAGCGCAAAAAAAGAAAAGTATTCCAAAACTGATGAAAACGTTAGATTTTGGTCTCCGAAAACAAACGCTGCCAAGAAGGCTTGCTGCCCCCCGTCGTAGAGTTCTCGGAGAGCTTTCCAATAGTATATTGTGCGCCACGTAACTCCTTATGGATCAAAAGTTATGGGCATAGGAGCGACGGATACTTGGTCACAAGCCCCACGCCATCGGTTTGCGGGCCCAGCCTCTACGTGAAGTGAAATTCTCTTGCCCAAGGTGCTGTGGGATTCGTTAATAGAAATGTGATGGATTAGGTTGTCGTCCTTTTCGCGACTGACGACTTACGATCCGGGACGAAAAAATAGCGCAAAAGAAGAAAAGTGTCCCGAAACTGATGAAAACATTAGATTTTGGTCTCCAAAAATCAGCGCAGGATAGCAGGCTTGCTGCCCCCGTCGTAGAGTTGTCGGAGTGCTTTCAAACGGTATGCTGTGCGCCGCGTAACTCCTTACAGATTAAAAGTTAAGGGCACCGGAGCGACAGATACCTGGTCACAAGCCCCACGTACTCGGTTTGCGGGCCCAGCCTCTAAGTGAAGTAAAGTTCTCTTGCCCAAGGTGCCGTGGGATTCTATAATAGAAATGTGATGGATTAGGTTGTCGTCCTTTTTGCGGCTCACGACGTACGATCCAGGACGAAAAAACGGCGCAAAAGAAGAAAAGTGTCCCGAAACTAATGAAAACGTTCGATTTTGGGCTCCGAAAATAGGCGCAGCCAAGCAGGCTTGCTTGCCCCGTCGTAGAGCTCTCGGAGAGCTTTCCCACGGTATGCTTTGCGCCGTGTAACTCCTTACGGATCAAAAGTTATGAGCATCGGAGCGATAGATACCTGGTCACAAGCCCCACGCGCTCGGTTTACGGGCCCAGCCTCTAAGTGACGTGAAGTTCTCTTGCCCAAGGTACCGTGGGATTCGGTAATAAAATGTGGTGGATTACGTTGTAGTCCTTTTCGCGGCTCATGACGTACAATCCGGGATGGAAAAACAGCACAAAAGAGGAAAAATATCCCAAAACTGATGAAAATGTTGGATTTTGGGCTCCGAAAATAAGAGCAGTTGAGTAGGCTTGTTGCATTCATCGTAGAGCTCTCGAAGAGCTTTCCAACGTTATGTTGTGCGCCACGTAATTGCTTACGGATCAAAAATTATGGGCACCGGAGCGACGGATGCCTGGTCAAAAGCCCCACGCCCTCGGTTTGCAAACCCAGCCTCTACGTGAAGTAAAGTTCTCTTGCCCATGGTGCCGTGGGATTTTATAATAGAAATGTGATGGATTAGGTTGTCGCCCTTTTCGCGGCTCACGACGTACGATCCGGGATGAAAAAATAGCGCAAAAGAAGAAAAGTGACCCGAAACTGATGAAAATGTTCGATCTTGGGCTCCCAAAATAGGCACAGCCGTGTAAGCTTGCTACCCCCATGTTAGAGCACTCGGAGAGCTTTCCAACGTTATGTTGTACGCCGCGTAACTCCTTACGGATCAAAAGTTATGGACACCGGAGCGACGGATACCTGGTCATAAACCCCACGCCCTCGGTTTATAGGCCCAGCCTTTACATGCTGTGAAGTTGTCTTGCCCAAGGTGCCATGGGATTCTTTAATAGAAATGTGATGAATTAGGTTGTTGTCATTTTCGCGGCTCACGACGTACGATCCGGGATGAAAAAACAACACAAAAGAAGAAAAGTGTCCAAAAAATGATGAAAACATTCAATTTTGAACTCCAAAAATAGGTGCAACTGAGCAGGCTTGCTGCCCTCGTCGTAGAGCTCTCAGAGAGCTTTCCAACGGTATGTTGTGCGCCGCGTAACTCCTTACAAATCAAAAGTTATTTGCATCAGAGCGATAAATACCTGGTCACAAGCCCTACGCCCTCGGTTTGTGGGCCCAGCCTCTACGTGAAGTGAAGTTCTCTTACCCAAGGTGCCGTGGTATTTGGTAATAGAAATGTGATGGATTAGGTTGTCATCCTTTTCGCGACTCACGATGTAATATCCGGGACAAAGAAACAGCGCAAAAGAAGAAAAGTGTCCCGAAACTGATGAAAATATTAGATTTTGGGCTCCGAAAACTAGTGCAGCCGAGTAGACTTGCTGACCCCGTCGTAGAGCTGTCGGAGAGTTTTCCAACGATATGCTGTGCGCTGTGTAACTCCATATGAATAAAAAGTTATGGGCACCGAAGCGACAGATACCTGGTCACAAGCCCCACGCCCTCAGTTTGCGGGCCCAGCCTCTACGTAAAGTGAAGTTCCCTTGCTCAAGGTATCGTGGGATTCGGCAATAGAAATGTGATGGATTAGGTTGTCGTCCTTTTTGCGACTCACGATGTACGATCCGGGACGGAAAAATAGCGCAAAAGAAGAAATGTGTCCCAAAATTGATAAAAACTTTGGATTTTGGGCTGCGAAAACTGGCACAGCCGAGCAGGCTTAGTGACCCCGGCGCAGAGCTCTTGGAGAGCTTTCCAACGATATGTTGTGCGCTGCGTAACTCCTTACGAATCAAAAGTTATGGGCACCAGAGCGACGGATACCTGGCCACAAGTCCCGTGCCCTCTGTTTGCGAGCCCAGCCTCTACCTGAAGTGAAGTTGTCTAGCCCAGGGTGCCATCGGATTCGATAATAGAAATGTGATGGATTAGGTTGTCGTCCTTTTCGCGACTCACGATGTACGATCCGGGACGGAAAAATGGCGCAAAAGAAGAAAAGTGTCCCAAAACAGATGAAAACGTTGGATTTTGGTCTCTGAAAACTGGCGCAGCTTAGCAGGTTTGCTGCCTCTGTCATAGAGCTCTCGGAGTGCTTTCCAACTGTATACTGTGTGCTGTGTAACTCCTTACGGATCAAAAGTAATGGGCACCGGAGCAACAGATACCTGGTCACAAGCCCCAAGCCCTCGGTTTCCGGGCCCAGCCTCTACTTGAAGTAAAGTTCTCTTGCCCAAGGTACCGTGGGATTCTATAATAGAAATGTAATGGATTAGGTTGTCGTTCTTTTTGCGGCTCACGACTTGCGACCCGGGATAGAAAACCAGCGCAAAAGAAGAAAAGTATCTTGAAACTGATGAAAACGTTCAATTTTGGGCTCCGAAGAAAGCTGAAGGTGAGCAGGTTTGCTGCCCCAGTCGTAGAAATCTCGGACACCTTTCCACCAATATGTTGTACGACGCGTTACTCCTTACAGATCAAAAGTTATGGGCATCGGAGCGACAGATACCTCGTTACAAGCCCCACACCCTCGGTTTGCGGGCCAACCCTCTACGTGAAGTGAAGTTCTCTTGCCCAAGGTACCGTGTGATTCAGTAATAGAAATGTGATGTATTAGGTTGTCGTCCTCTTCGCGGCTCAAGACGTACGATCTAGGAGGGAAAAACAACAAAAAAGAAGAAAAGTGTCCCGAAACTGATGAAAACGTTGGATTTTGGTCTCCGAAAACCAGTGCAGCATTACGGGCTTGCTACCCCCGTCGTAGAGCTCTCGGAGTGCTTTCCAATGGTATGCTGTGTGCCACGTAACTCCTTACGAATCAAAATTTATGGGCACCGGAGCGACAGATACCTATTCAGAAGCCCCACACCCTCGGTTTTCGGGCCCAGCCTCTACATGAAATGAAGTTCTCTTGAGCAAGGTGCCGTGGGATACTATAATAGAAATGTGATGGAATAGGTTGTCATCCTTTTCAAGGCAGACGACGTACGATCCGGGACGGAAAAACAGCGCAGAAGAAGAAAAGTGTCCCGAAACTGACAAAAATGTTCAATTTTGGGCTCCAAAAACAATCACAGCCAAGCAAGTTCACTGCCCCCTTCGTAGAGCTCTCGGAGAGCTTTCTAACGATATGTTGTGCGCCGCGTAACTCCTTACGGATCAAAAGTTATAGGCACCGGAGCAATGGATACCTAGTCACAAGTCCCACGCCCTCGGTTTACGGGCCCAGCCTCTAAGTGAAGTGAAGTTCTCTTGCCCAAGGTGCAGTGGGATTCGGTAATAAAATGAGATTGATTAGGTTATCGTCCTTTTAGAGGCTTACGACGTACAATCCGGGATGGAAAAACAGCACAAAAGGAAGAAAAATATCCCGAAACTGATGAAAACGTTCGATTTTGTGCTCCAAAAATAGGCGCAACCGAAAAGGCTTTCTACCCCTGTCGTAGAGCTCTCGGAGAGCTTTCCAACGATATGTTGTGCGCCACGGAACTCCTAACGAATCAAAAGTTACGGGCACCGGAACAATGAATACTTGGTCAAAAGCCCCACGCCCTTGGTTTGCGAGCCCGGCCTCTACGTGAAGTGAAGTTGGCTTGCCCAAGGTGCCGTGGAATTCGATAACATAAATGTGACGGATTAGGTTGTCATCATTTTCGCGACTCACGATGTGCGATCCGGGACGAAAAAATAGCGCAAAAGAAGAAAAGTATCCCAAAATAGATGAAAACGTTGGATTTTGGTCTCCGAAAATTGGCGTAGCATTGCAGGTTTATTGCCTCTATTGTAAAGCTCTCGAAGTGCTTTCCAACGGTATGCTGTGCGCTGTGTAACTCCTTACAGATAAAAAGTAATGGGCACCGGAGCGACGGATACCTGGTCACAAGCCCCACGCCCTCGGTTTGCGGGCCTAGCCTCTATGTGAAATAAAGTTCTCTTATAATAGAAATGTGATGGATTAGGTTGTCGTCCTTTTCGCGTCTCACGATGTACGATCCAGGATGGAAAAACAGCGCAGAAGAAGAAAAATTGTACCAAAACTGATGAAAACTTTTGATTTTGGGCCCTGAAAATAGGCCTTGCCAAGCAGGCTTGCTGTCCCCATCGTAGAGCTCTCGGAGAGCTTTCCAACGTTATGCTGTGCACCGCGTAACTCCTTATGGATCAAAAGTTATGGCACCGGATCGACGGATACCTGGTCACAGCCCTACGCCCTCGGTTTGCAGCCCCAGCCTCTAAGTGAAGTGATGTTCTCTTGCCCAAGGTGCCGTGGGATTCGGTAATAAAATGTGATGGATTAGGTTGTCGTCCTTTTCGCGACTCACGACGTACGATCCGGAATGGAAAAATAGCACAAGAGGAAGAAAAATATCCCGAAACAGATGAAAACGTTAGATTTTGGGCTCCAAAAATAGGCGCAACCGAGAAGGCTTACCACCCTTGTCGTAGCACTCTCGGAGAGATTTCCAACGATATGCTGTACGCCGCGTAACTCCTTACGGATCAAAAGTTATAGGCACCGAAGCGACAGATACCTGGTCAAAAGCCCCACGCCCACGGTTTGCGGGTCCAACCTCTATGTGAAGTGAAGTTGTCTTGCCCAAGGTGCCATGGGATTCGGTAATAGAAATGTGATGGATTAAGTTGTCATCCTTTTTACGGCTCACTATGTACGATCCGGGACGGAAAAACAGCGCAAAAGTAGAAAAGTGTCCCAAAACAAATGAAAACGTTCGATTTTGGTCTCTGAAAACTGGCGCAGCATAGCAGGTTTGCTGCCCCTGTCGTATAGGTCTCGTAGTGCTTTCCAATGGTATGTTGTGCGCCGCGTAACTCCTTACGGATCAAAAGTAATGGGCACCGGAGCGACGGATACCTGGTCACAAGCCACACGCCCTCGGTTTGCGGGCCCAGCCTCTGCATGAAGCAAAGTTCTCTTGCCCAAGGTGCCGTGGGATTCTATAATAAAAATGTGATAGATTAGGTTATCGTCCTTTTTGCGGCTCACGACGTACAATCCGGGACGAAAAAACAGCGCAAAAGAAGAAAAGTATCCCAAAATTGATGAAAACGTTCGATTTTTAGCTCCGAAAATAGGTGCAGCCGAGCAGGATTGCTGGCCCCATCGTAGAGCTCTTGGAGAGCTTTCCAATGATATGCTGTGCGCCGCGTAACTCCTTACGGATCAAAAGTTATGGGCACCGGAGCGACGGATACCTAGTCACAAGCCCCATACCCTCGGTTTGCGGCCCCAGCCTCTAAGTGAAGTGATGTTCTCTTGCCCAAGGTGCCGTGGGATTCGGTAATAAAATGTGATTGATTAGGTTTTCGTCCTTTGCGCGGCTCACGACGTACGATCTAGGATAGAAAAACAGCTCAAAAGAAGAAAAGTATCTCAAAACTGATGAAAACGTTCGATTTTGGGCTCCGAAACAGGCACAGCCGAGAAGGCTTGCATCCCCCGTCACAGAACTCTCAGAGAGCTTTCCGACGGTATGCTGTGCACCGCGTAACTCCTTACGGATCAAAAGTTATGGGCACCGGAGCGACGGATACCGGGTCACAAGCCCCACTTCCTCGGTTTGCGGGCCAGGCATCTACGTGAAGTGAAGTTCTTTTGCCCAAGGTGTCGTGGGATTCGGTAATTGAAATGTGATGGATTAGGTTGTCGTCCTTTTCGTGACTAACGATGTACGATCCGGGACAGAAAAACAGCGCAAATGAAGAAAAGTGTCCCGAAACTGATGAAAACATTGGATTTTGGTCTCTGAAAACTGGCGCAGCATAGCAGGTTTGCTGCCCCTGTCGTAGAGCTCTCGTAGTACTTTCCAATGGTATGTTGTGCGCCGTGTAACTCCTTACGGATCAAAAGTTATGGGCACCGGAGCGACGGATACCTGGTCACAAGCCCCACGCCCTCGGTTTGCGAGCCCAGCCTCTGCGTGAAGCAAAGTTCTCTTGCCCAAGGTGCCATGGGATTCTATAATAGAAATGTGATAGATTAGGTTATCGTCCTTTCCGCGGCTCACGATGTACAATCCGGGACGAAAAAACACGCAGAAAAAGAAAAGTGTCCCAAAAGAGATGAAAACATTGGATTTTGGTCTCTGAAAACTGGCGCAGCATAGTAGGTTTGCTGCCCCTGTCGTAGAGCTCTCGTAGTGCTTTCCAACGGTATATTGTGCGCCGGGTAACTCTTTACGGATCAAAAGTAATGGGCACCGGAGTGACGGATACCTGGTCACATGCCCCACGCCCTCGGTTTGCGGGCCCAGCCTCTGCGTGAAGCAAAGTTCTCTTGCCCAAGGTGCCATGGGATTCTATAATAGAAATGTGATAGATTAGGTTATCGTCCTTTCCGCGGCTCACGATGTACAATCCGGGATGAAAAAACACGCAGAAAAAGAAAAGTGTCCCAAAACTGATGAAAATGTTTGATTTTTGGCCCCGAATATAGATGCAGCCGAGCAGGCTTGATGCCCCCGTCGTAGAGCTCTCGGAGAGCTTCCCAACGGTATGCTGTGCGCCGCGTAAATCCTTACAGATCAAAAGTTATGGGCACCGGAGTGACGAATAACTGGTCACCAGCCCCACGCCCTCGGTTTGCGGCCCCAGCCTCTAAGTGACGTGATGTTCTCTTGCCCAAGGTGCCGTGGCATTTCGTAATAAAATGTGACGGATTAGGTTGTCGTCCTTTTCGCGGCTCACGACGTACGATCCGGAATGGAAAAATAGCACAAGAGGAAGAAAAATATCCCAAAATGGATGAAAACGTTAGATTTTGGGCTCCAAAAATAGGCGCAACCAAGAAGGCTTGCCACCCCTATCGTAGCGCTCTCGGAAAGCTATCCAACGGTATGCTGTGCGCCGCGTAACTCCTTACGGATCAAAAGTTAGGGGCACCGGAGCGACGGATACCTGGTCATAAGCCCCACGCCCTCGGTTTGCAGGTCTAGCCTCTGCGTGAAGTGATGTTGTCTTACCCAAGGTGCCATGCGATTCAGAAATAGAAATGTGATGGATTAGGTTGTCGTCCATTTCGCGGCTCACTATGTATGATCCGGGACGAAAAAATAGCGAAAAGAAGAAAATTGTCCCAAAAGAGATGAAAACATTGGATTTTGGTCTCTGAAAACTGGCGCAGCATAGTAGGTTTGCTGCCCCTGTCGTAGAGCTCTCGTAGTGCTTTCCAACGGTATGTTGTGCGCCGCGTAACTCTTTACGGATCAAAAGTAATGGGCACCGGAGCGACGGATACCTGGTCACATGCCCCACGCCCTCGGTTTGCGGGCCCAACCTCTGCGTGAAGCAAAGTTCTCTTGCCTAAGGTGCCGTGGGATTCTATAATAGAAATGTGATAGATTAGGTTATCGTCCTTTCCGCGGCTCACGACGTACAATCCGGGATGAAAAAACAGCGCAGAAGAAGAAAAGTGTCCCAAAACTGATGAAAACATTCAATTTTTGGCCCCGAAAATAGGCCCAGCCAAGCACGCTTGCTATCCCTGTCGTAGAGCTCTCGGAGAACTTTCCAACGTTATGATGTGCGCCGTGTAACTCATTACGGATCAAAAGTTATGGGCACTGAAGCGACGGATACCTAGTCACAAGCCCCACGCCCTTGGTTTGCAGGCCCAGCCTCTAAGTGAAGGGAAGTTGTCTTGCCCTTGGTGCCATGGGATTTGGCAATAGAAATATGATGGATTAGATTGTCGTCCTTTCCGCGGCTCACGACGTATGATTCGGGACGGAAAAACAACGCAAAAGAAGAAAAGTATCTCAAAACTGATGAAAACGTTCGATTTTGGGCTCCGAAACAGGCACAGCCCAGAAGGCTTGCATCCCACGTCACAGAACTCTCAGAGAGCTTTCCAACGGTATGCTGTGCACCGCGTAAATCCTTACGGATCAAAAGTTATGTGTACCGGAGCGACGGATACCGGGTCACAAGCCCCACGTCCTCGGTTTGCGGGCCAGGCATCTACGTGAAGTGAAGTTCTCTTGCCCAAGGTGTCGTGGGATTCGGTAATTGAAATGTGATGGATTAGGTTGTCGTCCTTTTCATGACTAACGATGTACGATCCGGGACAGAAAAACAGCGCAAAAGAAGAAAAGTGTCCCGAAACTGATGAAAACTTTGGATTTTGGGCTCCAAAAACTAGCACAGCCAACCAGGCTTACTGACCCCGTCGTAGAGCTCTCGGAGAACTTTCTAACGGTATGTTGTGCACCGCGTAACTCTTTACAGATCAAAAGTTATGGGCACCGGAGTGACGGATGCCTGGTCACAAGCCCCAAACCCTCGGTTTGCTAGCCCAGCCTCTACGTGAAATAAAGTTCTCTTGCCCAAGGGGCTGTGTGATTCTGTAATAGAAATGTGATGGATTAGGTTATCGTCGCTTTCACGGCTCACGACGTACGATCCGGGACAGAATAACTGCACAGAAGAAGTAAAGTGTCCCGAAACAGATGAAAATGTTTAATTTTGGGCTTCGATAATAGGCCCAGCCGAGTAGGCTTTCCGCCCATGTCGTAGAGCTCTCAGAGAGCTTTCCAATGATATGTTGTGTGCCGCGTAACTCCTTACGGAGCAAAAGTTATGGGTACCAGAGCGACGGATGCCTAGTCACAAGCCCCATGCCCTCTGTTTGCGGGCCCAGCCTCCACTTGAAGTGAAGTTCTCTTACCCAGGGTGCTGTGGGATTCGGTAATAAAAATGTGATGGATTAGGTTGTTCCTTTTCGCGGCTCACGACGTACTATCCGGGAAGTAAAAACAGCGCAAACGAAGAAAATTGTCCCGAAACTGATGAAAATGTTCGATTTTGGGCTCCGAAAATAGGCGCAGCTGAGCAAGCTTGATGCCCCCATCTTAAAGCTCTCGGAGAGCTTTCCAACGGTATGCTGTGCTCCTTGTAATCCTTATGAATCAAAAGTTATGGGCACCGGAGCGACGGATACCTGGTCACAAGCCCCACGCCCTCGGTTGCGGGCCCAGCCTCTACGTGAAGCAAAGTTCTCTTGCCCAAGGTGCAGTGGAAATCTATAATAGAAATGTGATGGATTAGGTTGTCATCGTTATCGCGGCTCACGACGTACGAACCGGCACGAAAAAATAGCACAAAAGAAGAAAAGTATCCTGAAACTGGTGAAAATGTTCAATTTTGGTCTCTGAAAAATGGCGCAGGCGAGTAGGCTTGCGGCCCCCGTCGCAGAGCTCTCGGAGAGCTTTCCAATAGTATATTGTGCACCGCGTAACTACTTACAGATCAAAAGTTATAGGCACCGGAGCGACAGATACTTGGTCACAAGCCCCACGCCCTCGGTTTGCCGGCCCTGCCTCTACCTGAAGTAAAGTTCTCTTGCCCAAGGTGTCGTGGGATTCATTAACAGAAATGTGTTGGAATAGGTTGTCGTACTTTTTGCGGTTCACGACATACGATCCGGGACAGAAAACCAGCGCAAAAGAAGAAAAGTGTCCCGAAACTGATTAAAACGTTGGATGTTGCTCTCCAAAAACCAGCGCAACATAGTAGGTTTGCTGCCCTCGTCGTAGAGCTCTCAGATTTCTTTCCAATGGTATGCTGTGCTCCGCGTAACTCCTTACGGTTCAAAAATTATGGGCACCAGAGCGACGGATACCTAGTCACAAACCCCGCGCCCTCAGTTTGCGGGCCCAGCCTCTACATGAAGTAAAGTTCTCTTGCCCAAGGTGCCGTGGGATTCTATAATAGAAATGTGATGGATTAGGTTGTCGTCTTTTTCGTGGCTCACGACGTACAAACCGGGACGAAAAAACAACGCAAAAGAAGAAAAGTGTCCCAAAATTGATGAAAACATTGGATTTTGGGCTCCTATAATTGGCACAGCCGAGCAGGTTTACTGACCCCGTTATAGAACTCTCGCAAAACTTTTAAACAGTATGTTATGCACCGCGTAACTCCTTACGGATCAAAAGTTATGGGCACCGGAGCGACGGATACCTGGTCACAAGCCCTACACCCTCGGTTTGCGGGCCCAGCCTCTACGTGAAGTAAAGTTCTCTTACCCAAGGGGCTGTGGGATTCTATAATAGAAATGTGATGGATTAGGTTGTCGTCCTTTTCGCTGCTCATGACGTACAATACGGGACGGAAAAACAGCGCAGAAAAAGAAAAGTATCCCGAAACTGTTGGAAACGTTTGATTTTGGGCTCCAAAAATAGGCGTAGCAGAGAAGGTTTACAGCCCCAGTCGTAGAGCTCTCGGAGAGCTTTCCAACGATATGCTGTGTGCCGCATAACTCCTTACGGATCAAAAGTTATAGGCACCGGAGCGACGGATACCTGGTTACAAGCCCTATGCCCTCTGTTTGCTGGCCCATCCTCTACCTGAAGTGAAGTTCTCTTGCCCAGGGTGCCGTGGGATTCAGTAATAGAAATGTGATTGATTAGGTTGTCGTCCTTTTCGCAGCTCACGAGGTACGATCCGAGACAAAAAAATAGCACAAATGAAGAAAAGTGTCCCGAAACTGATGAAAATGTTCAATTTCGGTCTCCGAAAATAGGCACAGTAGAGCAAGTTTGATGCCCCCGTCTTAGAGCTCGGAGAGCTTTCCAACGGTATGCTGTGTGTCATGCCCCAACCCGACCTATAAAGGTTAGACTAGGATGTGATCTAAACATTCATATCATTTCACGTACTTAATCGTTCATTAAAGTTTAACACTTAACGTTAGTCTAAACTTCAAAAATTCTCCGGAAAACCGGCAGCATAACGGCTGCAATTGGGCTCTTTAGTTTGACCTAATTTCCTAAACGCCTTAAAACTTTCAATCTCAAATTCATTTCCCACTAAGATTACTATTTATCACCAATCGAAATGCCTACTAGTTATCTCGATGTCTTGCTTGATTAACAACCTAGCATGATAACTATGTCTCGTTTGTTTGTCAATCCATGTTACAAAGTACTTGTTGATCTTAGTTTACCGATGTGTACCTGCTTAAGATTGGATAGATTCATTTTACTTAACCCTTTACATAATACTTCATAAGCCTGTGATAGATACTAAACCAGTAGCAAAATGAGCAAATAGGGTGTCTGTCTAGTTAATATTGGTACAAATCAAAATTAGACCCTAAAGTACAACATGGGTCATTTACAACAACGACAGTAAGCAACACAAGAAATAGTCTCCAATACAACATATCGTTCACAAAATAGCCACAGTCAAGTAAGACACGTAGGGCAGACAATCACTCCAAGGAGTCATCGATAGGCACATTATCCTCAGGTACCTGTTCCTGATCTTCTTCACCTGAGATGATAAAAGAGGGCGAGTCCTTATGAACTCAGTGAGGGGGAACGAGAAATAAGTTTTGAAACTATTTTTCCGGTTCAACTTATGAAAACCCTTTTTGCAAGCATGACATATATCACAAGTTAGTTCATAATGTAATATAAAATTAAAAGACCACAATTACCCGTCTTTCCTCCCCGAGGTCCTCTAGGAACCAAGCGAGAGTACTTATACACATAGTGAAAAGGATACGGTGAGCTTTTGCTCTCAGTTCATTTCCAGTATCAGTTGTTGCGGCCGACTTCAAATCATCCACTTATCACGCCAAATGGGTGTACTCCGAATGTACCTTGAAATCCTACGACCCAACTCTCCGAGGAAGTCTAGCCCCCAAGCGAGAGAGGGAATTGGACAATGGTAGTCACGGTTGCACCGACAAGCCTGATGCCGCCCGGTGTGCGTGAAACGCTACCACGCCAGAATGAAAGGTTGCAACCTTGTATGCAATGCATATTTATGACATTTATTATATCACATTAGGAGGACAACAAAGTAGGTTGCCTTCGAACAGTTATAAAATTGCACATTGACAAGTAAACACACGAGGCATGCTTTGGCATGTAATTTCACTTGTAAAGCACATGGAGTTATATGAATATTAAACGGGCAGCCATGTAACACATGTAAATCAAATCATATAACTCATTTCGGGGTTCAGGTAATCAAGTAATAAGTTTATGAAAGCATGCAACGACGTCTACGTGGGACCGGGTGCAAGAAAGGTTTACTTGTCAACATGTAATCATCGAAAATCACACTTAGGGCTATAAGGACAACTACGGGCAGCTCACTAATCACATAATTAGACACGATAACTATTGGATCACACTTAGCGAGTTTTCATAGTCACTAGGGTTTCAATTCATGCTTACCCGTGCGATTAAGCCCCAAGTTGTCACGTAATTAAGTCAAGGCCATGCATCGATTAATTAAACATCCTCAATCATTCAAAACAGTCCACACAACATCCAAGTGCCACAATCCCAAGCATTTAATACCACAAGAGAAGTTACAATAATTTTCAAACCATATCACTAGATAAAAACGTCACTGCAATGGTTTGTTTTCCCACAATAATTTAGACAAGCAAACAATCTCCAATTTCAGTGAACAAAATTTCAAATCAAAGCTTATTAAGTGAACTAAATCCAGAAACAAACCTCGCATCATTTGGAGTTCGGATTCAAAAGTTATAGCAAAAACCGTGAGACTACGCAAAACTGTCCAGATTTGTACACATTTCAATACTTGTCAATTTTGTGGGCCTTAGGGTCAGATTTAGCCTTAGTCTATTTCTGACAAAAATGTCCAGAACTGAAAAATATAGCAACTTTTGAAATTTTATGCAGTTTAGATATCATTTGCTAAGTCTAAACTGGTTCGTTCTACAGGGACAGTGAACTGCCAAAAACCTGCTTCATTTTCCAGATTTTCTAGATTTAGACACATTTCGATGTTTTGCCATTTTGGAGACTTTAGAGGCAAAATTGGCCTTAGCCTATGTCTATGACAAATGCTCAGAACTGGCAAAACTATTCACCTACCAATTTACATGCATTTTCAACATCATCTACCAGGCCAAATTCACTTCGCTCTAACAAGTTAGAAGTTTGCCATTTTGCGATTTTTCCTATCTTCAAGTTCTAGCTAACTATCTTACCATGCATGGTTACAAAAGCTCATGTACACACACATACCACAAGTACAGAGGTAAAAATAGACATATGAAGGCATCCATGTGGTTTTTGAAAGCTTTTAAAAGGATTAACCATCACCTTAGCCTATTGACAACAAATGATGCTCAAATCTCTTGAAGATGCACATATGGTCTTCTCTCCTTGTTTGGCCGAGGGATATTGCTTGATTTCCTTAATTCCGAGCTAAGTTACCATGTCCTTAGTATGTGCATGTGGTTAGAACAAAAGGGAGATGAAAGAAAAGCTATCAAACATACCTAGGGCCGAAATGGGTGTTCTATGAGCTTGCATGCATGTCTTTTTGCTTCTAGCTTGCTTGGTCAAGCTTCCTAGGACCTTGAGTGTCTTGATGAACCTTAGGATGATGAGCTTAAGCTATGGAGACTAAGATTGCAGCCAAGGCCGAGAGAGAGAGTGTAATGAGAGAATGAGAAGTTTGAAATGAATGAAGTGTTGGTGTTTGTGAGTGTGTCGGCCTAAGGCTTCAAAATTTCTGATTTTTGTGTGTTCAAGAGCATGTTTTGAATTGTCTAGCATGGGCATTGAATGGATCGAAAATGTGGAGCATGGTGGAGGATAAAATAATGCTTTGTTTTCTTTCTTTTTTTGCATTGTGTCATAACTTGTCTAAGTTTGATTTTGAAATTGCAAAGCATGCACAAAACCCTTCACATGGTCGGCCAAGGCTTGCGCAAATCTGAATTTTTTTGTCTTGTTTGAGCTTATTTTATTGTGTGCTTGGAATGTGCAAAAGAATAAAGAATAAAGAATAAGAATGTTTAGCTTTTGGTGAAATTTTGTCTTCTAGTGAGTTGAATTAGCATTTTAATATTAGTTAGTAGAGTTTGTAGGATTAATTAATAATCTAGTGCTTCGTGTAAGATGCTCTCTTGATTAGCGTGCGGGCATGCTTTCCTAGGTTTAGGGCACGTACTATGACGTAAGGCATGAACTACGAGACGAATGCACGTTTTCCAAGCAAATGCACGCAACCCTAAATAAATGCACGTAATTTGATGTAAGGCACATAAAACGAGACACGACTCTTAAACCTAGGTCAAGGCACGCAATTCTAGGTTAGGGCACAGGAAATGAGGTATCGCACGCAAATCGAGGTTGGGCCTCACAATGTGCGCCATGTAACTCCCTACGAATCAAAAGATATGGGCATTAAAGCGACTGATACCTGGTCACAAGCACCACGCCCTCGGTTTGCAGGCCCAGCCTATACGTGAAGCAAAGTTCTCTTGCCCAAGGTGCAGTAGGATTCTATAATAGAAATATGATGGACTAGGTTGTCGTCCGTTTCGCGACTCACGACGTACGTTCCGGGATAGAAAAACAGCGCAAAAGAAGAAAAATATTCTCAAAACTGATGAAAAAATTCAATTTTGGGCTCCAAAAAAGGTACAGCCGAGTAGGCTTATTGCCCCTGTCGTAGAGCTCTCGGAGAGCTTTCCAACGGTATGTTGTGCGCCACGTAACTCCTTACAGATCAAGAAGTTATGGGCACTGGAGCGATGGATACCTGGTCACAAGCCCCATGCCCTCTGCTTGCGGGCCCAACTTCTACGTGAAGTGAAGTTGTCTTTCCCACAGTACCGTGGGATTCGGGAATAGAAATGTGATGGATTAGGTTGTTGTCCTTTTCACGGCTAACGACTTACGATCCGGGATGGGAAAATAGCACAAAAGAAGAAAAGTTTCCCGAAACTGATGAAAACGTTGGATTATGGTCTCGAAAAACTGGTGCAAGATAGCAGGCTTGCCCTCATCATAGAGCTGTCAGAGTACTTTCCAATTGTATGCTATGCACCGCGTGACTCCTTGCGGATCAAAAATTATGGTTACCGTTTCGACGGAGACCTGGTCACAAGCCCCATGCACTCGGTTTACGGGCCCAGCCTCGACAAGAAGTGAAGTTCTCTTGCCCAAGGTTCAATGGGATTCTATAATAGAAATGTGATGGATTAGGTTGTCGTCTTTTTCGTGGCTCACGACGTACGATCCGAGATGAAAAAACAGCGCAGAAGAAGAAAAGTGTCCTGAAACTGATGAAAACGTTCGATTTTAGGCTCCGAAAATAGGCACAGCCAAGCAGGCTTGCTTCCTCCGTTGTAGAGCTCTCGAAGAGCTTTCTAACGGTATGTTGTGCGCCACGTAACTCCTTACGGATCAAAAGTAATGGGCACCGGAGCGACGGATACCTGGTCACAAGCCCCACGCCCTCAGTTTGCGGGCCCAGCCTCTAAGTGATGTGAAGTTCTCTTGCCCAAGGTGCCATGGGATTCGTTAATAAAATGTGGTGGATTACGTTGTAGTCCTTTTCGCGGCTTATGATGTACGATCCGGGACGAAAAAATAGCACAAAAGAAGAAAAGTTTCCCAAAATTGATGAAAATGTTCAATTTTGGGTTCCGAAAATAGGCACAGCCTAGTAGCCTTGCTGCCTACGTCGTAGAGCTCTCAGAGAGCTTTCCAACGGTATGTTGTGCGCCGCATAAGTCTTTACGGATCAAAAGTTATGGGCACCGGAGTGACGGATACCTGGTCATAAGCCCCACGCCGTCGGTTTGCGGCCCAGCTTCTACGTGAAGTTAAGTTCACTTGCCCAAGGTTCCATTTGATTCGGTAATAGAAATGTGATGGATTAGGTTGTCGTCCTTTTCGCGGCTCACGACGTACGATCCAGGACGGAAAAATAACACAAAAGATGAAAAGTGTCCCGAAACTAATGAAAACGTTCAATTTCGGGCTTCAAAAATAGTCGCAGCCGAGCAAGCTTGCTTCCCCCGTTGTAAAGCTCCCGGAGAACTTTCCAACGGTATGCTGTGCGCCGTGTAACTCCTTACGGATCAAAAGTTATGGGCACCAGAGCGACGGAGACCTAGTTACAAACCCCACTCTCTTGGTTTGTGGGCCCAGCCTTTACGAGAAATGTTATTCTCTCGCCCAAGGTGCCATGGGATTCGGAAATAAAAATGTGATGGATTTGGTTGTTGTCCTTTTCGCGGCTCATGACGTACGATCTGGGACAAAAAAACAGCACAAAAGGAGAAAAGTGTCAAGAAACTAATGAAAATGTTGGATTTTGGGCTCCGAAAATAGGAGCAGCCGAGCAGGCTTGTTACATCCGTCGTAGAGCTCTCGAAGAGCTTTCCAACGGTATGCTGTATGCCACGTAATTGCTTATGGATCAAAAGTTATGGGCACTTGAGCGACGGATACCTGGTCAAAAGCCCCACGCCCTCGGTTTGCAAGCCCAGGCTCTACGTGAAGTAAAGTTCTCTTGCCCAAGGTGTCGTGGGATTTTATAATAGAAATGGGATGGATTAGGTTGTCGTCTTTTTCGCTGCTCATGACGTACGATCTGGGAAGAAAAAACATCACAAAAGAAGAAAAGTGTTCCGAATCTGATAAAAATGTTCGAACTTGGGCTCCGAAAATAGGCGCAGCCGTGCAAGCTTGCTGCCCCCGTGTTAGAGGTCTCAAAGAGCTTTCCAACGGTATGATGTGCGCCGCGTAACTCCTTACAGATCAAAAGTTATGGGAAACCGAGCGACAGATACCTTGTTACAAGCCCCACTCCCTCAGTTTGCGGGCCTAGCCTCAATGAGAAATGAAGTTCTCTCACCCAAGGTGCCATGGGATTCGGTAATAGAAATGTGATGTATTATGTTGTCGTCCTTTTCACGGCTCACAACGTACGATCCGGGACAGACAAAAAGCGCAAAAGAAGAAAAGTATCCCAAAACTGATGAAAATGTTCAATTTTGGGCTCCGAAAATAGGTACAGCCTAGTAGGCTTGCGGCCCTCGTCGTAGATCTCTCTAAGATCTTTCCAACGGTATGTTGTGCGCCGCGTAAGTCCTTACGCATCAAAAGGTGTGGGCACCGGAGCGATGGATACCTAGTCACAAGCCCCACGCCGACAGTTTGCGGGCCCAACCTCTACGTGAAGTGAAGTTCTCTTGCCAAAGGTACCATCGGATTCGTTAATAGAAATGTGATGCATTAGCTTCTCATCCTTTTCCCTCGTCACGACATACGATCCGGGACGGAAAAACAGCGCAGAAGAAGAAAAGTATTCCGAAACTGATGAAAATGTTAGATTTTGTGCTCCAAAAATAGGTGCAGCCAAGAAGGCTTACTGTCCCCATCGTAGAGCTCTCGTAGAGCTTTCCAACGGTATGCTGTGCTCCACGTAACTCCCAACAGATCAAAAGTTATAGGCACCGGAGCGACGGATACCTGGTCATAAACCCCACGCCCTCGGTTTGCTAGCCCAGCCTCTACATTAAGTGAAGTAGTCTTGCCCGAGGTGCAGGAGGATTCGGTAATAGAAATGTGATGGATTAGGTTGTCGTCCTTTTCGCGACTCACGACGTACGATCCGGGACGAAAAAATATCGCAAAAGAAGAAAAGTGTCCCAAAACTAAAGAAAACGTTTGATTTTGGGATCCAAAATAAGGCGCAACCATGCAAGCTTGTTGTCTCCGTCTTAGAGCTCACAGAGAGCTTTCCAACGGTTTGATGTGTGCCACATAACTCCTTACAGATCAAAAGTTATGGGCACTGGAATGACGGATACCTGGTTATGAGCCCCACTCCCTCGGTTTCCGAGCCTAGCCTCTACGAGAAATGAAGTTCTCTCACCCAAGGTGATGTGGGATTCGGTAATAAAAATGTGATGGATTAAACTGTCGTCCTTTTCGCGGCTCACGACGTACGATTCGGGAATGAAAAAAAGAGCAGAAGAAGAAAAGTGTCCCAAAATTGATGAAAACATTCGATTTTGGGCTCCAAAAACAGGCGCAGTTGAGAAGGCTTGTTGATCTGTCGTTGAGCTCTTGGAGAGCTTTCCAACGGTATGCTATATGCCGTGTAACTCCTTACGGATCAAAAGTTATGGGCACCAGAGCGACGGATACCTTATCATAAGCCCCACGCCCTCGGTTTGTGGGCCCAACTTCTACGTGAAGTGAAGTTGTCTTGCCCAAGGTGCCATGGGATTCGGTAATAGAAATGTGATGGATTAGGTTGTTGTCCTTTTTGCAACTGACGATGTGCGATCCGGGACGAAAACAGCGCAAAAGAAGAAAAGTATACCGAAACTGATAAAAATGTTGGATATTGGGCTGCGAAAATCGGTACAACCGAGCAGGCTTGCTGACCCAGTCTTAGAGCTCTCAAAGAGCTTTCCAACGGTATGCTATGCACTGCGTAACTCCTTACGAATCAACAGTTTTGGGCACCGGAGCGACGGACACCTGGTCACAAGCCCCACGCCCTCGATTTGTGGGCCCAGCCTCTACGTGAAGTGAAATTCTCTTGCCCAAGGTGCCGTGGGATTCTGTAATAGAAATGTGATGGATTGGGTTGTCGTCCTTTTCGCGGTTCAGGACGTACGATCCAGGACGAAAAAATAGCGCACAAGAAGAAAATTGTCCCGAAACTTATGAAAACATTCGATTTTGAGCTCCAAAAATAGGGGCAGCTTAGCAGTCTTGCTACCACCATCGTAGAGCTCTCGGAGTGCTTTCCAACGATATGCTATGCGCCGTGTAGCTCCTTACGGATCAAAAGTTATGGGCACCAGAGCGACGGATACCTAGTCCAAGCCCCACTCCCTCGGTTTATGGGCCCAGCCTCTACGTGTAGTGAAGTTCTCTTGCCCAAGGTGCCATGGGATTCTAAAATAGAAATGTGATGGATTAGGTTGTCGTCCTTTTCGCAGCTCACGACGTACGATCCAGGACAAAAAAACAGCGCGAAAGAGAAAAAGTGTCCTAAAAATTACGAAAACGTTCGTTTTTGGGCACCAAAAATAGGCACAACTGAGTAGGATTGCTGCCCCTGTCGTAGAGCTCTCAGAGAGCTTTCAAACGGTATGCTGTGTGCCGCGTAACTCCTTATGGATCCAAAGTTATGGGCACCGAAGCGACGGATACCTGATCACAAGCCCTACGCTCTCGGTTTGTGGGCCCAACCTCTACGTGAAGTGAAATTATCTTTCCCAAGGTGCCGTGGGATTCGGTAATAGAAATGTGATGGATTAGGTTGTCATCCTTTTCGTAACTCACGATGGAATATCTGGGACAGAAAAATAGCGTAAAAGAAGAAAAGTGTCCCAAAACTGATGAAAATGTTGGATTTTGGGCTCCGAAACCAGCGCAGCCGAGTAAACTTGCCGACCCTGTCATAGAGCTCTCGGAGAGCTTTCTAACGGTATGCTGTGCGCCGCGTAACTCCTTACGGATCAAAAGTTATGGGCACCGGAGTGACGGAGACCGGGTCCTAAGCCTCACGCCATCGGTTTGCAGGCCCAGCCTCTACATGAAGTGAAGTTCTCTTGCCCAAGGTGCCGAGGGATTCGGTAATAGAAATGTGATGGATTAGGTAGTCGTCTTTTTTGCGGCTCACAACTTACGATCCGGGATGAAAAAACAGCGCAAAAGAAGAAAAGTGTCCCGAAACTGATGAAAACTTTAGATCTTGGTCTCCGAAAATAGGTGCAGCCGTGCAAGCTTGCTACCCCCGTCTTAATGCTCTCGGAGAGCTTTCCAACGGTATGATGTGCGCCTCGTAACTCCTTATAGATCAAAAGTTATGGACACCGGAGCGACGGATACCTGGTTACCAGCCCCACTCCCTCGGTTTGCGGGCCCAGCCTCAACGAGAAATGAAGTTTTCTCACCCAAGGTGTCATGGGATTCGGTAATAGAAATGTGATGGATTATGTTGTCGTGCTTTTCGCGGCTCACGACGTACGATCCGGGATGAAAAAAAAGGCGCAAAAGAAGAAAAATATTCTGAAACTGATGAAACTGTTAGATTTTGGGCTCCAAAATCAGGTACAGCCTAGCAGGAATGCGGCCCCCATCGTAGAGCTCTCGGAGAGCTTTGCAATGGTATGCTATGCGCCGCGTAACTCCTTATGGATCAAAAGTTATGGGCACTGGAGCGACGGATACCTGGTCATAAGCCCCACGCCCTCGGTTTGCGGGCCCAGCCTCTACGTGAAGTGTAGTTCTCTTGCCAAAGGTGCCGTGGGATTTGATAATAGAAATGTGATGGATTAGGTTGTCATCCTTTTCGGGAATGACGATATACGATCCGAGACGGAAAAATAGCGCAAAAAACGAAAAGTGTCACGAAATTGATGAAAACTTTAGATTTTATGCCCTGAAAACCAGCGCAGCTGAGCAGGCTTGCTGACCCTGTTGTAGAGCTCTTGGAGAGCTTTCCAACGGTATGTTGTGTGCCGCGTAAGTCCTTACAAATCAAAAGTAATGGGCTTCGGAGCGATAGATACCTGGTCATAAGCCCCACACCCTCGGTTTATGAGCCCAGCCTCTACGTGAAGTGAAGTTCACGTGCCCAAGGTGTCATGAGATTCGGTAATAGAAATGTGATGGATTAGGTTGTCATTCTTTTCGCGACTCACGATGTAATATCCGGGACGGAAAAATAGCGCAAAAGAAGAAAAGTGTCCCGAAACTAATGAAAACGTTGGATTTTGGGCTCCGAAAATAGGTGTAGCCTAGTAGGCTTGCTGACTCCGTCGTAGAGTTCTCGGAGAACTTTCCAACAATATGCTGTGCGCCACGTAACTCCTTACGGATCAAAAATTATGGGGGCCGGAGCGATAAACACCTGGTCACAATCCCCACGCCCTCTATTTGCGGGCCCAGCCTATACGTGAAGTAAAGTTGTCTTGCCCAAGGTGCTGTGAGATTTGCTATTAGAAATGTGATGGATTAGGTTGTCGTCCTTTTTCCGGCTCACGACGTACGATCCGAGACGAAAAAATAGTGCGAAAGAAGAAAAGTGTCCCGAAACTGATGAAAACGTTCAATCTTGGGCTCTGAAAACAAGCGCAGCCGTGCAAGCTTGTTGCCCCCGTCTTAGAGCTCTCAGAGAGCTTTCCAACGGTATGATTTGTACCGTGTAACTCCTTCCAAATCAAAAGTTATGGGCACCGGAGCAACGGATACCTGGTTACAAGCCCACTCCCTCGGTTTGCAGGCTCGACCTCTACGAGAAATGAAGTTCTGTCACCCAAGGTGGCATAGGATACGATAATAGAAATGTGATGGATTAGGTTGTCGTCATTTTCGCGGCTCACAACGTACGATCCGGGATGAAAAAACAGTGCAAAAGAAGAAAAGTGTCCCGAAACTGATGAAAACATTCGATTTTGAGCTCCAAAAATAGGCACAGCCTAGCAGGCTAGCTGCCTCCATTGTAGAGCTCTCGAAGAGCTTTCTAACGGTATGCTGTACGCTGCATAACTCCTTACGGATCAAAAGTTATGGGCACCAGAACGACAGATACCTGGTCACAAGAGCCACGCCCTCAGTTTGCGGGCCCAGCCTCTACGTGAAGCAAAGTTGTCTTGCCTAAGGTGTCGTGGGATTCGGTAATAGAAATGTGATGGATTAGGTTGTCGTCATTTTCGCGGCTCACGACATACGATCCGAGATAGAAAAATAGCGCAAAAGAAGAAAAGTGTCCTAAAACTAATGAAAATGTTAAATTTTGGGCTCCGAAAACAAGGCCAGCCAAGCAAGCTTGCTGCCCAAGTCGTAGAGCTCTCGGAGAGCTTTCCAACGGTATGCTGTGCACTGTGTAACTCCTTACGGATCAAAAGTTATAGTCACCGGAGCAATGGATACCTGGTCCTAAGCCCCTCACTCTCAGTTTGCGGGCCCAGCGTCTACAAGAAATAAAGCTCCCTTGCCCAATATCCCGTGGGATTCAGTAATAGAAATGTGATGGATTAGGTTGTTGTCCTTTTCGCGGCTCACGACGTACGATCCGGGATGGAAAAATAGCGCAAATGAAGAAATGTGTCCAGAAATTGATGAAAACGTTCGATTTTGGGCTCTGAAAACAGGCACAGCCGAGCTAACTTGCTGCCCCGTCATAGAGCTCTCAGGGAGTTTTCCAACGGTATGCTGCGCGTCGTGTAACTCCTCACGAATCAAAAGTTATGGGCACCGGAGCGACAGATACCTGGTCGCAAGCCCCAAGCCCTCGGTTTGAGGGCCCAGTCTCTATGTTAAGTGAAGTTCTCTTGCCCAAGGTGCAGTGGGATTCTATAATAGAAATATGATGGATTAGGTTGTCGTCTTTTTCACACCTCACGTCGTACGATTCGGGACTAAAAAATAGCGAAAAAGACAAAAAGTGTCTATAAACTAATGAAAATGTTCGATTTTGGACTTCGAAAATAGGCGCAGCCAAGCAGACTTGCTGCCCTCGTCGTAGAGCTCCCGGAGAGCTTTCCAACGGTATGATGTACGCTGTTTAACTTTTTACGAATAAAAAGTTATGGGCACCGGAGCGACGGATAGCTGGTCATAAGTCCCACGCCCTCGGTTTACGGGCCCAGCCTCTACGTGAAGTGAAATTCTTTTGCCTAAGCTACCATTTGATTTGGTAATAGAAATGTGATGGATTAGGTTGTTGTCCTTTTCGTAGCTCACGACGTACGATCCGGGACTAAAAAACAGAGCAAAAGAGGAAAAGTATCCCGGAACTGATGAAAACGTTCGGTTTTGGGATATGAAAATTGGCGCAGCTGAGCAGGCTTGCTGCCCTGATCATAAAGCTCTCGGAGAGCTTTCCAATTATATGTTGTGCACCGCATAACTCCTTACGGATCAAATGTTATAGGCAAAGGAGCGACGGAGACCTAGTCCCAAGCCCCACGCCCTCGGTTTGCGGGCCCAGCCTTTACGTGAAGTGAAGTTCTTTTGCCTAAGGTACTGTTTGATTCGGAAATAGAAATATGATAGATTTGGTTGTCCTCCTTTTCGCGGCTCACGACGTACGATCCGGGACTGAAAAACAGTGCAAAAGAAGAAAAGTGTCCCAAAACTGATGAAAACATTCAATTTTTGGCTCTGAAAATAGGCGCAGCTGAGCAAGCTTGCTGCCCCTGTCGTAGAGCTCTTGGAGAGCTTTCCAACGGTATGCTTTGCGCCGCGTAACTCCTTACGGATTAAAAGTTATGGGTACCAAAGCGACGGATACCTGTCAAAAGTCCCACGCTCTCGGTTTGCGGGCCCAGCCTCTACGTGAAGTGATGTTCTTTTGCCTAAGGTACTGTTTGATTCGGTAATAGAAATGTTATGGAATTGGTTGTCGTCCTTTTCGCAGCTCGCGACGTACGATCCGGGACTGAAAAACAGAGCAAAAGAGGAAAAGTACCCCGGAACTGATGAAAATGTTCGATTTTGGGCTCTGAAAATTGGTGGAGCCAAGTAGGCTTGCTGCCCCCATCGTAGACCTCTCGGAGAGCTTTCCAACTGTATGTTGTGCGCCGTGTAACGCCTTGCGGATCAAAAGTTATGCGCACCGGAGTGACGGATACCTGGTTACAAGCCCTACGCCCTAGGTTTGCGGGCCTGGCCTCTACGTGAAGTGAAGTTCTCTTGCCCAAGGTGCCATGTGATTCGATAATAGAAATGTGATGGATTTGGATGGTGTCCTTTTTGTGGCTCACGACTTACGATCCGGGACGAAAAAACAGCACAAAAGAAGAAATGTGTCCCAAAATTGATGAAAATATTGGATGTTGGTCGCCGAAAACCAGCGCAACAAATTTGGCTTGCTTCCCCCATCGTAGGGCTCTTGGAGTATTTTCCAACGGTATGCTGTGTACCGCATAACTCCACACGGATCAATAGTTATGGGCACCGGAATGACGGATACTTGGTCACAAGCCCCACGCCCTGGATTTGCGGGCCCAGCCTCTACATGATGTAAAGTTCTCTTGCCCAACATGTCGTGGGATTCTGTAATAGAAATGTGATAGATTACGTTGTCGTCCTTTTCGCAACTCACGATGTATGATCCGGGACGGAAAAACAGCGCAGAATAAGAAAAGTGTCCAGAAACTGATGAAAACGTTCGATTTTGGGGTCCAAAAATAGGCGCAGCTGAGCAGGCTAGCTGCCCCCATCGTAGAGCTCTCGGAGAGCTTTCCAACAGTATGTTGTGTGCCACGTACCTCCTTACGGATCAAAATTTATGGGCACCAGAGCGACAGAAACCTAGTCCCAAGCCCCACGCCCTCGGGTTGCGGGCCCAGCCTCTAAGTGAAGTGAAGTTCTCCTAACCAAGGTACCATGGGATTCGGTAATAGAAATGTGATGGATTAGATTGTCGTCCTTTTCGCGGCTCACGACGTACGATCCTAGATGGAAAAATAGTACAAAAGAAGAAAAGAGTCCCAAAACTGATAAAAATGTTCAATTTTGGACACGAAAAGTAGGCGCAGCCGATTAGGCTAGTCGCTCCCGTCGTAGAGATCTCAGAGAGCTTTCCAGCAGTATGTTGTGCGTCGCGTAACTCCTTTCGAATCTAAAGTTATGGGCACCGGAGCAACGGATACCTGGTCACATGCCCCATGCCCTCGGTTTGAGGGCCCAGCCTCTGCGTGAAGTGAAGTTCTCTTGCCCAAGGTGTGGTTTGATTCGGTAATAGAAATGTGATGGATTAGGTTATCGTCCTTTTCACCACTCATGGCGTACGATCCAGGACTGAAAAATAGAGTAGAAGAGGAAAAGTGTCACAGAACTGATGAAAACATTCGATTTTGGGCTGCGAAAATAGGCTCAGCCAAGCAGGCTTGTTTCCCCTGTCATACAACTCTCGGAGAGCTTTCCAATGGTATAATGTGTGCCGCGTAACTCCTTACGAATCAAAAGTTATGGACACCAGAGCGACAAATACCTGGTCACAAGCCCCACGCCCTCAGTTTGTGGGCCCAGCCTCAACGCGAAATGAAGTTCTCTTGCCTAAGGTACCTTGGGATTCGGTAATAGAAATGTGATGGATTAGGTTGTTGTCCTTTTCGCAGCTTACGACGTACAATCCGGGACAGAAAAATAGCTAAAAAGAAGAAAAGTGTCCTGAAACTGATGAAAATGTTCAATTTTGGGCACCAAAAATAGGTGCAGCTGATCAAGCTTGATGCCCCCGTCGTAGAGCTCTCGGAGAGTTTTCCAACGGTATGTTGTGCGCTGTGTAACTCTTTACGGAACAAAAGTTATGGGCACCGGAACGACGGATACCTGGTCACAAGCCCATGCCCTCGATTTGCGGTCCCAGCCTCTACGTGAAGTGAATTTCTCTTTTCCAGGGTGCAATGGGATTCTGTAATAGAAATGTGATGGATTAGGTTGTCGTCCTTTTCGCGGCTCATGATGTATTATCTCGGATGGAAAAACCGAGCAAAAGAAAAAATGTATCCCGAAATTGATGAAAACGTTCCATTTTGGGCTCCAAAAATAGGCATAGCCGAGCAGGCTTGCTACCTATGTCGTAGAGCTCTCAGAGAGCTTTCCAACGGTACGCTGTGCGCTGCGTAACTCCTTACGAATCAAAAGTTACGGGCACCGGAGCGACAGATACCTGGCCACAAGCCTCACGCCCTCGGTTTGCAGGCCCAGCCTCCACGTGAAGTGAAGTTTTCTTGACCAAGGTGCCGTGGGATTATGTAATAGAAATGTGATGGATTAGGTTGTCGTCCTTTTCGCGACTCACAACGTACGATCCTAGAAGAAAAAACAACGTAGAAGAAAAAAATTGTCCCGAAATTGATGAAAACGTTGGATTTTGGGCTCTAAAAATAGGCGCAACCGAGAAGACTTGCATCCCCTTTCGTAGAGCTTTCGGAGAGCTTTGCAACGGTATGCTGTGCGCCGCGTAACTCCTTACGGATCAAAAGTTATAGGCACCTGAGCGACAGAGACCGGGTCACAAGCCCTGTGCCCTCGGTTTGCGTGCCCAGCCTCTACGTGAAGCGAAGTTCTTTTGCCCGAGGTGCCATGGAATTCAGTAATAAAGATGTGATGGATTAGGTTGTCGTCCTTTTCACGTCTCACGACGTATGATCCGGGACGGAAAAACAACGCAAAGAAAGAAAAATGTTTTGAAACTAATGAAAACGCTCGATTTTGGGATCCATAAACAGGCGTAGCCGAGCAGGCTTGCTGCCCCCATCGTAGAGCTCTCGGAGAGCTTTCAAACGGTATGCTGTGCGCCGCGTAACACCTTACGGATCAAAAGTTATGGGCACTGGAGCGACAGATACCTGGTCACAAGCCCTATGCCCTCGGATTGCGGGCCAAGCCTCTACGTGAAGTGAAGTTGTCTTGCCCAAGGTGCCGCGGTATTCGTTAATAGAATGTGATGGATTAGGTTGTCGTTCTTTTTACGGCTCACGACGTACGATCTGGGACAAAAAAACAACGCAAATAAAGAAAAGTGTCCTGAAACTAATGAAAACGTTCTATTTTAGGCTCCGAAAACAGGCGTAGCCGAGCAAACTTGCTGCCCCTATCTTAGAGCACTCGGAGAGCTTTCCAACGGTATGTTGTGCGCCATGTAACTCCTTACGAATCAACAGTTATGGGCATCAGAGCGACGGATACCTGGTCATAAGCCCCACGCCCTCGGTTTGCGGGCACAGCCTCTATGTGAGTGATGTTCTCTTGCCCAAGGTGCCATGGGATTCGGTAATAGAAATGTGATGGATTTGGTTGTGGTACTTTTCGCGGCTCACGACGTACGATCCGGGATGGAAAAATAGTACAAAAGAAGGAAAGTATCCCGAAACTGACTAAAACGTTCGATTTTGAACTCTAAAAACAGGCGCGGCCCAGCAGCCTTGCTACCCCGGTCATAGAGCTCTCTGAGAGCTTTCCAACGGTACGCTGTGCGCCACGTAACTCCTTACGGATCAAAAGTTATGGGCACCGGAGCGACAGATACTTGGTCACAAGCCCCACGCCCTCGGTTTGCGGGCCCAGCCTTTACGTGTAGTGAAGTTGTCTTGCCCAAGGTATCGTGGAATTCTGTAATAAAAATGTGATGGATTAGGTTGTCGTCATTTTTGCGGCTCACGACATACGATCCGGGAAGAAAAAACAACGCTGAAGAAGAACAGTGTCCGAAACTGATGAAAATGTTTGATTTTGGGCTCCAAAAATAGGCCCAGCCGAGGAGGCTTTTCGCCCCCTTCGTAAAGCTCTCGGAGATCTTTCCAATGATATGCTGTGCGCCGCGTAACTCCTTACGGATCAAAAGTTATGGGCACCGGAGCGACGGATACCTCGTCACAAGCCACACCCCCTGGGTTTGTGGGCCTAGCCTCTACGTGAAGCAAAGTTGTCTTGCCCAAGGTGCCATGAGATTCGATAATAGAAATGTGATGGATTATGTTGTCGTCCTTTTCGCGGCTCGCGACGTACGATCCGTGACGGAAAAACACCGCAAAAGAAGAAAAGTGTCCCAAAATTGATGAAAGTTCATTTTTGGGCTCCGAAAACAGGCGCAGCCGAGCAGGCTTGTTGGCTCCGTCATAGAGCTCTCGGAGAGCTTTCCAACCGTATGCTGTGCGCCGCGTAACTCCTGACTGATCAAAAGTTATGGGCAACGGAACGACAGATACCTAGTCACAAGCCCCACGCCCTCGGTTTGTAGGCCCAGCCTCTATGTGAAGTGAAGTTCTCTTGCCCAAGGTGACGTGGGATTTGGTAATAGAAATATGATAGATTAGGTTGTCCTCCTTTTCGCTGCTCCGGACGTACGATCCGAGACTTAAAAACAGAGCAGAAGAGGAAAAGTATCCCAAAACTGATGAAAATATTCTATTTTGGGCTCCGAAAACAGGCGCAACCGAGTAGGATTGCTGCCTTCGTCGTAGAGCTCTCAGAGAGCTTTCCAACGGTATGCTGTGCGCCGTGTAACTCCTTATAAAACAAAAGTTATGGGCACCGGAGCGATAGAGACCTGGTCCCAAGCCCCACGCCCTAGGTTTGCAGGCCCAGCCTCTACGTGAAGCGAAGTTGTCTTGCCCAAGGTGCCGTGGGATTCGGTAATAGAAATGTATTTGTTTAGGTTGTCGTCCTTTTCGCAGCTCACGATGTACGATCCGTAACGGAAAAACAGCCCAAAAGAAAAAAAAAGTGTCCTCAAACTGATGAAAACATTCGATTTTGGGGTCCAAAAATAGGCGCAGCTAAGCAAGCATGCTACCCCCGTCGTAGAGCTCTCGGAGAGCTTTCCAACGGTATGTTGTGCGCCGCGTAACTCCTCACTAAACAAAAGTTATGGGCACCGGAACGACCGAGACCTGGTCACAAGCCCCACGCCTTCGGTTTGCGGGCCCAGCCTCTATGTGAAGTGAAGTTCTCTTGTCCAAGGTGCAATGGGATTCTGTAATAGAAATGTGATGGATTAGGTTGTCGTCCTTTTCGCGGCTCACGACGTACGATCCGGGACTAAAAAATAGAGCAGAAGAGGAAAAGTGTCCCGGAACAGATGAAAACGTTCGATTTTGGGCTTCGAAAATAGGCGCCGCTGTCACGCCCCAACCAGACCTACAGAGGTTAGACTAGGGTGTGATCTAAACATTCATATCATTCCACATACTTAATCGTTCATTAAGGTTTAACGCTTAAATTGGCTCTTTAGTTTGACCTAATTTCCTAAACATCTCAAAACTTTCAATCTCAAATTTGATTCCAACTAAGATTACTATTTATCACCAATTGAAATGTCTACTATTTATCTCAAGTCTTGTTTGATTAACACCTAGCATAGCAACTATGTCTTGTTTATGAGTCAATTCCTGTTACACAAGTACCTGTTGGTCTTAGCTTAGACATGAGTACCTGCTTAAGATTGGATAGATTCATTTTACTTAGCCCTTTGCCTAACACTTCACAAGCCTATAGTAGTTACTAATCAAAGTAGCAAAACGAGCGAATAGGGTGTCTGTCTAGTTAATATCGGTACAAATCAAAATTACACCCCAAATTACAATGGGGGTCTTTTACAATAACAACAACAAGCAATATAAGAAATAGTTTTCGAAACAACATATCATTCACAAAACAGCCACATTCACGTAAGGCATGTAGGGCATGCAATCACTCCAAAGAGTCATCATTAGGCACGTTGTCCTCAAGTACCTGTTCCTGATCTTCTTCACCGGAGATGATAAAAGAGGGTGAGTCCTTATGAACTCAGCGAGGGGGAACGAGAAATAAGTTTTGAAACTCTTTTTCCGGTTCAACTTATAACACAAGTAAGTTCATAATGTAATATAAAAGTAAAAGAACACAATTACTCGTCTTTCCTCCCCGAGGTCCTCTACGAACCAAGTGAGAGTACTTATACATATAGTGAAAAGGATACGGTGAGCTTTTGCTCTCAATTCATTTCCAATAGCAGTTGTTGCGGCTGACTTCAAATCATCGACTTATCACGCCAAATGGGTGTACTTCGGATGTATCCCGAAATCCTACGACCCAACTCTCCGAGGAAGTCTAGCCCTCAAGCAAGAGAAGGAATTGGACAATGGTAGTCACGGTTGCATCGGCAAGCCCGATGCTGCCCGGTGTGCGTGAAACGCTACCACGCCAGAATAAAAGGTTGCAACCTTGTATGCAATGCACATTTATAACATTTAACATATCACATTAGGAGGACAACAAAGTAGGTTGCCTTCGAGCAGTTATAAGATCGCACATTGACAAGTAAACACACAAGGCATGCTTTGACATGTAATTTCGCTTGTAAAGCAAATGGAGTTATATGGATATTATACGGGCAGCCAAGTAACACATGTAAATCAAGTCAAATAACTCATTTCGGGGTTCACGTAACCAAGTAATAAGGTTATACATGCATACAACGACGTTTACATGAGACCGGGTGCAAGAAAAGTCTATTCATCAACATGTAATCATCGGAAATCACATTTAGGGGTATAAGGACAACTACGGGCAGCCCACTAATCACACAATTAGACACAATAACCATAGGATCAACACTTAGCGTGTTTTCATAGTCACTAGGGTTTCAATTCATGCTTACACGTGCGATTTAAGCCACAAGTTGTCTCGTAACTAACCCAAACCATGCATCGATTTATTAAAACACCCTCAATCATCTAAAACAGTCCACACAACATCCAAGCGCCACAATCCCAAGCATTCAATATCACAAGAGAAGTTACAATATTTTTTCAAAGTATATCACTAAATAAATTCCTCACTGCAATGGTCTGTTTTCCCACAATCATTTAGACAAGAAACAAATCTCCAATTCCCGTGAATAAAATTTTAATTTAAAGGTTATTGAGTGAACTAAATCCAGAAACAAACCTCGCGTCATTTGGAGTTCGGATTCAAGAGTTATAGCTAAAACCGTGAGACTATGCAAAACTGTCCAGATTCGTACATATTTCAATACTTGCCATTTTTGAGGGTCTTAGGGTCAGATTTAGCTTTAGTCTATTTCTGACAAAAATTTCCAGAACTGAGAAATATAGAAACCTAACAAATTTCATGCATTTTATATATCATTTACTAAGTCAAAACTGATTCGTTCTACAAGGACAGTGAACTGCCAAAAACCTGCTCCATTTTCCCAAATTTTTCAGATTTAGACACCATTCGATGTTTTGCCCTTTTGGAGACCTTAGAGTCAAAATTGGCCTTGTCATATTTCTATAAAAAATGCTCAGAACTGGCAAAACTAGTCACCTACAAATTTTTGCTCGTTTTCAACATCATTTACCAGGCCAAATACACTTCGTTCTAACAAGTTAGAAGTCTGCCATTTTCGCGATTTTACCTATCTTCAAGTTCTAGCTAAATATCTTGCCATGCATGGTTACAAAAGCTCATGTACACACACATACCACAAGTACAGAGGTAAAAATAGACATATGAAGGCATGCATGTGGTTTTTGAAAGCTTTTAAAAAGGATTAACCCTCACCTTAGTCTATTGACAACAAATGATGCTCAAAACTCTTGAAGATGCACAAATGGTCTTCTGTCCTTCTTTGGCCGAGAGATATTGCTTGATTTCCTTAATTCCTAGCTGAGTTATCATGTCCTTAGTATGTGCATGTGGTTAGAACAAAAAGGAAATGAAATAGAAGCTATCAAACATACCTAAGCCGAAATGAGTGTTCTATGAGCATGCATGCATCGTTTCTTGCTTCAAGATTGCTTGGTCGAGCTTCCTAGGGTACTTGAGTGTCTTGGTGAGCTTTAGGAGATGAGCTTAAGCTATGGAACTTGAGCGTGCAGCTTTGGCCGAGAGAGAGAGAGAGAGAGAGAGATAATGAGAGAATGAGAGTTGAGAGAAAGACAATGATGGGTTTGAGCATATGGTCGGCCTTGAGCTTCTACAAATCTGATTTGTGCCATTTCTTTTGAGCATTTGAATTATCTTAGCATGGGCAATTGAGTGGGCCAAGAATGTGGAGCATTGGGTAGGGTTTTAGGTCATTTTTTTAATGCATTGTTTGAAGTAATTGTCATAGGCTTGTCTAGGAAAGTTTTTAAATTATGCAAGCTTATTAAAATGCAAGAAGTGGTCGGCCAAAGCACGTTTAAATCTGAATTTTTTTGTCTTGTTTGAGCTTTATTTTATTGTGTGTGCTTGGGATATGCAAAAGAATAAGGAATAAAGAATAAGAATGTTTAGCTTTTGGTGAAATTTTTTCTTCTAGTGCATTGACTTAGCATTTTAATATTAGTTAGTGGAGTTTGTAGGATTAATTAATAATCTAGTGCTTCGTGTAAGATGCTTTCTTGATTAGCGTGCGGATACGCTTTCATAGGTTTAGGGCACGTACTATGAGGTAAAGCACGAACTACGAGACGAATGCACGTTTCCCAAGTAAATGCACGCAACTCTAAATGAATGCACGTAATTTGATGCAAGGCACATAAAACGAGACACGACTTTTGAACTTAGGTCAAGGCATGTAATTCTAGGTTAGGGCACACGAAATGACATATCGCACGCAAATCGAGGTCGGGCCTCACATCCTCCCCTCCTTAAAAGAATTTTGTCCCAAAATTCAATATTACCTTTGAAATAGTGTTGGATATTGTTGCTCCATCTGGTCTCGTCTTTCCCACGTTGCTTCTTCAACTCCATGGTGATCCCACAACACTTTCACCATCGGTATAGATTTGTTGCGCAACTCTCGATCTTGCTCATCTAGGAGCCGGATAGGCTTTTCTTCATAAGACAAGTTCTCCCGAAGCTGCAACGGCTCGGGCTCCAAGACGTGTGATGGATCAGGGTGATACTTCCATAGCATTGAGACATGGAAGACATCATGAATATTGGAGAGGTTTTGGGGTAGTTCCAGATGATACGCCAATTTGCCAACCTTCTCAATTATCCCAAATGGTCCTACAAACCTTGGGCTCAACTTTCCACCCTTGCCATGTTTAATCAGTCCCTTCCGAGGTGATAACTTCAAGAACACCTTGTCGTCGACCTCAAACTCTAGACTCCGTCACTGTCGGTCTGCATAACTTTTCTGCCTGCTTTGAGCGGTAAGTATCCATTTCCAGATGAGGTGGACATTATCAATAGTCTTCGTAAGTTCAAGTAGAAGGGTAGGGTCAAAAGTTTTCATCTCACCTACTCCATCCCAGTATATTGGGGATCGACACTTGCGCCCATATAATGCCTCAAATGGGGCCATCCCGATAGTGGCCTGATAGCTGTTATTATAAGAGAACTCTTCTAGGGACAGATATTTCTCCCAACCTTTTCCAAAGTCTAGAATGCACACCCTCAGCATATCTTCCAGAATCTGAATAGCTATCTCAGATTGTCCGTCCGTCTGTGGGTGATAAGTTGTACTGAAACTCAACTTCGTTTCCAAAACTTCTTGCAATCTCTTCCAAAATCAGGAAGTAAAATGAGGATCTCTATCTGATACAATACTCACGGGAATCCCGTGTAACCTTACAATATCCGCCACATACATATCTCCCAGTTTCTCAAGGCTATCCTCCTTGTTCATCGGTAAGAAGTGCGCTGACTTGGTCAATCTATCCACTATGACCCAAATGGCGTCATGACCCTTTTGTAACCTGGGTAAGTCCATGACAAAGTCCATAGTTATATGTTCCCATTTCCATTGGGAAATTTCCAACGGTTGAAGCAAACCTGTCGGTCGTTGATGTTATGCTTTGACTCTCTGACAAGTTAAACATCGTGCCACAAACTCCACGATCTCCCTCTTCATGTTATTCCACCAATAGTGTTGCTTCAAATCCCGGTACATCTTTGTTCCGCTGGGGTGAATAGTGTATCTTAAATTATGGGCTTCTTCAAGAATCTTCTTTTTCAACTCTAACTCATTAGGAACACAAATCCGATTCCTGAACCTCCAAATACCATCATTATGAAACTTGAAATCTGTGTTGCTTTCTTTAATCTTCTGAAACTGTTGGTCCTTCTGTAGAGCCTCTCGTAATTCAGATAACAAGGTCGACTGAACTTGTGTAGTGGCAAATAGTAACCCTTTTTGAGTCAATTGTGGATTCCACAAAAATGTTTCCTTTAACAATTCCTGCACCTTAACTTCTAGTTTTGCAATGCTCGCCTTCCGGCTTAAGGCATCTGCAACTACATTTGCTTTACCAGGCACATAATTGATTGTGCAGTTATAATCATCCAAAAGCTCCATCCACCGTCTTTGTCTCATGTTCAACTCTTTTTGTGAGAACAAGTACTTCAAGCTCTTGTGATCAGTAAACACCTCAAACTTGTTATCCCACAGATAGTGCCTCCATTTCTTGAGTGCAAACACAATAGCCGCCAACTCCAAATCATGCGTCGGGTAATTCAATTCATACGGTTTTGGTTTCCTAGAGACATACGCAATCATTCTACAATTTTGCATTAACACACAACTCAGTCCTTCCTTAGAAGCATCACTATAGATTACAAAGCCTTGACTCCTTTCAGGTAATGGAAGAACAGGTGTGGTTGTCAATCTTTTCTTCAATTCTTGAAAGCTGTTCTCACCCTTGTCATCCCACACAAACTTTATTTTTTTCTGAGTAAGTTTTGTAGGCGGTCCTGCAATCTTTCAGAAATCATTCACGAACCTCTGATAATAGTTGGCTAACAAAGAAAACTTCGAACTTCCGTAACATTTTCTAGCTTTTTCCAAGACATCACCGCTTCTATCTTTGCTGGGTCCACCGCTATTCCCTCTTGGGATATGATATGCCCCAAGAATGCAATCTGCTGCAACCAAAATTCGCATTTGCCAAACTTTGCATACAATTGATGCTCCCGAAGTTTCTACAATACCAATCGCAGATGTTGTTCATGCTCAGCCTCGAATTTTGAGTATACCAAAATATCATCAATAAAGATCACCACAAATTGGTCCAAGTAGGGTTGAAACACCCTATGCATTAAGTACATAAAAGCTGCAGGGGCGTTAGTTAGCCCAAATGCATCACCACATATTCATAATGCCCATATCTCGTCCTAAAAGTCGTTTTAGGCACATCCTCCTTTTTGATCCACAACTGATAGTACCCTTGCCTCAAGTCGAGCTTCGAATACACTTTAGCTCCTTGAAGTTGATCAAATAATTCGTCGATCAGTGGAAGTGGGTATTTATTCTTAACGATCACTTGGTTCAATCCTCAGTAATAGATACATAGCCTCAACGTTCCGTCTTTCTTCTTTACAAATAGGACTGGTGCACCCCACGGAGAAGAGCTTGGTTCTTCAACAATCCTTGCAGTTGTTGCTTCAATTCTTGTAGCTCGGCTGGTGCCATACGATAGGGAGCTTTAGATATCGGCTGGGTGCCAGGCAGTACTTCTATTACAAACTCGATTTCCCGATCCCGGGGTAAACCGGGCAATTCTTCTGGAAACACGTTAGCATAATCTTTAATCACTGGCATCTCCTCCAACTTAGCTTTGTTTGATGGCTTGTTGATAAGATAAGCTAAGTATCCACTACACCCTTTTCTCAAGGACTTCATTGCTTTCGTAGATGAAATGATGGAACTCCCGGTGAAGTCTCTTCGACCCATTACCTCAAATATTGGTTGACCAGGTATCTAGAATGTTACAATCTTCGTCCGGCAATCTAGTTGGGCATGATGCTTTGCCAACCAGTCCATCCCTAAGATGACTTCATAGTCTCGAAAGGGTAATACTATAAGATTGGCTGAGAATTCCCTATCCCTAATTTGGATTTTACATGCTTTACAAGCTGAGCTAGTAACAAGTTTAGAACCCATCGGAGTACCAACTTCTACTTTGTAAGGCAAACATACAACTCGTAATTTCACACGTTGCACACATAAGGGAGTTTTAAACGAATGAGTAGCACTTGGATCAATTAGCACCCTAACAGGTTGATTCAGTGTCAAGAATGTACCTTCAACGACAGCAGTCTCCTCTGGAAGCTCCTCGCACTCAACAGCATAAGCTCGGGCCTGAACTCTAGGAACAGGAGTCTTGCCTCTACCAGCTGGTTTAATCTGATTTTGTCCCCCTTGCCATTTAGGGCAATCCTTGATCTGATGCTGATCACTGCCATACCGCACGCATCGTCCTGACTTCTTCCAGCACTGGGCCTCGGTGTGACCCTTCTTGTCACAGTAAGAACAGTTGATAGACTGAGTAGCAAGTGAACTACCTGTGGATTCACGGGTAGAAGAGGCTGATGGTGCTTTAGTTGGGCCGCGGTTATTGACTGGTCTGTTCTGGCTCTTGCCCTGACTGCGACTCTGAGCCTGGAATTTCCTCTGTTGTCCTAGAGGCTGATATGGTTTCTTGTTCGGCTGGCTTGAACCGGCTCTATCAAGTTTTCTCTTCTCAACTCGGGAAGCAGCAGCAAGGAGAACATAATAGGTAGTAAAGTCATGAGAAGACAACTGATCCTGAATTTCTGGCCTTAACCCAATCGTAAATTTCCACATTTTTGCCTCAGGGGTACTAACCATGTATTGAGCATAACGGGATAGTCTGTCAAAGCGAGCCTCATACTGAGCCACCGTCATGTTACCCTGGTTCAAGTGCATGAATTCTTCAATTCGCCTCTGCCTGGAAACTACAGGTACGTATTTCGCCTTGAATGCCTTAAAAATTACCCCATAAGCGAGGTGTATGATCAGTTTCCCACAGTGCTCCCATAGTGTGCCACCAATGCTCAGCATCCCCGTGTAACAGAAACACAGCGAACTCAACCTTTTCTTCATCAGTATAGTCAAGTGGCCTAAAAATCCTTTCAATCTCAGACAGCCAAGCCTCTGCCTTTTCATCATCAGCTTCCCCGTAGAGTTTGAACGGGCAAAAGTCAAGGAACTCCCGCATTTTTCTATTTCTCCCATTGTTAGCACCATTCCTGTTGTTGTTGTTTGCTTCACGTGCATCTTGACGTTCCATCACTCGCGACACGCGATCCATAGCATTCGTCATCATGTTAAACATGGCCATGCCGGGATTAGTTTGATGAGCATCTCCGGCTCCTTGAGGCTCATCGCTCCTATTGATATTGCGGGTACTAGGGCCAGCCATCTACAGGCACAAATTATGATGCACAATTTATCAGAATACGACAAGACAAGAATTTAATGTATAAGGTATGCAACGTACAATTTTACATAGACATAAAATTTTTGAAACAATTAAGACATGTTAATCACATAAGCACATAGAAACAGAGAAGGCACAACTGATATTGTCACACATTAACACACAAAAACAAGTCATCCCAATAACCTTAGGGCTTTTTTCTTCTACCCATGGTCCGAGAGTTAAACCTGGCTTAAGCAATCTAAGCTCCGATACCATTCTATAAGGTGTCACGCCCCAACCCGACCTATAGAGGTTAGACTAGGGTGTGATCTAAACATTCATATCATTTCACGTACTTAATCGTTCATTAAGGTTTAACGCTTAGCGTTAACCTAGAACTCCAAAATTCTCCAGAAAACTGGCAGCATAACGGCTGTAATTGGCTCTTTAGTTTGACATAATTTCCTAAACGCCTTAAAACTTTCAATCTCAAATTTGATTCCAACTAAGATTACTATTTATCACCAATCAAAATGTCTACTATTTATCTCAAGTCTCATTTGATTAACACCTATCATAGCAACTATGTCTCGTTTATGAGTCAGTTCCTGTTACACAAGTACCTGTTGGTCTTAGCTTACACATGAGTACCTACTTAAGATTGGATAGATTCATTTTACTTAGCCTTTTGCCTAACACTTCACAACCTGTAGTAGTTACTAATCAAAGTAGTAAAACGAGCGAATAGGGTATCTGTTTAGTTAATATCGGTACAAATCAAAATTAGACCCCAAATTACAACGGGGGTCTTTTACAATAACAACAACAAGCAATATAAGAAATAGTCTTCGAAACAACATATCGTTCACAAAATAGCCACATTCACGTAAGGCACGTAGGGCATGCAATCACTCCAAAGAGTCATCATTAGGCACGTTGTCCTCATGTACCTATTCCTGATCTTCTTCACCTGAGATGATAAAAGAGGATGAGTCCTCATGAACTCAGCGAGGGGGAACGAGAAATAAGTTTTGAAACTCTTTTTCCAGTTCAACTTATGAAAAAACCCTTTTTGAAAGCATGACATATAACACAAGTAAGTTCATAATGTAATATAAAAGTAAAAGAACACAATTCCTCGTCTTTCCTCCCCGAGGTCCTCTAGGAACCAAGCGAGAGTACTTATACATATAGTGAAAAGGATTCGGTGAGCTTTTGCTCTCAGTTCATTTCCAGGTTCAGTTGTTGCGGCCGACTTCAACTCATCCACTTATCACGCCAAATCGGTGTACTCCGGATGTACCCCGAAATCCTACGACCCAACTCTGTGAGGAAGTCTAGCACCCAAGCTAGAGAAGGAATTGGACAATGGTAGTCACGGTTGCACCAGCAAGCTCGATGCCACCCGGTGTGCGTGAAACGCTACCACGCCAGAATGAAAGGTTGCAACCTTGTATGCAATGCACATTTATGACATTTAACATATCACAATAGGAGGACAACGAAGTAGGTTGCCTCCGAGCAGTTATAAGATCGCACATTAACAAGTAAACACACAAGGTATGCTTTGACATGTAATTTCGCTTGTAAAGCACATGGAGTTATATGGATATTAAATGGGCAGCCAAGTAACACATGTAAATCAAGTGAAATAACTCATTTCGGGGTTCACGTAACCAAGTAATAAGGTTATACATGCATACAACGACGTTTACATGAGACCGGGTGCAAGAAAAGTCTATTCATCAACATGTAATCATCGGAAATCACATTTAAGGCTATAAGGACAACTACGGGCAGCCCACTAATCACACAATTAGACACAATAACCATAGGATCAACACTTAGCGAGTTTTCATAGTCACTAGGTTTTCAATTCATGCTTACACGTGCGATTTAAGCCACAAGTTATCACGTAACTAACCCAAACCATGCATCGATTTATTAAAACACCCTCAATCATCCAAAACAGTCCACACAACATCCAAGCGCCACAATCCCAAGCATTCAATATCACAAGAGAAGTTACAATATTTTTTCAAAGTATATCACTAAATAAATACCTCACTGCAATGGTCTGTTTTCCCACAATCATTTAGACAAGAAAACAATCTCCAATTCTAGTGAATAAAATGTCAATTTAAAGCATATTGAGTGAAATAAATCCAGAAACAAACCTCGCATCATTTGGAGTTCGGATTCAAGAGTTATAGCTAAAACCGTGAGACTACGCAAAGCTGTCCAGATTCGTACATATTTCAATACTTGCCATTTTTTAGGGTCGAAGGATCAAATTTAGCTTAAGTCTATTTCTGACAAAAATGTCCATAACTGAGAAATATAGAAACCTACCAAATTTCATTCATTTTATATATCATTTACTAAGTCAAAACTGGCTCGTTCTACAAGGACAGTGAACTGCCAAAAACTTGCTCCATTTTCCCAGATTTTCCAGATTTATACACCGTTTGATGTTTTGCCATTTTGGAGACTTTAGAGTCAAAATTGGCCTTGGTTTATTTGTACGAAAAATGCTCAAAACTGGAAAAACTAGTCACCTACCAATTTTAACGCATTTTCAATATCATTTACCAAGCCAAATACACTTAATTCTAACAAGTCAGAAATCTGCCATTTTCGTGATTTTACCTATCTTCAAGTTCTAGCTAAATATCTTGTCATGCATGGTTACAAAAGCTCATGTCCACACATATACCACAAGTACAGAGGTAAAAATAGACATATGAAGGCATGCATGTGATTTTTGAAAGCTTTTAAAAAGGATTAACCCTCACCTTAGTCTATTAACAACAAATGATGCTCAAAACTCTTGAAGATGCACAAATGGTCTTCTCTCCTTGTTTGGCCAAGAGATATTGCTTGATTTCCTTAATTCCTAGCTGAGTTATCATGTCCTTAGTATGTACATGTGGTTAGAACAAAAAGTAAATGAAATAGAAGCTATCAAACATACCTAAGCCGAAATGAGTGTTCTATGAGCTTGCATGCATCTTTTCTTGCTTCTAGCTTGCCTGGTCGAGCTTCCTAGGGTACTTGAGTGTCTTGGTGAGCTTTAGGAGATGAGCTTAAGCTATGGAACTTGAGGGTGCAGCTTTGGCCGAGAGAGAGAGAGAGAAAAAATGAGAGAATGAGAGTTGAGAGAAAGACAATTATGTGTTTGAGCATATGGTCGGCCTTGAGCTTCTACAAATCTGATTTGTCCCATTTCTTTTGAGTATTTGAATTATCTTAGCATGGGCAATTGAGTGGGCCAAGAATGTGGAGCATTGGGTAGGGTTTTAGGTAATTTTTTTAATGCATTGTTTGAAGTAATTGTCATAGGCTTGTCTAGGAAAGTTTTTAAATTATGCAAGCTTATTAAAATGCAAGTGGTCGGCCAAAGCATGCTCAAATCTGAATTTTTTTGTCTTGTTTGAGCTTTATTTTATTGTGTGTGCTTGGGATATGCAAAAGAATAAGGAATAAAGAATAAGAATGTTTAGCTTTTGGTGAAATTTTATCTTCTAGTGCATTGACTTAGCATTTTAATATTAGTTAGTGGAGTTTGTAGGATTAATTAATAATCTAGTGCTTCGTGTAAGATGCTTTCTTGATTAGTGTGCAGGCACGCTTTCCTAGATTTAAGGCACACACTAAGAGGTAAAGCACGAACTACGAGATGAATGCACATTTCCCAATTAATGGAACGCAACTCTAAATGAATGCATGTAATTTGATTCAAGGCACATAAAACGAGACACGACACTTGAGCCTAGGTCAAGGCATGCAATTCTAGGTTAGGGCCTACGAAATAACATATCGCATGCAAATCGAGGTCGGACCTCACCGTCACCGAGCAGCCATGTTGTACCCGTCGTAGGGCTCTTGGCGAGCGTTCCAACGGTATGCTATGCGCCACGTAACTCCTTAGGGAACAAAAGTTATAGGCACCGAAGCGACGGATACTTGGCCACAAGCCCCACGCCCTCGGTTTGCAGGCCCAGCCTCTACGTGAAGTGAAGTTCTCTTGCCCAAGGTGCCATGGGATGCAGATATAGAAATGTGATAGATTAGGTTGTCCTCCTTTTCGCAGCTCATGACGTACGATCCGGGACTGAAAAATAGAGCAGAAGAGGAAAAGCGTCCCGGAACTAATGAAAATGTTCGATTTTGAGCTCCGAAAACAGGTGCAACCAAAAAGGCTTGTTGCCCCCATCATAGAGCTCTCGGAGAGCTTTCCAATGGTATGACGTGCGCCACGTAACTCCTTACGGATCAAAAGTTATGGGCACCAGAGCGACTGATATCTGGTCACAAGCCCCACGCCCTCAATTTGTGGGCCCAGCCTCTACGTGAAGTGAAGTTCTCTTGCCCAAGGTGCCGTGGGATTCGGTAATAGAAATGGGATGGTTTAGGTTGTCATCCTTTTCGTGGCTAATGACATATGATCCGGGATGGAAAAAAGCGCAAAAGAAGAAAAGTGTGCCGAAACTGATTAGTATGTTCAATTTTATGCTCTGAAAACAGGCACAGCCGAGAAGGCTTGTTGCCCCCATCGTAGAACTCTCGGAGAGCTTTCCAAAGGTATGTTGTGCGCCGCGTAACTCCTTACGGATCGAAAGTTATGGGAACCGGAGCAACGGATACCTGGTCACAAGCCCTATGCCCTCGGTTTGCTGGCCCAGCCTCTACGTGAAGTGAAGTTGTCTTGCCCAAGGTGTTGTGGGATTCGGCAATAGAAATGTGATGGATTAGGTTGTCGTCCTTTTCGCGGCTCTCGACGTACGATCCGGGACCAAAAAACAGCACAAAAGAAGAAAAGTATCCCGAAACTGATGAAAATGTTCAATTTTGGGCTCCAAAAATAGGCACAGCCAAGCAGGCTTACTGCCCACGTCGTAGAGCTCTCGTAGAGCTTTCCAACGGTATGCTGCGGGCCGCGTAACTCCTTACGGATCAAAAGTTACGGGCACCGGAACGACGGATTTCTGGTCACAAGCCCCACGTCCTCCGTTTGCAGGCCCAGCCTCTACGTGAAGTGAAGTTCTCTTGCCCAAGGTGTCGTGGGATTCGGTAATAGAAATGTGATGGATTAGGTTGTCGTCCTTTTCGCGACTCACGAGGTATGATCCGAGATGAAAAAATAGCGCAAAAGAAGAAAAGGGTCCTACAACTGATGAAAACTTTGAATTTTGGGCTCTGAAAACCAGCGTAGCATAGGAGGCTTGCTAACCCCATCGTAGAGCTCTCGAAGAGCTTTCCAACGAAATATTGTACGCCGCGTAACTCCTTACGAATCAAAAGTAATGGGCACTAGAGCGACGGATACCAGGTCACAAGCCCCAAACCCTAGGATTACGGGCCCAGCCTCTACGTGAAGTAAAGTTCTTTTGCCCAAGGTGCCATGGGATTCGGTAATAGAAATGTGATGGATTACGTTGACGTCCTTTTCGCGGCTCAAGACCTACGATCCGGGACGAAAACAGCGCAAAAGAAGAAAAGTGTCCCGAAACTTATGAAAACGTTGGATTTCGGTCTCCGAAAACTGGCGCAGCATAGCAGGCTTGCTGCCCCCATCGTCGAGCTCTCGGAGTGCTTTCCAATGGTATGCTATGCGCCGCGTAACTCCTTACGAATCAATAGATATGTGCACTGGAGTGACGGATACCTGGTCATAAGCCCCACGCCCTCAGTTTGCGGGCCCAGCCTCTATATGAAGCAAAGTTCTCTTGCCAAACGTACCGTGGGATTCTGTAATAGAAATATGATGGATTAGGTTGTCGTCCTTTTCGCGGCTCACGACGTACGATCCGGGACAGAAAAAAAGCATAGAAAAAAAATTGGCTCGAAACTGATGAAAACGTTCGATTTTGGGCTCTGAAAATAGGCACAGCAAAGCAGGCTTGTTGCCCCCATGGTAGAGCTCTCGTATAGCTTTCCAACGGTATGCTGTACGCTGCGTAACTCCTTATAGATCAAAAGTTATAGTCACCGGAGCGACGGAGACCTGGTCAAAAGCTCCACGCCCACGGTTTGCGGGCCCAGCCTCTAAGTGAAGGAAGTTCTCCTACCCAAGGTGCCGTGGGATTCGGTAATAGAAATGTGATGGATTACATTGTCGTCCTTTTCATAGCTTATGACGTGCGATCCTGGATGGAAAAACAACGCAAAAGAAGAAAAGTATCCTGAAACTGATGAAAATGTTCAATTTTGGGCTCTGAAAATAAGCGCAGCTGATCAGGCTTGCTACCCTCGTCGTAGAGCTCTCAAAGAGCTTTTCAACGGTATGTTGTGTGCCGCGTAACTCCTGACGGATCAAACATTATGGGCACTGGAGCGACGGATACCTGGTCACAAGCCCCACGCCCACGGTTTGCGAGCCCAGCGTCTATGTGAAGTGAAGTTCTCTTGCCCAAGGTGTCGTTTGATACGGTTATAGAAATGTGATAGATTAGGTTGTCATCCATTTCGCGGCTCACGATGTATGATCCGGGACTGAAAAATCGAGCGGAAGAGGAAAAGTGTCCCAAAACTGAAGAAAATGTTCAATTTTGTGCTCCAAAAATAGGCCTAGCCAATCAGGCTTGCTGCCCCCATTGTAGAGCTCTCAAATAGCTTTCCAACGGTAGGTTGTGCGCCACATAACTCCTTATGGATCAAAAGTTACGGGCACCGGATACCTGGTCACAAACCCTACCCCCTTGATTTGCGAGCCCAGCCTCTACATGTAGTGAAGTTCTCTTGCCCAAGGTGTTATGGATTCTATAATAGAAATGTGATGGATTAGGTTGTCGTCCTTTTCACGGTTAACGATGTACAATCCGGGACAGAAAAACAGCGCAAAAGAAGAAAAGTGTCACGAAAATGATGAAAATGTTCGATTTCGGGCACCAAAAACAGGCGCAGACGAGTAGCCTTTCTACCCCCGTCGCAGAACTCTCGGATAGCTTTCCAATGGTATGCTGTGCGCTGCGTAACTTCTTACGGATCAAAAGTTATGGGCACTGGAGCGACGGATACCTGGTCATAAGACCCACACCCTCGATTTGCGGGCCCTGCCAATTTGTGAAGTGAAGTTCTCTTGTCCAAGGTGCAGTGGGATTCTATAATAGAAATGTGATGGATTAGGTTGTCGTCCTTTTCGCGGCTCACGACGTACGATTCGGAATGGAAAACAGCGCAAAAGAAGAAAAGTGTCCCAAAACTGATGAAAACGTTCGATTTTGGGCACTGAAAAGAGGCACAGTCGAGCAGGCTTGCTGCCCACATCGTAGAGCTCTCAGAGATCTTTCCAACGGTATGTTGTGTGCCGCATAACTCCTTACGGATCAAAAGTTACGGGCACCGGAGTGACGGATTCCTGGTCACAATCCCCACGCCCTCGATTTGCGGGCCCAGCCTCTACGTGAAGTGAAGTTGTCTTGCCCAAGGTGCTGTGGGATTCGGTAATAGAAATGTGATGGATTAGGTTGTCTTCCTTTTCGCGACAAACGATGTACGATCCGGGACGGAAAAATAGCGCAAAAGAAGAAAAGTGTCCCGAAACTGATGGAAACATTGAATTTTGGGCTCCAAAAACCAGCGTAACATGGCAGGCTTGCTGTCCCCCATCGTAGAGCTCTCGTAGAGCTTTCCAACGGTATGCTGTGCACCGCATAAATCCTGACGGATCAAAAGTTAAGGGCACCGGAGCGACGGATACCTGGTCACAAGCCCCACACCCTCAGTTTGCGGGCCCAGCCTCTATGTGAAACAAAGTTGTCCTGCCCAAGGTGCCATGGTTTTTGGTAATAGAAATGTGATGGATTAGGTTGTCGTCCTTTTCACGGCTCACGACGTACGATCCTAGATGGAAAAATAGAGCAAAAGAAGAAAAGTGTCCCAAAATTATGAAAACGTTCGATTTTGGTCTCCGAAAATAGGAGCAGAAAATCAGGCTTGCTGCCCCCATCGTAGAGCTCTTAGAGAGCTTTCTAGCGGTGTGCTGTACGCCGTGTAACTCCTTACGGATCAAAAGTTATGGGCAATGGAGCAACGGATACCTGGTCACAAGCCCCACGCCCTCAGTTTGCTGGTCCAGCCTCTATGTGAAGTGAAGTTCTCTTGCCCAAGGTGCCATTTGATTCGGTAATAGAATTGTTATCGATTAGGTTGTCATCCTTTTTGCGGCTCAGGACGTACGACCGGGACTAAAAAACAGAGCAGAAGAGGAAAAGTGTCTCGAAACTGATGAAAACGTTCAATTTTGGTCTCTAAAAATAGGCACAGCCGATCAGACTTGCTGCCCCTATCGTAGAGCTCTCAGAGAGCTTTCCAAAGGTATGCTGTGCGCCGCGTAACTCCTTATGGATCCAAAATTATAGGCACCGGAGCGACGAATACATGGTCACAAACCCCACCCCCCGGTTTGCGAGCCCAGCCTCTACGTGAAGTGAAGTTCTCTTGCCCAAGGTGCTGTGGGATTCTATAAAAAATATGTGATGGATTAGGTTGTCGTCCTTTTCACAGCTCACGACGTACGATTCGGGACAGAAAAACACTGTAAAAGAAGAAAAACGTCCCGAAATTGATGAAAATGTTCCATTTTGGGCTTCAAAAATAGGCGCAGCCGAGCAAGCTTGGTGCCCCCGTCATAGAGCTCTTGGATAGCTTTCCAACGGTATGCTGTGTGCCGCGTAACTCCTTACGGATCAAAAGTTATGAGCACCGGAGCTACAGATACCTGGTCACAAGCCCCACGCTCTCGATTTGCAAGCCCAGCCTCTATGTGAAGTGGAGTTCTCTTATCCAAGATACAATAGGATTCTGTAATAGAAATGTGATGGATTAGGTTGTCGTCCTTTTCGCGGCTCACGACCTACGATCCAGGATGGAAAAATAGCGCAAAAGAAGAAAAATATCCCGAAATTGATGAAAACGTTCCATTTTGGGCTCCGAAAATAGGCATAGCTGAGCAGGCTTGTTGCCCACGTCATAGAGCTCTCGGAGAGCTTTCCAACAGCATGCTGTGCGCCACGTATCTCCTTACGGATCAAAAGTTATGGGCATCGGAGCGACGGATACTTGGTCACAAGCCCCACGCCCTAGGTTAGTGAGCCCAGCCTCTGCGTGAAGTGAAGTTCTCTTGCCCAAGGTGCCATGGGATTCGGTAATAGAAATGTGATGGATTAGGTTGTCGTCCTTTTCGCTGCTCACGACCTACGTTCTGGGACGAAAAAACAGCGCAAAAGAAGAAAAATGTCCCAAAACTGATGAAAACGTTGGATTTTGGTCTCCAAAAACTGGAACGGCCAAAAAGGCTTGCTCCCACGTCGTAGAGCTCTCAGAGAGATTTCCAACGGTATGCTGTGCGCCGCGTAACTCCTTGCGGATCAAAAGTTACGAGCATCGAAGCGACGGATTCCTGGTCACAAGCCCCACGCCCTCGGTTTACAGGCCCAGCCTCTACGTGAAGTAAAGTTGTCTTGCCCAAGGTGCCATGGGATTTGGTAATAGAAATGTGATGGATTAGGTTGTCGTCCTTTTCGCGACTCACGACGTATGATCCGGGACGGAAAAATAATGTTGAAGAAGAAAAATGTCCCAAAACTGATGAAAACGTTTGATTTTGGGCTCCAAAAATAGGCACAACCGAAAAGGCTTGCTACTTGTGTCGTAGAGCTCTCGGAGAGCTTTCCAATGATATGCTGTGCGCCGCGTAACTCCTTACAAATCAAAAGTTATGGGCACCGAAGCGACGGATACCTGGTCATAAGCCCTATGGCCTCGGTTTACGGGCCCAGCCTCTACGTGAAGTGAAGTTCTCTAGCCTAAAGTGCCATGGGATTCGGTAATAGATATGTGTTGGATTCGGATGTCGTCCTTTTCGCGGCTCACGACGTACGATCTGGGATGAAAAAATAGCGCAAATGAAGAAAAGTGTCCAAAAACTAATGAAACGTTCAATTTTGGGCTCCGAAAATAGGCGCAGCCAAGCAAGCTTGATGCCCCCATCTTAGAGCTCTTGGAGAGTTTTCCAATGGTATACTGTGCGACGTGTAACTCCTTACGAATCAAAAGTTATGGGCACCGGAGCAACGGATACCTGGTCACAAGCCCCACGCCCTCGGTTTGCGAGCCCAGCCTCTATGTGAAGTGAAGTTCTCTTGTCCAAGGTGCAGTGGCATTCTATAATAGAATTGTGATGGATTAGGTTGTCATTCTTTTCACGGCTCACGACGTACGATCCGGGACGAAAAAATAGCGCAAAAGAAGAAAAGTATCTAGAAATTGATGAAAATGTTCGATTTTGGGCTCCGAAAATAGGCACAACCGAGCTGGCTTGCTGCCCCCATCGTAGAGCTCTAGGAGAGCTTTCCAACGATATACTGTGCGCCGCGTAACTTCTTACGGATCAAAAGTTATGGGCACCGGAGCGACGGATACCTGGTCACAAGCCCCACGCCCTAGGTTTGCAGGTCCAGCCTCTACGTGAAATGAAGTTCTCTTGCCCAAGGTGCCATGGGATTCAGTAATAGAAATGTGATGGATTAGGTTGTCGTCCTTTTCGCTGCTCACGACCTACGATCCGGGACGAAAAAACAGCGAAAAAGAAGAACAGTTGGATTTTGGTCTCCGAAAACCGACGCAGCATAGCAGGCTTGCTGCCCCCATCGTAGAGCTCTCGGAGTGCTATCCAACTGTATGCTGTACGCCTTGTATCTCCTTATGGATCAATAGTTATAGGCACCGGAGTGATGGATACCTGGTCACAAGCTCCATGCCCTCGGTTTGCAGGCCCAGCCTCTAAGTGAAATGAAGTTCTCCTGCCCAATGTGCCGTGGGATTCGGTAATAGAAATGTGATGGATTAGGTTGTCATCCTTTTCGCGGCTAACGACGTACGATTCGGGATGAAAAAATAGCCCAAAAGGAGAAAAGTGTCCCAAAAATGATGAAAACTTCCGATTTTGGGCTCTGAAAATAGGCGTAGCCGAGCAGGCTTGCTGCCTCCGTTGTAGAGCTCTCATAGAGCTTTCCAATGGTATGTCGTGTGCCTCGTAACTCCTTATGGATCAAAAGTTATAGGCACCGGAGCGACGAATACTTTGTCATAAGCCCCACGCCCTCGGTTTACGGGCCTAGTCTCTTCGTGAAGTGAATTTCTCTTGCCTAAGGTGCGGTTTGATTAGGTAATAGAAATGTGATGGATTAGGTTGTCGTCCCTTTCGCGGCTCACAACGTAAGATCCGGGACGAAAAAATAGAGCAGAAGAGGAAAAGTGTCCCGAAACTAATGAAAATGTTCGATTTTGGGCTTCGAAAATAGGTGCAGCTAAGCAGACTTGCTACCCCCGTCGTAGAGCTCCCGGAGAGCTTTCCAACGGTATAATGTGTACTGCGTAACTTCATACGAATCAAAAGTTATGGGCACCGGAGCAACGGATACCTGGTCACATGCCCCATGCCCTCGGTTTGCTGGCCCAGCCTCTACGTGAAGTGAAGTTCTCTTGCCCAAGGTGTCGTGGGATTTTGTAATAGAAATGTGATGGATTAGGTTGTCGTCCTTTTCATGGCTTACGATGTACGATTCGGGATGGAAAAACAGCGCAGAAGAAGAAAAGTGTTCCAAAACTAATAAAAACGTTCGATTTTGGGATCCAAAAATAGGCGTAGCCGAGGAGGCTTGTCGCCCGCGTCGTAGAGCTCTCTCAGTTCTTTCCAACGATATGATGTGCGCCGCATAACGCCTTACAGATCAAAAGTTATGGGCACCAGAGCGACGGATACCTGTTCACAAGCCATACCCCCTCGGTTTACGGGCCTAGCCTCTACGTGAAGTGAAGTTCTCTTGCCCAAGGTACCATGGGATTCCAACGGTATGCTGTACGTCGCGTAACTCATTACGGAACAAAAGTTATGGGCACCGGAGCGATGGGTACCTGGTCACAAGCCCCATGCCCTTGGTTTGCTGGCCCAGCCTCTACGTGAAGTGAAGTTCTATTGCCCAAGGTGTCGTGGGATTCGGCAATAGAAATGTGATAGATTAGGTTGTCTTCCTTTTTGCGGCTCACGACGTACGATCCGGGACTGAAAAACAGAGCAGAAGAGGAAAAGTGTCCTGGAACTGATGAAAATGTTCGATTTTGGCCTCCGAATATAGGCGCAGTCGCGAAGGCTTGCTGCCCCAGTCGTAGAGCTATTAGAGAGCTTTACAACGGAATGCTGTGCGCTGCATAACTCCTTATGTATCAAAATTATGGGCACCGGAGCGACGGATACCTGGTCAATAGCCCCACGCACTCAGTTTGTTGGCCCAGCCTCTACATGAAGTGAACTTCTCTTGCCCAAGGTGCCGTGGGATTCGGTAATAGAAATGTGATGATTTAGGTTGTTGTCCTTTTCGCGGCTCATGACGTACGTTCTGGGACGAAAAAACAGCGTAAAAGAAGAAAAGTATCCCGAAATTAATGAAAACGTTCCAGTTTGAGCTCCAAAAATAGGCACAGCCGAGCAGGCTTGCTACCCACATAGTAGAGCTCTCGGAGATCTTTCCTACGGTATGCTGTGCGCCGCGTAACTCCTTACGGATCAAAAGTTATGGGCACCGGAGCGACGGATACTTGGTTACAAGCCCCACACCCTCGGTTTGCGGGCCCAACCTCTACGTGAAGTGAAGTTCTCTTGCCCAAGGTGCCGTGGGATTCGGTAATAGAAATGTGATGGATTAGGTTGTCGTCCTCTTCGCGGCTCACGACTTACGATCCAGGACGGAAAAACAGCACAAAAGAAGAAAAATGTCCCAAAACTGATGAAACCGTTGGATTTTGGGCTCTGAAAACAGGCGCAACATAGCAGGTTTGTTGACCCCATCGTAGAGCTCTCGGAGAGCTTTCCAATGGTATGCTGTGCGACGCGTAACTCCTTATGGATCAAAAGTTATGGGCATTGGAGCAACAGATACTTAGTCACAAGCCTCACGCCCTCGGTTTGCGGGCCCAACCTCTACGTGAAGTAAAGTTCTCTTGCCCAAGGGGCCGTGGGATTCTGTAATAGAAATATGATGGATTAGGTTATCGTCCTTTTCGCGGCTCACGACGTACGATCCGTGATGGAAAAATAGTCCAAAAGAAAAAAAGTGTCCAAAACTGATGAAAATGTTGAATTTTGGGCTCAAAAAATCGGCGCAACTTAGCAGGCTTGCTATCCACGTCGTAGAACTCTCATAGAGCTTTCCAACGGTATGTTGTGCACCACTAACTCCTTACGCATCAAAAGTTATGGGCACCGGAGCGACGGATACCTGGTCACAAGCCCCATGCCCTCAGTTTGCGGGCCTAGCTCTACCTGAAGTAAAGTTCTCTTGCCCAGGGGTCATGGGATTCTGTAATAGAAATATGATGGATTAGGTTGTCGTCCTTTTTGCGGCTTAATATATACGATCCGGGACGGAAAAACAGCGCAAAAGAAGAGAAATATCCCGAAATTGATGAAAACGTTCCATTTTGGGCCCCGAATATAGGCACAGCTATGCTGGCTTGTTGCCCACGTCGTAGACCTCCCAGAGAGCTTTCCAAAGGTATGCTCTGCGCCGCGTAAATCCTTACGGAACAAAAGTTATGGGCACCGGAGCGACGGATAACTGGTCACAAGCCCCACGGCCTCGGTTTGCGGGCCCAGCCTTTACATGAAGTAAAGTTCTCTTGCCCAAGGGGCAGTGGGATTCTATAATAGAAATGTGATGGATTAGGTTGTCTTTTTTTTTCGCGGCTCACGGCGTACGATCCGGGACGGAAAAATAGCGCAAAAAAAGAAAAGTATCCCAAAACTGATGAAAACGTTCAATTTTGGGCTCCGAAAATAGACGCAGCTGAGCAAGCTTGCTACCCCAATCTTAAAGCTCTCGGAGAGCTTTCCAATGTATGTTCTGCACCGTGAAACTCCTTACGGATCAAAAGTTATGGGCATCAGAGTGACGGATACCTAGTCACAAGCCCCACGGCCTAGGTTTGCGGGCCCAGCCTCTACGTGAAGTGAAGTTCTCTTGCCTAAAGTGCCGTTGGATTCGGTAATAGAAATGTGATGGATTAGGTTGTCGTCCTTTTCGCGGCTCACGACTAACGATCCGGGACAAAAAAATAGCACAAAAAAAGAAAAGTGTCCCGAAACTGATGAAAATATTGGATTTTGGTCTCCGAAAATCGGGGCAGCATAGCAAGCTTGCTGCCCCTATCGTAGAGCTCTTGGAGTTCTTTCCAACGGTATGCTGTGCGCCGCGTAACTCCTTATGGATCAATAGTTATGGGCACCAAAGTGACGGATACCTGGTCACAAGCCCCACGCCCTCGGTATGCGAGCCCAGCCTCTAAGTGAAGTGAAGTTCACCTGCCCAACGTGCCGTGGGATTCTATAATAGAAATGTGATGGATTAGGTTGTTGTACTTTTCGCGGCTCACAACGTACGATCCAAGATGGAAAAATAGCACAAAAGAAGAAAAGTGACCCAAAAATAATGGAAACTTTTATTTTTTGGGCTCCGAAAATAGGCGCAGCTGAGCAGGCTTACTGCCCCCGTCATAGAGCTCACGGAGTGGTTTCCAACGGTATGTTGTGCGCTCTGTAACTCCTTACGGATCAAAAGTTATGGGTACCAGAGCGATGGATACCTGGTCACAAGCCCCACGCCCTCGGTTTCCTGGCCCAGCCTCTGCGTGAAGTGAATTTCTCTTGCCCAAGGTGCCGTTTGATTCGGTAATAGAAATGTAATGGATTAGATTGTCGTCCCTATCGCGGCTCACGACGTAAGATCCGAGATGGAAAAGTAGAGCAGAAGAGGAAAAGTATCCCGAAACTAATGAAAATATTCAATTTTGGGCTCTGAAAATAGGTGCAGCTGAGCAAACTTGCTACCCCCGTCGTAGAGCTCCCGGAGAGCTTTTCAACGGTATAATGTACGCCTCGTAACTTCATACGGATCAAAAGTTATGGGCACCGGAGCGACGGATACCTGGTCACATGCCCCATGCCCTCGATTTGCAGGCCCAGCCTCTACGTGAAGTGAAGTTCTCTAGCCCAAGGTGTCGTGGGATTCTGTAATAGAAACGTGATGGATTAGGTTGTCATCCTTTTTGCGGCTCATGACATACGATCCGGGAAGAAAAAATAGCGTAAAGGAAGAAAAGTGTAAAGAAACTGATGAAAACGTTGAATTTTGGGCTCCGAAAATAGGCGCAGCTAAGCAAGCTTGATGCCCTCGTCGTAGAGCTCTTGGAGAGCTTTCCAACGGTATGTTGTGCGCTGCGTAACTCCTTATGGAACAAAAGTTATAGGCACAGGAGCGACGGATACCTGGTCATATGCCCCATGCCCTCGATTTGCGGGCCTAGCCTCTATGTGAAGTGAAGTTCTCTTGTCCAAGGTGCAATGGGATTCTGTAATAAAAGTGTGATGGATTAGGTTGTCGTCCTTTTCGCGGCTCACGACGCACGATCCGGGACCGAAAAACAGCGCAAAAGAATAAAAGTATCCCGAAACTGATGAAAATGTTCCATTTTTGGGCTCCAAAAATAGGCGCAATCGAGCAGGCTTGCTACACACATCATAAAGCTCTCGGAGAGCTTTCCAACGGTATGCTGTGTGCCGTGTAACTCCTTGCGGAACAAAAGTTATGGGCCCCGGAGTGACGGATACCTGGTCACAAGCCCTACACCCTCGGTTTGCGGGCCTAGCCTCTACGTGAAGTAAAGTTCTCTTGCCCAAGGTGCCGTGGGAATCGGCAATAGAAATGTGATGGATTAGGTTGTCGTCCTTTTCGTGGCTCACGACGTACGATCCGGGATAGAAAAACGGCGTAAAAGAATAAAAGTATCTCGAAAAAGATGAAAACGTTCCATTTTAGGCTCCGAAAATAGGCACAGCTGAGCAACCTTGCTGCCCATGTTGTAGAGCTCTCGAAGAGCTTTCCTATGGTATACTGTGCACCACGTAACTCCTTACGGATCAAAAGTTATGGGCACCGGAGAGACGGATACCTGGTCACAAGCCCTACGCTCTCGGTTTGCGGGCCCAGCCTCTATGTTAAGTGAAGTTCTTTTGTCCAAGGTGCCATGGGATTCGGTAATAAAAATGTGATAGATTATGTTGTCATCCTTTTCGCGACTCACGATGTACGATCCGGGACGGAAAAACAGCGCAAAAGAAGAAAAGTGTCCCAAAACTGATGAAACCGTTGGATTTTGGGCTTCGAAAACTGGCGCAGCATAGCAGGCTTGCTAACCCCATCGTAGTGCTCTTGGAGAGCTTTCCAACGGTATGCTGTGTGCCGCGTAACTCCTTACAGATCAAAAGTTAATGGCATTGGAGCGACTGATACCAGGTCACAAGCCTCACGCCCTTGGTTTGCAGGCCCAACCTCTATGTGAACTAAAGTTCTCTTGCCGAAAGGGCCATGGGATTCTATAATAGAAATGTGATGGATTAGGTTGTCGTCCTTTTTGCGGCTCACGATGTACGATCCGGGAAGGAAAAACAGTGCAAAAGAAGAAAAATGTCTGAAACTGATGAAAACGTTGAATTTTGGGCTCCAAAAACTAGCACAGCCGAGTAGGCTTTCTGACCACATCGTAGAGCTCTCAGAGAACTTTCCAACAGTATGTTGTGTACCTCGTAACTCCTCACGCATCAAAAGTTATGGGCACCGGAGTGACGGATACCTGGTCACAAGCCCCACGCCCTCGGTTTGCGGGCCCAGCCTCTACGTGAAGTAAAGTTCTCTTGCCCAAGGGGCCATGGGAGTCTATAATAGAAATGTGATGAATTAGGTTGTCGTCCTTTTCGCGGCTCATGACATACGATCCGGGACGGAAAAATAGCGCAAAAGAAGAAAAGTATCTCAAAATTGATGAAAATGTTACATTTTGGGCTCCGAATATAGGCACAGACATGCTGGCTTGCTGCCCACGTTGTAGACCTCTCGGGGTGCTTTCCAACGGTATGCTGTACGCCGTGTAACTCCTTACGGATCAAAAGTTATAGGCATCGGAGCGACGAATACCTTGTCACAAGCCCCACGCCCTAGGTTTGCGAGCCCAGCCTCTACGTGAAGCGAAGTTGTCTTGCCCAAGGTGCCTTGGGATTCGGTAATAGAAATGTGATGGATTAGATTGTAGTCCTTTTCGCGACTCACGATGTACGATCCGGGATGGAAAAATAGCGAAAAAGAAGAAAAGTGTCCCGAAATTGCTGAAAATGTTAGATTTTGTGGGCTCCGAAAACTGGCGTAGCTGAGCAGGCTTACTGACCGCATCGTAGAGCTCTCAGAGGGCTTTCCAAAGGTAAGTTGTGCGCCACGTAACTCCTTACGCATCAAAAGTTATGGGCACCGGAGCGACAGATACCTGGTCACAAGCCCCAAGCCCTCGGTTTCCGGGCCCAGCCTCTACTTGAAGTAAAGTTCTCTTGCCCAAGGTACCGTGGGATTCTATAATAGAAATGTAATGGATTAGGTTGTCGTTCTTTTTGCGGCTCACGACGTACGATCCGAGACAAAAAAATAGCACAGAAGAAGAAAAGTGTCCTGAAACTGACGAAAACGTTGGATTTTGGTCTTTGAAAACTAGTGCAGCATAGCAAGCTTGCTGCCTCTATCGTAGAGCTCTCGGAGTGCTTTCCAACGGCATGTTGTGCACCGCGTAAATCCTTACGGATCAATAGTTATGGGCACCGGAGTGACGGATACCTGGTCACAAGCCCCACGCCCTCAATTTGCAAGCCCAGCCTCTACATGTAGTAAAGTTCTCTTGCCCAACGTGCCGTGGGATTCTATAATAGAAATGTGATGGATTAGGTTGTCGTCCTTTTCGCGGCTCACGACGTACGATCCGAGATGGAAAAACAACGCAGAAAAAGAAAAGTGTACCGAAACGGATGAAAACGTTAGATTTTGTGCTCCAAAAACAGGCGCAGCTAAGCAAGCTTGCTATTCCCATCGTAGAGGTCTCAGAGAGCTTTCCAACGGTATGGTATGGGCCGCGTAACTTGTGAGGCCCGACCTCGAATTGCGTGTGATGCCTCGTTTCGTGTGCCCTAACCTAGATTTGTGTGCCTTGAACTAGGTTTAAGAGTCGTGTTTCATTTTATGTGTCTTGCATCAAATTATGTGCATTCATTTAGAGCCGGGTGCATTTACTTGAAAAACGTGCATTTGTCTCGTAGTGCGTGCTTTGTCTCGTAGTGCGTGCTTTATCTCGTAGTGCGTACCCTAAACCTAGAAAAGCGTGCCTGCACGCTAATCAAGAAAGCATCTTAGACGAAGCACTAGATTATTAATTAATCCTACAAACTCCACTAACTAATATTAAAATGCTAATTCAACTCATTAGAAGACGAAATTTCACCAAAAGCTAAACATTCTTATTCTTTATTCCTTATTCTTTTGCACATCCCAAGCACACAATAAAATAAGTTCAAACAAGACAAAAAATTCAGATTTGATCAAAGCCTTGGCCGACCATGTGAAGGGTTTTATGCATGCTTTGCAATTTCAAATTAAACTTAGACAAGTTATGACACAATGCAAAAAAAATTAAATTAAATTAAACTAAAACATTATTTTATTCTACTCCATGCTTCACCTTTTCGATCCATTCAATGCCCATGCTAGACAATTCAAAATATGCTCTTGAAGACACAAAAATCAGAAATTTTGAAGCTCTAGGCCGACACACTCACAAACACCAACATTTCATTCTTTGCAAACATTCTCTCAAGCTCTCATTCTCTCTATCTCTCGGCCTAGGCTGCTTCATCACCTCTCCATAGCTTAAGCTCACCATCCTAAGGTTCCTCAAGACACTCAAGGCCCTAGGAAGCTCGACCAAGCAAGCTAAAAGCAAAGAAACATGCATGCAAGCTCATAGAACACTCATTTCGGCTTAGGTATGTTTGATAGCTTCTATTTCATTTCTTTTTTGTTCTAACCACATGCACATACTAAGGACATGGTAAATTAGCTAGGAATTAAGGAAATCGAGCAATATCCCTCGGCCAAACAAGGAGAGAAGACCATTTGTGCATTATTTGTTGTCAATAGGCTAAGGTGAGGGTTAATCCTTTTTAAAAGCTTTCCAAAACCACATGCATGCCTTTAAATATCTATTTTTACCTCTGTACTTGTGATATATGTGTGTACATGAGCTTATGTAACCATGCATGGCAAGATTTTTAGCTAGAACTTGAAGATAGATAAAATCTCGAAAATGCCAGATTTCTAACTTGTTAGGACGAAGTGTATTTCACCTGGTAAACGATGTTGAAAATGCGTGAAAATTGGTAGGTGACTCTTTTTTCCAGTTATGAGCATTTGTCGTAGAAATAGGCCAAGGCCAATTTTGACTCTAAGGTCTCCAAAATGGCAAAACATCGAAGGGTGTCTAAATTTGGAAAATTTGGAAAATCTGGAAAATGAAGCAGGTTTTTGGCAGTTCACTGTCCTCGTAGAACGAACCAGTTTTGACTTAGCAAATGATATCTAAAATTCATGAAATTTGGCATGTTGCTATATTTTTCAGTTCTGGACATTTTTGGCAGAAATAGACTAAGGATAAATCTGGCCCTAAGGCCCTCAAAAATAACAAGTATTGAAATGTGTACAAATCTGGACAGTTTTACGTAGTCGCACAGTTTTGGCTATAACTCTTGAATCCAAACTCCAAATGATGCGAAGTTTGTTTCTGGATTTAGTTCACTTAATAAGATTTAATTTGACATTTTGTTCACTGGAATTTGAGATTGTTTGCTTGTCTAAATGATTGTGGGAAAATAGACCATTGTAGTGAGGTTTTTATCTAGTGATATCCTTTGAAAATTATTGTAACTTCTCTTGTGGTATTAAATGCTTTGGATTGTGGCACTTGGATGTTGTGTGGACTGTTTTGAATGATTGAGGATGTTTAATTAATCGATGCATGGCTTTGGTTTAATTACGTGACAACTTGTGGCTTAATCGCACGGGTAAGCATGAATTGAAACCCTAGTGACTATGAAAACTCGCTAAGTGTTGATCCTATGGTTATCGTGTCTAATTATGTGATTAGTGGGCTGCCCTTAGTTGTCCTTATAGCCCTAAATGTGATTTCGATGATTACATGTTGACAAGTAGACTTTTCTTCCACCCGGTCCCACGTAAACGTCGTTGCATGTTGTATGACCTTATTATCTGATTACGTGAACCCCGAAATGAGTTATATGACTTGATTTACATGTGTTACATGGCTGCCCGTTTAATATTCATATAACTCCATGTGCCTTACAAGTGAAATTACTTGTCATAGTATGCCTTGTGTGTTTACTTGTCAACGTGCGATCTTATAACTGCTCGGAGGCAACTTACTTTGTTGTCCTCCTAACATGACATGTTAAATGTTATAAATGCGCATTGCATACAAGGTTGCAACCTTTCATTGTGGCATGGTAGCGTTTCACGCACGCCGGGTGGCATCGGGCTTGTCGGTGCTACTGTGACTACCATGGTCCAATTCCCTCTCTCGCTTGGCTTTCCATCCTCGGAGAGTTGGGTTGTAGGTTTTTTTTTCGGGGTACATCCGGAGTACACCCAAATGGGAGCGATAAGTGGATTATTGAAGTCGGATGCAACAATCGTATCGAAATCGATATTGAGAGCAAATGCTCACCGTATTCTTGAAATGATTGGTAATTGTATCTGTTGCTCAATTTGATTCTTATACTTTGCGTACCTTATTACTTGTAATATGTGACATGTTTTCAAAATGGGTTTTTCATAAGTTAATCGGAAAAAGAGTTTCAAAACGTATTTCTCGTTCTTCCTTGCTGAGTTCATAAGGACTCACCTTCTTTTATCATCACAGGTAAAGAAGACCAGGAACAGGTACCTGAGGATAACGTGCCTATTGATGACTCCTTGGAATGATTGCTTTCCCTACGTGCCTTACTTGACTATGGCCATTTTGTGAACGATATGTTGCTTGAAGACTATTTCTTATGTTGCTTGTTGTTGTATTGTAAATGACCCCCATTGTAATTTGGGGTCTAATTTTGGCTTGTACTGATCATAACTAGATACACACTCTTCTGGTCATTTTGCTATCGCTACTTTGGTTTAGTATCTATCACAGATTCATGAAGTACTAGATAAGAGTTAAGTAAAATGAATTTATCCAATCTTAAGCAGGTACTCATTTGTAAGCTAAAATCAACAGGTACTTGTGTAACTGGATTGACAAATAAACGAGACATAGTATCATGCTAGGTTGTTAATCAAATGAGGCTTCGAGATAACTAGTAGGCACTCTGATTGGTGTTAAATAGTAATCTTAGTTGGAAATGAATTTGAGATTGAAAGTTTTGAGGCATTTAGAGAATTAGGTCAAACTAAAGAGCCAATTACAGCCGTTATGCTACTAGTTTTTCGGGAATCTTTTGGAGTTCTAGGCTAACGTTAAGCGTTAAACCTTAATGAACGATTAAGCACGTGAAATGATATGAATGTTTAGATCACACTCTAGTCTAACCTCTATAGGTCGGGTTGGGGTGTGATACCTTATATTAATGGTATCAGAGCTTAGATTGCTTAAGCCAGATTTAACTCTCGGACCATGGGTAGAAGCCTTAAGATTATTGGGATGACTTGTTTATGTGTGTTATATGTGACAATATCAATTGTGCCTTCTCTGTTTCTATGTGCTTTTGTGATTAACATGTCTTAACTGTTTCGAAAGTTGTGTGTCTATGTAAAAATTGTATGTTGCATACCTTATACATTAAATTCTTGTCTTGTTATATTCCAATAAATTGTGCATAATAATCTGTGCCTATAGATGGCTGGCCCTAGTACCCGCAATACCAATAGGAGCGATGAGCCTTAAAAAGCCGGAGATGCTCATCAAACTAATCCCGGCATGGCTATGTTTAATATGATGGCGAATGCTATGGATCGTGTGTCGCGAGTGATGGAACGTCAAGATGCACGTGAAGCAAACAACAACAACAACAACAATAGGAATGAGGGTAACAATGGGAGAAACAACAGAATGCGGGAGTTCCTTGACTTTCACCCGTTCAAATTCTATGGGGAAGCTGATGATAAAAAGGCAGAGGCTTGGCTGTCCAAGATTGAAAGGATTTTCAGGCCACTTGACTATACTGATGAAGAAAAGGTTGAGTTCGCTGTGTTTCTGTTGCACGGGGATACTGAGCATTGGTGGCACACTGTGGAGGGACTTTGGAAAACTGGTGATACACCTCGCTTGTAGGGTAATTTTGTTAAGGCATTCAAGGAGAAATATGTACCTGTAGTTTTCAGGCAGAGGCGAATTGAAGAATTCATGCACTTGAACCAAGGTAACATGACGGTGGCCCAGTATGAGGCTCACTTTGACAAACTGTTCCGTTATGCTCAATACATGGTCAGTACCCCTGAGGCAAAAATGTGAAAATTTACGAATGCGTTGAGGCTAGAAATTCAAGACCAGTTGGCTTCGCATGACTTCACTACCTATTTTGCTCTCCTTGCTGCTGCTTCATGAGTTGAGAAGAGGAAACTTGATAGAGCAGGTTCAAGCCAGCTGAACAAGAAACCATATCAGCCTCTAGGACAACCGATGAAATTCTAGACTCAGAGTCGCAGTAAGGGCCAGAGCCGGAACAGACCAGTCAATAACCGTGGCCCGACTAAAGCACCATCAGCCTCTTCTACCCGTGGATCCACAGGTAGTTCACCTGCTACTCAAACCGTCGCCTGTTCTTACTAAAACAGGAAGGGTCATACCGAGACCCAGTGTTGGAGGAAATCGGGACAATGTGTAGGGTGTGGCAGCGATCAACACCAGGTCAAGGATTGTCCTAAATGGCAAGGAGGACAAAATCAGATTAAACCAGCTGGTAGAGGCAAGATTCCAGTTCGTAGAGTTTAGGCTCAAGCTTATGCTATTGAGTGTGACGAGCTTCCTGAGGAGATCGCTGTTGTTGAAGGTACATTCTTGATACTGAATCAACCTGTTAGGGTGGTAATTGATCCAGGTGCTACTCATTCATTTATTACTCCCTTATGTGTGCAACGTGTGAAACTACGAGCTGTATGAAGTTGGTGCTCCGATGGGTTCTAAACTTGTTACTCGCTCAGCTTGTAAAGCATGTAAAATCCAAATTAAAGATAAGGAATTCTCAGCCAATCTTATTGTATTACCCTTTCGAGACTATGAAGTCATCTTAGGGATGGACTGGTTGGCAAAGCATCATGCACAACTAGATTGTCGAACGAAGATTGTAACATTCCAGATACCTGGTCAACCAATATTAGAGGTAAAGGGTCGAAGAGACTTCACCGGGAGTTCCATCATTTCCTCTACGAAAGCAGTGAAATCCTTGAGAAAATGGTGTAGTGGATACTTAGCTTACCTCATCAACAAGCCGTCGGACAAAGCTAAGTTGGAGGAGATGCCAGTGATTAAAGATTATGCGGATGTGTTTCTAGAAGAATTGTCGGGTTTACCCCCGGATCGGGAGATCGAGTTCATAATAGAATTACTGCCTAGCACCCAGCCGATATCTAAAGCTCCCTATTGTATGGCACCAGCCGAGCTACAAGAACTGAGGGACCAATTGCAAGGATTGTTAAAGAAGGGATTTGTTCAACCAAGTTCTTCCCCGTGGGGCGCTCCAGTCCTATTTGTAAAGAAGAAAGATGGAACGTTGAGGCTATGCATCGATTATCGAGGATTGAACCAAGTGACCGTCAAGAATAAATACCCACTTCCATTGATCGACGAGTTGTTTGATCAACTTCAAGGAGCTAAAGTGTATTCGAAGCTCGACTTGAGGCAAGGGTACTACCAATTGCGGATCAAAAAGGAGGACGTGCCTAAAACAGCTTTCAGGATGAGATATGGGCATTATGAATTTGTGGTGATGCCATTTGGACTAACTAATGCCCCTGCAGCTTTTATGGACTTGATGCACAGGGTGTTTCAACCCTACTTGGACCAATTTGTGGTGATCTTTATTGATGATATATTGGTATACTCAAAATATGAGGCTGAGCATGAACAACATCTGCGATTGGTATTGCAGAAACTTAGAGAGCATCAATTATATGCGAAATTTAGCAAATGCGAATTTTGGTTGCAGCAGATAGCATTCTTGGGACACATCATATCCCAAGAGGGAATAGCGGTGGACCCAGCAAAGATAGAAGCGGTGATGTGATGGAAGAAGCCAGAAAATGTTACGGAAGTTCAGAGTTTTTTCGGTTTAGCTGGCTATTATCGGAGGTTCGTAAAGGATTTCTCAAAGATTGCAAGACCGCTTACAAAGTTCACTCAAAAGAAAACAAAGTTCGGAGAGCTTTCCAACGGTATGTTGTGCGCTGCGTAACTCTTTACTGATCAAAAGTTATGGGCACCGAAGCGACGGATACCTGGTCATAAACCCCACGCCCTAGGTTTGCGGGCCCAACCTCTAAGTGAAATAAAGTTCTCTTGCCCAAGGTGCCGTGGGATTCGGTAATAGAAATGTGATGGATTAGGTTGTAGTCCTTTTCGCGACTCACGACTTACGATCCGGGACGGAAAAACAGCGCAAAAGAAGAAAAGTGACTTGAAACTGATGAAAACATTGGATTTTGGTCTTCGAAAATCAGCGCACCATAGCTGGCTTGATGCCCCCATCATAGAGCTCTCGGAGTGTTTTCCATCGATATGTTGTGCGCCGCACAACTCTATACAGATCAATAGTTATAGGCACCGGAGTGACGGATACCTGGTCACAAGCCCCACGCCCTCGCTTTGCGGGCCCAGCCTCTACGTGAACTAAAGTTCTCTTGCCCAACATGTCATGGGATTCTGTAATAGAAATGTGATGGATTAGGTTGTCGTCCTTTTTCGTAGCTCACGACGTACGATCCGGGATGGAAAAACAGCGCATAAAAAGAAAAGTGTCCCGAAACTTATGACAATGTTCGATTTTGAGCTTTGAAAATAGGCATAGCTGAGCAGGCTTGCTACCCACGTCGTAGAGCTCTCGGAGAGCTTTCCAACGGTATGCTGTGTGCCACTTAACTCCTAACGGATCAAAAGTTATGGGCATCGGAGCAACGGATACCTGGTCACAAGCTCCACGCCCTCGGTTTACGGGCCCAGCCTCTACATGAAGTGAAGTTCTCTTGTCCAAGGTACCATGGGATTCGGTAATAGAAATGTGATGGATTAGGTTGTCGTCCTTTTCGCGGCTCACGAAGTACGATCTGGGATGGAAAAACAGCACAGAAAAAGAAAAGTGTACCGAAACTAATGAAAACATTCAATTTTGGGCTCTGAATATCAGTGAGCTCTCGGAGCCCCCATCGTAGAGCTCTCGGAGAGCTTTCTAACGGTATGCTGTGCGCCGCGTAACTCCTTACGGATCAAAAGTTATGAGCACCGGAGTGACGGATACTTGGTCACAAGCCCCATGCCCTCTTTTTGCGGGCCCAGCCTCTACATGAAATGAAGTTCTCTTGCCCAAGGTACCGTGGGATTCAGTAATAGAAATGTGATGGATTAGGTTGTCGTCCTCTTCGCGGCTCACGACGTACGATCCGGGATGGAAAAACAGCCCAAAAAAAGAAAAGTATCCCGAAACTGATGAAAATGTTCAATTTTGGGCTTCGAAAATAGGCACAGCCAATCAGGCTTGCTGCCCCGTTGTAGAGCTCTCTGAGAACTTTCCAACGGTATGCTGTGCGCCGCATAACTCCTTATGGATCAAAAGTTATGGGCACCGGAACGACGGATACCTAGTTACAAGCCCAACCACCTCGATTTACGGGCCCAGCCTCTAGGTGATGTGAAGTTCTCTTGCCCAAGGTGCTGCGGGATTCGATAATAGAAATGTGATGGATTAGGTTGTCGTCCTTTTCGAGGCTCACGACGTACGATCCGGGACAGAAAAATAGCGCCAAAGAAGAAAAGTGTCCCGAAAATGATGAAAATATTCAATTTTGGGCTCCAAAATAGGCGTAGCCTAGCAGACTTGCTACCCACATCGTAGAACTCTCGGAGAGCTTTCCAATGGTATGTTGTGCACCACGTAACTCCTTACGGATCAAAAGTTATGGGCACCGGAGCGACGGATACTTGGTCAAAGGCCCCACGCCCTCAGTTTGCGGGCCCAGCCTCTATGTGAAATGAAGTTCTCTTGCCCAAGGTGTCGTGGGATTCAGTAATAGAAATGTGACGGTTTAGGTTGTCGTCCTTTTCGTGGCTCATGACGTACAATTCGGGATGAAAAAATAACGTAAAAGAAGAAAAATATCTCAAAATTGATGAAAACATTCGATTTTGGTCTCCGAAAATAGTCGCAACAGAGCAAGCTTGCTGCCCCCGTCGTAGAGCTCTTGGAGTGCTTTCTAACGGTATGCTGTGCGCCGCATAATTCCTTACAAAAGAAAAGTTATGGGTACCAGAGCAACGAATACCTGGTCACAAGCCCCACTCCCTCGATTTGCGGGCCCAACCTCTATGCGAAGTGAAGTTCTCTTGTCCAAGGGGCAATAGGATTCTCTAATAGAAATGTGATGGATTAGGTTGTTGTCCTTTTCGTGGCTCACTACGTACGATCCCGGACAGAAAAACAGCATAAAATAAGAAAAGTCTCCCAAAATTGATAAAAACGTTCGATTTTGGGCACCGAAAATAGGCACAGCCGAGCAGGCTTGCTGTCCCCTTCGTAGAGCTCTCGAAGAGCTCTCAAAGAGCTTTCGAACGGTATGTTGTGCGCCGCGTAACTCCTTACGGATCAAAAGTTATAGGCACCGGAGCGACGGATACCTGGTCATAAGCCCCACGCCCTCGGTTTGTAGGCCCAGCCTCTACGTGAAGTGAAGTTCTCTTGCCCGAGATGCCATGGGATTCTGTAATATAAATGTTATGGATTAGGTTGTCGACCTTTTCGCGGCTCACGATGTACGATCTGGGACGAAAAAATAGCGCAAAAGAAGAAAAGTGTCTGAAACAGATGAAAACGTTGGAATTTGGGCTTCGAAAACTGGCACAAGCAAGCCGGCTTGCTGACCGCATCGTAGAGCTCTCGGAGAGCTTTCCAATAGTATGTTGTGCACTGCGTAACTCCTTACGCATCAAAAGTTATGGGCACTAGAGCGACGGATACTAGGTCACAAGCCCCACGCCCTTGGTTTGCGGGCCCAGCCTTTACGTGAAGTAAAGTTCTCTTGCCCAAGGGGCCGTGGGATTCTGTAATAGAAATGTGATGGATTAGGTTGTCGTCCTTTTCGCAGCTCTCGATGTACGATCTAGGACGAAAAAATAGCGAAAAAGAAGAAAAGTATCCCAAAACTGATGAAAACTTCCAATTTTGGGCTCCGAAAATAGGCGCAGCCAAGCAAGCTTGCTGCCCCCGTGTTAGAGCTCTCGGGGAGCTTTCCAAGGGTATGCTGTGCGCCGTGTAACTCCTTATGAATCAAAAGTTATGGGCACCGGAGCGACAGATACTTGGTCACAAGTCCCACGCCATCGGTTTGCGGGCCCAGCCTCTATGTGAAGTAAAGTTCTCTTGCCTAAGGTGCAGTGGGATTCTATAATAGAAATGTGATAGATTAGGTTGTTGTCCTTTTCACGGCTCACGACGTATGATCTGGGACGGAAAAACAGTGCAAAAGAAGAAAAGTGTTCCGAAACTGGTGAAAACGTTCAATTTTGGTTTTCGAAAATAGGTGCAGCCGAGTAGGCTTGCTACCCCCATCGTAGAGCTCTCAGAGAGCTTTCCAATCGTATGATGTGCGCCGCGTAACTCTTTACGAATCAAAAGTTATCAACACCGGAGCGACGGATTCCTGGTCACAAGCCCCACGCCCTCGGTTTGCGGACCCAGCCTCTACGTGAAGTGAAGTTCTCTTGCCCAATGTGCCATGGGATTCGAAAATAGAAATGTGATGGATTAAGTTGTCGTCCTTTTTGCGGCTCATGACTTACGATCCGAGATGGAAAAACAGCATAAAAAAAAAAGAAAAGTGTCCCAAAATTGATGAAAACGTTAGATTTTGGTCTCCGAAAATTGGCGTAGCATAGCAAGCTTGCTACCCCCATGGTAGAGCTCTCAGAGAGCTTTCCAATGGTATGTTGTGCGACGCTTAACTCACAGATCAATTGTTATGGGCACCAGAGTGACGGAGACCTGGTCACAAGCCCCACGCCCTCGGTTTGCGGGCCAAGCCTCTACATGAATAAAGTTCTCTTGCCCAACGTGCCAGGGGATTCTGTAATGGAAATGTGATGTATTAGGTTGTCTTCTTTTTCGCGGTTCACGACATACGATCCGGGACGGAAAAACAGCACAAAGGAAGAAAAGTATCCCAAAACTAATGAAAATGTTCAGTTTTGGACTCCGAAGATAGGCGCAGCCGAGAGGCTTCCTGCTCCCATCGTAGAGCTCTCAGAGAGCTTTACAACGTTATGTTGTGCGCCACGTAACTCCTTACGGATCAAAAGTTATGGGCACCAAAACGACAGATACCTAGTCACAAGCCCCACGCCCTCGGTTTTAGGGCCCAGCCTCTACGTGAAGTGAAGTTGTCTTGCCCAAGGTGCCGTGGTATTCGGTAATAAAAATGTGATGGATTAGGTTGTCGTCCTTTTCGCGGCTCACAACGTACAATCCGGGACTGAAAAACAGAGCAGAAAAGGAAAAGTATCCCGGAACTGATGTAAATGTTCGATTTTGGGCTTTGGAAATTGGCGCAGCCGAGTAGGCTTGTTGCCCCATTCGTAGAGCTCTCGGAGAACTTTCCAACTGTATGTTGTGCACCGCGTAACTCCTTACGGATCAAAAGTTATGGGCAGCAGAGCGACAGAGACGTGGTCACAAGCCCTACGCCCTAGGTTTGTGGGCCCAGCCTCTACGTGAAGTAAAGTTCTCTTGTCCAAAATACAATGGGATTTTGTAATAGAAATGTGATAGGTTAGGTTGTCGTCCTTTCGCAGCTCAGGACGTACGATTCGGGACAGAAAAACAGCGTAAAAGAAGAAAAGTATCCCGAAACTGATGAAAACGTTCGATTTTGGGCAATGAAAATAGGCACAGTCGAGCAGGCTTGCTACCCCCGTCGTAGAGCTCTCGGAGAGCATTCCAATGGTATGCTGTGCGCCGCGTAACTCCTTATAGATCAAAAATTATGGGCACCGAAGCGACGGATACCTGGTCACAAGCCCCACGCCCTCAGTTTGCGGGCCCAGCCTCTACGTGAAGTGAAGTTGTCTTGCCTAAGGTTCCATGGGATTCGATAATAGAAATGTGATGGATTAGGTTGTCGTCTTTTTCGCGGCACACAACATACGATTCGGGACGAAAAAACAACGCAAAAGCAGAAATGTGTCCCAAAAATGATGAAAACGTTGGATTTTAGGCTCCGAAAACCAGCGCAGCCGAGCAGGCTTGCTAACCCTGTCGTAGAGCTCTCGGAGTGCTTTCCAACGGTATGCCGTGCACCGCCTAAAATCAAAAGTTACGGGCACCGGAGCGACGGATACTTGGTCACAAGCCCCACGCCCTCGGTTTGCGAGCCCAGCCTCTATGTGAAGCGAAGTTGTCATGCACAAGGTGTCATGGGATTCGGTAATAGAAATATGATGGATTAGGTTGTCGTCCTTTTTGCGGCTCATGACGTATGATCCGGGACGAAAAAACAGCTCAAATGAAGAAAAGTATCTCGAAACTGATGAAAACGTTTGATTTTGGGCTCTGAAATAGGCGCAGCCAAGAAAGCTTGCTGCCTCAGTCGTAAATGTGAGGCCCAACCCCGAATAATGTGTCTTACCTCGATTTGTGTACCTTGGACCCAGAATTATATGACTGATCTTGGATTGCGTGCCCTATCTTGGTTTTCATGCATGCTTCGTTATACGTGCCTTGACTTAGAATTGTGTGCCCTAATCCTCGATATACGTGCATACCTAGACATACGTGCCCTGACCTTGAATTACATGCGAGACCTCGATTTGTGTGTGTTTTCTCGTTTCATATGCCATAACCTTGAACTGCGTGCCCTAACCTAGGTTTAAGTGCCATACCTTGATTTACGTGCATTGCATTGAATTACTACCTTGCATTGGTTTGCATGCACTTACCTAAAATTACGTGCATTTACATAGAAATTTGTGCATTTACCTTGAAGTGTGTGCCTTACCTCGTAGTGCGTGCCCTAGACCTAGGAATGTGTGTCTGCACGCTAATCAATAAAGATTCCTGCACAAAGCACAAGACACTAAAATAATCCTACACAATCCACTAACCAATATTATATTTCTAATTCAAATTCTCTACAAATCCCACTAACTATAAAATATTATATTCTACCCAACATTCTCTTACACGATGTCATAACTTTTCCTATGCTCTATACCCTTTTTGCTAACTCCTAAGCCTCCAACCGGCTCATGCACTTATTCCTTACACACTACATTTCCTAGGCACAATATTCAGCAACTTTAGAAGGCATTTGACACACAAAAATTCTGCAAAACCGATCACACACACACACACACGCACACTAAAACTTCATTTTTCCTCTCAAAAACCCTCTCAAGCTCTCATTCTCTCTCCATTTCGACCATGGCTGCCTCTTGACCTTCCAAGACCTCAAGCATGCTCTCAAGATCTCTCCCAAGCTCGGCCATAGCAGCCCAAGCAAGCAAGAAGCAAGAAAGAAGCTCCATTGGTGCATCTTCAAGAACATTGTGCATCTTCATCTATTAACTTGCTAAGGTGAGGGTTAAACTCTTTTAAAAGCTTTCAAAAATCACATGCATGCCTTCATATGACTATATTTACCTCTGTAGTTGTTGTATTTGTGTGTACATGAGCTTATATGACCATGCATGGCTAGATTTTTGGCTAGAACTTGAAGATAAGTAAAAATTGCGTAGCTGGCAGATTTCTGACTTGGTAGTGAGAAGTGCATTTGGCCTAGTAAATGATGTCAAAAATGCATGAAAATTGGTATGTCACTAGTTTTTCCAGTTTTGAGAATTTTTAGTAGAAATAGGCCAAGGCCAATTCTGACTCTAAGACCCTTAAAATGGTCAAATATCAAAAGGTGTCTAAATCTGGAAATATGGAATAGGTTCTGGCAGCCTTCTGACCCTGTGGAACGAAACGGTTTTAGCCTAGCAAATGATGTCAAAAATGCGTGAAAATTGTAGGTCACTATTTTTTCCAGTTTTTATAATTTTTCATAGAAATAGGCCAAGGCCAATTCTGATTCTAAGACCTCCAAAATGGTCAAACATCTTGAGGTGTCTAAATCTGGAAGAATTGGAAAAATGAAATAGATTTCTGGCAGATTACTGACTATGTATAACGAAGCATTTTTTACCTAGTAAATGTTGGTAAAATTGTATGAAATTTGGTAGGTTGCTATATTTTTCAGTTTTGGACATTTTGGTCAGAAATAGACTAAGGCTAAATCTGACCTTAAGACCCTCAAAAATGGAAAGTATTGAAATGTGTACAAATCTGGACAGTTTTGCGTAGTCTCACGGTTTTGGCTATAACTCTTGAATCCGAACTCCAAATGATTTGAGGTTTATTTCTGGATTTAAATAACTCATTAAGCTTTAATTTGATATTTTGTTCACTAAAATTGGAGATTTTTTGATTGTCTAAATGAATGTGGGAAAACAGACCATTGCAGTGGGATTTTTGTTTAGTGATATGCTTAGAATCATGTTGAGACCTTGCTTAAGGTATTGAATGCTTGGAATTGTGGCACTTAGATGTTGTATAGACTGTTGTGGCTGGTTGAGGTTGCTTAATCTGATTGATGTATGACTTGGGATCGTTAATTGATGAATGGTTTGCTTAACCGCATGTTTAAGCACGGAATTGAGGCCCTAATGCTATTGACTTTTTGCTAAGAAATGAACTTATGGTTAAATGTGTTAAATTATGTGATTAATAGGTTGCCCGTAATTGTCCTTATAGCTCTAAATGTGATTTCCAAAGATTGCATGTTGCTAAGTGAGCTATTCTTGCATCCGGTCTCGTATAAATGTCATTGCATGCTTGTATAATGTTAATGCTTGATACGTGAACCCCGAAATGAGTTATATGACTTGGTTTAAATGTGATACTTGGCTACCCGTTTAATGATCATATAACTCTATGTGTACTACAAGTGAATATACATGGCAAAGCATGCCTTGTATGTTTACTTATCGATATGTGATCTTATAATTGCTCGGAGGCAACCTACTTTGTTGACCTCCTAATGTGAATTGTTAAAAGACATGCTATGGCTTATTTGAATATGGTTACTTGGCTGCTTGTGAAAGTTTAATTGCTTTCGAATTGATATATGAAATGATTACATGTTCTTACAATGCCTTATATGCCAATATGTCAAAATGTGACCTTATACTTGCTCGGAGGCAACCTACTTTGTTGACCTCCTAATGTGAAAAGTTAAATGGCATAAATGTGCATTGCATACAAGGTTGCAACCTTTCATTCTGGCATGGTAGCGTTTCACGCACGCTGGGCGGCATCGTGCTTGCGGGTGCTACCGTGACTACTATAGTCCAATTCCTTCTCTCGCTTGGGGGCTAGACTTCCTCGGAGAGTTAGGTCATAGGATTTCGGGGTACATCCGGAGTACACCCATTTGGCATGAAAAGTGGATGATTGAAGCCGACCGCAACAACTGTTATTGAAAATGAACTTGAATGGCAGGAAGTAAGTGCTATGCGGGGGAAAGTCCTACACCTAAATGTGGTGGGAGCTACCTCTTGAGCCCGTATGAGTCACCTCTAGAGTCCTGTACGTATCAAATCGTATCCTTTTGCTATGTGTTTTAAGTACTCTCGCTTGGTTCCTAGTGGACCTCGGGGAAGAAAGACGGGTAAATGTGTTCATTTATATTTATGTTATGTTATGAACTTATTTATTCTAATTGACATGTTTCCAAATGAGTTTTCATAAGTTTAATTAGAAAAGGATTTCAAAACGTTATCTCTCGTTCCCCCTCGCTGAGTTCATAAGGACTCACCCTCTTTTTTATCACAGGTGCAACAGATTTGGAACACGTACCCGAAGTAAATGTGCTTGTTGATGATTCTTTGGAGTGACTACGTGATTTTGTTCTTTGCCTGAAAGTGGTTGCTATATGGATGTTGTGTTTGATTGCAAACTATTCATTTTATTGATGTAAATGACCCCGTTGTAATTTGGGTCTAATTTTTGGTAAACTGATTTTAACCGAATGAACTTTTTTTTGGTTGGTTACTTTCATTATCATGATTAGTAGTTATCATAGGTGTTTAAACCACTGGGTGAAGAAGCATATAATGAAACTCTATCTAATCTCACTTAGGTGCTTATGCGTAAGCTAAGGGATGATAAGTACTTGCAAGACAGGAACTGGCAAATAAACGGGACATAGTTATCATGCTAGGCTTGTCAATCAAATGAGACTATAGAGATAAATTAGTAGGCATATCTATTGATAACAAATTAGAAAATTTTAGTTGGAATTGAATCAATGATTAAAGGTTTTGAGGTGTTTTAGAAAATTAGGTCAAACCAAAGGTCCTAAATATAGTCGTCATGCTGCTGGTTTTCCGAAAAAACTTTTGGAGTTTTAGGCCAATGTTAAGAATTAAATCATAACAAAAGGCTAAGTGTGTGAAATAACGATAATGATTTAGGTCACACCCTAGTCTAGCCTCCATAGGTCAGGTTGAAGCGTGACACAAGGTTCCATGGGATTCGGTAATAGAAATATGATGGATTTGGTTGTCGTCATTTTCGCGGCTCACGATATACGATCTGGGACGGAAAAATAGCACAAAAGAAGAAAAGTATCCCGAAACTGATGAAAACGTACAATTTTGGAATTCGAAAATAGGCGCAGCCAAGAAGGCTTCCCGCCCCCATCTTAGAGCTCTCGGAGAGCTTTCCAACGATATGATGAGCGTCGCATAACTCCTTATGGATCAAAAGTTATGGGCACCGGAGCGACGGATACTTGGTCACAAGCCCCACGCCCTCGATTTGCGGGCCTAGCCTCTACGTGAAGGCAAGTTCTCTTGCCCAAAGTGCCATGGGAATCAGTAAAAGAAGTATGATGGATTAGGTTGTCGTCCTTTTCGCGGCTCACGACATACGATCCGGGATGAAAAAACAGCACAAATGAAGAAAAGTATCCCGAAACTGATAAAAAGGATCGATTTTGGGCTCCAAAAATAGGCACAGCCCTGCAAGCTTGCTGCACCCGTCTTAGAGCTCTCAGAGACTTTTCCTACAGTATGATGTGCGCCGCGTAACTCCTTACAGATCAAAAGTTATGGACACCGGAGCGACTGATACCTGGTTATAAGCCCCACTTCCTCGGTTTGCGGGCCCAGCCTCTACGAGAAATGAAGTACTCTCGCCCAAGGTGCCGTAGGATTCAGTAATTGAAATGTGATGGATTAGGTTATCGTCCTTTTCGCGGCTCACGACGTACGATTCGGGACAGAAAAATAGCGCAAAAGAAAGAAATGTATCCCGAAACTGACGAAAACATGGATTTTGGGCTCCAAAAATAGCCACAAAAAAGCAAGCTTATTGTCCTCGTCGTAGAGCTCTCGGAGAGCTTTCCAACGGTATATTGTGCGCCACGTAACTCCTTACGGATCAAAAGTTATGGGCACCGGTGCGACAGATACCTGGTCACAAGCCCCACGCCCTCGGTTTGCGAGCCCAGCATCTACGTGAAGTGAAGTTCTCTTGCCCAATGTGCCGTGGGATTCGGTAATAGAAATGTGATGGATTAGGTTTTCGTCCTGTTCGCGGCTCACGACGTACGATCCGGGATGAAAAAAGAGCGCAAATGAAGAAAAATGTCCTGAAACTGATGAAAACGATCGATTATGAGCTCCGAAAATAGGCGCAGCCATTCAAGCTTGCTGCCCCCGTCTTAGAGCTTTCGGAGAGCTTTCCAACAATATGATGTGCGCCGCATCACTTCTTACAGATCAAAAGTTATGGGCACCGGAGCGACGGATACCGGATTACAAGCCCCACTCCCTCGGTTTACGGTCCTAGCCTCTACGTGAAGTGAAGTTCTCTTGCCCAAGGTGCTGTGGGATTCGGTAATAAAAATGTGATGGATTAGGTTATCATCATTTTCGCGGCTCACGACATACGATCTGGGACTGAAAAACAAAGTAGAAAAAAGAAAAGTGTCCCAGAAATGATGAAATCGTTCAATTTTGGGCTTCGAAAATAGGCGCAGCCGAGCAGGCTTGCTGCCCTCGTCGTTAAGCTCTTAGAGAGCTTTCCAACGGTATGCTGTGCACCGTACAACTCCTTATGGATCAAAAGTTATGGGCACCGGAGCGACGAATACTTGGTCACAAGCCCCACCGCCTCGGTTTGCAAGCCCAACCTCTACCTGAAGTGAAGTTCTCTAGCCCAAGGTGCCATGGGATTCGGTAATAGAAATGTGAAGGATTAGGTTGTCGTCATTTTCGCAGTTCATGACGTACAATCCGGGATGAAAAAATATCACAAAAGAAGAAAAGTGTCCCAAAAATGATGAAAACGTTGGATTTTGGGCTCTGAAAATAGGCGCAACTGAGCAAACTTACTGCCCCTGTCGTAGAGCTCGGATTGCTTTCCAACGATATGATGTGCACCGCGTAACTCCTTATGGATCAAAAGTTATGGGCACCGGAGCGACTAATACCTGGTCACAAGCCCCACGCCCTCGGTTTACGGGCCCAGCCTCTACGTGAAGTAAAGTTCTCTTCTCGAAGGTGCCGTGGGATTCTATAATAGAAATGTGATGGATTAGGTTGTCATCCTTTTCGCGGCTCACGACGTACGATCCGGGACTAAAAAACAGAGCAGAAAAGAAAAAGTGTCCTGAAACTGATGTAAACGTTCGATTTTTGGCTTTGAAAATTGGTGCATCCGAGTAGGCTTCCTGCCCTATTCGTAGAGCTCTCGGAGAGCTTTCCAACTATATGTTGTGTACCGTGTAACTCCTTACGGATCAAAAGTTATGGGCACCGGAGCGACTTATACGTGGTCACAAGCCCCACACCCTCGATTTGCGGGCCTAGCCTCTACGTGAGGTGAAGTTCTCTTGTCCAAGATGCAATGGGATTCTTTAATTGAAATGTGATGGATTAGGTTGTCGTCCTTTTCGCAGCTCAGGACGTACGATCCGGGACAGAAAAACTGCGCAAAAGAGGAAAACTATCCCGAAACTGATGAAAAATTCGATTTTGGGATCTGAAAACCGGTGCAGCCAAGAAGGCTTGCTGCCTCCGTCGTAGAGCTCTTGGAGAGCTTTCCAACGATATGCTGTGCATCTCGTAACTCCTTACAGATCAAAAGTTATGGGCACCGGAGCTACGGATACCTAGTCACAAGCCCCACGACCTCGATTTGCGGGTCCAGCCTCTATGTCACGTGAAGTTGCCTTGCCCAATGTGCCATCGGATTCGGTAATAGAAATGTGTTTGATTATGTTGTCGTCCTTTTCGCAGCTCACAACGTACGATCCGGGACAGAAAAACAGCTCTAAAGAAGAAAAGTATCCCAAAACTGATGAAAACGTTCGATTTTGGTCTCCAAATATAGGCGCAGCCTTGCAGACTTGCTGCCCCCATCGTAGAGCTCTCGGAGAGCTTTCCAACGGTATGCTGTGCGTCGTGTAACTCCTTACGAGTCAAAAGTTATAGGCACCGGAGCGACGGATACCTGGTTACAAGCCTCACTCCCTCGGTTTGCGGGCCCAGCCTCTACGAGAAATGAAGTTCTCTCGCCCAAGGTACCATGGGATTGGGTAATAAAAATGTGTTTGATTAGGTTGTCGTCCTTTTCGCGACTCACGACGTACGATCCGGATGAAAAAACAACGCAAAAGAAGAAAAGTGTCCCGAAATTGATGAAAATGTTCGATTTTGGGCTCTCAAAATAGGCGCAACTGAGCAGGCTTGCTGCCCCCCTCATAGAGTTCTCGGAGAGCTTTCCAATGATATACTGTACGCCGTGTAACTCCTTACGGATCAAACGTTATGGTCACCAGAGCGATAGACACCTAGTCACAGGCCCTACGCCCTCGGTTTGTGGGTCCATCCTCTACGTGAAGTAAAGTTCTCTTGCCCAAGGTACCATGGAATTTGGTAATATAAATGTGATGGATTAGGTTGTCAGCCTTTTCACTGCTGGCGACGTACGATCCGGGACGAAAAAATAGCGTAAATGAAGAAAAGTGTTCCGAAACTGATGAAAACGTTCGATTTTTAGCTCCGAAAATAGGAGCAGCTGTGCAAGCTTGCTGCCCCCGTCTTAGAGCTCTCGGAGAGATTTCCAACAGTATGTTGTGCTCCGTGTAACTCCTTACAGATTAGAAGTTATGGGCACCGGAGCGACAGATACCTGGTTACAAGCCCCACTCCCTCGGTTTGCGGGCCCAGCCTTTATGAGAATTTAAGTTCTCTCACTCAAGGTGCCGTGGGATTCGGTAATAGAAATGTGATGGATTAGGTTGTCTTCCTTTTCACGGCTCACGAGGTACGATCCGGGATGAAAAAACAGCGCTAAAGAAGAAAAGTGTCCCAATATTGATGAAAATGTTGGATTTTGGGCTCCAAAAAATAGGCGCAGCCAAGCAGGCTTGCTCCCCATGTCGTAGAGCTCTTGTAGAGCTTTCCAACGGCATGGTGTGCGCCGGGTAACGCCTTACGGATCAAAAGCTACGAGCACCGGAGCACCCGACTCCAGGTCACAAGCCCCACGCCCTCAGTTTGCGGGCCCAGCCTCTATGTTAAGTGAAGTTCTATTGCCCAAGGTGCAGTGGGATTTTATAATAGAAATCTAATGGATTAGGTTGTCGTCCTTTTCGCGGCTCACGACGTACGATCTAAAAAATAGTGGAAAAGACAAAAAATGTCCCGAAACTAATGAAAATGTTCAATTTTTGGCTCCGAAAATAGGCACAGCCAAGCAGACTTGCTGCCCCCGTCGTAAAGCTCCCGGAGAGCTTTCTAACGGTATGATGTGCGCCGCGTAACTTGTTACGAATCAAAAGTTATTGGCACCGGAGCAACAGATACCTGGTTACAAGCCCCACTCTCTCGGTTTGCGGGCCTAGCCTCTACGAGAAATGAAGTTCCCCTGCCCAAGGGGCCATGGGATTCGGTAATAGAAATGTGATGGATTAGGTTGTCGTCCTATTATCAGCCACGACGTATGATCCGGGACCAAAAAATAGCGCAAATGAAGAAAAGTGTCCCGAAACTGATGAAAACGTTCGATTTTTAGCTCCGAAAATAGGCGCAGCCGTGCAGACTTGTGGCCTCCGTCTTAGAGCTATCGGAGAGCTTTCCAACAGTATGCTGTGCTCCGCGTAACTCCTTACAGATCAGAAGTTATGAGCACTGGAGCGCCGCATCCCTGGTCACAACCACCACGCCCTCGGTTTGTGGGCCCAGCCTCTACGTGAAGTGAAGTTGTCTTTCCCAAGGTGCTGCGGGATTCAGTAAAAGAAATGTGATGGATTAGATTGTCGTCCTTTTCGCGGCACACGACGTTCGATCCGGGACGGAAAAACAGTGCAAAAGAAGAAAAGTGTTCCAAAACTGATGAAAATGTTGGATTTTGGGCTCCAAAAATAGGTGCAGCCGAGCAGGCTTGGTGCCCTCGTCGTAGAGCTCTTGGAGAGCTTTCCAATTGTATGCTATGCACCGCGTAACTCCTTACGGATCAAAAGTTATGGACATCGGAGCGACGGATACCTAGTCACAAGCCCCACGCCCTCTGTTTGCGGGCCCAGCCTCTACGTGAAGTGAATTTGTCTTGCCCAAGGTGCCGTGGGATTCGGTAATAGAAATGTGATGGATTAGGTTGTCCTCCTTTTCGCGGCTCACGGTGTACGATCTGAAAAAAAGCGGAAAAGACGAAAAGTGTCCCGAAATTAATGAAAATGTTCAATTTTCGGCTCCGAAAATAGGCGCAGATAAGCAGACTTGCTGCCCCCGTCGTAGAGCTCCTGGAGAGCTTTCTAACGGTATGATATGCGCCGCGTAACTTCTTACGAATCAAAAGTTATTGACACCGGAGCGACGGATACCTGGTTACAAGCCCTACTCTATCGGTTTGCGGGCCTAGCCTCTACGAGAAATGAAGTTCCCCCGCCCAAGGTGCCGTGGGATTCGGTAATAGAAATGTGATGGATTAGGTTGTCGTCCTTTTCGCGGCTCACGACGTACGATTCGGGATGGAAAAATAGAGCATAGACAAGAAAAGAGCCCCGAAACTGATGAAAACATTAGATTTTGGGCACCAAAAATAGGAGCAACTGAGTAGGCTCTTACCCTCGTCATAGAGCTATCGGAGAGCTTTCCAACGGTATGTTGTGCGCCTCGTAACTCCTTACGGATCAAAAGTTATAGGGACCGGAGTGACGGAGACCTGGCCACAAGCCCCACGCCCTCGGTTTGCAGACCCAGCCTCTATGTTAAGTGAAGTTCTCTTGCCCAAGGTACAGTGGGATTCTATAATAGAAATGTGATAGATTAGGTTGTCGTCTTTTTCACAGCTCACGACGTACGATCTGGGACGGAAAAATAGCAGAAAAGACGAAAAATGTCCCGAAACTAATGAAAATGTTCGATTTTGGGCTCCGAAAATAGGCTCAGCCAAGCAGACTTGCTGCCCCCATCGTAGAGCTTTCCGGAGAGCTTTTCAACAGTATGATGTGCATCGCGTAACTTCTTACGAATCAAAAGTTATGGGCACCGGAGCGACGGATACCGGGTTACAAGCCCCACTCCCTCGGTTTGCGGGCCCAACCTCTACGAGACCTGCCTAAGGTGCCGTGGAATTCGGTAATAGAAATGTGATGGATTAGGTTGTCGTCCTTTTCGCGGCTCACGACGTACGATCCGGGACGAAAAAATAGCGAAAAAGACAAAAAAGTGTCCCAAAACTAATGAAAACGTTCGATTTTGGGCTCCGAAAATAGGCACAGATGTGTAGACTTACTGCGCCCGTCGTAGAGCTCCCCAAGAGCTTTCCAACGGTATGATGTGCACCGCGTAACTTCTTACGAATCAAAAGTTATGGGCACTGGTGCGACGGATACCTGGTTACAAGCCCCACTCCCTCGGTTTGCGGGCCCATCCTCTACGAGAAATGAAGTTCTCTCGCCCAAGGTGCCGTGGGATTCGGTAATAAAAATGTGATGGATTAGGTTGTCATCCTTTTTGCAGCTCACGACGTACGATCCGGGACCGAAAAATAGCGCAAAATGAGAAAAGTATCCCGAAACTAATGAAAATGTTCAATTTTGGGCTCTGAAAACTGATGCAGCCGAGCAGGGTAGCTGCCCCGTCGTAGAGCTCTTGGAGAGCTTTCCAACGGTATGTTGTGCGCCATGTAACTCCTTACGGATCAAAAGTTATGGGCACCAGAGCGACGGATACTAAGTCACAAGCCCGACGCCCTCGGTTTATGGGGCCAGCCTCTACGTGAAGTGAAGTTGTCTTGCGCAAAGTGCCATGGGATTCGGTAATAGAAATGTAATGGATTAGGTTGTCGTCCTTTTTGCGGCTCACGAAGTATGACCCGGGACAGAAAAATAGCGCAAAAGAAAAAAAGTATCCTGAAACTGATGAAAATGATTGATTTTGGGCTCTAAAAATAGGCGTAGCTGAGCAGGCTTGCAGCCCACGTCGTAGAGCTCTTGGAGAGCTTTCCAACGGTATGCGGTGCGCCGCATAACTCCTTACAGATCAAAAGTTATGGGCACCGGAGCAACGGATACCTGGTCACAAGCCCCACCCCCTAGGTTTGCAGTCCCAGCCTCTACGTGAAGTGAGGTTCTCTTGCCCAAGGTGCCGTGGCATTCTATAATAGAAATCTGATGGATTAGATTGTCGTCCTTTTCGTGGCTCACGACGTACGATCCGGGACGAAAAAATAGCGCAAAAGAGGAAAAGTGTCTAGAAACTGATGAAAACATTCGATTTTGGGCTCCGAAAACAGGTGCAGCAACGCAGGCTTGCTGACCCCGTCGTAGAGCTCTCGGAGAGCTTTTCAACATATGCTGTGCGCCATGTAACTCCTTACGGATCAAAAGTTATGGGCACCAAAGCGAAGGATACCTGGTCACAAGCCCCACGCCCTCGGTTTGCAGGCCCAGCCTCTACGTGAAGTGAAGTTGTCTTGCCCAAGGTGCCTTGGGATTCAAAAATAGAAATGTGATAGATTAGGTTGTCATCCTTTACGCGGCTCACGACGTACGATTCGGGACGGAAATACAATGCAAATGAATTAAAGTGTTGTGAAACATCTGAAAACATTCAATTTTGGGCTCCGAAAATAGGTGCAGTTGATAAATCTATTTTTTTAGTAACTTTAACCCATTAAATTATGTATATTGCATTATTATTTCAAGCTTAATTATATATTTTACAAAAATTTAATGCAATATAGGTTCTGAAAATTCACTTCAAAAGTTGGCTTTTGTGGCCATTTTTGCTATTTCTTCTTCAGAACCTATATTGCATTAAATTTGTGTAAAATATACAATTAAGCTTGAAATAATAATGCAATATACATGATTTAATGGGTTAAAGTTACTAAAAATACAGATTTATCAACCTCCTCAAACCCATTCTTTGCTTGTCCTCAAGTAAAGGCATCAATTACTTCATATATTCATAAATATTAAATCTAAGCAGTCAATGTATTCATACAGTTAAACTTTATAAAATTACAAGATTAACAGTGAATTTGTCTTCCAAACAATTCCACCCCCAGAAATCATTTTGTATCTAGAAGAAATGAAACCAACTTAATTACAAAAAATCCTTTGAGCCTTTTTAAGCACTTGTAACTCAATTAAGAAGTAAGAAAATTAATCACGCAAAATTTGTAAAATTGAAAATATTTTCTATGGATAGTCATGAAATGTTAAAACTCAATTACCTTCCAAATCATAGAGTACTCCCTTATATTTTTTCTATATATATATTTTTTCTTTTTATGAAATAGATGACTCGAATGATAGATGTTGGTTGATTCAACGACTTCATTGAAGTATTTCCTTTTCTTCGGTTTAATTGTGTTTGGTGAAAGAAGGCTTGTTTGGCAATATTTGTATTGATAGCTTTTTCATAACAAAAATGCTCAAAAATAGTTAGAAGAAAGCATTTGTTATGGATTTCTTTGCTGCCTCTTTTTGTTGAATCAACATTTTTGATATTTGAATGATGTTAAGCGAGTCATCTACACTTTTTTTTTTTTTTGGTATTAGGTTGGTATCAACTTTTTTTTCCCTCCTCAAACTCAAACCTTACATTGTCCTCAATGAAAGAAAACTATGTAATGCAAAGTAAAAAGAAAGACACAACCTGATAAACAACCCAAGCAATGTTCCTCAAAAACTTTATGAAAGAAGAATTGTCAAACAAAATATCAAAAACCAACATTAGCCGTGAGTTTAAATAAAAACTAAAATATAAAAAAAAAATGATGAAATAACTAAAATAACATAAAAAACACGCCATTGAATTACGATGGTGGTGGCGGCCGAGGACCTGAGCCTGAACCTCTCATTGAAGCAAGTTCAGCTCATAATGCAGCAAACTCTTCCCTCCATGACTGCTTAAATTCAGCAAATTCAGCTTTCAGTTCACCTATGTCTCCCAATCCTGCAGCAAGGTTAGTATTCATGGCTTGCAGTTCTCTGTACATTTTTTCCATTAATGATTCTTCAGATTGAGCACCCTGTTGTTGGCAAGAAGTGGCGCCTTCAGCAAATTGAGTAGAAGGTCGTGGAGCATTTAATGCTAAGGGCATTTTTTGAACAGCGCGCTCCAAATGTTTAAAACTCTTCGAGAACTCTGATTTACCATATGAAGTAATATGGAGATCTATGTATGGCTCATCAAGTGCAAAAGGAAAATCAAACCGTTGAAGCAAAGACATTATCAGTCGAGGAAAATGAAGTGTAGATGTAGCATCAAACCTCCTCATATGGTCTATAAGACTCATCATGTTGTCCCCAATAACAGCTCCAACGTAAAAAAGAGCACCTTGATAAATCCAATATAAAACTTGTAAAATAATTCTCATCCTTTCATGATCATGACCATAAGGGCAAAGGTTCTTTTTAACAATGATATATGTTAACCACATGTCCTTTGGAAGGGAAGATCTCCTTACACCCACACAGTGTGGCAGAATCGGACCCCCACACAAACTTGTAGCAATGTCTAAATCAGTAGATGTAGTAGGGAAATCCATATTTTCCTCATAAAAATAATCATGCCACACAGTATAGTCATGATATCAACAATAGTAAATTGAAATTCAAAACCATCAATTGATGCATTAAATTTTTCATTATCGTACGAAAGATGCTCATAAAAGTGGCGAATGAGACGAGGAAAAACAGGAACATCATCAAAAGGTGGGTGCAAAAAACAATCAAGAAAATACCCCTCAAAAAATTCAAAAGCACGTTGCCCACCTTCGGAGGTTCTCAACGCATCCGAAAAATTAGTTTCGGCCTCAATTTGAGCATTGTCAAGTCTTGTAGTCAATGATAATTTCTGCCTTTTGGGAGCCATAATCTTAATAATAAACAAAAAAAACTAAATCAGAAAAGTCACAAAACAAAATTATATATATATATATATATATATATATATATATATATTGTTTTTTTTTTTTACATAAATACTATTTATTCAAACAACACCAAATAACAACCGCAAAATCACCCTTAACACACAACATTATAAATCATTCGGTTAAATTCTATAACATGTAAATAATTTATAAATCTTAGATGTAGGGTAACAAAAATAATAGACATAAATAAATCTACATAAATCTGATTTTTTTATTTTAATTTTCGATTTTTTTTTCAGAATTAAATTTAAAGGAATTCTAACAGAAAATTTAAAATTAAAATCTAACCAAATTCTATATACATTCTATATACATACACATATACATACACCTATACATTCATATATACATACATAAATCTGAAGAAAAAAAAATCATACCAAAACGAAGATTAAGAGCTATAGAACAACAATAAACTGAAAGTAAGCAGTAAGAATCATCCTAAAGCCTTCAAATATGCATATATAAATACGTAAATAAATATGTAAAAATAGATCTAATACTTGAAATAAACTGAAAATAAATGCGAAAATAAAAAAGAAAGCATAAAAACTAACCTCTTAATGTAGATTTGGAGAAAACATGGGGTGGGGAAGGGTTTTGTTGAGGTTTGTGGGTGATTTTCATGGGTTGGGGGGTGTATTTTTTTAGGTTTCAAGGCTGCTACAATCGGGGCTTATAACGACTGTGGTTGGGCGCTCGAGCGCCTACAGGGCTCTCAAGCGCCTTGCTGCGTTCTTTTAGTGAATTTTTTTTTAAATTTTTTTTAATAGCAATAAATACATATATAACAGACTAACATATATATATACATTATTTATATACATTATTTAACATAAATATCTTAACATAAAAATACATATATATATATATATATATATATATATATATATATATTATATGAGTACAAAAATCATAAACAGACCACACTATTTTATTAATCATAAAGACATTACATAAAAGAAATGAAAATACAACAACAGAAGACTATCCTCTAAACTTGGAAATACATGATTAACTTCAATCATTCCTAATATTCCTACGATCCCATTTGACTAGGAGATAAATAAAAAAATGTAAAGGATGAAAATGCTTGCAAAATAGTACACAACCATGGCAAATTGATCAGGTGTAAGAGTTCCGAATATCATTGTGTTGAATGCAGCTAAATAGAGAAATGAAAGAAAAAAAAATTTGAGAGAGAGAGAGAGAGAGGAGGCGACAGTGGAGAGAAAGGAAAATGAGGAGAAGAAGAAAGAAAGAGGGCTTTAAACCCGTCAGTTAGGTCATACCGCGCTCGAGCGCCCTTTAAGTGCGTTCGAGCGTGATTTTTCTCGTTTCTGCCTTAAATGCTTTTGCAAATTCACAAAGTAGGAAGATATAATCTTCCTCAAACCTATTTCCTACAAGAGTTTTTTTTTTATTTTATATAAAATAAAATAAAATTAGTACATGAGAAAAATAAATACATGAATTTTAAACCATTTAAATATCCTAAAACAAGTGTAAGAGTATACAAATGAATACCGACCAATAGTCATCCATCAAGATTCAAACCTTAAATATGCTTCCAAAAGGAACAGTTGGATCCATATTTAATTTAAGAAAATTTGAGTTTAGACTAAATTTAGAGTTCATCAACTTAACGAAGAGTTGTCTGCCAGTTTGGAAGGCAACACTGGAAGCCTGGGAAAAGTAAAAATAGGATCCCAACCCTATTTCAGTTTCATACTTATGCAGCAAAGTAAACCACATCTGAACATCAAGTGAATGACATTAAAATCTGGAAAGTAAATCTACCTGCCATAGCGTAAGAACTGGCCGAAGCAAGGGTGATAAATCATGTATCACTTACCCCTCAGAATGGTATAAGTTATCTTTCTCTCAAATACCATGAGAGCCACTATTTCCATAATAGTGGAAAAAGACCTCCTAACGTTGAAGTTAACACCAATTTAAAGCTAATTGGTAACCAAACGACAACATCTAGGATAAACCTTGGAATGTTACCGCCACGAGATCCTAGATTACCCAGAGATCACTTGGGTTCATGTGAGGTACACACCCTAGTACAAACAACACCCTGTTTTATGCTCAGACAGTCACTACCGAATGTTGCCACTGTGTACCCATCCTCCCACCCATTTAGGATGAGTGCGTCACATAAATTGTCAGAGTTTTTCCTTCTAACTGGGAATGGGCACTGGAACCATTTAATGTCAGCCAACAAGACATGCACACACAGTTAAGTGCCGTAGTTTAACACCTTCGGGAAATTTTTTTTTATTTTTTATTTTTAAAAATATTAAAATTAAGGGACTAGCTCTTCCAGAGGTTTCTGTGTTCACTCCATATAATACTTTCATTCGGCACTCACATGGGGCCACAGCCAGTTCTACAGAGTCAAGAGCAAGACAGTGGGGTTTTATGTTACAGACAATACTGTCTGGTGAATGCTCTCACTCCTAACTACCTTATCAAGTAATACTCAAACAGACCCTAAACTACATTAAGTTGGTGGAGTGGCAAGTACTGTTAGACAGAGTTGCATTGGTCAGTCAACCGCATACAGAAACGTACAGTGACTACTAGTATCATGACAATTTTACCTTTATGAGTGTTTTTCAGGGTTAAGATCCAAACTACTTTAAGCTAGAGAAAGACTCATTTGGTACTAATAAAAATAACAAAAAGAATAAAAAATAAAATTAAAAATCCTAGGTTGCCTCCTAGAAGCGCTAAGTATAACATCTTCAGCCAGACATAATTACTTTGAAATTGTTACTCTGCAGGGATTGGATTCTTAAGTTCAATTGACTCTTCACCCCAATTCTTTAACTGGATCACTGGTTTTAGCCTTTGTCCTTTTACAAACATAGTTTTCCCATTTGTTTTTATCTTTTATCTTGACAACCCCAGACGGAAAAACTTGTTCAACCTTAAATGGTCCATCCCACCTAGACGTCATTTTTCTTGGAAATAATCGTAACTTAGAATTAAATAACCACACATCTTCTCCAGGAATAAATGACTTACGAATAATCATTTTATCTTGCGTTCTCTTCATTTTTTCACTGTAAATCTTGGCATTCTCGTATGCCTCTAAATGCATTTCTTCAAGTTCATTTAGATGGAATAACCTATTTTTACCAGCTTTCTGCAAGTCAAAATTCACAGTTCTAATTACCCAATAAGCCTTATGTTGTAACCCAACAGGTAAATGACATGCTTTTCCATAAACTAAACGAAAAGGTGACATTCCTATGGGAGTTTTATATGCAGTTCTAAATGCCAAAAGTGCATCATTCAATCTAGTGGACCAATCCTTCATATCAGGTCTAACTGTCTTCTCAAGGATTGATTTAATTTCCCTATTAGAAACCTCTACCTGTCCACTAGTTTGTGGGTGATATGGAGTTGCAACCTTATGAATGACTAAGTATTTCTTCAACAATTTTTCAAAAGTTCGGTGAATGAAATGACTTCCACTGTCACTAATGATGGCTCATGGAATTCCAAACCGACAGAAAATGTTTTCTTTTATAAATTTCATCACAACAGTGTGATCATTAGTCCTTGTTGCAATTGCTTCAATCCATTTAGACACATAATCAATACCAACCAAAATGTATTGAAAACCAAAGGAGATGCGGAAAGGACCCATGAAATCAATACCCCAAACATCAAAAAGTTCACAAACCACAATGGGATTTAAGGGCATCATATACCTTTTTCCCATGTTACCTGTCTTTTGGCATCTTTCACATGCCTTGCAAACTCATGAGTGTCCTTGATTAATGTGGGTCAATAAAACCCACTTTGCATAACTTTGATAGTTGTCCGTCGTCCTCCAAAGTGTCCCCTACATTCCTACAAATGACAAAATGACATGATGCTTAGCTGTTCAGACTCGGGTACACATCTACGAATAATTTGATCAGAACAAATACGGAACAAATGAGGATCCTCCCAGAAATAATTCTTTGCAATTGAGAACAATCGATCTCTTTCAGCCTTGTTCCACTCCTTGGGTATTTTACCAACTGCAAGATAATTCACAATATGAGCATACCAAGGAAGTTTAAGAGTAGAAATTAACAGTAACTATTCATCAGGAAATGTATCTCTCAGGGGTAACTCATTTTCTGTTGCTTGAGTTACAATCCTTGACAAATGATCAGCAACAATATTTTCTTGACCTTTCTTATCCTTGATTGTTAAATCAAATTCTTGAATTAATAACAACCATTGAATAAGCCTAGGTTTAGCATCTTTCTTTTCCAACAAGTATCTTAATGCCGAGTGGTCAGAATAAATGATTATTTTTTACCCTAACACATAAGACCAAAATTTTTCTAATGCAAAAACTACAGCAAGCAATTCTTTCTCTATGGTGGTATAGTTTTTCTGGGTATCATCTAAAGTTCGGCTGGGATAATAGATCACCCAAGGAACTCGATCCTTGCGTTGACCTAATACAGCTCTTATGGCATAATCCAAAGCATCACACATAATTTCAAAAGGAAGAGAGTAATCTGGTGGTTGTATCACTGGAGCAGTGGAAAGTGCATTTTTCAGTGTTTCAAAAGCAGTAACATATTTTTCATCAAATTAGAATGGAGTATCCTATGCCAACAAATTTGATAAAGGTATAGCAATTTTACTAAAATCCTTTATAAATCGTCGGTTGAAACCAGCATGTCTAAGGAACGATCTCACCTGTTTAACAGTTGTTGGAGAGGGCAAATCAAAAATAATATCAACCTTAGCTTTATCAACCCGAACTCCTTCTTTGGATATAATGTGTCCGAAAACAATTCCCTCTTGAACCATGAAATGACTTTTCTCCCAACTAAGTATGAGATTAGATTCTTGGCATCTTTTCAGCACCAAAGAAAGATTATTCAAACAAGTATCAAATAAAGAGCCAAAGATAGAAAAATCATCCATAAAGATTTCAACAAATTCATCCATCATATCAATGAAAATAGACATCATGCAGCGTTGAAAAGTGGCTGGTGCATTACAAAGGCAAAAAGGCATTCTTCTATAAGCAAACGTGCCAAAAGAACATGTAAAAGTTGTCTTTTTCTGATCTTCAGGGTCCACAGGGATCTGATTGTATCCCGAGTACCCATCAAGAAAACAGTAATAACTTTGTCTTGCCAACCTGTCCAAAATTTGATCAATGAATGGTAAAGGAAAATGATCATTTCTTGTTGCAGCATTGAGTTTCCAATAATCAATACACACACGCCATCCAGTTATGGTGTGGGTAGGTACCAATTCACCTTTATCATTTGTCACCACAGTGATTCCTGATTTCTTAGGTACAACCTGTATAGGACTAACCCATTTACTATCCGAAATAGGATAAATGATACCTGCATCTAACAACTTCACTATTTCCTTCTTTACAACTTCTCTGATGTTCGGGTTTAGCTTACGTTGCATCTCTCTAGATGTCTTGGCTTCATCTTCCAAATTAATCTTATGCATGCAAAAAGAGGGATCTATTCCTTTAAGGTCTGCAACAGTCCAACCTAACGCTTCCTTATTCTTAGACAACACATCTACAAGTTTAGCTTCCTGTTCCAAAGAAAGGTTAGAAGCAATAATAGCTGGAAGTGTTTGTTCTGCCCCTAGAAAAACATACTTGAGATGACTAGGAAGTTACTTCAGTTCCAACTCAAGAGGAGATTGTATAGAAGGAAGCATGGGTTCTTTAGAAAGAGTCAAGGATGCTTCTATTACACAAACTTGAAGTTCTTCATCAAATCTTAAATTGTTTTCAAAAGATTCATCAGATTCTTCCTCAAACCTACTCAACACTACTTCATCATCATTCAAAGTATTCTCCAAAAAATCTTTTTGCATAAGACTAAGAAAAGACTCTTAAATTAATGGATCAATCTTATCAAGAATAAAACATTCAAGACCATAATCTCCATTTGCAAACCTAGCAGCATTAGCAACATTCAGCTTTACCTTAATATCTCCAAATGTAAACTCCAATTCTCCAGTTGCACAATGAATTTTTGCATTAGCTATTGCTAAAAATGGTCTCCCTAATATAACTGGAGTTTGGAACTTTTGAATTTCTCCTGGTTCTATATCTAGCACAACAAAATCCATAGGAAATAAAATTCATCAACCTTTATCAACACATCTTCAATCATGCCCCTAGGAATTCTAAACGATCTATCAGCCAGTTGAAGGGTAACAGGAGTAGGTTTCAATTCTCCTATATCTAATTGCTCAAAAAGATTAAAGGGGAGAAGATTCACACTAGCTTCTAAATCAAGAAGGGCACGATCTACACAATGATTACCAATATTGCAAGGAATGGTAAATGCACCTGGATCTTTCAATTTTGGTGGAACATGAAAAGTAAGAATGCTGCTTACCTTTTCAGTCAATCTTACTTTGTTTGATATCAAAGCTGAATTCCTTTTTTTCTGAGTGCATAAATCCTTAAGAAACTTTGCATAAGCAGGAATTTGCCTGATGATTTCTAACAGAGGTAAATTGATTTTAACTTGCTTAAAGGTTTCAAGCATTTCTTCCCTTTTTGAATCTTTATTAGGTGGATTACCTAATGCCTGTGGAAAGGGTGCCTTGGGACTCAGTGTCAATGGAATATTTTCATGTGAAATGAAAGTTTCAGGTTCATTTGCAGTTTCTTTTGATGAATCAACAGTAACTTGAGACTTAGCTTTTTGCTTTACAAGTCTTGCATTTTCGTAAGCTTCGACACTTACCTTGTTATCAACTTTCTTACCACTTTGCAGTGTAGTGACAGCTTGAAGATCCTCCACTATTTGACTTATAGATGCTACATGGGCCTTACCTTTTGGGTTTCCATCTGGTTGGGCAGGGAGTGTTCCTTCTTCCCTTTTCTGAATTGTGTTAGCTAATTGCCCAATTTGTCTTTCCAAATTGGCAATTGCCTTTGTATGTGTACTTACCAGTTGCATAGTTGGTTCCCAACTGTGAAGCTTTTTCAAAACTTGTTTTTCAAAAGTAGTCCCATAAGAATTGGAACCTGAATTGGAGCTCGTAGGCACCTGTCCTTGTGGAACTGAATGAAATCCTGGAGGATAGCTTCTTGGTCTTTGTTGTTGAACATCTTCCTGATTCTAATCCCACTGAAAATTTGGATGATCTCGAGTACCAGGATTATAAGTGTTAGAGAATGGATCATAAGTACAGGGATATCTATAAGCAGCACAAGCTTGCTCTAAAATTAAATTGGCATTTGATGCAAGAACACCTTCACCTGAATCAACTACATGCAATGATTCTTTCCTTTTAACCATTTTTTCCAATGCAAGAGTTAGATTTTCAATCTTTGATGTCAAAGAATTGTAATCATTTGATCCTACACTTTCTCTCTTTTCTCTAGATGAAGTTGCATGCTTTCGTGAATTGTTGCTCAGTTTTATGAACAATTATGTGGCTTCTTCTGGGGATTTTTCAAGAAGTGAGCCATTACAAGCTGAATCGAGCAAACTTTGATTATGCTCATTTAACATTTGATAGAAATTTTGAGCTAATTGCCAATCTGGAATACTGTGGTGTGGACATTCATAAGTTAAGGTTTCAAATCTGTCCCAACTCTCATGAAGTGCCTCTCCAGGTAACTGAGAAAAATTATTTAATTTCCTACATTCATTGGTTTTTGAAGAAGAGTAAAATCTTTCAAGAAATTCTCTTTGCAATTAATCCCAAGAAGTAATAGAACCAGATCGTAATCTGTAAAGCCAATTTTGTGCTTGACCCATTAAAGAGTAAGGAAACAATCTCAATTTAACAACCTCTTCAGAGGCAGTTCTAGTATTGATCGATCTGCATGTATGAACAAAAGTATTAATGTGATCATACGGGTTTTCATTAGAAAGACCGTGGAACAAGGGAAGCATTGAAATCATGTGAGACTTTATTTTAAAACCATCATCAGTTTCAGGTAAGGCGATAGATCGTGGAGGAACATAATCTTGTGGTGTGGAAAAATCTTTTATGCTCCTCCTCCCATTTCCTACTTCTCTACCTTCAACTTGATCCTGATTTTGATTTGGATTCAGATGTTGATCAGCCATGATTAGAAAAGTTCGTGCTTTGATTCTAGATTTAAAGGTTTTCTCAATTTCTAAATCCAAGACAAAGATGGGTGGCTTTAAAGATCTCCGACCATGCATATAAAACTAAAACTCAAAAAGAAACAAAAAATAATAATAATAATAATAAAGTCTATACAAAATAGCTAAATTGACTTAAATAAAAATAAAAACAAAAATCTAAAATATATACATATAAATACTTATATACATAAATCAAAGACTTACCTTATTTGATGAACACCGATCCCCAGCAACGGCGCCAAAATTTGATCGCGTCGTTTTGCGCTAAAAAATAGTAAGGTTAAATGATTGAAAATATTCCTTACCTTGAATTACCTCTAGCTATGGCGAGTAGAGGGTCGATCCACGGAGTTTAGGTTATCAAGTTAAGTTAAGTCCTTAATTTAGAATTGTATGACTATCTCCCGTCACAGATAAGTTTGATTAAGTCCAAAAGTCCAAAAGTCCAAAAGTACAGAAGTATGAAAAATTAAGTCCAAGAAATGTCCACAAAATGTCCAAAGATACGGTAGTAACAAAGTCCAAAAGTTAATTAATCAAAAGTACTAAATTAAAGAATCACAACACTCAACACAAAAAATCCAAAGGGTTAATGATTCAGGGTAATTATAGCTCGTTATAAGCAAGTACAAAGTTATTGATTCAGATTAAAAGTTAAGTCCTTCAGAAATAGGGCTACAAGCTCCCACTACTGCAATGAGCTTTTAATTACGTAAGTGATAAGATTAATTAATTAACAAGACTGGATGTGTTGGTACAACCTAACGATTTCCAATCTCTCAATTAATCTTTCACTTATGTAACCTGGAGGTGTCGGTACAACTAGACTAGAATCCATCCGAGGTAGTCTCGTAATGTCACTGGTTTACAAAATCGGGCATATATGTACTTTTAATTAAATATAACATAACTACAAATATACGTATAATTAATCAAAGAATACTTAAAAATAGAAATACGAGACTTTAATAAATCTGAATCACAACATATGTACAAGGGTAACCTTACACGTACCACCCCGAATCTCGGGTCTAGTGTGCCATAATAAACTGTAAAGTACAAGAAATCATAACGAAAACCAAAATAAAAGAATACTTATCGTGCTGAACGGATGTGGTAGACCAGTATGATTTCGGTATGATGATAGCTTACTAGACCCTCCATTTGGGATTAAAACTTTGCACACAACTCAGAATAATAACTAAAGCACTCAAACACTATAGCAAAATCTAAGCTAAGAAGAGAAAATGGTACAAGAAAAATGAAATAAGGAATGAAGTATTTATAGAGAAATTTTGGCACTATTTACAAGTACTATTCAAACCATGATATCATCAATGTGTCAGCGTGATGTCATTTGTCCATGTCATCAGCAGTTAAGCAAGCTTGCTGCCCCCGCCGTAGAGCTCTCGGAGACCTTTCCAACGGTATGCTGTGCGCTGCGTAACTCCTTACAGATGAAAAGTTATGGGCACCGGAGCGACGGGTACCTGGTCACAAGCCCCATGCCTTCGGTTTGTGGGCCCAGCCTCTACGTGAAGTGAAGTTTTTTTGCCCAAGGTACCGTTTGATTCAGTAATAGAAATGTGATGGATTAGGTTGTCGTCCTTTTCGTGGCTCACGACGTACGATCCGGGACTGAAAAACAGAGCAGAAGAGGAAAAGTGTCCCAAAAGGGATGAAAATGTTCAATTTTGGGCTCTGAAAATAGGCGCAGCTGAGCAGGCTTGCTACCCCCGTCGTAGAGCTCTCGGAGAGCTTTCCAACGGTATGTTGTACGCCGCGTAACTCCTTATGGATTAAAAGTTATGGGCACCAGAGCGACGGATACTTGGTTACAAGGCCCATGCCCTCTTTTTGCAGGCGCAGCCTCTACGTGAAGTGAAGTTGTCTTTCCCAAGGTGCCGTGTGATTCGGTAATAGAAATGTGTTGGATTAGGTTGTTGTCATTTTCGTGGCTCACGACTTATAATCCGGGATGGAAAAACAGCGCAAAAGAATAAAAGTGTCCCAAAATTGATGAAAACATTGGATTTTAGTCTCTGAAAACTAGCGCAGCTTAGCTGGCTTGCTACCCCCATCGTAGAGCTCTTGGAGTGTTTTCCAATGGTATGATGTGCGCCGCGTAACTCCTTACGGATCAATAGTTATAGGCACCGGAGTGACGGATACTTGGTCACAAGCCCTATACCCTCGATTTGCGGGCTCAGCCTCTACATGATGTAAAGTTCTCTTGCCCAACGTGTCATGGGATTTTTTAATAGAAATGCGGTGGATTAGGTTGTCGTCCTTTTCGCTACTCACCACGTACGATCCGGGACGGAAAAACAGCGCAGAAAAAGAAAAGTATCCCAAAACTGTTGAAAACGTTTGATTTTGGGCTCCGAAAATAGGCGAAGCTAAGTAGGGTTGATGCCCCCCTCGTAGAGCTCTCGAAGAGCTTTCCAAGGGTATGTTGTGTGCCGCGTAACTCCTTACGGATCAAAAGTTATGGGCACCGGAGCGACAGATACTTGGTCACAAGCCCCACCCCCTCTGTTTGTAGGCTCAACCTCTAAGTGAAGCGAAGTTCTCTTCCCCAAGGTGCTTTGGGATTCGGTAATATAAATGTGATGGCTTAGGTTGTCATCCTTTTCGCAGCTTACGACGTACGATCCTGGATGGAAAAATAATACAAAAGAAGAAAAGTGTCCCGAAACTGATGAACATGTTCAATTTTGGGCTCCGAAAGTAGGTGGAGCCAATTAGGCATGTTGCCCCTGACGTAGAGCTCTTAGAGAGCTTTCCAGCGGTATGTTGTGCATCGTATAACTCATTCCGGATCAAAAGCTATGGGCACTGGAGCGACGGGAGCCTAGTCACAAGCCTCACACCCTCGGTTTGCGTGCCCAGCCTCTACGCGAAGGGAAGTTGTCTTGCCCAAGGTGCATTTTGATTTGGTAATAGAAATGTGATGGATTAGGTTGTCGTCCTTTTCGCGGCTCACGACGTACGATCCGGGACTGAAAAACAGAGCATGAGAGGAAAAATAGCCCAAAACTGATGAAAATTTTCGATTTTAGGTGCCAAAAATAGGCGCAATCGAACAGGCTTACTGCTCCCGTCGTAGAGCTCCCAGAGTGCTTTCCAACGGTATGTTGTGCGCCGTGTAACTCCTTATGGATCAAAAGTTATGGGCATCATAGCGACGAAGACCTGGTCATAAGCCCCACGCCCTCAGTTTGCGGGCCCAACCTCTACGTGAAGTGAAGTTCTCTTGCCCAAAGTGCCATGGGATTCTATAATAGAAATGTGAAGGATTAAGTTGTCGTCTTTTTCACGACTCACGACGTACAATCCGGGACAGAAAAACAGCGTAAAACAAGAAAAGTGTTCCAAAACTTATGAAAATGTTTGAATTTGGCCTCCGAAAATAGGCGCAGCCAAGCAGGATAGTTTCCCTCATCGTAGAGCTCTCAAAGAGCTTTCCAACGGTATGCTGTGTGCTGCGTAACTCCTTATGGATCAAAAGTTATGGGCACGAGAGCGACGGATACCTAGTCACTTGCCCTAGGCCCTCTGTTTGCAGGCCCAGCCTCTATGTGAAGTGAAGTTGTCTTGCCCAAGGTGCTGTGGGATTCTATAATAGAAATGTGATGGATTAAGTTGTCGTCCTTTTCATGGCTCACGACGTACGATCCGGGATAGAAAAATAGCGTAAAAGTAGAAATGTGTCCCGAAAATGATGAAAATGTTCAATTTTGGGCTCCAAAAATAGGCCCAGCCAAGTAGGCTTGCTTCGCTCGTCATACAGCTCTCGGAGAGCTTTCCAACGGTATGCTGTGTGCCGCGTAATTCCGTACAGATCAAAAGTTATGAACACCAGAGCGACAAATATCTGGTCACAAGCCCCACACCCTCGGATTGCGGGCCCAGCCTCTACCTGAAGTGAAGTTGTCTTGCCCAAGGTGCCGTGGGATTCAGTAATAGAAATGTGATGGATTAGGTTGTCGTCATTATCGCGGCTCACGACGTACGATTATATTTCTTTCTTACCATACTATCGGATCTCATAGAATACTGCCAATTAGAGTCCGTTCATTTAAGACGCGAAATTGGAATCCTTTTCATTTGATTTTGTCAATTTTTGATAAGAACTCAGAAGTTAAGTTTCATTCAAATTAATTAATAACTAATTAATCATTTTGACTGACTGTTTTTACGTAAATAATAAGTAGAAAAGCGGTAGGAACTAGAATGAATAGTGCAGTAGCAATAAATGCAAGAATATTTACTTCCATAATCTCATCGGTTTTTTTACTTCTCAATAACTCGGGATTTAATCCCATAGAGATGATAGATAAAACTTTTGCCTGGAAATTCAATGAATGAATTACCTCTCGACGATCTTGAATCAGATCAATATCATGAATAACAATATCGGAGCTATCAAAGCTATCAAATCAATTCGTTGTCGAGAATTGAATAGTATAACATAGGAAGTTCTTTTATCCATACTGAATCCAAACTTGGATTCCTGACCCCATCCAAAATTCCTTTATTTATCATTCGTTTACCTTCTTTTTTTCTATAACCTACCTTACGTCTTCCTTCCTTGTACAATCATCTGATGAAGTATCATCAGATTGCCCTTTCACTTCCATTAGTTACATAGTTAAAAACCCAAACAAAGAATAAAAGCCAAATAAATGGAAAAGGAAAAAGAAAGGAGTTCCGTTCTAAACTCCCTTTTCTTTTTGACTTTACTGTGATTTTCTTGGAAGACAAAGAGGTGTGATAAAGATGAGGCCGGTATAAAAGATCTAATATTCATCAAATTCACTATTTTAAGATTTGTTTGTTCTTTCTTCGACGGGTCCTTAAAACAAAATGGAAAAATAGGAAAGAAAAAATTATTCATTCCCTTGCTAAGAGGAGTGGGATCTTTGATTGATCTGTCTTTTATCCTCCTTCCGTAGATTATTAGTGCTGGGACATATATATCAAAAGCTCAGCGTGCAATTTGAGTGAAATCTTTTTTTTTTTTCAACTTCAAATTAGTAATTGAGGTTACACAAAACAAAACCGGAGCCAGAAAGAGAAATTGTTTAATCTGGCAAAGGATTCTACCAAGGGAATTTTGTTAAATTCATTTTGGATTGTACAAGAAAGGAATTCCGTTTGTGTATGTGCGCCCCCAAAACCTATGGGACTCTATTCCATTACACGGATCGGGAACAATCGAAAAACCACACCCCGTATTTCTTGGAATACTGAAATAGAAAATGCTACCAATAATTGTACTAATCCACCCGCATATGTCTTTCTTTCTCCTACCAAAAGGAAAGAAAAACGAAATAAAGATCCCCCTCTTTGGGAATGAAATTCTGCCCCT